>CM062813.1:874114223-874768847 GCA_031772625.1 Pinus tabuliformis | reverse complement strand
CCTTCGCATGAGCTTGCAAGGTTGTTGTTGATTTCTCCTGAAGAAGTTCTTATGTTGTAATCCTTTCAGAAGTTAATAAAGAAAGTGATGGAATTTCTCGGATTTCTGAAGTGTTGAATGCGTCCTGGTGTCTGTTGGATACTGCTGGATTCCTGTGTATTTTCATCATACAATAAGTCTCTGTAACTCTCTCTGTTATGTATTTTGTTTGTTAAAATCCATATGTTATCTAACTTTTAAATATTTAGCAACAGGGAAAAAGAATAACTTTCAGGATTTATTCAATGAATACCCTGAGTTCAATCTGTGTTGTTAATGAATGTTTTTTCTCAGATGCAATCTTGATAAGTGTAATTCTTAATTGCTGCACTTTAGAATACATATTTTGCAGTGACCTTTGTCACAGGAATTCAAGTTTTGCTCCTGTGCAGCGTGTTCACTTTCACCTCACCAGCTTAATAGAAAATTCTTAAATGCTTTCTATTGTTGACATACATCACCATTTAAGCTAAATTTGTTTGTCTAAATACACAATAGGCCCTGCAGTTTGAACACCACCAATCCTGCATATCAAATCATTTCTCACTCCAGACTCCATTGCCCAATGATATTTTACTCTCTAAACACTACATCTTAAGACCTAAAAGAAATCCTTCAACCAAAACATAAACCAAAAACCTGAGCATAATAGCTAGCCTAAAACACCATCATAACAGAGACAAATCATAAAGAGAGAGCCCTCTCTGATTACAGTTTGGCTAGAAACTGTGATCCAAAGATTGGTTAGTGGTTACCCCCGGCGTATTCCCTTGGGAGTCATAGGGAACAACCTGGGTGTTAACATAATTGGCGACTCCACTGGGGAATGCTTGAGTTTTTTAATTACTATATATCTTCCATAAGCTACTATCAAGCCTGAAATAAGTCAAGAGGGCCTTTAATCTGTTTCTGTATCACATTAACAGTTTTAGGGAGGAGCTTGTTTAGGGAATCTTCATCTTAGCTCTGAGAATATATAGCCATTCCAAAATCTTCATCCAGTCCTTGCAGATATAAAAATTTCTACAAAATCCCTAAAAAACAGTTAGAAGCTGCTCCTAAGAAAAATCCACGGCATACTAGGGCAAATCCTGACCCTAATCCACCTATCATTGTTGATAATCCAAATCCAAATACCATCCAAGAAACATTAGGAGGCAGCAAAAGCAGGAGCAGCCTGCTGATTGACTTCAGAGCCAGATCATCCTAGCCTTATACCTACTCCATGCAAGGTCCTTTTCCGGTCTACCCCTAGTTCCCCTAGTTCACCATCCACATCTCAAAGTCCCCCTCTCATATCTTCATCCACTGCACATATTCCCTTAAACAACACTTAGGTTCACCCCTACTTGTTACCCCTGTGGTACCCACTGTTCCTATTATCCCAGCTGCCCCTGTTAATCCTCTAAATCCTGTAAATATGGCTAACAGATATGCACCCTTGTAGATACCAGCTAATGCTGCAGCTCTACCCCAAGATTACCAAACCAAAATTTCATATTTTGACTCCAATGGCCCTCTGACAGCTGCCCAGCATGCCAAGAGGATGCAAGACCATTTGAGACCTATGAAATAGATGATGACAGTGTCAGAATGAGGATGTTTGTTCAAAGCCTAACTGGGATGTAAGAACTTGGTTTAGATTCCTGAATGCAAACTCCATTACAACTCCTGCTGAACTGTATCAAGCCTTTACTAGTAGATGGGAGAAGAAGAAAGATCCTCTGCACATACTTGGGGAATATGACAACTATCAAAAGAGGTCCCCAGAGACTGTTTTGGAGTATTGTGCAAGATTTAACAATGTATATAACTCAATTCCACAAAATTTAAGGCCTCCTCCTGATTTAGCCTTGTACAAATTCCCTGATGGTTTGACCCTGACATGGCCTATCAGTTGAAGGAAAGAGATTGTCAATCCCTTGAAGAGGCCCAAGGGTTGCTGTCACAGTGGAAGCCAACCTGATTGCCAAAAGAAACAGGGCAAGGTTGGAAAAGAGGACTGTTTTCAAAGAGGAACCCTCTGCCTTTGATCAAAAGCTTGATGCCATACTAAATGGAATGAAAGATTAGGTGATAGTGGAATCAGTTGAAAGAAAATCATCATGGGAAGCACCACAAAACAACCCTCCTAGGAATCCAAATTTTGGAGAACTCAAAACCCAGGCATGGCAAAACCAGTGCTGATCAAGACATAAGACCCCCTTTCCAAGAAAATTATGCAGAAGCTTCCACATCAGCAGAGCCCAATGAAGATCCGGAAATTAATTTAATAGGTCTAGATGGTGAAAGTCAAGTTTTCTTAACACAAGAAGATCATGAGGATGAGGAAATCAAACTGTTCCAAACTAAATCAGGGGAATCCTTTGACTTTAAACAAGGCTATGACACTGCTGTTTATGAAGTCCATAAACAGTACAAGCTAAGGAGCAGAACTGTGAATGTCAGCCAGCCTGAAAAGAAAAAGGATAATCAGCAGCCTGAAAGAGTTATAGTCACAGAACCTAATGACAAACTAAATTACCTACAGAAGAAGTGATTGTTGAAGAGATCACTGAACCACTGTCCTTAAGACAGCAGCCTGTGGCTACTTTCATCTTCTCATCCCAATTTAAATATTACTCCTCCAGAGATGAGTAAAAAGGATAAATCTCAAAGTCAAGATAAAAATCAAGAAGAAGATTTAATGAACAAGGAAAGGACTGTCACCTACAACCACAAGGCCCAATCTGAAAAACCTTTTGACTTAGAAACTGAAATTGGCAAAATAAAAATAGCTATTCCTCTCTTAGAATTAGCCAAGCATGACATCTATAAATTGCAAATCAAAAAGTCCCTTCAACTCACTAGCAACAAAGATGATGTCAATGTGCTGGATGACACCCCAGAACTCCTGTTTGGCCCAGAAGTGGATGGAAAAACAAGTAGTCACAGGGGTACTACCTTTCTATTTCAGTTTACATATTCATGACAAAATATTACATAATGCAATGTTTGACTCAGGTGCCTCTCACAATCTCATGCCAAAAGCAGTCATGGAGAGATTGAATTTAGACATAACAAGACCATATAAGGATTTGTTTTCCTTTGACTCCAGCCAAGTCAAGTGTCTAGGTCTCATAAAAGACTTATGTGTGTCTCTAGTTCAATACCCAAACAAGACAATCCTAATGGATGTGGTAGTTGCTGATATCCCACCTAAGTATGGGATGTTGTTATCAAGATCATGGGGAGCTAAACTCCAAGGTTCCCTACAATTAGACATGTCATATGCCACCATCTCTGTTTTTGGGCAACCAAAAAGACTGTACAGAGAAACACTAATGAAGTACATGGTCAGCAGTGAAGAAAAACCTCAAAATTTTCCTATATATGCTGTCCATTCAGACATAGACTCATACATTCTCTTCAATGACACCACTACTCCCTCAAAAGGTGAGGTTGAAACCAAGATATTCATACAAGAGGAAGATGCAAATGAAAGTAGTATCACTCATGAAACAACAGTCAATCAAACATTAGATGGTGCTGCTGCCTTAGTTGTCAAGAAAATCCAATCAAACAAGGAGACTGTCCTAGAAGACAAGCTAGAGAAAAAACCACAACTGCTACTTACATTACCAGCCCATGAACAAATCATAAAATCTCCTTCCCAACAAGATATTCTATGGTTCCTTGAATTTGATGGCTCAGTCAACAAATTAGGGGCAGGAGCTGGAGTTTGGGTACACAATAAAGAAAATAGTCATGCAGAAGGCAGAGCCTATAGATTGAATTTCAGATGTACTAATAACATGGCAGAATATGAAGCTCTTTTACTAGGACTCAAGTTGGCAAAATTCTTACAAGCTGCCAGGTTTCAATCATGGGTGATTCAGATTTAGTTATCCAACAAGTGAAAGGAAACTTTGTCACCAATGACAAAAGACTAAGGACTTATAGGTCTGTTGTTGCTGAGATACTAAATTTTTCTCTGAGTTCCAAATTACTAAAATTCCCAGAACCCACAATCTACATGCTCATAGTTTAGCCACCTTTGCAAGTACCTGCAAGTTGCCCTTTGAGCCCCATCATTGTTTTACAGCTGAGGTAAAACACAGACCCTCCATTCCAAACAATGTTAATGATTGGCAAGTATTTGAGGATGACAAGCAAATAAACCATTTTTAACTCTGCAGCAAGAATTTGCAGGATTAAATATTGACAATGAGACAGCAAGTCAATCACAAATACTTGAGACAGCAAGTCAATCACAAATACTTGAGACAGCAAGTCAATCACAAATACTTGATGGAGCAATTCATCACAAATACAGTTCAACAGACTGCTCAGCCAATATCACCTAGAACTGCAAAACAAATGCTGAATCCAACTATTTTCAATATAGAAAACATCCAGCAAATTCAACAAGTTAACTGTGAAGAGGGAGTGTCCAATGCTGAAACTGAAATCATTGAGCTAAAAGACAATTTTCTACCAACAGGCCTAACCCCACTAGAGGACATTTTTGATTCAAATGATATTCCCAGAAAACCAAAAATGCAGCCCTTAAATGCAGCCATTGAAGAGTGCAACATAGGTACAATTGACAAACCCAAGATAATTAAATTATCTGCTTCCTTACCTCCTGACCAAAAACCAAAATACATTGACCTCTTTAAAGAGTTCCAAGATGTTTTTGCATGGAGCTATGAGGACCTAAAGTCCTATGACACCTCTGTAATCCAACACACTATCCCTCTCAAACCAGATCAAAAGCCCTTTAAACAAAAACTGAGGAGGATCAATCCTATGCTTCTCCCAGCAATGGAACAAGAGGTACAAAAAATGTTCAAAGCAGGCATCATAGCACCAATCAGATTCTCTGAATGGATCTCCAACTTAGTCCCTACAAGAAAGAAGACTGGTGAAATTAGGCTGTGTGTGGACTTAAGGAATCTGAACCAAGTATCCTTAAAAGACAACTACCCCTTACCCAAGATGGATCACATTCTTCAAAGGGTGGTAGGGGCCTCAAAGATCTCATTACTGGATGGATTTTCAGGTTTCAACCAGATCTTAGTTCACCCTGATGATCAGGACAAAACAGCATTTACAACCCCATGGGGAACTTTCAAATATGTAAAGATGCCTTTTGGATTGAAAAATGCAGGGGCAACATTTCAAAGAGCAATGGATATTGCCTTTGCCAAGGAGATTCATGACTTTTTAGTCATTTATCTAGATGACCTTACACCTTTCTCAAAATCAGACCAAGAACATATAAGACATCTGAGACAGATCTTCCTAAAATGCAGAAAATATGGAATCTCCTTGAATCCTAAGAAGTCCCTCTTTGGTTTAGAAGAAGGCAAGCTATTGGGCCACATCATCTCTAAAGATGGCATTAGAATTGAACCAGATAGGATACAAGCTATCCTGCAAATGCCTCACCCAAGAAATGTCAAAGAGTTGCAAGGATTCTTGGGAAAAATCAATTTCTTAAGAAGGTTTATCCCAAACCTAGCAGAGCTAATCAGATTATTAAATAACATGCTGAAAAAGGATTCAAAAGTGAAGTGGACTGTTGAAGCCAATCAAGCCTTTGAAGGTATAAAATTGGCCCTTACCCAAACCCCAGTCTTGACCAATCCTCAGTTTGACAGAGAATTTATCATTTTCTCTTTTGCCTCCCAGCATACTATTGCTGCTGTCCTATTACAAAAAGATGACCAAGGAAATGAGAAGCCAATTGCTTTCTTTAGCAAAGCCCTCAGAGATGCACCTTTAAGGTATCAAATCATGGAAAAGCAAGCTTATGCTTTAGTCAAAGCAATTAAAGACTTTAGGATTTACATCCTTTATTCCCATGTTATAGCATATGTGCCAAGTCCTATTGTCAAAGACATTCTCACCCAAGAAAATTTAGAAGGCAGAAGAGGAAAATGGATTGCCAGCATTTTGGAATTTGACATTGAGATAAAACCTACAAAACTAATAAAAGGGCAAGGCTTGGCCAAATTAATGACAGATACAAATTTTCAAGCCTTAGACATCAATCAGCTGGACAGTGAACCGGAGCTGGCGACTCCAAAGATCAATGTAGCCTTTGAACAATCCCCCTGGTATTCTGATATCTGTTATGTGTTACAAAACCTGTGTGCTCCCCCAGGACTGTCCAGAACTAAGTGTAGATTCTTAAAAATGAAAACCTCAAGATTTTGTGTGATGGATGGCAATCTGCTTTGGAAAAACCATGAAGGTATATTGCTGCACTGTTTAATTGAAAATGAAACTGACAATATCATAAAAGAATTTCATGCAGGTGACTGTGGTGGACACTTGTACTGGAAGTCCACTGTGGATAAAATACTAAGGGCTGGATACTACTGGCCCACCATGTTCTCTGATGTCAAGAAATTCATCACATCATGTCATAAATGCCAAGTGTTTGAGGGAAAGAGACAACTGCTGCCACTTCCTTTAAGGCCTATTGCAACAGAGAGACCTTTTCAACAATGGGGATTGGACTTCATTGGGGAAATTCATCCCTCATCTTCAGGCCAACATAGATGGATCTTAACAGCCACAGACTACTTCACTAAGTGGATTGAAGCTGCCCCATGCAGACAAGCAAATGATTCAATAATCATTCAGTTCTTGGAGAACAACATATTGGCTAGATTTGGCTGTCCTGACAAAATAATAACAGACAATGCTGCTGCTTTCAGATCCAAGAAAATGGTGAACTTCTGCCACAAATTTCATATTACTTTGGGCCATTCTACCGCATACTATCCCCAAGGAAATGGCCTTGCTGAATCATCAAACAAAAGCCTTGTAAACATTATAAAGAAAGTACTGGAAGAAAACAAAAAGAATTGGCATAAGAAGCTTGTGAATGCCCTATGGGCAGATAGACTAACAACCAAGAGATCAATTGGGACCAGCCCATATGAGTTGGTTTATGGATTAGAGGCCAAATTCCCCTCATCCTTAGGAGTGCCTGTTATGAAGCTTCTTCAAGAAAGCCAAGCTGAACCAAATGATATGCAAAGAAGGATAAATCAAATCATATGTCTGCAGCAAACCAGAGATCAAGTTTTTAGCAGAGTTCAGGTATTGCAAGAAAAGCTAAAGAAGGCCTTTGACAGAAGAACCAAAGCAGAAGATTTTAATGTTGGTGATAAAGTCCTCAAGTGGGATGCAAGGAGAGAAGACAAAGGAAAACATGGAAAATTTGATTCCTTATGGAGAGGACCATTTGCTGTCCAAGCAGTGCAAGGAAACAATACTTATTTCCTTAAAAGTCTAACTGAAACTGACTTGGATGAAGGTCCTGTGAATGGCAGGATGCTGAAGCACTATTTTGAATACCACCCATAAGTACAGCATGAGCTTCCATTGTACATACCCAAATGTATATATTACTTTCTGTTAAATTGTAAAATGCAGTTTCTCAAGTGTTATTAGTTATCAGCAAAGGGTGAAAAGAATCAGAGGTCTACCAAGAAGAAAAGCACACAATTTGGGCACTTCAAAGCAGCAAACTACAAGATGGATAAGAGCAATCAAGGAGCAAGGCAATCTGACCTGCTGTTCTTGGTCTTTCAAAAGAAACACCATCCCCATGTGGAGCCACTGTTAGCTACCTATACCAATAGGTTTCATATTTCATGATTGGCTATGAAAGGACCAAATATGCTCTGCTTTGATGATTCAAAGATCACATATTTCCAAGAGAATCCAATCTATGCTTATAGCTTGGTATGGACTTAAAATTTTGATGGATGGTCCAACAGTCTAATCTGGATCATTCCATGGTTTAAATTTGCAGTTGTAGATTAGAGAAGAAAGTCTGTCCAAACTGTTTAATCTTGGCAGACAAGTAGTTCAGGTAGAGAAGAAAAGGCTCCCAACAGCTTAATCTGGGACCTTGGAAGAAATAAGGGTAGAAGTAGATAGAAAAACAAAGAAAAAGCCAAAGAAAAGAAAAGGCAAGTAAGGGTCTGCAAGTCCAAGTGCACCCTCCAAGAAGAAATAAAAAATGCTAGGCAAGTAGCTGGGTAAGTAGTTGGGGTTGCAGAAAGGTTATCTTTACCATTGCAGATGTGTTAACTGTGTTTACCAAAGCAAAGTCAATCAATTGACAAGGTGTTCTTCTTCATCAAGTTGCAGCAGGGAGCATGACTAACCTCCCTCCTTCCCCCTTCCATTTCATTACTAACATCCCCTCATCAGCTGAGATTCATGGAAGAAGATTATGGTTTCATGGTGGTTCTTGTTCATTCAAAAGCCACATTTCTTGTGTAAAAATCTTTTCATTTTGATCTACTCTTTAAGCCAAGTGTTTCACAAACAAACTTAGTGTTTTCCCCTTCATCCACCCCCCATCCATATTAACTCTAACTTTACTATATAAATCCCCTATATCACCTTTCCCCTACTAATATTAAACACCATGGTGTATAAACCCCAAATTTTGTATAAATACCCCTCCCCTTGGCATTATAGCCAATAAGTCCTATGTCAGGGATCAAAGTGACATCTGGCCACTTGGATGAACCTATACCTCATCTCTCCCCCTTGCTTCAAGTCATTCCACTCATTAAACCATTATTTGCAAAGAAAAACCCTATACAAGCCCCTTTTTTACCCATAACCCCTTTGAAATCATGAAAAATCCAAAAAACCCACTTCTGCCGTTTAAACCAAAGTCTCGGCGCATATATTTGTTTTTTCGAAATACATTGAAAACCTTACTAAAACACTATACCCCGATGATCCTCCGCCTAAGCGCGCATCCCGAAAATAACTATTAAATAATGCCGCGCCTTTGCCATATCCACTATGCATGTCATCGACCCGACCGCCGTCCGATCAGAGCTTGAACATCCAACGGCTCTTATCACATCGGAGCGGCTCCGACGTCCGTTGTTTACCCGCCATATCTACCGATCACATCACTCCCCCGACAGCCGTTGGATCGGGCCCTCCAGATCCGACGGTCATCGTTGATATCGGAGCGGGTCTCACATCCGACGGATATCTTCCGATGTCCGTAAAAAGGTTACGTCACTCGGCAGCCACGCGTCCCCGCCACAGCTCGTCGGAGGTACGTCTGACAGATTCCCCCCCGTACCATAAGCGGTGCGATATGAAACCGCTGGCTGTTTCCGGTTTCGGCTATTCCGCCTATACTACGTCACCTCCACATCATCCCACGTCACTGCCACCATGCCGTCACGTCAACCGTTGCGCCCGACCATCTGCCGATCTGTCCTGCCACTTCACCATCCCCGTGGACCAATCAGAGCCCGCCACCTCACCTATGACGTCAGCTGACCCTGACCCCACCTATGACATCATGCTGACGTCAGCAGAAAAACGCGCCAAAGTCCAAAAAACCAATATTATGGTGAAATTTCGTGTTTTTCACATTTTCTCACAATAGACTTTGTTGCACCTGCATGCGATTTTCACGTCCAAAGTCCGCCAACCTGCAGAACCTGACCAGGAGACCGGCGGCGCGCCATTCCACTGTCATTCGTGACCATTGCTTACTCCTCACCAGGTATTTTCCGCTATAAATCCTTCACGTACCTGCTTTGTCTGTTATTTCCTCAAAAGAGCTTATAACAGAAAAAACTCTTGAATTCACCGGCAGAAATCCTTGCACCTGCCCCTTTGACAGTTGTGAACTCGAACAAAACTAGCCGAGCCTTGTTTACCTGCATTTTCATTGAAAAACCAAGCTCTGTCTGCGCAATCGCGGCAGACTCATTCAAACCGAATTTAACTACTGAGAGAGACAGAGTGAGGCCAAACATTTGTCCTATTTTGCACTACAAATAGTATTTCAATTGCTATTTACTAGAACTACTCTCTGTTCCTGATAATTTCACCTCCCTGGTAAAGAGACATTCCTCTGTACTGTCCTGCTCAATTAAAACCACTTTGCACTCAATTCAAAATCCTCTTGTGCAATGGAGACACCTGTAGTACTAAATGTTCAGCCTCTGAATGCCCCTCAAAAGAACTTGAAATGGCAAGCCTTGGCAGATATGGATTACCAAATTACAGAAGAAATGCTTATGAGCAGCAAATTCCACATTCATCTGTTGAATGAGTTGAAAGCCAAGCATGAAAATGGGACAGATATATTGGGCTTATGGGACTCTTTCCTCCCTATTTTCAAGCTCCCTCAGGTCAACCAGTTCCCTGAACTAATCCACCTGTGTGCTGAACAATATGATGTTTCTCAGAGGGCTGTTGTTGACCCATCTGGTTCAGTACTTTTCTATGTTACCCCTCAAGCTATCAGAGACATGCTTTGCTTCAACCCTCAGAAGAAGTTGGTCCCTTTGTCACTAGTGAACCTGATAAAACAAGGGGATAAACTGACAGATGCTCAAATTATCAAACTTAATCAATTATACATTAACTCTGACATTGTGATGTACCCTCCAATTGTTTATGTATATCTCAATGAGCTGGGCAGAGACCTTGCAGATATGATTTCTCCCATCTTGGGATATAGTTCAATTGAGCATATTGATGCAACTGTGCTGGTAATGATGCTTATGTTTGCTCCTGGCAAGTCACCAATCTGCTATGACTATGCCACCTACATATCAGACAAGATTCATGAGCAATTGATGAATTTGAGGAGAGATAGGATGTTCAGATACACCTCCTACATTTACCATTTGATCTTGTACCATCAACATGAGAAATTTCATTTTTCAATCAAAAGAATGGATGCCCAAGGCAATCCCAGATCAGTGGTCTATTGGTCTTCTGTCTTCCACACTAGACCTGAGTCTCCATACACTTACTGTGAATTCATGGATCTGTTCATCCATCCAGCTATGGCAATGCTGATGAGCTCACCTCCTCCGAGACTCACTGATGACATGCAGAGAATTCTTCAGCTGTCCAAAGCTTACAGCATTGGGGATTGGTACTTCTACCAAAACCACACTGTCATCAGGATATATGGGTGTGATCTACCTCCATTCAGATTACCTAAGTATGTGCCTATGAGGCTATTTGCCCTAGAGTACTTTAGGCAATTTGGCAGAGTTGATGTGCTTCACTTTTCAGGAAAAGGCAAAAAAGCACAGTTGAAGGTGAAAAGCCAACTTGGCCATTTTATCTATAACGAGAGGGAGCAAGGATGGAGGGAAGCAGAGAGAATGCTTGAGGCCCTTGGCCTGCAAACCAGTTTCCTATGGGCACCCTATGACCCTAATCATTTCATATCTATGAGGAGGCTCAAATATAAGTTATCTGCCTATGATCACCATAGTATCCCTCACATTGAAAAATATGCAAACCAAGACAAATGGAGGAGAGGGACCTTAGAAGAGCCCATGTCACAAGAAGAGCTAAACAAGAGGGCACTAAGGAATCTAAGGAAGATGGCTGACCTTGAACTTTGTTCACAGGTATTCACACTTCCAAGCACACAAGCGGGAGCAGCTGCATCCTCCTCAACTGCCAAACAGCAAACTACCAAGGCCACTGAAAATATATCCAGCAAAGGCAAAGAAAAGGAAATGGAGACAGAGCAACCACATCAAGAGAAGGAGCAGTCACCTCCAGTGACTCAAGAGCAGGCAGATAAAGAAAGGCAGCAGCAGGCAGAGCAACAACAGCAACAAGGATTGCAGCAAGAAGAAGGGCAACATGACAGACAGCAGCCCTTACAGCAGGAAAGAGTAATTGATACTCCAACTTCCACTGAGCAACAGGCTCAGAACATAGTGCCTCCTAGGCCAGAAGTCACCACTGATGCCTCGGTCCTCCAAACTCCACAGAAGGAGGACTTAAGCAGAAAAAGGGATAGAGAAACTCCTCTGACTTCATCTATCAACCAGGGAGAGAAAAGACAAAGATTGAATGACTTTTCGGAGGATGACATAGCAATAAGACAAGCATTGGGCATGGGCCCACCCAGCAGAGAAGCTTCAGCAAGTTCCTTCCAGCAGGAACAGGACAGGACTATGGGAGGGGAGGTCAGCTCCTCCAGCCAGCAAAAAGAAGGACAAGTAAGCATCAAACAACAATTTATAGACATCAAAAGGAGGAGTGATCCTATCAAAATACAGCTGTACAATCATCTGTTAAACATGGCTCCCACCAATCAGCAAAGACTTATGTCTGCCTTTGATGTAAGTGAAGGCAAAATGATCATGAGTCATTTTATGCCCACAGCACTGCATCCCCAATCTGCCTCAGATTACCTCAGGACCAACCTGGAGGTCCTGGCCAAAGACATACACCCAATGGATAAAATTGAACTGCACAAACAGACTGGTGAGATGGTGTATGCCTCCTTGGCAGACGAAACATTAGAAAATTACAAGCTAAAGAGCAGCCTTAATGCCACAGCCTCTCAACTGGAATTGGAGAGGGCATCATCCCAGGCGAAGGACAACAGAATAAGGTCCTTGGAAGACATAATCATTGAAATTGGGCATGATCCCAAAGATATTTCAGGAATACAGGAAATCTTGAAGTTGAGGGATGCTGACATGGCTGCCTTGAGGAAGAAAATCAAACTCCCAGCTACCATTCACCCTCAGACAGATGAGGTAGCCCAACAAAGGCATGAGCAGGATACCACAGATTTGTTGATTTCCATTTATAAACAGCTTGTTCAGGCACAAGAGAAATTGGGAGAATCTGAGGCTACACAAGCGGCCCTGCAAGCAGCATTGAAACAAAGAGAAGAGGGTCAGACCTCTCAGCCTCCTCCTCAGATCATCAATCTTGAGGAAACTGCTCCTATCACTGCTCCTCCTCCTCAACAGACTGAACAGACAGCAACATCTACTTCAGCAGCGCCAACAACTACAGAGCAGGCCCAAAGCCTGGATATGCAAAAGCTGAAGAATGAAATCCAAATCCTGGAAGCTCAAATGACAGAGTTAAATGAGACCAGGGAAAAGTTAGCCAAAATCAATGACAGGCATGATAAATCAAAGAGAGAAGTGGCAGAAAAGAGCAGGGAAATCAAAGCCCTTAAAGACAAGATCAAAGAGCTAGAGAATGAGCTCAAGTTGGATAAGGTGGTGGCTGAGCTTAAAATAGTGTTGTGGGCTAACATTGGTCAATCTATCAATGAGCAATGGCAATATATTGAAACTATCCATGAGCAACTAGAGCTCATCCCAAAGGCACAGAAGGAGGTTCACAGATCAAGAGCTTTATTGAGCAATATGCCTGAAGTGGCCACCAGAATGATCAATGTACTTAACCATAAAACAAGTTCTCAGTTAGCTACCATGGGAATTACAAACAGAACTGAGACTATCCAAATGGTCAAAAGGGTTCTCACACTGAGAAACTTAGTGCAGACATTGGAAAGAAGAACCCAGGATATGCAGACTGAGGTGAACAGGTTTTTGGAAAAGTTTCAGGTGTTAGAAAGCAGAGGGCTCCCTGGCTTACTGAACAGCGCAGGGAGATTGTTCACACATGACCAGTATGCTAAAAGGGTCAACACATTTGCCACTAGTCAGATCAATGAGAAGCCCAGCACCTCAGAGGAAACAGGGCCAGCCACAGGACAGACTCTCTATAACAGAGTAGAGAATCTATTTTTTATAATGAATGAGATCAATCACCTGTTTGGGGTGGCTCCCAATTTCTACAAGTATACAGAGGCAGAGGAGACAATGGATGCCATTCTCAGGCATCAACTCCCTACGCAAGACTGGTGGACAAATGCAATACAGAAGATTTTGTAGACAGGGAGCCACTCACCAATTTTGTTTCTTAAAAAATATCAGTTGTCATGCAGAGCACAGTTTAACAAAAATCAGCATGCATTGTGGATTAAAGCTGAGCCAACTCAGCAGATGTATCGGCCAACAAAGCAGAAATAGAAAACTACAGGTGGCAGGGCCGAGAAAATACAGCGCAGCAAGAAATAAAGACACATTATTCAGCATTAAAGCAAAACGGCTCAACCGACTCAATGACCTCCAAAGGTCAAATTATCCTCTGACAGACATAAAGAGCATTTATGCTGCATTCAAAGTTGTAATAACTTCTTTTCTACTTTCTGTACGAATTTATGAAGATATTTTCTCTCTCAGATGACTCAATGCCTGAGATATTTTGTATAAGCATTCCTATAAAGTCCCCTTCGCATGAGCTTGCAAGGGTTGTTGTTGATTTCTCCTGAAGAAGTTCTTATGCTGTAATCCTTTCAGAAGTTAATAAAGAAAGTGATGGAATTTCTCGGATTTCTGAAGTGTTGAATGCGTCCTGGTGTCTGTTGGAAACTGCTGGATTCCTGTGTATTTCATCATACAATAAGTCTCTGTAACTCTCTCTGTTATGTATTTTGTTTGTTAAAATCCATATGTTATCTAACTTTAAATATTTAGCAACAAGGAAAAAGAATAACTTTCAGGATTTATTCAATGAATACCCTGAGTTCAATCTGTGTTGTTAATGAATGTTTTCTTCAGATGCAATCTTGATAAGTGTAATTCTTAATTGCTGCACTTTCAGAATACATCTTTCACAGTGACCTTTGTCACAGGAATTCAAGTTTTGCTCCTGTGCAGCGTTTCACTTTCACCTCACCAGCTTAATAGAAAATTCTTAATTGCTTTCTATTGGTTGACATACATCACCATTTAAGCTAAATTTGTTTGTCTAAAATACACAATAGGCCCTGCAGTTTGAACACCACCAATCCTGCATATCAAATCATTTCACAACTCCAGACTCCATTGCCCAATGATATTTTACTCTCTAAACACTATATCATAAGACCTGAAAGAAATCCTTCAACCAAAACATAAACCAAAACCTGAGCATAATAGCTAGCCTAAAACACCATCATAACAGAGACAAATCATAAAGAGAGAGCCCTCTCTGATTACAGTTTGGCTAGAAACTGTGATCCAAAGATTGGTTAGTGGTTACCCCGGCCGTATTCCCTTGGGAGTCATAGGGAACAACCTGGGTGTTAACATAATTGGCGACTCCACTGGGGAGTGCTTGAGGTTTTTTAATTACTATATATCTTCCATAAGCTACTATCAAGCCTGAAATAAGTCAAGAGGCCTTTAATCTGTTTCTGTATCACATTAACAGTTTTAGGGAGGAGCTTGTTTAGGGAATCTTCATCTTAGCTCTGAGAATATATAGCCATTCCAAAATCTTCATCCAGTCCTTGCAGATATAAAAATTTTCTACAAAATCCTAAAAAACAGTTAGAAGCTGGCTCCTAAGAAAAATCCACGGCATACTAGGGCAAATCCTGACCCTAATCCACCTATCATTGTTGATAATCCAAATACCATCCCAAGAAACATTAGGAGGCAGCAAAAGCAGGAGCAGCCTGCTGATTTGACTTCAGAGCCAGATCATCCTAGCCTTATACCTACTCCATGCAAGGTCCTTTTCCGGTCTACCCCTAGTTCCCCTAGTTCACCATCCACATCTCAAAGTCCCCCTCTCATATCTTCATCCACTGCACATATTCCCTTAAACAACACTTTAGGTTCACCCCTACTTGTTACCCCTGTGATACCCACTGTTCCTATTATCCCAGCTGCCCCTGTTAATCCTCTAAATCCTGTAAATATGGCTAACAGATATGCACCCTTGCAGATACCAGCTAATGCTGCAGCTCTACCCCAAGATTACCAAACCAAAATTTCATATTTTGACTCCAATGGCCCTCTGACAGCTGCCCAGCATGCCAAGAGGATGCAAGACCATTTTGAGACCTATGAAATAGATGATGACAGTGTCAGAATGAGGATGTTTGTTCAAAGCCTAACTGGGGATGTAAGAACTTGGTTTAGATCCCTGAATGCAAACTCCATTACAACTCCTGCTGAACTGTATCAAGCCTTTACTAGTAGATGGGAGAAGAAGAAAGATCCTCTGCACATACTTGGGGAATATGACACTATCAAAAGAGGTCCCCAGGAGACTGTTTTGGAGTATTGTGCAAGATTTAACAATGTATATAACTCAATTCCACAGAATTTAAGGCCTCCTCCTGATTTAGCCTTGTACAAATTCCCTGATGGTTTTGACCCTGACATGGCCTATCAGTTGAAGGAAAGAGATTGTCAATCCCTTGAAGAGGCCCAAAGGGTTGCTGTCACAGTGGAAGCCAACCTGATTGCCAAAAGAAACAGGGCAAGGTTGGAAAAGAGGACTGTTTTCAAAGAGGAACCCTCTGCCTTTGATCAAAAGCTTGATGCCATACTAAATGGAATGAAAAGATTAGGTGATAGAGTGGAATCAGTTGAAAGAAAATCATCATGGGAAGCACCACAAAACAACCCTCCTAGGAATCCAAATTTTAGGAGAACTCAAAACCCAGGCATTGGCAAAACCAGTGCTGATCAAGACATAAGACCCCCTTTCCAAGAAAATTATGCAGAAACTTCCACATCAGCAGAGCCCAATGAAGATCCGGAGATTAATTTAATAGGTCTAGATGGTGAAAGTCAAGTTTTCTTAACACAAGAAGATCATGAGGATGAGGAAATCAAACTGTTCCAAACTAAATCAGGGGAATCCTTTGACTTTAAACAAGGCTATGACACTGCTGTTTATGAAGTCCATAAACAATACAAGCTAAGGAGCAGAACTGTGAATGTCAGCCAGCCTGAAAAGAAAAAGGATAATCAGCAGCCTGAAAGAGTTATAGTCACAGAACCTAATGACAAACTAAATTCACCTACAGAAGAAGTGATTGTTGAAGAGATCACTGAGCCACTGTCCTTAAGACAGCAGCCTGTGGCTACTTCATCTTCTCATCCTAATTTAAATGTTACTCCTCAAGAGATGAGTAAAAAGGATAAATCTCAAAGTCAAGATAAAAATCAAGAAGGAGATTTAATGAACAAGGAAAGGACTGTCACCTACAACCCCAAGGCCCAATCTGAAAAACCCTTTGACTTAGAAACTGAAATTGGCAAAATAAAAATAGCTATTCCTCTCTTGGAATTAGCCAAGCATGACATCTATAAATTGCAAATCAAAAGGTCCCTTCAACTCACTAGCAACAAAGATGATGTCAATGTGCTGGATGACACCCCAGAACTCCTGTTTGGCCCAGAAGTGGATGGAAAAACAGTAGTCACAGGGGTACTGCCTTTCTATGTCAGTTTACATATTCATGACAAAATATTACATAATGCAATGTTTGACTCAGGTGCCTCTCACAATCTCATGCCAAAAGCAGTCATGGAGAGATTGAATTTAGACATAACAAGACCATACAAGGATCTGTTTTCCTTTGACTCCAGCCAAGTCAAGTGTCTAGGTCTCATAAAAGACTTATGTGTGTCTCTAGTTCAATACCCAAACAAGACAATCCTAATGGATGTGGTAGTTGCTGATATCCCACCTAAGTATGGGATGTTGTTATCAAGATCATGGGGAGCTAAACTCCAAGGTTCCCTACAATTAGACATGTCATATGCCACCATCTCTGTTTTTGGGCAACCAAAAAGACTGTACAGAGAAACACTAATGAAGTACATGGTCAGCAGTGAAGAAAAACCTCAAAATTTTCCTATATATGCTGTCCATTCAGACATAGACTCATACATTCTCTTCAATGACACCACTACTCCCTCAAAAGGTGAGGTTGAAACCAAGATATTCATACAAGAGGAAGATGCAAATGAAAGTAGTATCACTCATGAAACAACAGTCAATCAAACATTAGATGGTGCTGCTGCCTTAGTTGTCAAGAAAATCCAATCAAACAAGGAGACTGTCCTAGAAGACAAGCTAGAGAAAAAACCACAACTGCTACTTACATTACCAGCCCATGAACAGATCATAAAATCTCCTTCCCAACAAGATATTCTATGGTTCCTTGAATTTGATGGCTCAGTCAACAAATTAGGGGCAGGAGCTGGAGTTTGGGTACACAATAAAGAAAATAGTCATGCAGAAGGCAGAGCCTATAGATTGAATTTCAGATGTACTAATAACATGGCAGAATATGAAGCTCTTTTACTAGGACTCAAGTTGGCAAAATTCTTACAAGCTGCCAGGGTTTCAATCATGGGTGATTCAGATTTAGTTATCCAACAAGTGAAAGGAAACTTTGTCACCAATGACAAAAGACTAAGGACTTATAGGTCTGCTGTTGCTGAGGTACTAAACTTTTTCTCTGAATTCCAAATTACTAAAATTCCCAGAACCCACAATCTACATGCTCATAGTTTAGCCACCTTTGCAAGTACCTGCAAGTTGCCCTTTGAGCCCCATCATTGTTTTACAGCTGAGGTAAAACACAGACCCTCCATTCCAAACAATGTTAATGATTGGCAAGTATTTGAGGATGACAAGCAAATAAACCATTTTTTAACTCTGCAGCAAGAATTTGCAGGATTAAATATTGACAATGAGACAGCAAGTCAATCACAAATACTTGAGACAGCAAGTCAATCACAAATACTTGAGACAGCAAGTCAATCACAAATACTTGATGGAGCAAGTCCATCACAAATACAGTTTCAACAGACTGCTCAGCCAATATCACCTAGAACTGCAAAACAAATGCTGAATCCAACTATTTTCAATATAGAAAACATCCAGCAAATTCAACAAGTTAACTGTGAAGAGGGAGTGTCCAATGCTGAAACTGAAATCATTGAGCTAAAAGACAATTTTCTACCAACAGGCCTAACCCCACTAGAGGACATCTTTGATTCAAATGATATTCCCAGAAAACCAAAAATGCAGCCCTTAAATGCAGCCATTGAAGAGTGCAACATAGGTACAATTGACAAACCCAAGATAATTAAATTATCTGCTTCCTTACCTCCTGACCAAAAGCCAAAATACATTGACCTCTTTAAAGAGTTCCAGGATGTTTTTGCATGGAGCTATGAGGACCTAAAGTCCTATGACACCTCTGTAATCCAACACACTATCCCTCTCAAACCAGATCAAAAGCCCTTTAAACAAAAACTGAGGAGAATCAATCCTATGCTTCTCCCAGCAATGGAACAAGAGGTACAAAAAATGTTCAAAGCAGGCATCATAGCACCAATCAGATTCTCTGAATGGATCTCCAACTTAGTCCCTACAAGAAAGAAGACTGGTGAAATTAGGCTGTGTGTGGACTTAAGGAATCTGAACCAAGTATCCTTAAAAGACAACTACCCCTTACCCAAGATGGATCACATTCTTCAAAGGGTGGTAGGGGCCTCAAGGATCTCATTACTGGATGGATTTTCAGGTTTCAACCAGATCTTAGTTCACCCTGATGATCAGGACAAAACAGCATTTACAACCCCATGGGGAACTTTCAAATATGTAAAGATGCCTTTTGGATTGAAAAATGCAGGGGCAACATTTCAAAGAGCAATGGATATTGCCTTTGCCAAGGAGATTCATGACTTTTTAGTCATTTATCTAGATGACCTTACACCTTTCTCAAAATCAGACCAAGAACATATAAAACATCTGAGACAGATCTTCCTAAAATGCAGAAAATATGGAATCTCCTTGAATCCTAAGAAGTCCCTCTTTGGTTTAGAAGAAGGCAAGCTATTGGGCCACATCATCTCTAAAGATGGCATTAGAATTGACCCAGATAGGATACAAGCTATCCTACAAATGCCTCACCCAAGAAATGTCAAAGAGTTGCAAGGATTCTTGGGAAAAATCAATTTCTTAAGAAGGTTTATCCCAAACCTAGCAGAGCTAATCAGATTATTAAATAACATGCTGAAAAAGGATTCAAAAGTGAAGTGGACTGTTGAAGCCAATCAAGCCTTTGAAGGTATAAAATTGGCCCTTACCCAAACCCCAGTCTTGACCAATCCTCAGTTTGACAGAGAATTTATCATTTTCTCTTTTGCCTCCCAACATACTATTGCTGCTGTTCTATTACAAAAAGATGACCAAGGAAATGAGAAGCCAATTGCTTTCTTTAGCAAAGCTCTCAGAGATGCACCTTTAAGGTATCAAATCATGGAAAAGCAAGCTTATGCTTTAGTCAAAGCAATTAAAGACTTTAGGATTTACATCCTTTATTCCCATGTTATAGCATATGTGCCAAGTCCTATTGTCAAAGACATTCTCACCCAAGAAAATTTAGAAGGCAGAAGAGGAAAATGGATTGCCAGCATTTTGGAATTTGACATTGAGATAAAACCTACAAAACTAATAAAAGGGCAAGGCTTGGCCAAATTAATGACAGATACAAATTTTCAAGCCTTAGACATCAATCAGCTGGACAGTGAAACAGAGCTGGCGACTCCAAAGATCAATGTAGCCTTTGAACAATCCCCCTGGTATTCTGATATCTGTTATGTGTTACAAAACCTGTGTGCTCCCCCAGGACTGTCCAGAACTAAGTGTAGATTCTTAAAAATGAAAACCTCAAGATTTTGTGTGATGGATGGCAATCTGCTTTGGAAAAACCATGAAGGTATATTGCTGCACTGTTTAATTGAAAATGAAACTGACAATATCATAAAAGAATTTCATGCAGGTGACTGTGGTGGACACTTGTACTGGAAGTCCACTGTGGATAAAATACTAAGGGCTGGATACTACTGGCCCACCATGTTCTCTGATGTCAAGAAATTCATCACATCATGTCATAAATGCCAAGTGTTTGAGGGAAAGAGACAACTGCTGCCACTTCCTTTAAGGCCTATTGCAACAGAGAGACCTTTTCAACAATGGGGATTGGACTTCATTGGGGAAATTCATCCCTCATCTTCAGGCCAACATAGATGGATCTTAACAGCCACAGACTACTTCACTAAGTGGATTGAAGCTGCCCCATGCAGACAAGCAAATGATTCAATAATCATTCAGTTCTTGGAGAACAACATATTGGCTAGATTTGGCTGTCCTGACAAAATAATAACAGACAATGCTGCTGCTTTCAGATCCAAGAAAATGGTGAACTTCTGCCACAAATTTCATATTACTTTGGGCCATTCTACTGCATACTATCCCCAAGGAAATGGCCTTGCTGAATCATCAAACAAAAGCCTTGTAAACATTATAAAGAAAGTACTGGAAGAAAACAAAAAGAATTGGCATAAGAAGCTTGTGAATGCCCTATGGGCAGATAGACTAACAACCAAGAGATCAATTGGGACCAGCCCATATGAGTTGGTTTATGGATTAGAGGCCAAATTCCCCTCATCCTTAGGAGTGCCTGTTATGAAGCTTCTTCAAGAAAGCCAAGCTGAACCAAATGATATGCAAAGAAGGATAAATCAAATCATATGTCTGCAGCAAACCAGAGATCAAGTTTTCAGCAGAGTTCAGGTATTACAAGAAAAGCTAAAGAAGGCCTTTGACAGAAGAACCAAAGCAGAAGATTTTAATGTTGGTGATAAAGTCCTCAAGTGGGATGCAAGGAGAGAAGACAAAGGAAAACATGGAAAATTTGATTCCTTATGGAGAGGACCATTTGCTGTCCAAGCAGTGCAAGGAAACAATACTTATTTCCTCAAAAGTCTAAGTGAAACTGACTTGGATGAAGGTCCTGTGAATGGCAGGATGCTGAAGCACTATTTTGAATACCACCCATAAGTGCAGCATGAGCTTCCATTGTACATACCCAAATGTATATATTACTTTCTGTTAAATTGTAAAATGCAGTTTCTCAAGTGTTATTAGTTATCAGCAAAAGGTGAAAAGAATCAGAGGTCTACCAAGAAGAAAAGCACACAATTTGGGCACTTCAAAGCAGCAAACTACAAGATGGATAAGAGCAATCAAGGAGCAAGGCAATCTGACCTGCTGTTCTTGGTCTTTCAAAAGAAACACCATCCCCATGTGGAGCCACTGTTAGCTACCTATACCAATAGGTTTCATATTTCATGATTGGCTATGAAAGGGCCAAATATGCTCTGCTTTGATGATTCAAAGATCACATATTTCCAAGAGAATCCAATCTATGCTTATAGCTTGGTATGGACTTAAAATTTTGATGGATGGTCCAACAGTCTAATCTGGATCATTCCATGGTTTAAATTTGCAGTTGTAGATTAGAGAAGAAAGTCTGTCCAAACTGTTTAATCTTGGCAGACAAGTAGTTCAGGTAGAGAAGAAAAGGCTCCCAACAGCTTAATCTGGGACCTTGGAAGAAATAAGGGTAGAAGTAGATAGAAATAACAAAGAAAAAGCCAAAGAAAAGAAAAGGCAAGTAAGGGTCTGCAAGTCCAAGTGCACCCTCCAAGAAGAAATAAAAAATGCTAGGCAAGTAGCTGGGTAAGTAGTTGGGGTTGCAGAAAGGTTATCTTTACCATTGCAGATGTGTTAACTGTGTTTACCAAAGCAAAGTCAATCAATTGACAAGGTGTTCTTCTTCATCAAGTTGCAGCAGGGAGCATGACTAACCTCCCTCCTTCCCCCTTCCATTTCATTACTAACATCCCCTCATCAGCTGAGATTCATGGAAGAAGATTATGGTTTCATGGTGGTTCTTGTTCATTCAAAAGCCACATTTCTTGTGTAAAAATCTTTTCATTTTGATCTACTCTTTAAGCCAAGTGTTTCACAAACAAACTTAGTGTTTTCCCCCTTCATCCACCCCCCATCCATATTAACTCTAACTTTACTATATAAATCCCCTATATCACCTTTCCCCTACTAATATTAAACACCATGGTGTATAAACCCCAAATTTTGTATAAATACCCCTCCCCTTGGCATTATAGCCAATAAGTCCTATGTCAGGGATCAAAGTGACATCTGGCCACTTGGATGAACCTATACCTCATCTCCCCCCCTTGCTTCAAGTCATTCCACTCATTAAACCATTATTTGCAAAGAAAAACCCTATACAAGCCCCTTTTTACCCATAACCCCTTTGAAATCATAAAAAATCCAAAAAACCCACTTCTGCCGCTTAAACCAAAGTCTCGGCGCATATATTTGTTTTTTCGAAATACATTGAAAACCTTACTAAAACACTATACCCCGATGATCCTCCGCCTAAGCGCGCATCCCGAAAATAACTATTAAATAATGCCGCGCCTTTGCCATATCCACTATGCATGTCATCGACCCGACCGCCGTCCGATCGGAGCTTGAACATCCAACGGCTCTTATCACATCGGAGCGGCTCCGACGTCCGTTGTTTACCCGCCATATCTACCGATCACATCACTCCCCCGACAGCCGTTGGATCGGGCCCTCCAGATCCGACGGTCATCGTTGATATCGGAGCGGGTCTCACATCCGACGGATATCTTCCGATGTCCGTAAAAAGGTTACGTCACTCGGCAGCCACGCGTCCCCGCCACAGCTCGTCGGAGGTACGTCTGACAGATTCCCCCCCGTACCATAAGCGGTGCGATATGAAACCGCTGGCTGTTTCCGGTTTCGGCTATTCCGCCTATACTACGTCACCTCCACATCATCCCACGTCACTGCCACCATGCCGTCACGTCAACCGTTGCGCCCGACCATCTGCCGATCTGTCCTGCCACTTCACCATCCCCGTGGACCAATCAGAGCCCGCCACCTCACCTATGACGTCAGCCGACCCTGACCCCACCTATGACATCATGCTGACGTCAGCAGAAAAACGCGCCAAAGTCCAAAAAACCAATATTATGGTGAAATTTCGTGTTTTTTCCCATTTTCTCACAATAGACTTTGTTGCACCTGCATGCGATTTTCACGTCCAAAGTCCGCCAACCTGCAGAACCTGACCAGGAGACCGGCGGCGCGCCATTCCACTGTCATTCGTGACCATTGCCTACTCCTCACCAGGTATTTTCCGCTATAAATCCTTCACGTACCTGCTTTGTCTGTTATTTCCTCAAAAGAGCTTATAACAGAAAAAACTCTTGAATTCACCGGCAGAAATCCTTGCACCTGCCCCTTTGACAGTTGTGAACTCGAACAAAACTAGCCGAGCCTTGTTTACCTGCATTTTCATTGAAAAACCAAGCTCTGTCTGCGCAATCGCGGCAGACTCATTCAAACCGAATTTAACTACTGAGAGAGACAGAGTGAGGCCAAACATTTGTCCTATTTTGCACTACAAATAGTATTTCAATTGCTATTTACTAGAACTACTCTCTGTTCCTGATAATTTCACCTCCCTGGTAAAGAGACATTCCTCTGTACTGTCCTGCTCAATTAAAACCACTTTGCACTCAATTCAAAATCCTCTTGTGCAATGGAGACACCTGTAGTACTAAATGTTCAGCCTCTGAATGCCCCTCAAAAGAACTTGAAATGGCAAGCCTTGGCAGATATGGATTACCAAATTACAGAAGAAATGCTTATGAGCAGCAAATTCCACATTCATCTGTTGAATGAGTTGAAAGCCAAGCATGAAAATGGGACAGATATATTGGGCTTATGGGACTCTTTCCTCCCTATTTTCAAGCTCCCTCAGGTCAACCAGTTCCCTGAACTAATCCACCTGTGTGCTGAACAATATGATGTTTCTCAGAGGGCTGTTGTTGACCCATCTGGTTCAGTACTTTTCTATGTTACCCCTCAAGCTATCAGAGACATGCTTTGCTTCAACCCTCAGAAGAAGTTGGTCCCTTTGTCACTAGTGAACCTGATAAAACAAGGGGATAAACTGACAGATGCTCAAATTATCAAACTTAATCAATTATACATTAACTCTGACATTGTGATGTACCCTCCAATTGTTTATGTATATCTCAATGAGCTGGGCAGAGACCTTGCAGATATGATTTCTCCCATCTTGGGATATAGTTCAATTGAGCATATTGATGCAACTGTGCTGGTAATGATGCTTATGTTTGCTCCTGGCAAGTCACCAATCTGCTATGACTATGCCACCTACATATCAGACAAGATTCATGAGCAATTGATGAATTTGAGGAGAGATAGGATGTTCAGATACACCTCCTACATTTACCATTTGATCTTGTACCATCAACATGAGAAATTTCATTTTTCAATCAAAAGAATGGATGCCCAAGGCAATCCCAGATCAGTGGTCTATTGGTCTTCTGTCTTCCACACTAGACCTGAGTCTCCATACACTTACTGTGAATTCATGGATCTGTTCATCCATCCAGCTATGGCAATGCTGATGAGCTCACCTCCTCCGAGACTCACTGATGACATGCAGAGAATTCTTCAGCTGTCCAAAGCTTACAGCATTGGGGATTGGTACTTCTACCAAAACCACACTGTCATCAGGATATATGGGTGTGATCTACCTCCATTCAGATTACCTAAGTATGTGCCTATGAGGCTATTTGCCCTAGAGTACTTTAGGCAATTTGGCAGAGTTGATGTGCTTCACTTTTCAGGAAAAGGCAAAAAAGCACAGTTGAAGGTGAAAAGCCAACTTGGCCATTTTATCTATAACGAGAGGGAGCAAGGATGGAGGGAAGCAGAGAGAATGCTTGAGGCCCTTGGCCTGCAAACCAGTTTCCTATGGGCACCCTATGACCCTAATCATTTCATATCTATGAGGAGGCTCAAATATAAGTTATCTGCCTATGATCACCATAGTATCCCTCACATTGAAAAATATGCAAACCAAGACAAATGGAGGAGAGGGACCTTAGAAGAGCCCATGTCACAAGAAGAGCTAAACAAGAGGGCACTAAGGAATCTAAGGAAGATGGCTGACCTTGAACTTTGTTCACAGGTATTCACACTTCCAAGCACACAAGCGGGAGCAGCTGCATCCTCCTCAACTGCCAAACAGCAAACTACCAAGGCCACTGAAAATATATCCAGCAAAGGCAAAGAAAAGGAAATGGAGACAGAGCAACCACATCAAGAGAAGGAGCAGTCACCTCCAGTGACTCAAGAGCAGGCAGATAAAGAAAGGCAGCAGCAGGCAGAGCAACAACAGCAACAAGGATTGCAGCAAGAAGAAGGGCAACATGACAGACAGCAGCCCTTACAGCAGGAAAGAGTAATTGATACTCCAACTTCCACTGAGCAACAGGCTCAGAACATAGTGCCTCCTAGGCCAGAAGTCACCACTGATGCCTCGGTCCTCCAAACTCCACAGAAGGAGGACTTAAGCAGAAAAAGGGATAGAGAAACTCCTCTGACTTCATCTATCAACCAGGGAGAGAAAAGACAAAGATTGAATGACTTTTCGGAGGATGACATAGCAATAAGACAAGCATTGGGCATGGGCCCACCCAGCAGAGAAGCTTCAGCAAGTTCCTTCCAGCAGGAACAGGACAGGACTATGGGAGGGGAGGTCAGCTCCTCCAGCCAGCAAAAAGAAGGACAAGTAAGCATCAAACAACAATTTATAGACATCAAAAGGAGGAGTGATCCTATCAAAATACAGCTGTACAATCATCTGTTAAACATGGCTCCCACCAATCAGCAAAGACTTATGTCTGCCTTTGATGTAAGTGAAGGCAAAATGATCATGAGTCATTTTATGCCCACAGCACTGCATCCCCAATCTGCCTCAGATTACCTCAGGACCAACCTGGAGGTCCTGGCCAAAGACATACACCCAATGGATAAAATTGAACTGCACAAACAGACTGGTGAGATGGTGTATGCCTCCTTGGCAGACGAAACATTAGAAAATTACAAGCTAAAGAGCAGCCTTAATGCCACAGCCTCTCAACTGGAATTGGAGAGGGCATCATCCCAGGCGAAGGACAACAGAATAAGGTCCTTGGAAGACATAATCATTGAAATTGGGCATGATCCCAAAGATATTTCAGGAATACAGGAAATCTTGAAGTTGAGGGATGCTGACATGGCTGCCTTGAGGAAGAAAATCAAACTCCCAGCTACCATTCACCCTCAGACAGATGAGGTAGCCCAACAAAGGCATGAGCAGGATACCACAGATTTGTTGATTTCCATTTATAAACAGCTTGTTCAGGCACAAGAGAAATTGGGAGAATCTGAGGCTACACAAGCGGCCCTGCAAGCAGCATTGAAACAAAGAGAAGAGGGTCAGACCTCTCAGCCTCCTCCTCAGATCATCAATCTTGAGGAAACTGCTCCTATCACTGCTCCTCCTCCTCAACAGACTGAACAGACAGCAACATCTACTTCAGCAGCGCCAACAACTACAGAGCAGGCCCAAAGCCTGGATATGCAAAAGCTGAAGAATGAAATCCAAATCCTGGAAGCTCAAATGACAGAGTTAAATGAGACCAGGGAAAAGTTAGCCAAAATCAATGACAGGCATGATAAATCAAAGAGAGAAGTGGCAGAAAAGAGCAGGGAAATCAAAGCCCTTAAAGACAAGATCAAAGAGCTAGAGAATGAGCTCAAGTTGGATAAGGTGGTGGCTGAGCTTAAAATAGTGTTGTGGGCTAACATTGGCAAATCTATCAATGAGCAATGGCAATATATTGAAACTATCCATGAGCAACTAGAGCTCATCCCAAAGGCACAGAAGGAGGTTCACAGATCAAGAGCTTTATTGAGCAATATGCCTGAAGTGGCCACCAGAATGATCAATGTACTTAACCATAAAACAAGTTCTCAGTTAGCTACCATGGGAATTACAAACAGAACTGAGACTATCCAAATGGTCAAAAGGGTTCTCACACTGAGAAACTTAGTGCAGACATTGGAAAGAAGAACCCAGGATATGCAGACTGAGGTGAACAGGTTTTTGGAAAAGTTTCAGGTGTTAGAAAGCAGAGGGCTCCCTGGCTTACTGAACAGCGCAGGGAGATTGTTCACACATGACCAGTATGCTAAAAGGGTCAACACATTTGCCACTAGTCAGATCAATGAGAAGCCCAGCACCTCAGAGGAAACAGGGCCAGCCACAGGACAGACTCTCTATAACAGAGTAGAGAATCTATTTTTTATAATGAATGAGATCAATCACCTGTTTGGGGTGGCTCCCAATTTCTACAAGTATACAGAGGCAGAGGAGACAATGGATGCCATTCTCAGGCATCAACTCCCTACGCAAGACTGGTGGACAAATGCAATACAGAAGATTTTGTAGACAGGGAGCCACTCACCAATTTTGTTTCTTAAAAAATATCAGTTGTCATGCAGAGCACAGTTTAACAAAAATCAGCATGCATTGTGGATTAAAGCTGAGCCAACTCAGCAGATGTATCGGCCAACAAAGCAGAAATAGAAAACTACAGGTGGCAGGGCCGAGAAAATACAGCGCAGCAAGAAATAAAGACACATTATTCAGCATTAAAGCAAAACGGCTCAACCGACTCAATGACCTCCAAAGGTCAAATTATCCTCTGACAGACATAAAGAGCATTTATGCTGCATTCAAAGTTGTAATAACTTCTTTTCTACTTTCTGTACGAATTTATGAAGATATTTTCTCTCTCAGATGACTCAATGCCTGAGATATTTTGTATAAGCATTCCTATAAAGTCCCCTTCGCATGAGCTTGCAAGGGTTGTTGTTGATTTCTCCTGAAGAAGTTCTTATGCTGTAATCCTTTCAGAAGTTAATAAAGAAAGTGATGGAATTTCTCGGATTTCTGAAGTGTTGAATGCGTCCTGGTGTCTGTTGGAAACTGCTGGATTCCTGTGTATTTCATCATACAATAAGTCTCTGTAACTCTCTCTGTTATGTATTTTGTTTGTTAAAATCCATATGTTATCTAACTTTAAATATTTAGCAACAAGGAAAAAGAATAACTTTCAGGATTTATTCAATGAATACCCTGAGTTCAATCTGTGTTGTTAATGAATGTTTTCTTCAGATGCAATCTTGATAAGTGTAATTCTTAATTGCTGCACTTTCAGAATACATCTTTCACAGTGACCTTTGTCACAGGAATTCAAGTTTTGCTCCTGTGCAGCGTTTCACTTTCACCTCACCAGCTTAATAGAAAATTCTTAATTGCTTTCTATTGGTTGACATACATCACCATTTAAGCTAAATTTGTTTGTCTAAAATACACAATAGGCCCTGCAGTTTGAACACCACCAATCCTGCATATCAAATCATTTCACAACTCCAGACTCCATTGCCCAATGATATTTTACTCTCTAAACACTACATCTTAAGACCTGAAAGAAATCCTTCAACCAAAACATAAACCAAAACCTGAGCATAATAGCTAGCCTAAAACACCATCATAACAGAGACAAATCATAAAGAGAGAGCCCTCTCTGATTACAGTTTGGCTAGAAACTGTGATCCAAAGATTGGTTAGTGGTTACCCCGGCCGTATTCCCTTGGGAGTCATAGGGAACAACCTGGGTGTTAACATAATTGGCGACTCCACTGGGGAATGCTTGAGGTTTTTTAATTACTATATATCTTCCATAAGCTACTATCAAGCCTGAAATAAGTCAAGAGGCCTTTAATCTGTTTCTGTATCACATTAACAGTTTTAGGGAGGAGCTTGTTTAGGGAATCTTCATCTTAGCTCTGAGAATATATAGCCATTCCAAAATCTTCATCCAGTCCTTGCAGATATAAAAATTTTCTACAAAATCCTAAAAAACAGTTAGAAGCTGGCTCCTAAGAAAAATCCACGGCATACTAGGGCAAATCCTGACCCTAATCCACCTATCATTGTTGATAATCCAAATACCATCCCAAGAAACATTAGGAGGCAGCAAAAGCAGGAGCAGCCTGCTGATTTGACTTCAGAGCCAGATCATCCTAGCCTTATACCTACTCCATGCAAGGTCCTTTTCCGGTCTACCCCTAGTTCCCCTAGCTCACCATCCACATCTCAAAGTCCCCCTCTCATATCTTCATCCACTGCACATATTCCCTTAAACAACACTTTAGGTTCACCCCTACTTGTTACCCCTGTGATACCCACTGTTCCTATTATCCCAGCTGCCCCTGTTAATCCTCTAAATCCTGTAAATATGGCTAACAGATATGCACCCTTGCAGATACCAGCTAATGCTGCAGCTCTACCCCAAGATTACCAAACCAAAATTTCATATTTTGACTCCAATGGCCCTCTGACAGCTGCCCAGCATGCCAAGAGGATGCAAGACCATTTTGAGACCTATGAAATAGATGATGACAGTGTCAGAATGAGGATGTTTGTTCAAAGCCTAACTGGGGATGTAAGAACTTGGTTTAGATCCCTGAATGCAAACTCCATTACAACTCCTGCTGAACTGTATCAAGCCTTTACTAGTAGATGGGAGAAGAAGAAAGATCCTCTGCACATACTTGGGGAATATGACACTATCAAAAGAGGTCCCCAGGAGACTGTTTTGGAGTATTGTGCAAGATTTAACAATGTATATAACTCAATTCCACAGAATTTAAGGCCTCCTCCTGATTTAGCCTTGTACAAATTCCCTGATGGTTTCGACCCTGACATGGCCTATCAGTTGAAGGAAAGAGATTGTCAATCCCTTGAAGAGGCCCAAAGGGTTGCTGTCACAGTGGAAGCCAACCTGATTGCCAAAAGAAACAGGGCAAGGTTGGAAAAGAGGACTGTTTTCAAAGAGGAACCCTCTGCCTTTGATCAAAAGCTTGATGCCATACTAAATGGAATGAAAAGATTAGGTGATAGAGTGGAATCAGTTGAAAGAAAATCATCATGGGAAGCACCACAAAACAACCCTCCTAGGAATCCAAACTTTAGGAGAACTCAAAACCCAGGCATTGGCAAAACCAGTGCTGATCAAGACATAAGACCCCCTTTCCAAGAAAATTATGCAGAAGCTTCCACATCAGCAGAACCCAATGAAGATCCGGAAATCAATTTAATAGGTCTAGATGGTGAAAGTCAAGTTTTCTTAACACAAGAAGATCATGAGGATGAGGAAATCAAATTGTTCCAAACTAAATCAGGGGAATCCTTTGACTTTAAACAAGGCTATGACACTGCTGTTTATGAAGTCCATAAACAGTACAAGCTAAGGAGCAGAACTGTGAATGTCAGCCAGCCTGAAAAGAAAAAGGATAATCAGCAGCCTGAAAGAGTTATAGTCACAGAACCTAATGACAAACTAAATTTACCTACAGAAGAAGTGATTGTTGAAGAGATCACTGAGCCACTGTCCTTAAGACAGCAGCCTGTGGCTACTTCATCTTCTCATCCTAATTTAAATATTACTCCTCAAGAGATGAGTAAAAAGGATAAATCTCAAAGTCAAGATAAAAATCTAGAAGGAGATTTAATGAACAAGGAAAGGACTGTCACCTACAACCACAAGGCCCAATCTGAAAAACCCTTTGACTTAGAAACTGAAATTGGCAAAATAAAAATAGCTATTCCTCTCTTGGAATTAGCCAAGCATGACATCTATAAATTGCAAATCAAAAGGTCCCTTCAACTCACTAGCAACAAAGATGATGTCAATGTGCTGGATGACACCCCAGAACTCCTGTTTGGCCCAGAAGTGGATGGAAAAACAGTAGTCACAGGGGTACTGCCTTTCTATGTCAGTTTACATATTCATGACAAAATATTACATAATGCAATGTTTGACTCAGGTGCCTCTCACAATCTCATGCCAAAAGCAGTCATGGAGAGATTGAATTTAGACATAACAAGACCATATAAGGATCTGTTTTCCTTTGACTCCAGCCAAGTCAAGTGTCTAGGTCTCATAAAAGACTTATGTGTGTCTCTAGTTCAATACCCAAACAAGACAATCCTAATGGATGTGGTAGTTGCTGATATCCCACCTAAGTATGGGATGTTGTTATCAAGATCATGGGGAGCTAAACTCCAAGGTTCCCTACAATTAGACATGTCATATGCCACCATCTCTGTTTTTGGGCAACCAAAAAGACTGTACAGAGAAACACTAATGAAGTACATGGTCAGCAGTGAAGAAAAACCTCAAAATTTTCCTATATATGCTGTCCATTCAGACATAGACTCATACATTCTCTTCAATGACACCACTACTCCCTCAAAAGGTGAGGTTGAAACCAAGATATTCATACAAGAGGAAGATGCAAATGAAAGTAGTATCACTCATGAAACAACAGTCAATCAAACATTAGATGGTGTTGCTGCCTTAGTTGTCAAGAAAATCCAATCAAACAAGGAGACTGTCCTAGAAGACAAGCTAGAGAAAAAACCACAACTGCTACTTACATTACCAGCCCATGAACAGATCATAAAATCTCCTTCCCAACAAGATATTCTATGGTTCCTTGAATTTGATGGCTCAGTCAACAAATTAGGGGCAGGAGCTGGAGTTTGGGTACACAATAAAGAAAATAGTCATGCAGAAGGCAGAGCCTATAGATTGAATTTCAGATGTACTAATAACATGGCAGAATATGAAGCTCTTTTACTAGGACTCAAGTTGGCAAAATTCTTACAAGCTGCCAGGGTTTCAATCATGGGTGATTCAGATTTAGTTATCCAACAAGTGAAAGGAAACTTTGTCACCAATGACAAAAGACTAAGGACTTATAGGTCTGTTGTTGCTGAGATACTAAAATTTTTCTCTGAGTTCCAAATTACTAAAATTCCCAGAACCCACAATCTACATGCTCATAGTTTAGCCACCTTTGCAAGTACCTGCAAGTTGCCCTTTGAGCCCCATCATTGTTTTACAGCTGAGGTAAAACACAGACCCTCTATTCCAAACAATGTTAATGATTGGCAAGTATTTGAGGATGACAAGCAAATAAACCATTTTTTAACTCTGCAGCAAGAATTTGCAGGATTAAATATTGACAATGAGACAGCAAGTCAATCACAAATACTTGAGACAGCAAGTCAATCACAAATACTTGAGATAGCAAGTCAATCACAAATACTTGAGACAGCAAGTCAATCACAAATACTTGATGGAGCAAGTCCATCACAAATACAGTTTCAACAGACTGCTCAGCCAATATCACCTAGAACTGCAAAACAAATGCTGAATCCAACTATTTTCAATATAGAAAACATCCAGCAAATTCAACAAGTTAACTGTGAAGAGGGAGTGTCCAATGCTGAAACTGAAATCATTGAGCTAAAAGACAATTTTCTACCAACAGGCCTAACCCCACTAGAGGACATCTTTGATTCAAATGATATTCCCAGAAAACCAAAAATGCAGCCATTGAAGAGTGCAACATAGGTACAATTGACAAACCCAAGATAATTAAATTATCTGCTTCCTTACCTCCTGACCAAAAGCCAAAATACATTGACCTCTTTAAAGAGTTCCAGGATGTTTTTGCATGGAGCTATGAGGACCTAAAGTCCTATGACACCTCTGTAATCCAACACACTATCCCTCTCAAACCAGATCAAAAGCCCTTTAAACAAAAACTGAGGAGAATCAATCCTATGCTTCTCCCAGCAATGGAACAAGAGGTACAAAAAATGTTCAAAGCAGGCATCATAGCACCAATCAGATTCTCTGAATGGATCTCCAACTTAGTCCCTACAAGAAAGAAGACTGGTGAAATTAGGCTGTGTGTGGACTTAAGGAATCTGAACCAAGTATCCTTAAAAGACAACTACCCCTTACCCAAGATGGATCACATTCTTCAAAGGGTGGTAGGGGCCTCAAAGATCTCATTACTGGATGGATTTTCAGGTTTCAACCAGATCTTAGTTCACCCTGATGATCAGGACAAAACAGCATTTACAACCCCATGGGGAACTTTCAAATATGTAAAGATGCCTTTTGGATTGAAAAATGCAGGGGCAACATTTCAAAGAGCAATGGATATTGCCTTTGCAAAGGAGATTCATGACTTTTTAGTCATTTATCTAGATGACCTTACACCTTTCTCAAAATCAGACCAAGAACATATAAGACATCTGAGACAGATCTTCCTAAAATGCAGAAAATATGGAATCTCCTTGAATCCTAAGAAGTCCCTCTTTGGTTTAGAAGAAGGCAAGCTATTGGGCCACATCATCTCTAAAGATGGCATTAGAATTGACCCAGATAGGATACAAGCTATCCTGCAAATGCCTCACCCAAGAAATGTCAAAGAGTTGCAAGGATTCTTGGGAAAAATCAATTTCTTAAGAAGGTTTATCCCAAACCTAGCAGAGCTAATCAGATTATTAAATAACATGCTGAAAAAGGATTCAAAAGTGAAGTGGACTGTTGAAGCCAATCAAGCCTTTGAAGGTATAAAATTGGCCCTTACCCAAACCCCAGTCTTGACCAATCCTCAGTTTGACAGAGAATTTATCATTTTCTCTTTTGCCTCCCAACATACTATTGCTGTTGTTCTATTACAAAAAGATGACCAAGGAAATGAGAAGCCAATTGCTTTCTTTAGCAAAGCCCTCAGAGATGCACCTTTAAGGTATCAAATCATGGAAAAGCAAGCTTATGCTTTAGTCAAAGCAATTAAAGACTTTAGGATTTACATCCTTTATTCCCATGTTATAGCATATGTGCCAAGTCCTATTGTCAAAGACATTCTCACCCAAGAAAATTTAGAAGGCAGAAGAGGAAAATGGATTGCCAGCATTTTGGAATTTGACATTGAGATAAAACCTACAAAACTAATAAAAGGGCAAGGCTTGGCCAAATTAATGACAGATACAAATTTTCAAGCCTTAGACATCAATCAGCTGGACAGTGAACCGGAGCTGGCGACTCCAAAGATCAATGTAGCCTTTGAACAATCCCCCTGGTATTCTGATATCTGTTATGTGTTACAAAACCTGTGTGCTCCCCCAGGACTGTCCAGAACTAAGTGTAGATTCTTAAAAATGAAAACCTCAAGATTTTGTGTGATGGATGGCAATCTGCTTTGGAAAAACCATGAAGGTATATTGCTGCACTGTTTAATTGAAAATGAAACTGACAATATTATAAAAGAATTTCATGCAGGTGACTGTGGTGGACACTTGTACTGGAAGTCCACTGTGGATAAAATACTAAGGGCTGGATACTACTGGCCCACCATGTTCTCTGATGTCAAGAAATTCATCACATCATGTCATAAATGCCAAGTGTTTGAGGGAAAGAGACAACTGCTGCCACTTCCTTTAAGGCCTATTGCAACAGAGAGACCTTTTCAACAATGGGGATTGGACTTCATTGGGGAAATTCATCCCTCATCTTCAGGCCAACATAGATGGATCTTAACAGCCACAGACTACTTCACTAAGTGGATTGAAGCTGCCCCATGCAGACAAGCAAATGATTCAATAATCATTCAGTTCTTGAGGAACAACATATTGGCTAGATTTGGCTGTCCTGACAAAATAATAACAGACAATGCTGCTGCTTTCAGATCCAAGAAAATGTTGAACTTCTGCCACAAATTTCATATTACTTTGGGCCATTCTACCGCATACTATCCCCAAGGAAATGGCCTTGCTGAATCATCAAACAAAAGCCTTGTAAACATTATAAAGAAAGTACTGGAAGAAAACAAAAAGAATTGGCATAAGAAGCTTGTGAATGCCCTATGGGCAGATAGACTAACAACCAAGAGATCAATTGGGACCAGCCCATATGAGTTGGTTTATGGATTAGAGGCCAAATTCCCCTCATCCTTAGGAGTGCCTGTTATGAAGCTTCTTCAAGAAAGCCAAGCTGAACCAAATGATATGCAAAGAAGGATAAATCAAATCATATGTCTGCAGCAAACCAGAGATCAAGTTTTCAGCAGAGTTCAGGTATTACAAGAAAAGCTAAAGAAGGCCTTTGACAGAAGAACCAAAGCAGAAGATTTTAATGTTGGTGATAAAGTCCTCAAGTGGGATGCAAGGAGAGAAGACAAAGGAAAACATGGAAAATTTGATTCCTTATGGAGAGGACCATTTGTTGTCCAAGCAGTGCAAGGAAACAATACTTATTTCCTTAAAAGTCTAACTGAAACTGACTTGGATGAAGGTCCTGTGAATGGCAGGATGCTGAAGCACTATTTTGAATACCACCCATAAGTACAGCATGAGCTTCCATTGTACATACCCAAATGTATATATTACTTTCTGTTAAATTGTAAAATGCAGTTTCTCAAGTGTTATTAGTTATCAGCAAAGGGTGAAAAGAATCAGAGGTCTACCAAGAAGAAAAGCACACAATTTGGGCACTTCAAAGCAGCAAACTACAAGATGGATAAGAGCAATCAAGGAGCAAGGCAATCTGACCTGCTGTTCTTGGTCTTTCAAAAGAAACACCATCCCCATGTGGAGCCACTGTTAGCTACCTATACCAATAGGTTTCATATTTCATGATTGGCTATGAAAGGGCCAAATATGCTCTGCTTTGATGATTCAAAGATCACATATTTCCAAGAGAATCCAATCTATGCTTATAGCTTGGTATGGACTTAAAATTTTGATGGATGGTCCAACAGTCTAATCTGGATCATTCCATGGTTTAAATTTGCAGTTGTAGATTAGAGAAGAAAGTCTGTCCAAACTGTTTAATCTTGGCAGACAAGTAGTTCAGGTAGAGAAGAAAAGGCTCCCAACAGCTTAATCTGGGACCTTGGAAGAAATAAGGGTAGAAGTAGATAGAAATAACAAAGAAAAAGCCAAAGAAAAGAAAAGGCAAGTAAGGGTCTGCAAGTCCAAGTGCACCCTCCAAGAAGAAATAAAAAATGCTAGGCAAGTAGCTGGGTAAGTAGTTGGGGTTGCAGAAGGTTATCTTTACCATTGCAGATGTGTTAACTGTGTTTACCAAAGCAAAGTCAATCAATTGACAAGGTGTTCTTCTTCATCAAGTTGCAGCAGGGAGCATGACTAACCTCCCTCCTTCCCCCATCCATTTCATTACTAACATCCCCTCATCAGCTGAGATTCATGAAAGAAGATTATGGTTTCATGGTGGTTCTTGTTCATTCAAAAGCCACATTTCTTGTGTAAAAATCTTTTCATTTTGATCTACTCTTTAAGCCAAGTGTTTCACAAACAGACTTAGTGTTTTCCCCCTTCATCCACCCCCCATCCATATTAACTCTAACTTTACTATATAAATCCCCTATATCACCTTTCCCCTACTAATATTAAACACCATGGTGTATAAACCCCAAATTTTGTATAAATACCCCTCCCCTTGGCATTATAGCCAATAAGTCCTATGTCAGGGATCAAAGTGACATCTGGCCACTTGGATGAACCTATACCTCATCTCCCCCCCTTGCTTCAAGTCATTCCACTCATTAGACCAATATTTGCAAAGAAAGACCCTATACAAGCCCCTTTTTTACCCATAACCCCTTTGAAATCATGAAAAATCCAAAAGAACCCACTTCTGCCGTTTAAACCAAAGTCTCGGCGCATATATTTGTTTTTTCGAAATACATTGAAAACCTTACTAAAACACTATACCCCGATGATCCTCCGCCCAAGTGCGCATCCCGAAAATAACTATTAAATAATGCCGCGCCTTTGCCATATCCACTATGCATGTCATCAACCCGACCGCCGTCCGATCAGAGCTTGAACATCCAATGGCTCTTATCACATCGGAGCGGCTCCGACGTCCGTTGTTTACCCGCCATATCTACCGATCACATCACTCCCCCGACAGCCGTTGGATCAGGCCCTCCAGATCCGACGGTCATCGTTGATATCGGAGCGGGTCTCACATCCGACGGATATCTTCCGATGTCCGTAAAAAGGTTACGTCACTCGGCAGACACGCGTCCCCGCCACAGCTCGTCGGAGGTACGTCTGACAGATTTCCCCCCCGTACCATAAGCAGTGCGATATGAAACTGCTGGCTGTTTCCGGTTTCGGCTATTCTGCCTATACTACGTCACCTCCACATCATCCCACGTCACTGCCACCATGCCATCACGTCAACCGTTGCGCCCGACCATCTGCCGATCTGTCCCGCCACTTCACCATCCCCGTGGTCCAATCAGAGCCCGCCACCTCACCGATGACGTCAGCTGACCCTGACCCCACCTATGACATCATGCTGATGTCAGCAGAAAAACGCGCCAAAGTCCAAAAAACCAATATTATGGTGAAATTTCGTGTTTTTTCCCATTTTCTCACAATAGACTTTGTTGCACCTGCATGCGATTTTCACATCCAAAGTCCGCCAACCTGCAGAACCTGACCAGGAGACCGGCGGCGCGCCATTCCACTGTCATTCGTGACCATTGCTTACTCCTCACCAAGTCTTTTCCGCTATAAATCCTTCACGTACCTGCTTTGTCTGTTATTTCCTCAAAAGAGCTTATAACAGAAAAAACTCTTGAATTCACCGGCAGAAATCCTTGCACCTGCCCCTTTGACAGTTGTGAACTCGAACAAAACTAGCCGAGCCTTGTTTACCTGCATTTTCATTGAAAAACCAAGCTCTGTCTGCGCAATCGCGGCAGACTCATTCAAACCGAATTTAACTACTGAGAGAGACAGAGTGAGGCCAAAAATTTGTCCTATTTTGCACTACAAATAGTATTTCAATTGCTATTTACTAGAACTACTCTCTGTTCCTGATAATTTCACCTCCCTGGTAAAGAGACATTCCTCTGTACTCTCCTGCTCGATTAAAACCACTTTGCACTCAATTCAAAATCCTCTTGTGCAATGGAGACACTTGTAGTACTAAATGTTCAGCCTCTGAATGCCCCTCAAAAGAACTTGAAATGGCAAGCCTTGGCAGATATGGATTACCAAATTACAGAAGAAATGCTTATGAGTAGCAAATTCCACATTCATCTGTTGAATGAGTTGAAAGCCAAGCATGAAAATGGGACAGATATACTGAGCTTATGGGACTCTTTCCTCCCTATTTTCAAGCTACCTCAGGTCAACCAGTTCCCTGAACTAATCCACCTGTGTGCTGAACAATATGATGTTTCTCAGAGGGCTGTTGTTGACCCATCTGGTTCAGTACTTTTCTATGTTACCCCTCAAGCTATCAGAGACATGCTTTGCTTCAACCCTCAGAAGATGTTGGTCCCTTTGTCACTAGTGAACCTGATAAAACAAGGGGATAAACTAACAGATGCTCAAATTATCAAACTTAATCAATTATACATTAACTCTGACACTGTTATGTACCCTCCAATTTTTTATGTATATCTCAATGAGCTGGGTAGAGACCTTGCAGATATGATTTCTCCCATCTTGGGATATAGTTCAATTGAGCATATTGATGCAACTGTGCTGGTAATGATGATTATGTTTGCTCCTGGCAAGTCACCAATCTGCTATGACTATGCCACCTACATATTAGACAAGATTCATGAGAAATTGATGAATTTGAGGAGAGATAGGATGTTCAGATACACCTCCTACATTTACCATTTGATCTTGTACCATCAACATGAGAAATTTCATTTTTCAATCAAAAGAATGGATGCCCAAGGCAATCCCAGATCAGTGGTCTATTGGTCTTCTGTCTTCCACACTAGACCTGAGTCTCCATACACTTACTGTGAATTCATGGATCTGTTCATCCATCCAACTATGGCAATGCTGATGAGCTCACCTCCTCCGAGACTCACTGATGACATGCAGAGAATTCTTCAGCTGTCCAAAGCTTACAGCATTGGGGATTGGTACTTCTACCAAAACCACACTGTCATCAGGATATATGGGTGTGATCTACCTCCATTCAGATTACCTAAGTATGTGCCTATGAGGCTATTTGCCCTAGAGTACTTTAGGCAATTTGGCAGAGTTGATGTGCTTCACTTTTTAGGAAAAGGCAAAAAAGCACAGTTGAAGGTGAAAAGCCAACTTGGCCATTTTATCTATAACGAGAGGGAGCAAGGACGGAGGGAAGCAGAGAGAATGCTTGAGGGCCTTGGCCTGCAAACCAGTTTCCTATGGGCACCCTATGACCCTAATCATTTCATATCTATGAGGAGGCTCAAATATAAGTTATCTGCCTATGATCACCATAGTATCCCTCACATTGAAAAATATGCAAACCAAGACAAATGGAGGAGAGGGACCTTAGAATAGCCCATGTCACAAGAAGAGCTAAACAAGAGGGCACTAAGGAATCTAAGGATAATGGCTGACCTTGAACTTTGTTCACAGGTATTCACACTTCCAAGCACACAAGCGGGAGCAGCTACATCCTCCTCAACTGCCAAACAGCAAACTACCAAGGCCACTGAAAATATATCCAGCAAAGGCAAAGAAAAGGAAATGGAGACAGAGCAACCGCATCAAGAGAAGGAGAAGTCACCTCTAGTGACTCAAGAGCAGGCAGATAAAGGAAGGCAGCAGCAGGCAGAGCAATAACAGCAACAAGGATTGCAGCAAGAAGAAGGGCAACATGACAGACAACAGCCCTTACAGCAGGAAAGAGTAATTGATACTCCAACTTCCACTGAGCAACAGGCTCAGAACATAGTGCCTCCTAGGCCAGAAGTCACCACTGATGCCTCGGTCCTCCAAACTCCACAGAAGGAGGACTTAAGCAGAAAAAGGGATAGAGAAACTCCTCTGACTTCATCTATCAACCAGGGAGAGAAAAGACAAAGATTGAATGACTTTTCGGAGGATGACATAGCAATAAGACAAGCATTGGGCATGGGCCCACCCAGCAGAGAAGCTTCAACAAGTTCCTTCCAGCAGGAACAGGACAGGACTATGGGAGGGGAGGTCAGCTCCTCCAGCCAGCAAAAAGAAGGACAAGTAAGCATCAAACAACAATTTATAGATATCAAAAGGAGGAGTGATCCTATCAAAATACAGCTGTACAATCATCTGTTAAACATGGCTCCCACCAATCAGCAAAGACTTATGTCTGCCTTTGATGTAAGTGAAGGCAAAATGATCATGAGTCATTTTATGCCCACAGCACTGCATCCCCAATCTGCCTCAGATTACCTCAGGACCAACCTGGAGGTCCTGGCCAAAGACATACACCCAATGGATAAAATTGAACTGCATAAATAGACTGGTGAGATGGTGTATGCCTCCTTGGCAGACGAAACATTAGAAAATTACAAGCTAAAGAGCAGCCTTAATGCCACAGCCTCTCAACTGGAATTGGAGAGGGCATCATCCCAGGCGAAGAACAACAGAATAAGGTCCTTGGAGGACATAATCATTGAAATTGGGCATGATCCCAAAGATATTTCAGGAATACAAGAAATCTTGAAGTTGAGGGATGCTGACATGGCTGCCTTAAGGAAGAAAATCAGACTCCCAGCTACCATTCACCCTCAGACAGATGAGGTAGCCCAACAAAGGCATGAGCAGGATGCCACAGACTTGTTGATTTCCATTTATAAACAGCTTGTTCAGGCACAAGAGAAATTGGGAGAATCTGAGGCTACACAAGCGGCCCTGCAAGCAACATTGAAACAAAGAGAAGAGGGTCAGACCTCTCAGCCTCCTCCTCAGATCATCAATCTTGAGGAAACTGCTTCTCCTCCTCAACAGACTGAACAGACAGCAACATCTACTTCAGCAGCGCCAACAACTACAGAGCAGGCCCAAAGCCTGGATATGCAAAAGCTGAAGAATGAAATCCAAATCCTGGAAGCTCAAATGATAGAGTTAAATGAGACCAGGGAAAAGTTAGCCAAAATCAATGACAGGCATGATAAATCAAAGAGAGAAGTGGCAGAAAAGAGCAAGGAAATCAAAGCCCTTAAAGACAAGATCAAAGAGCTAGAGAATGAGCTCAAGTTGGATAAGGTGGTGGCTGAGCTTAAAATAGTGTTGTGGGCTAACATTGGCAAATCTATCAATGAGCAATGGCAATATATTGAAACTATCCATGAGCAACTAGAGCTCATCCCAAAGGCACAGAAGGAGGTTCACAGATCAAGAGCTTTATTGAGCAATATGCCTGAAGTGGCCACCAGAATGATCAATGTACTTAACCATAAAACAAGTTCTCAGTTAGCTACCATGGGAATTACAAACAGAACTAAGACTATCCAAATGGTCAAAAGGGTTCTCACACTGAGAAACTTAGTGCAGACACTGGAAAGAAGAACCCAGGATATGCAAACTGAGGTGAACAGGTTTTTGGAAAAGTTTCAAGTGTTAGAAAGAAGAGGGCTCCCTGGCTTACTGAACAGCGCAGGGAGATTGTTCACACATGACCAGTATGCTAAAAGGGTCAACACATTTGCCACTAGTCAGATCAATGAGAAGCCCAGCACCTCAGAGGAAACAGGGCCAGCCACGGGACAGACTCTCTATAACAGAGTAGAGAATCTATTTTTTATAATGAATGAGATCAATCACCTGTTTGGGGTGGCTCCCAATTTCTACAAGTATACAGAGGCAGAGGAGACAATGGATGCCATTCTCAGGCATCAACTCCCTACGCAAGACTGGTGGACAAATGCAATACAGAAGATTTTGTAGACAGGGAGCCACTCACCAATTTTGTTTCTTAAAAAATATCAGTTGTCATGTAGAGCACAGTTTAACAAAAATCAGCATGCATTGTGGATTAAAGCTGAGCCAACTCAGCAGATGTATCGGCCAACAAAGCAGAAATAGAAAACTACAGGTGGCAGGGCCGAGAAAATACAGCGCAGCAAGAAATAAAGACACATTATTCAGCGTTAAAGCAAAACGGCTCAACCAACTTAAAGACCTCCAAAGGTCAAATTATCCTCTGACAGACATAAAGAGCATTTATGCTGCATTCAAAGTTGTAATAACTTCTTTTCTACTTTCTGTACGAATTTATGAAGATATTTTCTCTCTCAGATGACTCAATGCCTGAGATATTTTGTATAAGCATTCCTATAAAGTCCCCTTCGCATGAGCTTGCAAGGGTTGTTGTTGATTTCTCCTGAAGAAGTTCTTATGCTCTAATCCTTTCAGAAGTTAATAAAGAAAGTGATGGAATTTCTCGGATTTCTGAAGTGTTGAATGCGTCCTGGTGTCTGTTGGAAACTGCTGGATTCCTGTGTATTTCATCATACAATAAGTCTCTGTAACTCTCTCTGTTATGTATTTTGTTTGTTAAAATCCATATGTTATCTAACTTTTAATATTTAGCAACAGGGAAAAAGAATAGCTTTCAGGATTTATTCGATGAATACCCTGAGTTCAATCTGTGTTGTTAATGAATGTTTTCTTCAGATGCAATCTTGATAAGTGTAATTCTTAATTGCTGCACTTATAGAACACATCTTTCGCAGTGACCTTTGTCACAGGAATTCAAGTTTTGCTCCTGTGCAGCGTTTCACTTTCACCTCACCAGCTTAATAGAAAATTCTTAAATGCTTTCTATTGGTTGACATACATCATCATTTAAGCTAAATTTGTTTGTCTAAAATACACAATAGGCCCTGCAGTTTGAACACCACCAATCCTGCATATCAAATCATTTCTCAACTCCAGACTCCATTGCCCAATGATATTTTACTCTCTAAACACTACATCTTAAGACCTGAAAGAAATTCTTCAACCAAAACATAAACCAAAACCTGAGCATAATAGCTAGCCTAAAACACCATCATAACAGAGACAAATCATAAAGAGAGAGCCCTCTCTGATTACAGTTTGGCTAGAAACTGTGATCCAAAGATTGGTTAGTGGTTACCCCGGCCGTATTCCCTTGGGAGTCATAGGGAACAACCTGGGTGTTAACACCCTCCTTCAAAACAGAAGTCTTACATCATTGTGTGCATAGATTACCTGACAAAGTGGGCAGAAACAAAGGCAATCAAAGCAGCAACAGAATAAAAAGTAGCTGAGTTTTTGAGGGAAAATATCTTCTACAAGTTTGGTTATCCGAGAGAATTAGTCATAGATCAAGGAAATCAGTTTACCTCTAATCTGATTGAAGACCTACTCACACATCACAAGATTGAGCAAAGAAATTCCACCCCTTATCATCCGCAAGCAAATGGACAGGTGGAAGTCACTAATAGAGCTTTAGAAGGGATTTTGACTAAGGTAGTGAGTAGTAGCAGAAAAGATAGAGCAGACTGATTGGTTGAGGCCACCTGGGCCTATAAAATTACTTGGAAAACCACCACAGGTTTCACACCCTATGAGCTGGTCTATGGGAATAAGGTTTTGCTATCCATAGAATTTGAATATAACACATTAAAGATGGCAGCTCAGCTGGACCTAGATCTCAGCCATGCACAAAAGGAAAGATTGCTTTAGCTAAATGGATTAGATGAACAAAGAATGCAGGCCCTTCTCCACTCAGAGGTAGTCCAACTTCAAAGAAAAATATGGCATGACCAACACCTCAAAGAAAAACAATTTCATCCATTAGATTCGGTGCTGCTGTATGATTCGAGATACAAAGATTTCAAGTGCAAGCTGAGGACCAGATGGTTGGGACCATATACAATAGAAAAATGCAATGACAATGGTTCAGTCCTTATCTGGACCATTGATGAAGAAGCCATCCCCATGCTCGTCAATGGGCATAGATTGAAAATCTACAGGAAGCCCCTTTCCAAGCAGGAGTTCATTGAGACTCTGGGTAAATCAGTGTTGGTAGTGGATCAGGTCCCTGTCTCCACTCCACCCACACCCTAAGCAAAAAAAAGGAAAAAAACAAACAATGAAAAACACTGAAAAAATAGAGGAGAAAAGAAAATGGAATAAAATATCCTTGGGTGAAAACCTCTTGGAGGCACCCAGGGTAGGCAGTGAGGGTGAAAACCTCCTGGAGGCACCCCAGTTGTCTAAAAAAAAAAAAGGAGAAAAAGAAAAAAGAAAAGAAAAACCTAAATTATTTTGAATAAATTGCAGGTTGCAGGAAGGTCATTGTAGATTGCAGGAGGGTTGCACAAGAGGAAAAAGACATGGCCAGGCTACATGCACCCTTCACAGTCCATCCCCCCATTACCATTATCCTTTCCCAAGTTTTGGTCTCATTTTTTCTGAAATTTCGCATCCTACAGGAAACTCTGTGTATTCTACAGGAGGATCTTGTAGAAACTATAGAAAGGCCAAAATCAATCTCAGAGAAGGACCCGAGGGTTGGAAATTTGTTTATGAGGCCTATGAACCTCCCTGCCACCATCCATCTTCCTATTTCGCCATTTCATCCCTGTACACCTACATTTCCACTCATTTATTTTGTGTCCCTACATAGTCAGATATAGAAATTTTGTTTCTTTCATTCTGCAAACCAAAAAAATGATGATAAATAAAAGCAACAACATTTTTACTCATTCCTACCTGATACCTTCTAGATATGATTTATTTTCAGTCGAGACCTTCTTCAACAGTTTTAGGCCTACTCAAATATTAGCTTGAATTTCAGAAGGAGAAGCAGCTACAAGAAATCCTACAAGATTCCTGTAGCAGCTGATCCCTTTGAAAACCATACTCCATAGACAAGGTCAGTGCAACAAGACGTATGAAACATGCAAGGAGCAATTTTTGAACGAGAGATCATCAACATAAGCCCAAGGCTAAGCATGCAAAGAGCAAGCAACAATAGGAATGAGGAAATGAAGTGCCAAAGTCTGAAATATGCATAACACAATAGCGACTGAGCAGGTAAGTGCCTAAACCTATTCCTCAATTGCATGAATATTATTTCAAAACTGCATGAACTGTGGGAATGGTCATGATTAAATGGAATTGGTGGTCAGCTAACTGGCCACCCTCGTTCAATTACACACCCTCATGGAATTCAAATGAGCCCCATCAAATTCAAATTTCCGATCAGATACGCAGCCAGCACGTGTCGTGTGTCAATTCGGGAAAAACATTTGGGACTAGTAGTGGTGGTGGCATATAATGGGAGTAAGGGAGGTGATGGCGGTCAGGTGGCATGCAGAACCATTATGACCGTGATGTAGGACCAATGGTCCGGATGAGGATAATGTACTCATCCGGCCACCTCACCTCCTCACCACGAATTACGCAGTTAAAGGACAGCGCAGTCGAAGCCTCCGCCACCCTTTTTTTCATTCTTCATTCATGACATTTTCGACTACATTACTCACCTACCACTTCTAGAGCAGCAAACCAGTTGTCCTCCACCAGTTTTCTATCATTTTTTCAAAACCCTACCACCTATCGGGCTCTACAGGAGCACTGCTGCATTCTATGGGAGCCAGAAGATCTCTATAGGAAGGGCAGAGAACAGCTCTACAGAAGGAAAACCTGAGATTTTTGTCAAAATTCAAGCTTGAAATGAGGTAGGCTCAGGAAACCTCTCTGCATATGACTTATTTGTATAAGGTGGTGGATTAAAAACATGACATTGGGTTGAAAGAAAAGAGAGTGAAGCTTAAAAGTCTACCTGCATATTTTCCTTGAGTTCTACATAGTTCTCTGTTTTCTTCTTTGCATTCGAAGTCTGTCTTCTTCTTTCTCACGTTCTACTGTAAAGAAAACACATGCAACCGTAGAAACCAGCCTGTGTGAAAAGAAAACCGAATTTGCATATCTGTCTACTCTCTAAAAAACCCTGTGTTCTTTATCCTCTGTTCTGTAAAAAAAAAAAATCTTTCCAAAATCAGAGAATCAAATTCAGGATAAAAGCAGTTTGAAATGGGGGAAATATTGCAAATTCAATGTTGTAAGGAGGAAGCACACGGGAAATTCCTTATCTGGTTTCAAAATAAGAAAAAAAAAAATTAGCTATCCCTCTATTTTCAGTTTTGCCTGCTTTCTCACCTGAGAATTTTTAAAAAAGCACTCAACGCCATGCTAGAAGGTTTGATGAGAAAAGAGCCTTTGAACTCCAACAAATTGTATGAGCACCCTGAGGTGGTGGCCATCTTCACCAGGGAAAACTGGATACCCTTCTTTGAAAGAATTCAGGGATATGATCAGGAGGTGACCGAAGAATTTTTTATGTCCCTAAGACCCCATTCGAAAACACATGCTACAATCAGTTTTAGGGGTCTGACCCTAGAGCTTACACCTAATTTCATCAACAGAATCATAGGTCTTCCACTTGGGCTCCCTTGGAGCAAGGAGGAGAAATCATTGGGACAAGTTGCAAAGAAGACATTTTTTCAGCCTGAGGAGCATCCTATACAGGATAAAAATGGGGTCAGAAGGACAAGCTTGCCCCCTCCATGGAGTGAAGTCAGCTACCAAATAATGAAGTATATCACATGTGAAGGGAGGTTCAACATAATTTATGGTTATCACTTCAGGTTTTTGCATGAATTGAGATATGGGATGGACCTACCTCCAACTAGAAAACTCAGTCTCCCATATTTCCTCCTCCAGTCTTTGATAGAATGTGGCACCAAGCTAAATGCAGGGGTCCCAGACCAGTTGGCCCACCATGGGCTCATCAAACTATTGGTAGAAGATGCCTTACACACATATACCATCCCCATAGCTTGGGAAATTTTTAGGAATATGTCTAGAGATGATGACATCAAAACTTTGACTAAGGACATTAGCCCATCCAACAGTGAAGAGGAGGAGCAAACCAAGGAACTTGAGAAGAATAGTAATGAGGAAGCACAAGACATTCAAACAGAAGGAAAAACAGAGGAGAAATAGGAAGAAGAGGAGAAATTTGACAAAACTATTGTTGAGCCTAAGGCAGAAAAGAAGACAACCTCAAAAATAGAGAAGAGAAAGGACAAAGGCTAAGAAGAAAAAGTCTAAGGAAGCCAAAAAGAAGACTTCCATAGGCAAGGCAAGGACCCAATAAGAAAAAGAGAAGACACCACCAGAGATAGCAGAGACACAAGCAAAAATAGTAGACATAGGAAAGGCTGCAGGAGATGAAGGAAAAGAACAATAGAAAGAAACATCCCGTGAAACATTAGCAAGGGAAGTAGCAGCTGTGCTTGCTGCATTAAGCACTCCAACTAAACAAAAAGGAAAAAGAAAAAGGAAAACCTCTATGTATTTTAAATCCATAAGGAGCACTAGGATTAAAGTGGGCAAGCCCCAACCACCATCAAAGGAACCAATTGTCATTGAGGATACACCTACTGAAAAGAAGGCAGAATCTCCCTCCAAGGTCTCTATCACCTATTAGAGAGGAAGTCCCAAAACATCCACCTGGAAGGAAAGAATCAAGTTGATGGACTCCAAAGCAGTTCTACAGGAAGCTGAAACATCTCTACAGGAAACACTAGCCAAGATGAAAAAACTGAAAAATTGGAAGAGAAGGCAACAGAATAGTCACAAGGGGAAGGCAAGGCCAAAGAAATACCTGAACCAAGCTCTCAGCCTAATTTAGGCTCCTATTACATTCTACTAGAAGGTGAGAAGATCATCCCACAAAAATTTGATGTGCCTCTATTCTTTGAATTAGAAAAAGAAAGGGTCAAAACCCACACTTGGATGCAAATTACTAAATCTAAAGGAGTTGAAGACATAGGGCACATGGAGGACAAGCTGAAGGAATTGAGAGGGGAGTTGGCCATGGTAAGGCACATAGAGAGCAGTAAAAGAGCCCAACTACAGGAAGAAAATGAACTGCTGAAAAAGCAGTTACAGCAACATGAAATTCATAAGGGAGATAGGTTGTCCATTTTGGGAGGGTAGCAACAGCAAGAAGGTCCCCTAACAGACAATGAAGCAATAGAGAAACAACAGCAAGAGGGAGAGCCACAGGCTGATGTTGAAATGCTAATGAAACAGCTGCAAGAAAAAGAGTCTCAGGTAGCAGATGAAGTGCAGATTTTGAAACAGCAGTTGCAGGAAAAAGAAGCCCAAATGGCCTGCATGGCCAGCTGGGTAATGGAAGCCTTGCAATGTAGACAACCAGCTAGATCCTATGCATTGTATCTTAAATACCAATGGCTCCAATTCCAAATTAAAACATTGGCCCAAAGGGGCACAATCCCATTCCAGAATTATAATCAGTTTATGCATTTATGTGATAGTAGCTCAGCTAAAGATAAAGCCAAGTTAGTATAATTCTATTTACACAACCTGGCACTTCCTAACATGAATCTATGGGATCCAAATGCTGCATTAGGAGACCTACAACTCATGGCTATGGCTTCTTGGTTGAGCCACGAGGAAAAGAGAACAGTAAAAATTTAGAAGATTATGACCAGGGAGCTAAGTGAGCCCCTCATGATAAGGGAAAAACTAGAATATCCCTCAACTGTCATATATGCCCACTAGCACTTTGAAAACAACCCTCAGATTGCACATAACTATGTTGAAAGGCAAGCACAGGCTATTTCTCACTTTGAAGATATGGAGAGACTGTTTGGTGATAACTGCCTTCATTCGTGCACAAGAAGATGGAATACATTGTCCCATAACCTAAAGATAAGGGAGTATCACTCCCCAACCAGAATGAGGGAAGCTATGAGGAGAGTACCCATATACAAACAATCAATGCAAAACTTGAAATCCAACTGGATCAGTCTTAAGTTCAGTCCTCCACTACTGCTAGGACTGTTGGAAGGGGTTAAGGAGGAGAAGGAATAGAAACAATGGGAGGAAGTGGACAGAAAAGCAGGTTTTCATGACATAGAAGAGGACATCACCTCAAAGGCCTAGGATGTTAGGGAAGCTGTTAAAGTTATCAAAGATGAAGAACTAGATTAGTTGCTTAGAGGATAAGCAACACATTCAACAAGGGGGTGATGATGAGCCCCAGAAATGGGTAACTATATGGGCTCATTTTGCTTATTATTTTCATCTAATCCACCATTCTTCATACTTTTTTGCATGTTTTTGAATATATTTATGTCAATTGAATGAATGGGGATAGTCACTTTACCACAAAGTCTAATGAGTGTTTATTGTAGATTTTTGGACATTTTTGGACATTTTTGGGACCAAGACCAGGAATTTATGAGCAAACTAGTAGCAAAACTCGAAGAAACAAGGCTGAGGACTTATAGGAGGGGTGTCTCCTACATTAAATGGCCCCTTCCTAGAGTTTTCCATCAACAACTTGGAGTACAATAGCCCACAAATGATGATTCCAATGGGTAGCTGAGCAGGTCTAGTGAAGTTGTTGTTATCTGCAGTTTTAGGCAACCAGGTTCCTAAATTTTAGGAGGATTGTTGGGAGTCCTCACTTATATAAATAAGAAGGATTCAATCCTCAGTAGGTTAGCCATTTGATAGTCTATTTTCGCACTTTAGTGCAACCTTATACTCAGCTCATTTTCGAGCTCTTTTTACAAACAATTTTGTGATGTAACTATTATTTTTTTTATCAATGAAGATGAATCCAGGTTTGAACCAGCACTAATCTTTCCTAAGGGGTTGTAGCTCTTGGGGTTGGGCCCAACCCAATTTCCCAACACCTCCTTTGTGTATTTATATGTTTTTTCTCGCATTCATGAAATAATTTATGTTGTTTAGGTTAAATCTTTCTTTGTTACTTAGGTTGTTTTTGATGATTAGAATAGTTGTTCTTGCTTCAGGTTGATTAGATAGTTTTCTACAATAACAGAAAAAGATCCACAAAAAGTGTTACACAAAATATTGTCACCATGACTATTTGCAGTCAGTGTGAGTCTATCACCACTCATACTGTCCTCCTTTGCAACTCTCAAACCTCAGCTCTTCATGTCAAGCTTTAAAAATGAGAGAAAGTCCTTGAAAATCAATAAAGATCTGGTTCCGCACTTTCTCTTACCATTACCTGTGGTCCCGCACCCCTTGTTCATGTTACCTGCGGACCTGCCCGCTCTGTCTCTAAAGGAGCAGGTGCGGACCCCTGTGAAAGTCAAAAAGCTGCAAGTTTATTCTTAAAAACTCACTTTGGGTTAATTCTGGATGCTTCTAGAAGGGATCTTGACGTGGATGGTTCGCTCATAGGTGGTTCATGCATCCCATAACTAAAGGAGCTAATCCCTTAATTAGAGGAGCTTATCCCTTTGAAGGAGGGCTTTATCCCTTTGAAGGTGGACCTAGTAACTTTCTTCCATTGCACTATAAATTAAGGCATTGGGCTGGTTGCTAGAGAGGTTAGAAGCTGAACATTTTTTAGGGTAAATGTTGTTGGAATTGAGACTTCCTAGTTAAGCTTGAGAGGAGAGATTACATACCTTTTGGCTTCTTTGGGAAGAGAGTGAAAGTTGTCAAAGTAGAGGAGATTCTTGCTAGACCCTAGGAGGAGCTTGTACAACATCAAGGCACCAAGGTTGTAAAGTTCTTCTTTGATTAAAGTTAATACAACCAGATTCATTTTTCTCAATAAATTGTCTTCTATGATTTATTTAGTGAATTCCTTGATCATGATGATAAATATGCTTTATTATATTGGCTTTTCAGATGCTATTTGATATGTGTGCCTGTTTGTGTTTTCAGATTCTTTACAAAGGAGCTCATTTGGATCAACGGAGCGTGGCTTCCACAAACTAGCACTGGACCCGAGGTAGGCCTAAAACATCTACTAGCCTTTGTTTATAAATTGCATATTTAGAGAAAGATAGAATTTGTTTGGTTTGCTTGTCGCTAGATATCCATAGATAAAATGGAGGTCGGTCTTGTCCGCAAGAATGACTTATCCGGCCGACAAAATGGCGACTCCGCCGGGGACTTGAATTTTTGTTTTTTGCCTTTACTTTTACTTTGACTTGAGAAATTGTTCCTCTATTTCTGGTTTTTGCTTGATGTGTGTGGGATTGGGTAGGTTTTTATATTTTGAATTGTTTTTTGTTTTTTGTTTTTTCACGTTTTTTAGAGTGGACCGCACCTGTTGTTTGTAACACAGTGCAGACATACCGACATTGTTTCTTTACTACACAGTGCGGTACCGCACCTGGTTATACTGGGAGCCTGCAGACCCTGTCAAATTTTTGAAAAACTTAAAATCCTTTCATTCAGTTAAGCTTAGGATTTGTTTACGTTTTTTAGCCTCTACCCAGATCTGCATGTGTTTTGTCAAAAAGCCTTGTTTATGAGTTTCTTTCAGTAAATTCTTCATCTCATCAATCTCCATTAAGTTAATTGGGTGTTTTGAGTCTCTTTTTTGAGAAATTCTTAATTTGATTTCCTTTGGTCATTACTTGGAGGTTTGTCTCAGTCTTTTCACAATTTTGCATCTTTTTGCTTTTGTTTTTGCAAAAAAAATTCCCCCTCATTCGCCGGGGGGAGCTAAATTGTGTATGAGTGTTAATCGCCTTTGAGTGTTTTTATTTTTTGATCTTTGGAACTCTCACCCAATTTTCTTGACTTTCACTTGATTGTTTCTTAGATTACATTAGAATCATCTTGTGTTTTGAGAATTCTCTTGCGTAGATCACATTTGCATAATTAGAATTCTCATTTTCAGAATATGAATGAAAAATGTGCATAGATTACACTTGCATACTTTTCAAATGGATTGTGCATAGATTAAAATTGCATAGTTTACATTCTAAAAAATCAATCGTAGGTTTATATCAGCTTTCTTTGATTTGAATTTACATATTTTTATGCTTGTTTTTAACACATCAAAATAGAAATAAAAATAAAAACTGTTTTGGAATTGATTTGCATTAATTTTTCTTGATGAAATTAGTGCATTAGAGAATTTGTTATATTTTCTCTTAGTGATCAATTTTCTGCATTGTTGGAAGTGAATGGAAACTCTCTCCTTAATTTAGTTAGGATTCATCGAATTGAAAAGATTACATTATCATATGTGATTGCATTCAGTTTTGGGTCGGGTCATAACACCATTGGTTTCATATCCATTTACCCTTTTGAGTAATGACAACCTAAATAACACAGCGCTTAATTAAAATTCATCTAGTAATTTTTACATTTTTAGGGCTCTTTCCACCAATCTAGCTTAGGCTAGTGTCTTGGAGTAGGTTTTAGTTAACTCTCCAAGATAGTAAAACAAACAAGTAGTCAATCTTGCGGTAGGAAATAAATTCCAATTGTTACATCTATGCTCTGGGAAGCTCCTCTTAAAGGAGTCAAGCATGATATCATATCTAAACCAGTGAGGTAATCAATCCTTCCTCATTGGGAATGATAACGGATATACATGTAATAAAAATAGTAAACATTGGATTAACCATTATCGAGGAGCCTGGGGTCACTTGTTGGTAAACCTTGGATTATGTCAAGGAGCCTTCAAGGGGATTGAGCTTTGCTACTCTGCCCTTGCGTGTGTATTGGATCATAGACTATTCCCCCAGGTATATTTGTTTCTGTTGGTAACCATAGTGACCATAATCTATAGGATTCTTTCCTAAGGTGACGGTGGAGGGAAGATCCCACTGTACCTGGAGTAGACGTCGACTAGACTCACTTGGACTCTCTGGGGGGTTCTCTTCACTCGAGACGGTTTCGTGAAGAAACTTGTGCCAGTCTGTTTCATTAAGCAGGTTGTCGGGGTAAATATTCCAACCGCCCTTTCTGTATTGAATTCCACAATGTTGGATTTCATCACCAAATAGTGTTTTTAGTACGGAAAGTTATTGTTTATGTGTGGTTTGACTCCTAGATTTGATAGCGCGTGTTAATTTGTTTGTTTTTACTTTTAGAGACCATAAGTGTGAATTGTGAATTTTAATTGTTAGGTGTGAATTGTGAATTGTTAATTTTAGTTTTAAACTGTTAATAAAATTCACTGAAGTTGAATATAATGGAAACTATTCCAGAATTTACCAACCAAGGAACCCCTCTTAATGAGAATCCTAGTACTTTTCCTTACTTTGGAAATGTTGGTCCTCCTTATATGGATACTTTGTCATTACCTTAATTTACAATAGGTTTACTGATATGGTTATTTTCAACTTCGTTGGCCCCAAATACTCCAATTGTTCCACCCCAACCGAATGCTTCACCTCAACAGAGTTCACCATCTCAACATCACCAACCTTCTGTTGACCCTTTAGCTTCTTCGCCTAATTTTTCTTCCTCCATTTCTTCCTCTTCACTTGGTAAAAGCCTTGACGCTAGTTACCAGGTAGCTAAGAAGAAGAAGAAAGGGAAGAAGAAGAAGAAGAAGAAGCAAGATAAGGGAGAAGTCAACCAACCAACCATGGCTGTAAGTGTTAGTTGTGTTGAGGAAACCTCCAACATGCATCATAAACCCAAATACCCTTGCAAGCTTTGTAAGGGTGACCACTTCCTTATCAATGTCCTGGTATTCCAACGGTCTTGGAAGTATGGTCAGAAAAATCACATCAACTTTCAATTGATCCATCAACCAGTGATAGTTAGGTTCCTGGGAAAAGGGTAAAGTTAGGTTTCCTTGTAAGTTATGCAAAGGAAGTCATCAAACTCACATTTTCCCTCACATGGATGTAGCCTCAAAATTGTTGGAAAACCTTTCTGTTCCACATCAAGAATTTCCAACTGGTTACCGCAAAATTTCTCCCAACCTACCGTCAACTAACGGAGTGATTGATCTAATTTCAAGTACAGTCGATTCCACTCTTCCATTGGAGAGTGAAACTCATATCACTCAGGTTGATGATCCTTAGTTGATCAAGTGGTCGATTCAATTTCACATTCAGTCGATCCCACTCTCCCTTTAGAGAGTGAACTTCATACCGCTCAGGTTCTTTTTGTTACATTAGATTCTTCTACGCAAGGGGGCATTTCATCTGTTTCTATAGAACCCCCTCCAAGTACTGTGGTCTTTTCCTTTGATTGGAAAAGATTGACAGAACCTCGTATTCCTTCCTCAATCCCTTTCCAAATCATTGTCAAGGCTGGTAGTAGGGACATACACCGCACACAGGTAGATGAAGGTGCTTCTGTTAGTATTTTATCCTCAACTGCTTGGAAAGCTTTGGGTTCCCCTCAGCTTGTGCCTATTACGCAAAATCTTAAAGATTTTAACAGAACCATTAGTGAACCTTTATGGATCCTTCCTAAGTTTTCAATTACCTTAGAAGGTAAAACTGTCTGTATTGATCTTATGGTAGTTCGAGGTCCCTTGGATTTCAATTTACTCCTTGGGCGAGACTCTGTATATGCAATTAAAGTTGTCCTATCGACACTCTTTCACGTGATGTCTTTCCCTCACAATGGAAATATTGTGACTGTAGACCAGCTTTCGTTCCCTAGTCTTGTTTCAACTACCAATAATATGACACCCCTAAATGTTCCTGATTCTAAAGTGGTATCTACCCCGCCACGGGTTAATTATGTGGCAACTGGTCCCATGTTTTTAGTTACCGATGTAAGTGAGCCTCTCACTACTTGCTCATCTTCCTTTGATTTAGATCCGGTAATTGACATGGAAAACTCTATGGGATTACTTGAACATGATGTTCTTATCCCTTTTGAGTCCCTTGACATGTGTTCCTTCCAGAGAACTATTCTTCCTTTTGATGAAGACCTCTTGGAAGCCATGATCAAGGTGTGTCCATTGACATGTCTTTCTTCCAGTTGGAAGCCATGAATCAGTTAGTTGAGGAAAGTTCTTTTTACTGTGTCAACCTCATTAAAAAATGAATCAGTGAGATCGAGGATAGTTCCTGTTACTGAGTCAACCTCTTTAAAAAATGAATCAGGTATGAGGACAGTTCTTTTCCCGTGTCAACCTCATTAAAAAATGAATCAGTTAGTCGAGGAAAGTTCCTTTTACTGTGTCGACCTCATTAAAAAATGAATCAGTAAGTATGAGGACAGTTCTTTTCCTGTGTCAACCTCGTTAAACAGTGAATCAGTTGGTCAAAGGATAGTTCTTGTTACTGAGTCAACCTCGTTAAAAATGAATAAGGTATGAGGACAGTTCTTTTCCTGTGTCAACCTCATTAAAAAAAATGAATCAGTAGGTTATATAGATAGATTGTATAGAGTAGACTTGAGCATAGTTCCTTGTCTTGTGTCAAGCTCGTTAAAAAATGAATCAAGGATTTTAGAGCATAGTTCCTTGTTAGGTAGATTTTAGAGAGTAGACTTGAGCGCAGTTCCTTGTCTTGTGTCAAGCTCATTAAAAAATGAATCAAGGATTTATGAGCATAGTTCTTTGTCTTGTGTCAAGCTCATTAAAAAATGAAACAAGGAGTTGTGAGCATAGTTCCTTATCTTGTGTCAAGCTCGTTTAAAAAATGAAACAAGGGTTTTGAGGATACTTCTTTTCTTGTGTCAACCTCACTAAAAAATGAAACAACTCCCTCGAGTCTTTCCAAGATCTTGAAAGTAAACCTTCATTTCATCCACCTTGTTGAATGCAATGAAGCTTGGGGGGCATGTACCTCGTTTTGCGTCATTATGCTGGGGGCATGCGAACTTATAACAAGCATAGTTTTCCATTTCAAGCTTGTGTAAACATGAAACCGAATTCAAGCAGAGTTCTCTATGGTTCAAGCTTGTGTAAAAATGAACCCATACCCGATTCACATCTCGTGATTTCTGTTTTTTATCCGCTAAATTCTATTAGATGAGCCTTGGTTGTTTTCATTCCATCGCCACCATCTCTTTGGATGATCATATGCTTTCACTTGGTTGTTTACCCTTCCTGAGGGACCGCATCTATGAGTGGTTTTATTAGCCAGCCTCTTAACCATTACATGTTTTGAGCAGTTCCTCCATTGCTGGAACCAGTTGCTACCTTTATACCACTCGTTCCTCGATGATGAGTCCTCTTTAAGCTCTTTTCTAACTCGTAAAATATGAAAAGATTGCCGAGTTTTTATTTTAAACTCGTTAAAACAGAATTAAAAGGACGGTCCACTTACAGCTCTTTTCTGACCGTATAAACATGAAAATATTGCCGGATTTTTGTCGTTTCAAATTCGATATTGGTTATAAAACGACGTGTCATTGATCGATTTTTTACTTTTTCATATTAGAGACACTAATTATGAAAAGTACTCCTTGATCGTAATGGTCAAGCGGTTCTCTCAAGTACTATTTTATACTTTTTCGAGCTTGGGAGACACAATTTACGAAAAAGGACAACCATGGAGTTTTCTTAAGTTTTTTCAGACTCTCTAAAATTGAAAAACGTCGAGTTTCTCCTATACTAGACTCGTTAAAATTTAACAGTAAAGGACCTGTTCAATTACAAACAGGAATGGACCACTCCTTCTTAGGGTCCGAATTTAAACTAAGTTGGACTCATCCGAAGGATGAGCTTATAATCAAGCAAATGTTATCCTCCTCAAGCTTGTTAAAAATAAAGAGGTACTTGCCAGAAATGGTGGGGGAAAATAGAGGAAAATGAGCCTGTTTTTCATACTTTGTGTCTCAGAAAACATTTAACTACTCTTGAACACGACACTTTTTATTCACCTGGGTTGGGAAATCCTTTGCCTAATAGTTGATCAAACCATATTGAAAGTCTTCAGCCAGTTTCTGGGTATTAACTTTGGGTCAATTGTCACCAAACCATCCGCTATGTCGTTATGTGTTCAAGAGGTCAGTGAAAATAAACCATTCATCTGCAAAATATCTGTCATCCATCTTGACCATCCCTGAGTCAGTCTTTGCAACTATATTTCTTCAAACTTGATCTATGATTTCGTGTTGTGGGCTTGCCTATGACAGATCACTTTCTATCAACTTCAGCTCATTATCTAGAAAGATGATCTAGAAATCATCAGTACCTTGGGATCTGCATGCCTCAATGGCAGGTTTCTCGCCTTCGACGATATGTTGCATCATTGACCTACGATCAAAGGATTCCATGACATGTTCGACATCAACATATCTATTCACATTTCATGGATTGAACTGAGTACTTTGAGAGCCATTGACATTACTGGTGGTTTCTCTCACACTTGTTAACAGTTTACATCATTGACTGGTAATCAAGTGGTTTCTACCATGTTTGACTTCGACACGTTCATTCACATGGATAGAATCGTACTATTTCGGGAGGTAGAAATCAAGACCCTGGATCTAGTTTCCACCATCCAGGTTGCGAGGAATTTTGTATTCATTATACAGTGGACTATTCATAAACAGATGGTTGCATCCATACTGTGTCTATATTTGTCTATACTTGTGATGTATTACAAGATCATTCCTATATCAGAGCAGTTTAGTTAGTTTTCTAGTCAGTTTAGTTAGTTTTCTACTCAGTTTTGATCTGAGTATGGGAATGCCTACCTCAACGATGATATGATCTCATATATATAATTTGTATTGAATGTTTTTACAGGTTCCAACTAGGCTCTCCACAAGATGATCCTCAAAATGATAAATTACTTCACTCTTCTTAGATGATAAATGAAATCCTCATCTACTACAGACTTCACACTTTAGGGGGAAATCTGTTACACAAAATATTTTCACCATGACTATTTTCAGTCAGTGTGAGTCTATCACCACTCATATTGTCCTCCTTTGCAAGTCTCAAACCTCAGCTCTTCATGTCAAGCTTTAAAAATGAGAGAAATTCCTTAAAAATCAATAAAGCTCTGGTTCCACACTTTCTCTTACCATTACCTGCGGTCCCGCACCCCTTGGTCATGTTACCTGCGGACCTGCCTGCTCTGTCTCTAAAGGAGTAGGTGCGAACCCCTGTGAAATTAAAAAAGGTGCAAGTTTATTCTTAAAAACTCACTTTGGGTTAATTCTGGATGCTTCTAGAAGGAATCTTGATGTGGATGGTTTGCTCCTAGGTGGTTCATGCATCCCATAACTAAAGGAGCTAATCCCTTGATGAGAGGAGCGTATCCCTTTGAAGGAGGGCTTTATCCCTTTGAAGGTGGACCTAGTAACTTCCCTCCATTGCACTATAAATTAATGCATTGGGCTGGTTGCTAGAGAGGTTAGAAGCTAAACATTTTTTAGGGTAAATGATGTTGGAATTGAGACTTCTTAGTTAAGCTTGAGAGGAGAGATTACATACCTTTTGGCTTCTTTGGGAAGAGAGTGAAACTTGTCAAAGTAGAGGAGATTCTTGCTGGACCCTGGGAGGAGCTTGTACAGCATCAAGGCACCAAGGTTGTAAAGTTCTTCTTTGATTAAAGTTAATACAATCATATTCATTTTTCTCAATAAATTGTCTTCTATGATTTATTTCGTGAATTCCTTGATCATCATGATAAATATGCTTTATTATATTGGCTTTTCAGATGCTATTTGATATGTGTGCCTGTTTTTGTTTGCAGATTCTTTACAAAGGAGCTCATTTGGATCAACAGAGCATGGCTTCCACAAACTAGCACTGGACCCGAGGTAGGCCTAAAACATCTACTAGCCTTTGTTTATAAATTGCATATTTAGAGAAAGATAGAATTTGTTTGGTTTGCCTGTCACTAGATATCCATAGATACTAGGGAGGTCAGTCTTGTCCACAAGAACGACTTATCTGGCCGACAAAAACGCTACCAAGTAGGCCTTCATCTCCTTTCTCCCTCCTTGGGACCATGAATTGAGACCAAGGCACTCTTGCTACCAACAAAACATTGTTTTTGCTTTCCAATGCAATTGCTAGTGTGAGATTTCGAGTTAGAGAAGTTGGTATCAGTTGTATTTACATGCTTAGATTTGTTCTTGTTCAGTTTCCATGGATTTCTTGCATAAATTCCTATCCATAAAGTTATGTTCAGCACTTTTCTGGGTTTTAGGTCAAAACTAGGTCAAAATAGCTAAAACTCTGTTTTTTAGTTCTTGCTTGGGAAGGTTTTGAAAAGTAAGTGTGTAGCTCACTTGTAGAACACTCTAGCTTATCATTCTTCCATCACACAACCTGCTCTAATCCATCTCTCAAGATTTCCTCCACTCATTCGCCATACTTTCCCAAACTGCCCTAATTTCTACATTCTTGTGCAAAATTGCTTCCTTGACCTTTGAACAAATCTAACCATCTCTTTCATGTATGATATTCATTAACAGAGTCCTAGACCCTTTGACACCTCCATCCAGCCTTCATTTCCATTTTCTCGATGTTTTTCCACCTTCAAACCTCCAAAAACCACTTTCGGCCTCCTCTTGTAGAACCTCCTGTAGAACTTCCTGTAGATCCCCTGCAGCCTCCTGTAGAAGTTCATGCGAGTGATTTTTCGAAGTATGATCGTAGTGGAAGTCTCCAAAAGGGTACTAGGGACTCCTTAGGTCCTCTCCACACCTTCCCAACCTCTTGCAAAATCCAACTCCATCTCCCTTTGCCACCAAACCTCCGCACAGTCACAAATAGTTAAAACACAAGCATAATAATTCTGCATAAAATTGCTCAAAAGTAAGAAAAGATGATTTTTTCCCATATTTTCCTTCAAAAGCAGTTTGAATACATGCATTTTACCTTTTTAGTAGTCAATGGCATCCATTTCAGTAATTTCATCTCTTTTCTTGCAAAAGTATGGTTAGTGGGTAAAATTAGGGTTTACTTAGGTTTGCGTTTCCTTTCAGTTTTCATCTTCTTTCTACAAATAGACTAGCCTCTTTCAAGTTATATTTCTTCCATCATTGTTAAAAGCTTCTTCTGAGAACTCATAGAAGTTGGCTTAAGCTCCTAGCGAACTTGTGCCAGCTGATCAAGTGACAGCCTGTAGTAAGAGCTAGTACTTGTTCATATAGCATCATCGCTTCCAAGTTTGTTACGAACTACCGGGTTGATAAAAGTAAAGTAGGGCATCCCAGGAGTTGCAGCATCATTGCTACAATATAGGAGCTGACCAAGTACCAGGCCTATCTTGAACACTAATGCCCTCGTGGGGAGGATCAATCCCCAATGCGTCAGCTGCCACAGGATGAAACCCACTGGCAGTATTACCTCTGTGCCTTCTAGGAGAAAGCTATAAACTTGGTGGTGAAAGACCACGAAGTCTTCGAGACCGTCTAGGCGATTGGTCAACCACTTTGAATTTTTTATTAAGTGTGGAGCTCTGGAAAGGTATGTTTTTGACCAACAATTTAGTGACTTTTCGGTAGCAATTGTAACCCTTTCGGCATAATGAATTTAAAGAGATAAAGAATTTTTAGTAGAATATGTGAGAATTAGTATGAAAATCTTAATCATTGATAATTGCTATTTTTCTATGCAGGAAAGGGTGGAAACGAAGGATTACTGTTTAAGAGGAAAAGACAAAGGAAGAGTAACTGTTGTCCCTTTGGGAGGAAACCGGATGCGAACAAGATCAAGCGGATCGAAGCAGAACGACCCGGAAAAGAAAGAAGAATCATCGATTCGGTGAAGCAGGGAAAGGAAAATCAAGGAGTAACGGCTTGGCAAAGATCCTGAGGGATCGTTGTCTTGCTTATTTTTGCTATCTAGATACCTCCGCCAATTCTCTTATAAAAAGGGGCAGCAGTGTTAAGCTCGGGGACCTTTTTTCATATATGTAAATTTAAGTCTCAGTTTGAACTTTGATCATCGAGTCTCGTTAAGACTTGTTTTGCTGTACTTTTGTTGATGCATTAATACGAAAGACTTGGTGCTTTATTTCATCTCTGCGACTGGAGTAATCTAAGGCAGTGTATCCTTGGAAGCTAAGGGCCCGGCTCCGAAGGACACTTGCTTTTGTATCATTATAATTTGGTTTCTGTGTGGATTGTCTGTATAATTTGGTAATCTGACGTGTTTGTCATATGTTGTTCCATGCTCTGTTCTGACTACTTCATTAATGGTTTCATTCAAGAGATTTATGTAAGTAACTCTGTATCGTGTAAATGAATCTCTTCAGAGTTGATTGCATGTTCACTATTTAAGCCAATTGTTTCTGTTACAGAGCTTTCATATTAAATATTGCTATTGGATTCATTTGAACTCTTATTCGTGGGAACCCGAAAGTAATATTATTCCATTTGGAAGCAGAAATCATGTTCTTTGGAAACATCAGATTGCTATAATAAGTGTGTTGTGTATATATGATAAATGTTGTTCCATAATTCATTTGTGAATATCTCCTCATAAAGTAAGGTTCATTGGAATTGCTTTTGACGATTGTTGTTTGATTGTGGAATGAGAGTTCAGTTCTAACTCGCGAGATATAGTTTACTGAGTTGCTGTTCCATTTCACTTTCTGTTGTTCCATTTTCCTGCATTTACTGTTTTGGCGTGAGAGGAGGTCAAAATTTGTAGTGAGTCAGCAAGTCGCTGCTTAGCTCCCAGATCTTTGGTCCATACTCTATTTTCCTTCCATCAGTTTCTAGAGGGATGGGTTATCGCTTCCGCACCCTTGATTGATAAATTGCCTGGTGTGATTCCTTTCTTTTAAAAGCAAATTAGTTATAGCTTAGCATCCATTTATTCTTGTATTTGCTAGACACTGTACTATGAAGCATTACTCTGACGAATAGCCTCGGATTGAGCTACTCTTTGCAATAACAAAGCGTTCCCGGATTGACTTATTAATGTAGCATAACTAGAGGTGAAAGAGACCCTTGTTACAACCCTACATTTTGGCGCCGTTGCCGGGAAAGAGTACAACCATTTGTCTTTTACAGAGTAGTGTACGAATCTGCTAGGGGAGAGTTGGATTTTAAAAATGAAAGGTAAGAACCTGCGTACAGAGCATGTAAAAGCCCTGCTCCACCGTCCGCTTTCCTGGCAGAATTGTGGGTTGAATAGAATTTGGTAGTTTATAGAATGAATGACCAAGTAGAAAAAGCCAGAAAAAATTATCAAACCTCCATTCAAACCCAAAAAAGCCAAAGGGTTGGTAACCCTTGGCCGAACGACCTTCATAGACGAAATCTATAAGAAAACTGAATCTCAGCCATCAGTAGGTTTCAGAAAAACCAACTCCAAGCAGCCTACTGGTTCCCTTCAGGCCACAAGGTCACCATCTGTAGCCTTCGCTGAGGTGCATAGTCAGACTGATGAACATGACTTTCAAGAAATTGAAAATTCTATTCCAGAACGACTGCAGGAAGGGACTCTAAGCAATCTTTGTGAAGGAGAAGGGGAAACAGGAGAATTTGAAGAACCAAGATCTCCTAGGATAATCCATCCATTAGAAAGTCCAGATAAAGGGAGCACTGTAAAAATCATTGAAGGGATTCAATCTCCTCAAGTAGCAGGAGCTTCTATTATTCCAGACAAAGGAAGTGCTTTTAAGACAACCAAAACCGTACCTTCTCAGCCTAAGAATACCCTTTTAGAAATCCCTGAAGGTTATTGGCACATATTCGATCCGATGGCGCAGAATCAGCCCAATACTCAAACTTCTACATTACAATATCCTATAGTGGATTCCACAGCAAATGCTCCTATGAAAGCAATTCCCCTTCAACACATTCCTACATTTCATGGACTGACATCAGAAGACCCGGACGCATTCTTATTCGAATTTGATGTCTTATGCAGGGGATATGATTACACCACTGACCCCCAGAAATTAAAGTTGTTCCCCTCTACTTTGAAAGGAGCAACCTTAAGATGGTTTATGGGTTTAGGTGGTGGGGTAATAAATAACTGGGAGCAGATGAAGGAATCTTTTCTAAAGAAATATCAAGACTACTGTAGGTCTAGAGAATTGAAAGATGAAATATTCCAAATGATAGCTAGACCGAATGAAACATTAGAAGAATATGTAGAACGTTTTCAGTATAATTTACAAAGGTCGCCTTATGCATCATTACCACTGCCTGATAATGTGTTAAAAACTGCATTAATCAAAGGCATGAAAGAGCAGTGGATCGAAACATTAAATATCATGGGAAAAGGGGATATTTATCAAGAAAATTTTGCTGACATCATTGATCTATGTATCAGAAGTTCGAGAGGCAGCACAAGGATAAAACCAGCAGAATATGATCGGTTTTTCAGAGATAACAAAGCACCAACAGAAGGAGTAACATGTGTAGAACTTGGAAATTTATTAGAAAACTTTAAAACTGATATTCTGGGGACATTAACTACACAACTTGATATTGTGCAGGCTAAACAGAAGCAAATTGAGGCAGAACAGAATTTGGCGATCTTCTGCCCCCGATGTAGAAAGAAGCATAGCCACAAGGAATTTCCGCTGGATACAGTTCAAACATGTGCTATTTGTGCAAAAGATCACCTTACTGAAAGTTGCCCCTCACTTCCTGGGTTGAAAGCAGTATATAAGGAAGCAGAAGAAGAACCAGAACCAGCATACTTCGTTAACCAGCATCGCCAATGGAAACCAAGACAATCATGTATGTTTTTGGACCCGACTTCTTCTTTTCAGCCTCCACAATATAGTATGTGGCAAAATCAATCTCAACCCCCATTTCCGAACTGGTCATCACAACCATTGCCTTCTCCAAATCCATGGATGAATCAGCTAAGCCAATTTGGTTGGCCAAATTTTCCTTACACTCCACCATATTGGCAAAATAATTCATACCCTCCGCAATGGACCCCCCCTACTTCACAAAGTCCACCCTGGCAGACAAATTGGCCAAGATCGACATATCAGCCAACAGGAACTATTCCACTCCCTCAACCGACTCTGCCAGCTTTGCAACAAAATCCCCATTCTAATCTGAGACCGCAATTCCCAACCCAACCTAATCCTAATCCCAATAATAGGCCGGTCCAGTCTCTCCAAATCATAGAATCAACAGAAATCGAACCTAAACTGAGGGAGTGCAATGATCTTCAGTTAAGATCTGGACGAATAATAGAAACAGAGGGAGATAAAACAATGCACATTGAAGATCAGTTACCAATAGAAAAACCGTTACAACAAGAGAGCGTAAATAAGGAGCAGACTCCTCATCAAATAAATGAACCCGCTCCTCCCTTCCTAGAACGATTAGTCTTACCACGACCTGTACAACAACCAGACTTTGACATTCTGGGGGAGTTACAAAATCTGTACATAAGAATTCCATTCCTCCAAGCCATTCAAGACATCCCTATATACACAAAAACTATAAAAGAATTGTGCATAAAGAAATCAAGGAGGAATCCAACCACTAACCCAAGAGTCCAAGTAGTCGGTACTTTATCTGACTTGTTATCAGGAATACCCATTAAATATGAAGACCTGGGAAACCCAATAGTAACTGTTCAAATCTATGGACAGACTCTGACTAATGCTTTAGTTGATTTAGGAGCTGCAATTAATATTTTGACGACTTCTACGTGCCAAAAGCTTGGGATTACATCGATAGAACCCACTTCTACTTTGTTAGAATTGGCTGACCGATCTGTAGTACGACCAGAAGGAACTCTATACGATGTCATGGTCTCTGTAGATTCTTGGGAATACCCGACTGACTTCCTAGTAATTAATCCAAAAACCCGACTGGATGGACACCCTCTAATTTTAGGTAGACCCTGGCTAGCCACTGCCGATGCATACATTGGTTGTCGACAGGGGAATATGACAATAACCAGAGGACCAAATATCAAAAATCTAGTCCTATATCCTCCAGCACAGCCAAGTCTTACAGCAATAAAAACCAACCAGCACCCGGTATCATACCTTACTGACAATATCAGATCACCATTGACTATACAGAAGGCTCTAGACTTTAAAGATATAACAGAGGATGATGCCATCAATAACTTCGTTAGTCAAACGGAATCTATACCTCATGCACAGTGTTTTATGATAGAAGATGCATTCGAGAATGAACTGGAAGAAGACCCTTTAAAAGATACACATGACCAAACAATACCTGTGACTTCTGTTGCTAATAGTAAAGTAGTGAAAATTGAACCGGGAAAAACACTAAACATTAATGCCAACCTTACACCAGAACAAGAAATCAAACTCATCCATTTGTTACGAAAATATCAAGAAGCATTTGCATGGGACTATCCTGATATGAAAGGGATCGATCCCCAATTGTGCACCCACCATATTTACATAGAAAAATATGCAAGACCTGTCCGTCAACCGCAAAGAAGACTCAACCCCCATCTAAAAGATGTTGTGAAAGCAGAACTTCAGAAGCTTTTAGATGTTAATTTTATTTATCCTATTTCTGATAGTAAGTGGGTCTCTCCACTTGTGGTTGTGCCCAAGAAGAATGGGAAATGGATGATTTGTGTGGATTATAGGGAGCTAAACAAAGCCACACAAAAAGACCATTTTCCCCTCCCATTCATAGACCAAGTACTGGACACGTTAGCAGGAAAGAAATTCTTTTCTTTCCTAGATGGCTTCAGTGGATACAATCAGATTCAGATTGCCCCTGAAGACTAGGATAAAACTACCTTTACTTGTCCTTGAGGAACGTATGCTTATAGAGTTATACCCTTTGGCCTATGTATTGCCCCTGCCACATTCCAAAGGGCCATTCTTAGCATCTTTGCAGACTTAATAAATGATGGGCTTGAAGTCTATATGGATGACTTTACACTGTATGGAGATGATTTTGATCCAGCTCTAGACACTCTAGAAAAAGTCCTACAGCGCTGCATTGCTACTAGGATTTTCTTAAGCCACGAAAAGTGTTATATGATGATGACAGAAGGGCTTATTCTAGGGCACTACGTCTCAGCAACCGGCATTCAGGTAGATCCAGCTAAAATTCAGATTCTTTTGCTTATTCCCACCCCCACTACTCAGACGGAGGTACGCAACTTTCTTGGATTTTCTGGGTATTACAGACGATTTATAGAACATTATTCACACATTGCTGCACCTTTATATGCACTAACAGGTAATGTTGATTTCATGTGGACAGAAAAATGTGACCGTGCTTTCCAGGATTTAAAGAAACTCGTATCAACAGCTCCAGTCCTTCGAGGACCAAACTGGAATTTACCATTCCAAATTTCATCTGATGCCTCAGACACAGCAATCGGTGCAGTCCTTGGACAGGAGGAGGATAAAAACCTTATGTTATTTATTACATCAGCAAAAATTTAACCCCTGCTGAATTGAATTACACTGTCACTGAAAAAGAATTCCTTGCTGTAATACATGCTGTCAATAAATTTAGACATTATATCACAGGCTATCCCATTGTTTTATATACAGATCATTCTGCTATTAAATATTTAGCAAATAAGCCTGTTACAAATGCCAGAGTAACAAGATGGTTGATCTTATTGCAGGAATTTGATATCACAATCAAAGATAGACCCGGAAAGGAGAACCCTATAGCTGATTTTATCTCATGGATACCAAAACCAATTGAAGCAGCAGCAGTAGAAGACCAATTTCCGGACGAACACCTGTTTGTTGTTGCTGCCCAAACACCCTAGTATGCTGATGTTGCCAATTACCTTGCAGCAGGTAAACTACCAAAGCACTTAACCCCTAATGAACGTAAGCAGATTGTTCAGAAGAGCACTCAATTTTCATGGATTGGGGGCTATCTGTTCCACACAGGGGCAGACATGCAAATCAGGAGATGTATTCGAGAAGATGAAATTTTTGACATCTTAAAAGCCTGTCATGACGGACCTTGCGGAGGACACTTTGCAGAAAAAAGAACAGCACATAAAGTACTGCAGACAGGATACTACTGGCCTACAATTTTTAAGGATGCGAAGAAATTCGTTCAAGCCTGTGACAGTTGCCAGCGAGCAGGTCGACTTGGTCAAGCCGACGAGATGCCTCTGAGGCCACAATTGGTTATTGAACCGTTCGAACGCTGGGCTCTTGACTTCGTTGGACCCATCAACCCATCATCAAATCAGAGAACATATATCTTGGTAGCCCCAGAATATGTTACTAAATGGGTTGAAGCGGAAGCGTTACCTAGAGCTACAGAAGATTCAGTAATTCAGTTCCTATTCCATTTGTTTGTACGATATGGCCTTCCGAGAGAAATAATTACAGATGGAGGACCTCAATTTGCTGGAAACAAATTAGCTGCAACACTTAACAACTATCACGTCCAGCACAAAATTACTACCCCATATCACCCGCAGGCGAATGGGCAAGTAGAGAGCAGCAATAAGGTAATAGAATCAATTTTAACAAAAACCATTGCTTCACATAGGCGTGATTGGGCCGCCCGACTACCTGAAGCACTCTGGGCCTATAGAACCACCTGGAGAAGTACCACTGGTTATTCGCCCTATCAATTAGTGTTTGGGAAACAACCTATTTTCCCCATAGAATTCGAAATCCAAACCCTACGAACTGCACAGGAAGTTGGCCTAGATTTAAGTGAGGCACAAATCAATCGACTGCAGCAGATTAATGAATTGGAAGAAATAAGGCTCTCTGCATTACAGAATACAACACTTATTCAACAGCAGCGAGCTAAATGGCATGATGCACTTATCAAGAACAAAGTCTTTCATGAAGGGGACTGGGCTCTGTTATATGATTCTCGGTTTCAGGATTTCCCGGGGAAACTGCAGACTCGATGGCTGGGGCCATATGAAATTCAGAAAGTACATGATAATGGGACCCTTACTCTCATTACAATCGATGGTTCTGGATATGCATTCAAGGTAAATTGCTATTGAGTTCGTCTCTATCGCAGGCCACTCACTCGGGAATCCTTCTGTGATCAGCTACGTCAAGATACTGACATGAAAATTTTAGGAGAGGAAGTAAAATCTTCCTCACCTACAATTCAGTGAGGAACTCATTCTTTTGACTTGTACATAAGTTCTTGTATATACGTTTTTTAATATTTCTTTGATCGTTCTTTCTTAAGATTGCTTTTTACAGTTAGTGTGTTTTTGTTGTTCCTTTTCCGGAAGGAACAACAGTGGTTTGTTTTTGTGTCTTTGCTGTTCCTTTTTTCCAAAAAGAACAGCAGGTGTGAATTTTTGCTGTTCCTTTTCAAAAAGGAACAGCAGTTGCTTGTTTTCGTGTTTTTAGCATTGTCGTGTTTTTGCTGTTCCTTTTTCAAAAGGAACAACACTTCGTGTTTTTGTTGTTCCTTTTTCAAAAGGAACAACAATTTGTGTTTTTGTTGTTCCTTTTTCAAAAGGAACAACACTTCGTGTTTTTGCTGTCCCTTTTTCAAAAGGAACAACACTTTGTGTTTTTGTTGTTCCTTTTTCAAAAGGAACAGCACTTCGTGTTTTTGTTGTTCCTTTTTCAAAAGGAATAGCACTTCATGTTTTTGTTGTTCCTTTTTCAAAAGGAACAACATTTTGGGTTTGCTGTTTTGATTTTTTGCTGTTCCTTTTCAAAGGAACAGCAGTGTGGTTTTTGCTGTTCCTTTTCAAAAAGGGACAACATTTGTGAGTTTTTGTTGTTCCTTTCCAAAAGGAACAGCAATTGACAATTTTTTTAGACAAGCACTCATGATCTTAGGAGAACGGCATCCCAACTATTTGCTTGCATGGATTCTTCTCTTTCAAAAGGAACACCATAGTCATATCTTTGTCTCAGTGATGATTCATATTGAGGATGCTTTCTCACCCATCATTTTTCCAGTCTCTAAGATTCAGCTATACACTTATGCAATGAACATCAATTACAACACACCGAAGTCAGGATATCATAAAATCGCTATCTTTATAGAGCCTAGTATTGATAAGAGGACAAGAGGGGGGACATATTTACTTCTCATCCCCGTTGTCATTGACCTATTCCCATTGCCCTGGTTGGTTATCTTTATCATGGCGATTTCCTTTAAAGAATTTTTTTTTTCTGATTATTACATAAGAATAAGAATAGAGGATTTATATTTTCCTGTTGGGATGATAAGAATTCTTCCGCCATTCCCACTCTTAAGGAGTGTTGAACCACCCTTATGTGTAAATATATAAGAAAAAGTACTGGAAAAACAAAATAAAAAAGGAAAAAATGATGGTGAATGTGATTTATTGTCAAATGCAGGATAGGGGGTCTCAGCAAGAGCCAGCCTACCATGATCATCAGGTTGGAAGCGAAGTGGCATTCCCAGCATGGCCACCATACCAGGGAAATGGTCCAAAGGTATATTAACTAAGCAGACCTTGGAACAAGGGGTCTCATCACGAGCCGGCCTGCCCACGTTTCGCGCCTTCCTGGTGAATGGCATTATGGTTACCTGGTTACCAAGCCAACATAATGGCCTGTATTTTGACAAAATATTTTTATACACATACAGGATCATGGTTCCGGGGGCGAAATAAACAACTCTGCCAAGGTTATGGATACCTGTTGGCAGCAGAGCTCTGTTAATGGTATCGAAGTCATAAATGGTTACACCAACAGGGATAATATTAATACCTCTTTATTTCTTCTATCTTATGAATAATTCATATTTTATTCCCTGATTAACATATCGCATGAATACTCATTACTACCAATCATGGCAAAGGAACTGACAATGACCCCTCGGGACTTCGTACGAGTGACAGACGTCCCATCCCCCGGCCTCGCATCATATTACGAAAGCTCTTATGTAAAACGCGATCCACCTTTTTGCCTCGATTTCGGTATTTAGTTGTCTATCCAAAACATGGCGTAATTTTATATGCTGTTCTTAATGACTGGTAACACGATGGCTGCTGCTCCTCTATTTGACGGCTGGGGCAGCCTATCACATCGTGGGGGGGAAGGTAATCTCATTACTCCACGGGGTACGTGTCACCACACCATTCGGGGTAGATAGTGTACGAAGGAATGGCATGGTTTAACGGTATGATAGTTCTATTTTACGCAAAGTTGCCATCCGCAATCCATTTTTGCTGCATGCTCTGTTTTTTCGCGACGATCATCTTCTCTGCATCCCAAAACAGCTCAGACAGTTGCTGTTCCACTAAATTTTTTTTTTTTTTTTTAGTAGAACCATGGGAGGTAAGGCAGTCCGAAGCGAGCCCCAGGAATTGACAGCCTCTGCTGCTGCTCGGGAGATCCTGGAAAAGGCTGGATGGTTGAATTATTTCAATCGCTTACAAGAACCAAACGAGACAGTGGCGTTGGAATTTCTGCAAAACTTGCAGGAAGACTACTCCACAGTAAGAGAAAGACGGATACTGGTCACTGACGATGTAATTGCAGAAGTTTCAGGCCTACCAGCCACCGGACCTGTTTGGACGCTGAAGAAAGAAAGACTGCAGAAGATTATAGAGATTTTTCAGGACGAAGGCCAAAGCCTGACAGTGAAAGGGAAGGGAGTTCTGCCAGCTACGTTGGGAGAACCCTGGACCGAACTAGCAAAGATAGTACAGAGATACATTACTTGCGAAGGAAGGAAGGACGTGGTAAGACCTCGCCATCTTAAACTGTTAGCTGTTTTAAAAGAAAATTGTTCTGTAAATATGCCTGCACTTTTAAATTCGCTATTGCATGATGCGGCCCGAAGCCTGAAAATTGCCCAGCACGAAGATGCAGTTGTTAGCCACCATGGATTGATTCGATTGATAGTGAGCCATAGTCTCACTCAATAGCAGAGCAACTGGGAGGAGCTCATTGCAGTGATTAAAGGGGGATTGGTTGCACCACCTCCAAAACCTGAAACCTCCTCCAGCACGCCAGAACAATCAGAGAAACGTAAAGAAGTGGCAGTTGGAAAACGTGTCGCTTCGAAACGGAAGCATTCTTCAGATACACCGAAGCGACCAGAAAAACGCAGAGAAGTGATAGTAGAAAAACTTGTTGCCTACACACCTGAACAGCCAGAAAAACCAAGGAAATCAGTTCGCCTAGCTCGAATACGAGGGAGGCTGGAAAAGATTCGGAACACTAGCCAACCAATTGAGATTACAGATGAACCTCCAGAACCAGAAGAAATACCTTCTGATGAAAATGCTGGACAATCTGGGGGCGAGGCTAAACAAGCCGGAGAAGAAGGAAAGGAAGGAGAAATGCACTCTGAAGCTGAACACCCCAAGGCAGTCACTGAACAACACAATCAGGAAGAGGAAGTAAGACAGCCAGAAAGCAGTCCGCTGCGAGACCCTGTGGGCGAAGAAGAATTGGCCGCAATCCTGGCCAGCTTGGGGGAATATGGCCAACCCTCCAGCCCAGCAGGTCCTCCCGATGGACCGCTAGAGGAAGAGATACCCGAGAATTCACATGCAGAGAACCAAGGAGAAGAAAATCCACCCGTTCATGAGGAAGAAATAAGGGATACCAGTCGGGAACAATCTGTTCCCGAAGCACCAGAAGAAATGCTGGACATAGGGGCAGATTTAAGGGCCAGGTCCAAACCCTCTGCCGAGACAAGGGAAATCAGGAAATTGAAGACTAAACAGCAGAGGCTACTGAGCACTATAGCCCGACTCCGATAGAAAATTTGCATTTTGAAAGCGAGTCTGAGGATACAAAGGACCACACAGAAGAGGAAGAGGACCGCTACATCAGAATCTCGTCGAACAAGAAGCCGAGGGACTTACACTCGCACTGTTGGTCGAAACCTGATTAGAAGACCTGCAGCTGTTCCAAATGATGCTGAGGAACAAATTGCTGTTCCAATGGCCACTGAGGGACAGACTGTTGTTCCAATTGATAATGAGGAACAAACTGCTGTTCCAATTGCTACCGAAGAACAGACTGTCGTTCCATTAGCAGAGGAACCACAACAACCTTTTGTTCATGTCAAGAAAGAAAAGGAGAATAAGGAAATCCAAACAGAGGCACCGCCCTCAGGGGTGATCCGAGTTCGGAACTCTAAGCGACATAACCAAAAGGTTCAGGTAAAACTCCCGGCCTCTACGGCCTTATGGAAAAAGGATCCAAAAACAAGGACCTTGCATAAAATGATGAAGGAAGCTCAACAGGAAACTGAAAGATTGAAGGAACAAACAGTCCCCCGGGAGAGATATGAAGAGTTGCAGCAGCAACTTCGGAATATTAGTCAGTCCGAGAGCCAAGCCTTCGAAGGCTGGCAAAAAGAGCAAGAAAAGGTTGCAAAGGTAACTCGTCGATTAGATATTGTTGTTAGACAGATGGACACTGTGTGTTCCTTGTATAATGACGTTCTCGCCTGTAGGGCTCCTGCTAAAAACTATGCTTTATTTTTGCTTGAACGATATTTACGATTAAAGATAAAAGCTGTCAGGGCAGGTGCCCCTATACAAATCAATACCCTTAATGATTTCATAGATTGTTGCAAGCATTATGGAAGTAAGGTCCAAAGATTATTATGTGAATTTTACTTGCATAACCTCGTGCTAGACCAGGAAACTGATTTAAATCCTGGCCCTTTCGTTGGGGACATACAATTGCAAGCCTTTGTTTCCTTCAGGGTTAATCAGCTAAAATGGCTTAGGGCTTATACCTCTTTCCAGAGACAGGAAAATAGCCTAGACTTGTGGGTGAGAGCCGAGCCTAGAGACCCAGTGCGGTTATGGAGAGCACATAGGAACCTTATGAGAACCCCGGGTGTTATGGAGACATTAGGACCCATGCATGAGGATTTAATCAGATAAAATTTGGAATATTTTCTGACTATTAAAGACCTTGCTACCGATGCTGCAAAATTCCGATATCAGATTTCGAACCCAAACATCCAGCTCAGGGAACCATTCAGATATGAAAATTTTGAGCTGGCAGCCAACCGTTTGAACCTTTATGGCGAGCGAATTTTGCAAGCAGGGCCATCCTGGATAGGGTATCGATTTCGTAGTCCAATCATTTGGCACCCTGCACCCGGATACCAGGCCTTGTATGAAATTCCTGAAGATCAAACAAATCGGTTTTTTGATGATTTGGTTGCTCGTCACGGTTGTAGGTCTCCACACGAGATTCCCTCTCCGGCCTACTCTCTTACTGCTCTGCATATCAACTATAATGTTTTCATGAGGGCATGAAACAGGGTAAGCAGGGGGGTGTGTGGAGCTCTGGAAAGATATGTTTTTGACCAACAATTTAGTGAACTTTCGGTAGCAATTGTAACCCTTTCGGCATAATGAATTTAAAGAGATAAAGCATTTTTAGTAGAATATGTGAGAATTAGTATGAAAAGCTTAATCATTGATAATTGCTATTTTTCCATGCAGGAAAGGGTGGAAACGAAGGATTACTGTTTAAGAGGAAAAGACAAAGGAAGAGTAACTGCTATCCCTTTGGGAGGAAACCGGATGCGAACAAGATCAAGCGAATCAAAGCCGAACGACCCGGAAAAGAAAGAAGAATCATCGATTCGGCGAAGCAGGAAAAGGAAAATCAAGGAGTAACGGCTTGGCGAATCCCTCAGGATCTTTGATCCTGAGGTATCGCTGTCTTGCTTATTTTTTCTATCTAGATACCTCCGCCAATTCTCTTATAAAAAGGGGCAGCAGTGTTAAGCTCGGGGACCTTTTTTCATATATGTAAATTTAAGTCTCAGTTTGAACTTTGATCATCGAGTCTCGTTAAGACTTGTTTTGCTGTACTTTTGTTGATGCATTAATACGAAAGACTTGGTGCTTTATTTCATCTCTGCGACTAGAGTAATCTAAGGTAGTGTATCCTTGGAAGCTAAGGGCCCGGCTCCGAAGGACACTTGCTTTTGTATCATTATAATTTGGTTTCTGTGTGGATTGTCTGTATAATTTGGTAATCTGACGTGTTTTTCATATGTTGTTCCATGCTCTGTTCTGACTACTTCGTTAATGCTTTCATTCAGGAGATTTATGTAAGTAACTCTGTATCGTGTAAATGAATCTCTTCAGAGTTGATTGCATGTTCACTATTTAAGCCAATTGTTTCTGTTACAGAGCTTTCATATTAAATATTGCTATTGGATTCATTTGAACTCTTATTCGTGGGAACCCGAAAGTAATATTATTCGATTTGGAAGCACAAATCATGTTCTTTGGAAACATCAGATTGCTATAATAAGTGTGTTGTGTATATATGATAAATGTTGTTCCATAATTCATTTGTGAATATCTCCTCATAAAGTAAGGTTCATTGGAATTGCTTTTGACGATTGTTGTTTGATTGCGGAATGAGAGTTCAGTTCTAACTCGCGAGATCTAGTTTACTGAGTTGCTATTCCATTTTCCGTTTGCTGTTCCATTTCAATTTCTGCTGTTCCATTTTCCTGCATTTACTGTTTTGGTGTGAGAGGAGGTCGAAAGCTGTAGTGAGTCAGCAAGTCACTGCTTAGCTCCCAGATCTTTGGTCCATACTCTATTTTCTTCCATCAGTTTCTAGAGGGATGGGTTATCGCTTCCGCACCCTTGACTGATAAATTTCTTGGTGTGATTCATTTCTTTTAAAAGCAAATTAGTTATAGCTTAGCATCCATTTATTCTTGTATTTGCTAGACACTGTACTACAAAGCATTACTCTGATGAATAGCCACGGATTGAGCTACTCTTTGCAATAACAAAGCGTTCCCGGATTGACTTATTAATGTAGCATAACTAGAGGTGAAAGAGACCCTTGTTACAGCCCTACATTAAGATATAATTAAAGACTCAAGAAAAAGTGAAAGCTAGGCCAAATAAGAGCACATAGCACACACTAAAGAGTCCCTAAAAGATGTCAGCCAGTCAAACAACTTTCAAGTATTTCCACTCTAGGTGATGAGGACCAGACACCAAAATACAGAAAAGTGAAGTATGGGGCCTTGTGAAGATAGTCTATAGGTTTTAACCCCATACAGAAATTACTTGCATATGAATTCTAAAACACAGAAAATAAACAATGCAAGAGAATAACACATAAAACACATATACACAGAGATTTTCCCCTGGATCCCAAAATCGAGATTATCAGCTTGATTTTTCATTATCTCCCTTTCAATGTTACATATTTATACATGCCGAAGCATCCAATACCATGGATAAAAAAACATCGCGTCCAAAAAACATGTGCGAAAATCGTGCACAAAACCATAGGTGGGTCTGCCCAACCTAACATAGGTTCCAAAACCAAAAAATTTCGGGGCACTACCCCGGACCCCATAAAGTGGGGTTACGAGTACGCCTCAAACCCCATGTGACACCCCTCTAACCCCCTGGTTAACTACGTGGGCTAGTCATGGAAAGAATATAACACAACCAAACATTCTCCCACTTGTTATTTTCTTTCCACAGGGGGGCACAAGAGAGCTTAGTCATTTTTCCAGCCCTAAAATGCCCATTGTCTCTCTACACCAAGAGAACTTCTCAGAGCTCATAGATTTTGTCAATGCATCTCCAATATTCTTCAAAGTGTCCACCTTTAGCAGCAACAGTTTTTTGTCTTCTATCATATCCCTCACAAAGTGGCACTGAACATAATTGTGCTTTGTCTTTGAATGATATGTGGGGCTCTTTGCCAAGAAAATTGCACTTTGGATATCACAGTCTATCCTTATAGCTTCGTGTACTAACCCCATACTTGAACACAACCAAACTGCGACCAAACTACACAACAAAACTGCTTCCTTGCTTGCATGAGTGGTTATCATGTATTCTGCCTCTGTAGTTGATAGTGCCACTACAAATTGTTTCTTACTCATCCAACTGACTGTACCTCCAAATAGGTTAAACACATACCCACTTGTAGATCTTCTGTGATCCAGATCTCCAGCCCAGTCTGCATCAACAAAGCCACGAATATCCAACACTCTGTCCAATCTTAGTCTTCCTTGGTAGCACAAACCATAATTACTAGTTCCATGCAAATACCTGAAAACCCGCTTCACTGCTATCCAATGCTCCTTCCCTGGTTTTGACATAAACCTGCTCAATACTCCCACTGCATGTGCAATTTCTAGTCTAGTACAGACCATTGCATACATCAGGCTATTGACTGCACTTGCATATGGAACATGGGACATGTCCTCTTCCTCTTCTTGTGTCTTGGGACACTGCTCAACAGATAACCTCACACCTACAGGAATAGGAACCTTCACTGGTTTACTATCCTTCATATTAAACCTATGCAATATTGTCTCGACATACTTCCTCTGGTTTAACCAGAGCTTCCTCTTTTCCCGGTCTCTTTTAATTTCCATGCCCAAAATATAGTTTTCAGCACCAAGATCTTTCATGTTGAATTTGGAGGACGATTGGGTCTTCAAATCCTGGATAATTTCTTTGTCATTTCCAACTAGCAACATATCATCCACATACAAGACCAGATAAATAACACGATCGCCAGTTAATTTAAAATACACACAGTGATCTGCTTTGCTTCTGGTGAAGCCAAGTCCCCGTATAAATGTATCAAATTTTTGATCCCGCATCCTTGGTGATTGTTTTAACCCATACAAAGACTTCTTTAACTTGCATACCAGTTCTTTCTTACCCTTCACCGCAAAGCCTTCAGGTTGTTTCATGTATGTTTCCTCTTCCATATCCCCGTGAAGAAATGTTGTCTTCACATCCATCTGCTCTACCTCAAAATCAAAAGCAGCAGCAACAGATAAAAGTAATCTAATAGAAGTTACCTTGGCAACATGAGAAAAAATATCACCAAAATCAATTCCCAGCACCTGAGAATAACCTTTTGCTACCAACCGAGCTTTGTATTTCTCCACCTTTCCTTTTGCATTTGTCTTCTTCTTGAACACCCATTTGCTACCAATAGGTTTCCTTCCAGCCGGCAACTCCACTAGATCCCAAGCCTCATTTTTGTGCAAAGATGCCATTTCATCAACCATGGCCTCTTTCCAAAGTTTTCCATCCTCTATTTCTACTGCTTCCTTCACAGTTCTGGGATCATCGTCAGTAATAGATAAAACAAAATTTGAACAGAAAGTAGATGGACTATACCTTTTCGGCTATCTTCTTTCTCAAACTGATCTTCTCACACCCGGAGTTTGTGGCTCTTCATCTTCTGATTCCTCCTATGTTGTAGAGTCTGATTCTTCCTCCTTAAGTTAAAACTCTAGCTTCTCAGGTTCCTTTGGTTGGACTTCATGTTTAATAACATCTTTCACCTCTCTGAACACCACATCTCGACTATACACAACCTTCCTTGTTACTAGGTTCCAAAGCTTATAACCCTTTAAACCATCCTTATACCCAATAAAGATGCACTTTCCATATTTACTATCCAACTTGGTTTGTTTCTCCTTTGGAACATGTACATGTACATCACATCCAAATACCATCAGATGTGGAAAAGAGGGTTTCTTACTAGTCCATACCTCTTTTGGAGTCTTATCCTCCAATGCTGATGAAGGTGACCTATTGATCAGGTAACATGCAGTATCCACCACCTCTTCGCAAAATTCCTGTCCTAACCTGGCACCACTGAGCATGCTTCTTGCCCTTTCCATCAATGTCTTGTTCATTATTTATGCAACTCCATTTGCTAAGGTGTATATGGTGTAGTCTTCTGCCATGCTATACCACACTTCTTACAAAATTCTTTAAATTCCTTGCTGCAAAACTCTCCACCATTATCTATCCTCAACACCTTTATCTTCTTCTCTCTCTGATTTTCCACGAGAGTGTAGAAATTTTGAATAATTTTACACTTATTCACAGATATTATCCCGATTATACACTATTGCGGAATACATGCATAATACATAACCTCCTCTACGTTGATCATCAATTTAGCAGCATTAAAAACAATGAAACATCAATCGCATGCGCACATTAACACAGTATGTAACCCAGGGAAAGTATACAGCTGAAAACCCCACACTATCTGTATATTATAATGATTGAGAACATGTAACAATACATAGTACAATACTCCTCACAAGTACTCAGTACTATCTCCACCTGTTACACACAAAACTAGCTCAGATCTGAATCAATCATAGGTTCAAATCTCTTCCACTGCTTTGTCTGCCTCCATTGTGCAATCTTGCATGAGAATAGATGAGAATGGCTAAAGAAAACTGGTATTTCCTTGGCTGAACCACGCAATCCTCATTGGCATTACTCAATCCATTGATTGTGCAAGATCTCATGCACAACTATAGTCACAACTAATAGCAATCTCAACCTCTAACACCTGTCTCCACTGAACTGTCCATGCACTGAGTTAACTGATGTATTCTTTAGTTGCTTTATGAGTTAATAATTAGTGAATTAATTAAAAATTAATTCACATCACTAGTTTATTTGCAGTTAAACTAAATAAAACTAGTTCAACCAAGTCAAATTGAACACAACACCATCAATTCCTCAATCAACTCCACCAAACTCAACCACGTGAGTTCTAACTGAAGTCCACCATGCAATAGCTCAACTGACCCACAAGAAATCGTATTTCCTTCTGACAGCTGCATGTGCCACATCTATAGCCCAGACTGAAGTGCTCCAAGAGGATAAGATAATGTTTATATAGTCCAAATATTATTATGAGCTAATAATATTCGATTGTTCTATTTTTAGCCTGGTAGTCTAAAAATAGAAACCGCCCATATGTCTAAAAATAGAAGTCCATCTATTTTTACCAACATGACCAATCATCCACAAATATCATCCTGCAACCATAGACCATGATCCATATGTCTAAAAATAGACATAGTCTAAAAATAGACTTTGCGCAAAAAATAGCTTGGGGGCCCACTTAGTGAAGGCAACTTCTTTTCACTAATCTCCATCATCTTGTTGCATTCTCAACGCTCCCTCTCAACAAGATATGGATTATCAATAACCCCTATCCTGCCTCGGTGGTATTCGAATTTGCTCCTGGTGAGCGCCTTCGTCAAGATATCAACATCCTAATCCTCTGTTGGAATGTATGAAAGTAACATGATTCTCTGCTGCACACAATCTCTGATATGATGATACTTGATGTCAATGTGCTTGGATCTATCATGAAATACTGGATTAGCTGATAGTTTAATGCAACTCTGGTTATCACAATAAATCACTGTAGGCTCCAAGTATGAACCGAACAACCTGACCAGGATCTTCCTCATCCATATAGCCTCGCATGCAACCAAACTTGTTGCCATATACTCAGCCTCTACTGAACTGAGTGCCATGGATCTCTGCTTCCTACTATACCAAGAAACTGCTATCGACCCGATACTGAAGACCCCTCCAGATGTGCTCTTTCTGTCCGTTGGGCTCCCTGCCCAATCTACATCCATGAAGCCACATAGCTTCACTTCATCCTCCTGTCTGTACCACAATCCATATCCCAATGTGCCTCTGAGATAACGCAATACATGCTTGCCTGCCTTCCAGAAGAGCTTGGTTGGCTTAACCATAGCTTGTGAAAGCTGGTTAACAACATAGCATATATCGGGTCGTGTATTGACCAGATACATAAGCGACCGCACCAACTGTCGATAAACAGTGGCATCCACTACTTCTGCTGAAGTAGCATCCTCCTTCCTCCAACCTCTAGGAAGAGGAGTATCAATAGGCTTGTAGCCATGCATGTTGAACTTATCCAGTATCTTCTGAGCATACTTACCCTGAGAAACAAATAGTCCATCACTGCGCTGCCAAATTTCCAATGCTTCTACCCATAAGTGAAGGGGTAGGCCCTGATCATGCAACATCGCCCGTGCAGCACCCATGATCATTCTGTTCTTCCACTCAGCAACCCCATTCTGCTGTGGGTTATGGGGAGCTATGAGCTCTCTTCGAATCCCTTCTGCGCTGCAGAAGTCCTTGAACTCACCAGAGATGTATTCACCACCATTTTCGCTCCTAAGAGCCTTCACCTTCTTCCCCGATTCCTTCTCGACCAGTGCTTTGAACTCACAGAACTTTGAGTATGTCTCGCTCTTCTTCTGTATGAAGAAGATCCAGCACTTTCGAGAGAAATCATCAACAAAGATCACATAGTACCTGTGCTTTTCTGTCGAAGCTACTAAGAAAGGTCCACACATGTCTGTGTGAATTCTCTCAAAGATCGTCGAGGTGCGACTATCCTTCTCGTGAAAGGTGGCTTTCACAAATTTTCTCAAAGTACACCCCTTGCACTGATCTGACTACACAAGAGTGCCTTTAGGAAGCCCTGTAGTAATCTGTTGCAGTATCTTCAAGGCTCCATGGTGAAGGTGGCCCAATCTCCTGTGCCACAACTCGCCCTCATCCCGGCTCACCAATCCTTCTGCCTTGCATGCCATTGTTGTGCAGCCAGCTACATGCAACTGATAAAGGTTCCTGACTCAAACCCCTATCTTCCAGGTTTCTCCAGTTGTCTTACTGTGCAGGAAATCCTTTCCCTCACTGAAAACAACATCATATCCCTTGTCTTCTAACATCACCACAGAGATAAGATTCTTCTTCAATCCTGGAACATGTATCACTTCCTTCAATATGAAGGGTTTACTAGACTCCCTCTCAAAGGAAATGGTACCGATATCGGTCGCACTGTATCTACCATCATCACCCATCTTGATGTGCACTCCAAGATCTTTCTCCTCCAGATCAGAAAACAAATCTCGATCTCCTGTCATGTGAAAAGACACACCACTGTCCAAGAACCATACCGATCCCATCACACTTGATACCAAGCATGTGATCAATGAAAATTCAAGCTCAAACTATGAGGCTAAGGCCTCTCCTGCTGCAGATCCAGCAACTTGCTTATTTTTCTTCTTCTGCGGACAATTTGTGGCATAGTGTCCGTGCTGGTGACAGTGAAAGCACTTCACCTTGGAAATGTCTTGCTTCTTGCCTTTCGCACTGGAATGAGAAGCTTTCTTATTCTTCCCCTTCTTTTCTTTGGCAACCAAAGCACAATTTTCTTCATCAATTGCCTTTGATGAAGATCCGTCCCTGGTATTCCTCCTAATCTCCTCCTGAACAAGATCTAACCAAAGTCTCTCCCATCCTGGCAATTTCTCCTGACCATTGACAGAGTCTTGATAAGAATTCCAACTCTTTGGAAGACCAAGGAGAGCCAATCTCACCAAGTCCTCATCATCGATAGTCACCCCCACACTTCCCAGCTCATCCCGACACTGAGTGAACTTCGTGAGATACTTGGGCAGGTTGTCTCCCTTCTCGCACTTAATGTTTCTGAGTTTATCCTTGAGCGCCAACTTCCTCTGATTGATCTTGCTTTGGAATAGATCTGTCAATGCTTTCCACATAAAGTATGGAGAAGCCTTTCCATGAAAGCTGGACACAATGTGATCCTTCATGCCCTCCAACAAAATCCTTCGACACTTTGTTGTCTTCTTTTGCCAAGCATCAGCTTGAGCAGTATCAGTAGGCTTTGGGACCTCAGCCTCTATGAAATCCTTCAACCCATTATCATCTAACACCGCCTCCATCCTGTCTTTCCATGCAATATAATTTGAGCTACCGTCAAGAGCATACTCCAATCGCAATCCATTGAAAGACATTGCAATGTTGACACCAAGAAAACACTGTTGTAAATTGGAATTCCACCAGCTCAAAGCTAAACCGCTTCTGATCTAAAATTCGTGAGAAAAAAGTATTTCTCGTACAGAGATTGACTGTATGGGCTTTTACCAAATATATCACCTTCCAAAGGAAGGATGAATCCAGAGGCTACCTAGCCCGATTACAGACTCTGCCTAAAGAAATAAAATGTAAACACTTTCTGAATAATAGATCTGATGATCAACAGCTCCGATACCATGTAGAAATTTTGAATAATTTGACACTTATTCATAGATATTATCTCGATTATACACTATTGCAAAATACATGCATAATACATAACCTCCTCTACATTGATAATCAATTTAGCAGCATTAAAAACAATGAAACATCAATCGAATGCGCACATTAACACAATATGTAACCCGAGGAAAGTATACAGCTGAAAACCCCACACAATTTGTATATTATAATGATTGAGAACATGTAACAATACATAGTACAATACTCCTCACAAGTGCTCAGTGCTATCTCCACCTGTTACACACAAAACTAGCTTATATCTGAATCAATCATAGGTTCAAATCTCTTCCACTGCTTTGCCTGCCTCCACTACGCAATCCCGCATGAGAATAGATGAGAATGGCTGAAGAAAACTTGTATTTCCTTGGCTGAACCATGCAATCCTCATTGGCATTACTCAATCCATTGATTGTGCAAGATCGCATGCACAACTATAGTCACAACTGATAGCAATCTCAACCTCTAACACCTGTCTCCACTGAACTGTCCATGCACTGATTTAACTGATGTATTCTTTAGTTGCTTTATGAGTTAATAATTAGTGAATTAATTAAAAATTAATTCACATCACTCATCACTAGTGTATTTGCAGTTAAACTAAATACAACTAGTTCAACCAAGTCAAACTGAACACAACTCCATCAACTCAATCAACTCCACCAAACTCAACCACATGAGTTCTAACTAAAGTCCACCATGTAATAGCTCAACTGACCCACAAGAAAAGCATATTTCCTTCTGACAGCTGCATGTGCCACATCTGTAGCTCAAACTGAAGTGCTTCAAGAGGATAATATAATGTTTATAGTCCAAATATTATTATGAGCTAATAATATTCAACTGTTCTATTTTTAGCCTGGCAGTCTAAAAATAGAAATCGCCCATATGTCTAAAAATAGAAGTCCATCTATTTCTACCAACATGACCAATCATCCACAAATAGCATCCTGCAACTCATGGACCATGATCCATATGTCTAAAAATAGACATAGTCTAAAAATAGACTTTGCACCAAAAATAGCCTACGGGCCCACTTAGTGAAGGCAACTTCTTTTCACTAAGCTCCATCATGTTGTTGCATTCTCAACAGAGAGCCTTAAATTCTTTAAACCTGTCAAAGACTTTAGATTTCTTCTTAAGGAAATATATCCATGTATTCCTTGAGAAGTCATCTATAAATGATACATAGTACACAGACTTACCCAGTGATGGAACATTCACAGGCCCAAACACATCACTGTGCACAAGCTCTAATATCTATTTCACCCTCTTACCACCAGAGGGGAACTCACCCGATTATGCTTCCCATATACACAATTTTCACAGAAATCAAAATCCAGAGAGATATTACTCATACCTTCTACCATACCTTTACCAAGAAGTATTCGAAGGCCTTTCTCTCCAATATGTCCAAGCCTTTAATGCCACAACATGGTCTTCTCTCAAGAGACCACTAGATTTTTTGCTCCACTTTCAAGAACCACAGAATTGTTGCACCCATCAACAACCGTGCTACCTTGCAAATTGTACAGAGTTCCAATCCAAACTCCCCGCATCAATACCAGTGCTCCCTGAACCATCTTGTAGGTATCCTTCTCGAACACTGTTTTTACACCTGCATCATCCAGCTTGCTTACATAAATTAGATTTTTGGCCAACGCAGGAATATGTAGAGCACCCGGAAGTGTTCTAACTCTTCCACACTACAACTTCAGCTTTACCTTTCTACTACCAACAATTTTAGCCTTCCTGTCATCCCCCAATAAGACATCACCACCATCATATTTCTCATACTCGCAGAACCACTCTCTATGGGGAGTGAAGTGAAAGGATGCACACGCGTCAATCAACCATGCCTCATTATCTACATGTGTACTTGAAGAAGGCACGTACACATCCCCACCTTCATCTGATGTGGTTTTCACCTCTGCAAAAGGAGCCTCATCAAATCCATTTCTTTTGTCAGGAGATTTAGATTTACAGTCCCTTTTGAAGTTTCCTTCCTTTCCGCATTTCTAGCACACCACCTTTACAGGTTTTCCTGGAGATTTAGATCTCCCTCTAGAATTAGATCTCCTACTCGATGACTTATTTTTGTTTCTATTCTGGGACCGTCCTCATACAGACAAGGCATTACCATTTTGGCTCTTCATATTTTTTTGTATCATCTCCTTCGTCAGCAAGGCTGAGACAATTTCATCAAACTGTAAGGCGGTTGCATTGCTACCTATTGCAATAACCAGACCATCCCACAAATTTGGTAGAGAACACAACAAACTAATGCACTTATCTTCATCTAAAATTTTAATATCAACAGATGCTAACTGACTTACCATAGTATTAAATGAATTCAGATGCTCTGTCACCAAGTCTCCATCTTTCATCCTTAGGTTATACAGCTTTTTCCACAGGAACAGTTTATTCACCAGAGACTTAGATTGGTATAAAGTCCCTAACTTGTCCCATAAAGCCTTCATCGTAGCTTCCCTTGATACATTCAACAATACTGAATCTAAGACACACAATCGTATTGTGCTCTTTCCCTTTCGATCCAACTTCTTCCATTCTTCATCGGACACTCCCATTGGTTTAGTACCTAGATCTACTGCGATCCATTGATCTTTATCCACCAACAGATCCTCCATCTTGAGTTTCCACAACTCAAAGCTCTGACCATTAAATTTCTCAATCTCTATCTTTCCAGTGCTTTCCATATTCTTTCACCACCAGAATCGATCTCGCAGATCTCCCACTGAACAAGGTCTACCATAGGCTCGAGTGAAACCCCTCAGCAACAAAGGCATCCACTTGAAGCGAAAACAACTCCGATACCAAATGTAGGTTTTAACCCCATATAGAAATTACCTGCATACAAATTCTAAAACACAAAAAATAAACAATGCGAGAGAATAACACATAAAACACAAAGACACAAAGATTTTCCCCTGGATCCAAAAATCGAGACTACCATCTTGATTTTTCATTATGTTCCTTTCAATGTTACATATTTATACATGCCGAAGCATCCAATACCATGGACCAAAAACCATCGCGTCCAACACCATGGACCGAAAACCATCACGTCCAAAAAACATGTGCGAAAATCATGCACAAAACCATATGTGGGTTCGCCCAACCTAACATAGGTTCCAAAACCAAAATTTTATGGGGTGCTGCCACCGACCCCATAAAGTTGGTTACGAGTATGTATCAACCCCATGTGAACCACCCTCTAACCCCCCGGTTAACTATGTGGGCTAGTCATGGAAAGAATATAACACAACCCAACATAGTCTGGGATAATGATGGCCCAATCCTACAAGCGAAGGTAATAGAGGAAGTTACGTTGACCTCCTAACAATAGCCTGTGTTGGTGTAAGCCCCCAAGCTTTGCAAGGGTGCCCTCCAAAAGTACTGCAGGGAGTGATACAACATCGACCTTAGGTGCCATGAGATTCCCCTCCACAACCACCTGTGTAGATCCCTAGGAAAAGCAACTAAGGTTACCAACTTGTGTCAAAAGCCAGGCGGAATAGTCTTGAGGTAAGATTTGACAAGTAGGAGAGGGGTATCTCTCTTCCTTATCTTCAAAAACCATTGTGCTTAACTCCCAGATTCGAAGCTTTCCTGGTCTCCCTAACACTATTGGATTTGCAATCACTATTCAGACTTCTATGTTTGACATTTTAAAATGGCCTTGGAGAGTTTTCTCTCCACTCACATAATCCAAGGCCCTAAAATATCCTATAACTTATTGGTGTGTCTAAATTGACAATATAAAAAAGTTCTAGTATATTTTAATTAGCACTTGTTTTTAAATGGGTTGTTCTTAAGTCAAGGGATAAGCGGAAATGAAACTTGTTGTGTTTTTCGATGCAAAAGAAATTAATAAAAACCAAACTATATGCAAATGCACTTGTTTCATTCTTTGATGAAAGAAATTTCTACCAGGTTCTAAGGAACTTCTACGAAAGAAATAAATTTTTCTTTTCTTCTCTTTTAACAAGCTTCACACTCACAAAAATTTACAAAAACTATGGATGCCCTAAAATATGCACAAACTATCCTAATGCAATGAGTATATGATGATGAAAAAACGTAAGACTACTCTAAAGCAAAGAATGAAAGTAACTTGTTTATTGCTTCTAATTAGCCACTTAAGATGTTTAGATAGAATATAAGTTGATAATGCTCATTTTCGTCCAAACACTAAAAGCAAATCTTAAGACAAACAAAAATTCACTTTCACTCACTAAAAGAAACCAAATCAAAAAAAGGCCAAAGAAAGCAAAAACCAACTTTTCAAGAAGGTTTCTTCAAAAACAAAAACAAAAAATGACCTTTCAAAAGTGCTCCAAATACTATTGAAAACTTTGAAACCAAAGAATAGGCAACAAAAACACTTTGCAAGTTATCAACTCAAAATGGGCGAAAACTCAACAAAATAGGCATTTCAAGATGCTCTTAATGATAAAAAAGTAGCAAAATGATCTTGGTGACAATGATCAAAAGATCAAGAAAGACAACTCTCAAAATTGTCACTCAACAACTTTCAAAAAGCAAGAAAAGTAAATGGCCACAAGATGCATTTTTGACACAAAGTAAGAAGATCACAAAGATAAAGTTTGTCACAAAGATTGAAACCAATATTTCTGCTCTGGAAGAACCAAACAGCCAAGATTCTTAGAGAGAAATCTCATATGCTCAAACACAAATGATGACACTTACAAAAAAACAAAACAAGACCAAAGCTTTCCACAAGCGGAAAGAATTTGAAACCGGAAACTTGTTGTAAAAATAGAGACTGAAAACCAAACATGAATGCTCAGGAAACACTCAGACCAACAAACAAATTTACTAAACAAGAAATATTTGCAAAAATCTTGGAAAATTAGGGTATACGCGACTGTGTCAATGCACAGCTGCATGTGTACGCAATTCAGCCCAAAGAAACTTGCGTATACATGGGTTCATATGGGGAAACTTGCGTAAATATGCTTCTGTAACCTAGCAAAACTACGTATATAACAGTTATAGGAAAAAGAAAAAAAGGGGTCTGAAGAAATTGTTTAGACTTAAAGTCTGAGTTCCTATAGGAACAGACAACTCAGTTATAGTAAGAAAATCAGAGGCTGATCCCTGATTGGCTTAAATTAACCCAAATTAGGAACAACAATACTGTTGTCCCCAGTGGAGTCGCCAATTCTGTTGAGGGACAAAGTCCCCTAGGGTTTTGGGTCAATAACCTAGTAGAGAAGGGGTTATCTACAGTAAAAAAACAAGCATTCCACACAGCCATGATACTAAAATAAGAAAACCACGCGAAGAGAGGTGCACCTGGGGATCCTTCTTTCGGGTAGATCCAGCCAGGGTCCAAACCCTCTTGGAGTTCCTTTCGATCCTTAAACCTGCAAAACAATCAATTCAAAGAAACATAGCAGTATATGGACCAAGCATCATATAGAAATCAACTCCATAACATATTGAAAGGTAGTTAGTTATACAATTGAAACAACGATTCATATACAAACCATAACAACAACATCATAAACATGAAGAAGATTGATTTCGAGAACAAGGCAAGTGTTTCTTTATTGCAGATAACTAAAACAAAGTAAGGAATGATATCACCTGAATCTTCCTCTCATTGGCTCCAAGCGGAACCATCCTCCAGATCCATCCAATCCCAAGTCTTCAAAAGGCTCCTTCCATGACTCACACAAGGATATCTCAACTAGTGAAAAGACATCATAACTCAAGGAAACAAGGGTTTCTTGTAATGGGGGAAGTGCTGGAAGCACAAGGATATTCAGACCTGATCAAGGATAATCTTAGTAGAGTGATTTTTCTCTCTATTCTCTCCTCCTTTAGGCCTTCCCATTGAAGCCTTTTTATACTTCTCCCAAAGTAGATTTTTAGTTGCGAATTCGTTGGGAACAGTGGGGCCACAGGAACTAACAGGTAATCAACAGGTAAAACCCGTGATCTCCACCCGAAATTAAGGAGATTTATTTTTTTTAAGTGTTTTAAGACATATACGTGGGTTGGGTATACACATACCCGTGTACACACGCATTTAGCTCAGGGCAATGTTGCGCATAGGGAGTAAAACATTGTTTTTTAAGTATTTGGACCATATCTAGAAGGAGGGGTTTCCCTAGACCATGAGTACAACATCAAAAACATCAAGAGTGAGATTTGGAGCTAAAACACTAGGGCCATTGTGGAAGAGGTCAAACTATTTGAAAGAATTTCCTATTTGACTATCGAACATAGTCTCTGACTAAGGCATCAAAAGAGGTTAAGAAGGGAGAGAGAGAGAGGAGCTGGAGGGGTAAGGGAAGGTTGATACAACTGATGGTTGTAATCACTCTTTTCTACAACAATATACAACTACAATTGTGTTGTCCACTCTGCGATGTTGGTAGTATAACTTTTCCATATTTTCATGCAATGTCGTTATTATGAGTGGCTTAGATATATGCAACTACATATAGTTATATGTTCATGCATTGTTTATCAAGGTTTTATGTTGTGCTATTACACTTGTCTTCTCTATGTGTAGGTTTTGATCTAGAGCTAGCTCAAGGGTCTTCAACCTAGCTACATTGCACTCTTCAACAACACCACAACAAGACTTGAGGTAATAATCCCTTCTTCATGCTTGGATATTCATTTGTTAAACAAAGATATGTGTTGGCTCGATGGGGCCTGACCCAGGTTCGAGGTGATTTAGCTAAAAAAATCCTTGTACTACTAGCGCTTTCGGCAACAGCCCTTGGAGCACGGACTGAGGACTCATCCAAAGCAGTATGGGGGGGATGCTGGAACCAAGTTTCCACACCCTTGAGATATTTGAGGGGTCGATTTAGTCCAACTGTGAATACCTTCGCGTAGGTCACTTTGCACACTTTTTTGACCCGCGAGGCCTTCACACACTGTTATATTCAACTTCGCGCAACCCTAACCAAGGGCTTAGGAGCTTTCACGCTGCTAGAGTAGCGATCTACGTTATTTCCCCAAGTTACACTACAGATCTTACTTATCTTCTTATAATAGTTAGTTATCTTTACGTAAACAGATACTTTATCTTATATTCACTTATTCAACATATTCATGTAAGTTTGTGCAACATATAAATAGTAAACTTGCAACTCATACCCAATATACTTCAATGCATAAAACATGAAAGATACAGCACACTCAGTTGCAGACTACTAAGCCTCTACACACTCAGCTGCAGAGCCTTCTCCTACTCTACGACCCAAAGACACAACTTTACACTTTAGACTCAATGCTTCCTCCTTAGATAGTCTATAATCAAATCCTTTGATTCCTCTTTACACTTAGAGCGTCGCTCTATTTATACAATCGCATGGTCCGCGGACCATGGGTAGAACTCTCAAGCCGATACTACATTACAAAAGTAATGGCGAACAACCCTATGACTTAATTAAAACTTCGCGCTCTGTGCCCATAAATCATAGAGTCTTTACATCGGACTTAGTCAAAACTTGGGATTTAAGCCCCAAAACTTGCCTTAGAGGGATCGCACGCCCAACAAGCCCCCAAAAAAAATGTTGTGACTCACCCTCGAGTCACTCTATCTGTGTGGAGATCTTCACACGGAGACCTCCCAACTCTGCTCGGACTGATGCAAGGTCGGCAACGCACTGAGTGGTTGCCTAATGTATCTCCCAGACACACTGTTTAGAGACCGTAGTATCTAAACTGATTCCCTATATCTGCTCTTGCGTCCCCTACATTTACGCGAGCTTGCCTTCAATTTTTGTTGTGATTACGAAGGCCTCGTTGATCCAAGGCTAGAGACATGCCTTCAAAACCACTTCTCTATATCGTGCCACGTCTACCAGCTCCTTAAGCACTTTGGCTTGTTGCATACACATGAGCTTCTGTGTAAGGGCCACCATCTATGTGTCCCTTTAATGTTTTCATACTATTGTTGTAGCTCACGCGTCTCTGTTTCTAAGCATTGTATGTTCAGGTCCTCCTATAGAGTGGTGAGGACCTCGAATGATTCTTCCAACATTTTGGTGTAATCCTTTACTTCACTGCTGATCTCCTACATCCTCGGCATAATGGCGCTAGCATGTTGTTCCCTGAGGTCTGGAGGATTTGACGTCTATGCCTTCGACCGCAGCTCTAGTATCTGAAGGTTCAACCTAGCTAAACCTTGGTCATCTCTTCTCATGCCCCACGGACACCTGCTACTAACCTTTGGATGCGGGCTTCTGCTGGTTCCTATGCTGGGATGGCCAATTCAAGGACCATTTGGCAGGCTTCCTCAACCACTTGCACCATCTGTTGGTTTTGCGCCACAACCTCATCATGTTGCAGGCTTAGTTTCTCCATGTTGATTCCTTGTTCACTCAACACCTGTAGTGCACAGCCCTCCCTATCCTGTAGTTTTGTAGTCACTCCGTCCTATAGGACATAGAGCGTCTCCTGAGGGAGTGCAACCATGTTGATTCCTACCCCTTTCAACGCACTGATCGTAGGCCTGTCGACCTCTTTTTCTGTAACCATTGCCCCCTTTGGCAGCACTATTATGTTGGTTGTGTGGGCGTGCAACATTTCATCAGCCACGACCATTCCTACTACGAGGCTGGTTGAGAGAGTACCAGCTTGGGGAGTGCACATCTGTAACTCCTGAATCTATGCCCGAAGGACCCCCAACACAATCTGATTTTCCTCCGCCAACTGTTGGAGGGCCTCTGCGATGAACTCACGCACCATCTCCACTATATCGTGTAGATATCCCTCAGTGAGGGTGATCTGGTCAAAAGAAGTCTTAGACACTTTCGACTTCTTTCATGGCCCCAACTATTCCCTCGGGCGTTGGCGCTTTAACTATGTTGTCATGTTTGTAGTTCCACACTACCCTCCTTTGTCTTTGTCTCCATTTCTTGTTCCTGCTTAGGCGAAGGTGACTTCTGACCCTCACACTCCTTCTCTACTGCCTTCTGTGCTTTTTCTGTGGCCTTCCAAACATCCCATGCCTCATGTGCCTGTGTTGTTATTCCCTCTTTTCTTCTCTTCTCTGCCAACTACGCCATCCACAGTTTTGTCTCCTCCTCCTTCCGCTGTGTAGCGGATAATTCCAGTTCCATTGTAGAGATGGCTGGAGCACATCGCTCCGATGGCCACACCTCAAGTACGTTGAAGATAACATCATCTGTGGCTGGGTACAAGAGCTGATTCTGCCTTGAAGTCTACCTTGAACTCCGCAAAGACTTGTAGGATATTATAGATAGTGGACGATAACCGCGACTTACGGTTATTCCCCATTTTGATGTTCATCTCCATGAACACCCAGAATATCTTACCATCTCGGATGCGGTGCATGTCTTTAGTGGCCGACAACGAAGCATACTTCACGACCTCTGGGAGATCCCTCACAATTGTGGGGAATTGGCTATTCTCAGGTAATTCCCCAGCCACCAACACTATGGACAGCAGAAGCCATGCATAGTAGAAGGTTTTCCCTTGTTCCTCTTCCTCATGAAAATTCTCCAGAAACTCCTTGCACAAGAATTCAGACCAGTTAAACTGGACCCCCTCTATGCATTGCTTGGCAAGTGTAACCACTGGCTTGGGCACCTCATCCACGCAGCAATTCGGCATGACCTTACCCACTAGTATCTGAGTCACAACTCTGACTACCTTGTTGTTGATACTGGAGATCACGTAGCCCCTCTTTTTCTTCTCCATCTTGTATATCTTTTTCATGGCCTCCGTGATGGCCAAATCACTGCTTTTACCCTCCAAAATGTCTGTTGGGTCTTCCCCTTTACAAGGGGTTAGGGTAATTCTATGTTGGAAATAATACTGAGAGGGGGGGTGAATCAGTATTATCTAATTCTTTTAATAAATCTTCTTTATTTGTTCTTTGAATTATTTTTTCATGTCAGTACCATAAAATAATGAGCATGAACAAAAGAAAATAGATAGTCACACCAAAGAACACAAGATGTAAGGTGGAAACCCAATGTGGGTGAAAACCACCTGCTGCAATATGTCTCTATCTTCATTCAAATTAGAAACTCCTTTTACAATGGTTTTGTACTGGTGCAGTCCTTTACCAGTACGCAGGCTGCAACCTGCAGAGAACTGCAACTCTCTCTCTCGTTTTCCAGTCTCTCCTGGAAGGGAGCTACAACCCCCTACTTCTTTTCTTACAAGGACCACTTTTCATAAATTTTCAAACTGGATCCATAAGCATCAAATAATCATCAAGTATAAGAGAATCACCCAGTCAACTATAGTAACCAGATCAACAATAATAGGACCAACCCAGAACACAACAAAGATTTTAAGAGAAGTAAGCACCCTGCTCAACTGCTCGCCTGCTTACGTAAGCACCCTGCTCAACTGCTCGCCTGCTTACAGTACTCACCCTGCTCAATTGCTTGCCTGCTTATAGTACGCACCCTGCTCAACTGCTCGCCTGCTTATGTACGCACCCTGCTCAGCTGCTAGCCTGCGTACCTCGCTCTAAGTCCATTGAACTGCCTGCGGATCTCCGCACCTGCAACCCTTCTGTGCCTGTGTACCGGCGCACCTGCAACCCTTCGGTGCCTGCGTACCGGCGCACCTGAAACCCTTCTGTGCCTGCGTACCGGCGCACCTGAAACCCTTCTGTGCCTGCGTACCGGCACACCTGAAACCCTTCTGTGCCTGTGTACCGGCGCACCTGAAATGCTTCGTTCCTGCGTATGTACGCACTTTTATCTCACTGTACCTGCGTACCTTCGGGCATAGATGATTTCAAGACTTCAGAAATAACCCAAACAGTCAGATCTACAGATCTGAACATGCGCCGAAGAGATCTCGGTCCATCAGTAGATTCGCCTTATTTAGATCTAGACCAGATCTAGTCCTCATAAGATATTCAACCAAAAACATGCTCAAGCCAAATGATCTCCTTTGCTTTATATAGGAAAGCTCTTCCTTAAATCATGGATCAATACCACGAGCCGACACCATAATAACACAATACCGTCGGCTAAATACCAAGAGTAAAACATAAGAAAACCCCACATGTGAATTTCTTTTCCTTGAAATGTGTGCACTGGGGGTACGCACCTCCTGAACGGGATAACTGCGGTTATGTACGCACTTTATGTAACACTGACCTGCGTGTACGCACCTTATGTAAAGTGTACCTGCGTACCCCTTACTTTCTTCAATATTTGATAGCTGATCATCAATCTCTGCTGCTGACTTGAAGTACTGTGATCTATCACCTGAATGGGTTGCCATCAAGGACAACACTTTAGCCATAATGCCAACAATCTCCCCCTTTGGACTTGATGGCAACCTCAAAACTTCAGCTTCATTCTCCCCCTTTGACATCAAGGGCAAAGGGTTATGCTCCCCCTAAGAACATGCTCCCCCTGAATATGAACCAGATCTGCAACGAAGAACCATAATCCACCATGAAAGAGATAGAGACATATTGCAGCTAGTTCCAAGATCTCCTTCTGCACATCCTCCATAATGCCAACAATGCATTATATGCTCCCCCTGAACCTGTACCATCAATCAGAAGAGGTTCAGTAATAAGATGATGCATCAACAACCCCCAGCTTTTGCCTGAGGTATTCAAAAGTGTCCCTGGGCAATGGTTTGGTGAGAATATCAGCAACTTGTTCCTTAGAAGGAACATACTCCAACTTGACCTTCTGTTCAAGCACTTGTTCCCGGAGAAAATGATACTTGATTGGTATGTGCTTGGTTTTTGAATGCATAACAGGATTCTTTGAGATGCTGATTGCACTTGTGTTATCACATAAGATGGGGATTGGTGGTGTACAAGTGATTTGAAAATCCTGCAAAGTCTGCATCATCCAAAGGAGTTGGGTGCAACAAGATGCAGCAGCAACATATTCCGCTTCAGCTGTAGACAAGGCAATCGAACTCTGTTTCTTGCTGAACCAAGATACCAGTCTGGAACCCATAAAGAACGCACCACCACTTGTGCTTTTCCTGTCATCCACGCTTCCGGCCCAATCTGCATCTGTATAAGCATGAAGTGTAAGATCTGTATCTCTAGGATACCATAAGCCATAATTTTGAGTCCCTTGAAGATATTTGAAAATTCTCTTCACTGCCTGAAGATGAGTCTCCTTCGGATTTGCCTGAAATCTTCCAACTATTCCAACTGCATGCATGATGTCTGGTCGGGTACCTGTCAAATAAAGTAAACTTCCAATCATAGATCTGTAGGTTGGTTGATGTACTGCTGCAGATTCATCATTTGCACTGAGGCTACATCCTGTGACCATGGGTGTACATACTGGTTTTGCATCTTCCATACCATATTTCTTCAAAATCTGTTTGAGATACTTGGTTTGAGATAAAAAGATTCCTCCTTCTTTTTGTTGGATTTGCAAACCAAGGAAATATGTCAGTTCTCCTAGCAAGGACATTTCAAATTCTTTCTGCATGACCAAGGCAAAGTTTTGACTCATAGCTTCTTCATTGCTCCCAAAAATAATGTCATCTACATACACAACAAGTATTAGCAATTTGTCATTTTCAACTTTTATATAAAGATTGCTATCTGTCGATCCTTTTGAAAAGCCTTGTTGATGAAGATATTTGTCCAAACGGTAGTACCAAGCCCTTGGAGCTTGTTTGAGACCATAGAGAGCCTTTTTCAATCTGCATACAAGATTTGGATCATTTCCAAGAATGAACCCATCTGGCTGTTCAATGTACACTTCTTCTTCCAAGTCTCCATTCAGAAAGGCTGATTTCACGTCCATTTGAAATACTTTGAAGTTTTGAAAACTTGAGAGAGCAAGGAACATTCGGATGGCCTCAAGTCTTGCAACAGGAGCAAAGGTTTCTTCAAAGTCTATTTTTCTTGCTACGCATACCCTTTACAAACAAGTCTGGCTTTGTTTCTAATTACTTCTCCATTTTCATTCAATTTGTTTTTGAAGACCCATTTTGTCCCGATAACATTCTTATCTTTTGGTCTAGGAACCAGCTCCCAAGTGTTGTTCTTTTCGATCTGCTCAAGTTCTTCATCCATTGCTTTCACCCAACATTCATCTTTGCATGCCTCTTTCACATTTTGTGGTTCAGTAGAGGAGAGTAATGCCAAATAGCTTGAAGCTTCTGCAACTGTTCTTCTTGTTTGTACACCTGCTTCTTTCTGCCCCATAATCTGAGATTCTGGATGGTTCTTCTGAACATATCTGGATGGAGTCTTTTCTTCTATTCTTGTTTGCTCTTCTGGTTCTTCTTGAGGTTCTTCTTGAGGTTCTTCTTCTTCATCATTCTGTCATTGGGGGTAGCCTTCATCTTCTTCGATGTCTTCATGATGTACTTGCCTAGGAATGTATCCCTTCTCATCAACCACTACATCAATGCTGTCAACAATTCTGCCAAGTCTTTTATTGTAGCATTTGTATGCTTTGCTATGTGGAGAGTAACCAAGAAGAATGCCTTCATCTGCTCTAGGTTCAAGTTTGCCAAGCTGCTCATCAGTATTCTTGATATAGCATTTGCTCCCAAAGATTTTGAAGTGCTTTACTGAAGGAGTCCTACCACTCCAGAGCTCATGAGGAGTTTGAGTGTTGTTCACCCGGACATTTGTTTTGTTGAGAATAACAACTGCAGCATGTGCAGCTTCACCCCAGAAAGTTGCGGGAGTTCCTGACTCATCAAGCATAGCACGAGCCATTTGTTGGACTGTTCTGTTCATTCTTTCCACAACTCCATTTTGCTGAGGAGTTCTTGCTGTAGAGAATTCTCTTCTTATCCCATGTTCTTCACAGAAATCAAAAAATTCATTTGAAGTAAATTCCCCACCTCTGTCGGATCTGAGGCACTTAATTTTGTGACCTGATTCATTTTCAACCAAGGCTTTGAAGGATTTGAATTTTTCGAATGCTTCATCTTTGTGCTTCATAAGTCCTAACCAGACAAACCTGGAGAAATCGTCAATGAATAATATCAAGTATTCTTCTCCTCGAGGTGTTCTTTTCCTGAAAGGACCGCATGTATCTGTATGTACTAGCTCAAGAGGCATGCTAGCTGATCCTTCTTTCTCTGGAAAGTTAGTTCTGGTTTGTTTTCCAAACTGACATGATTTGCATATGGTGTTGTCAGGAATTTTGATATCTGGAAGATCGCGAACTGCCTGATATTTGCATGCTTTCCTTATTTGTGAAAAGCTTAGATGTCCCAACCTCCGATGCCATAACCAGTGCTCATCATCCTTGCTCAGATAGCATTGTTGTTGTCCTTCTTCAAATATGTACAGATTATTTGGAGTTCTTTTGCCTTTGATCACTGTTTTACCTGTATCAAGATCACGAACAAGACATCCATTTGATCTGAATATAACCTCGGTTCTTTGATCACACATCTGGCTGACACTTAGAAGATTATGCTTCAATCCATCAACATACAAAACATTTCCAGCCTTGACCTTTTCTTTTAACTGAGCAATGCCTTTTCCTTTTATAGTTGCAGGAGTATCATTTCCAAAAGAGACTTTCTTTCCTTTTTCTAGAGCAGAAAATGACTCAAGTTTTTCTTTATCACCTGTCATATGCTTCGAACATCCACTGTCAATGTACCATAGATTTTCCTGTCCCTCTGCATAAAATGCTATCCCACATCTTTCTGTTTGTGGTTCCTTTATTCTCCATGTTTTGGTGCTTGAGGCTTGTTCCTTTTTCTGCTGAAACCTGCTCCTGCATTCAGAGTCTTCATGACCAAAGTTATTGCAAATAGAACATTCAACTTCATTTTCAAGAACCGAAAAGTTGTTATAGGTCCTTTTTGTAATCCCGGTCATACTTCTTTGTTTTTGAGCTTCCCTAGTCATGATTGTTTTATATGCAACACATTGAGCTGCTTTGTGACCAAAGTTATGGCAAGAAAAGCATTGTCCATTGAAGAAACTTCTGCGGTTATCGAATCTACCAGCCAATTGATTGTAATTTCTATTGTCATCTATTCTTGAACCAAATTGAGAAGATTTTACCTGTGGCTGGTTGTAGCTTTTGTTCACCCTTAAGATGGATTGCCCCTGATAGTTTCTGTTTGTAATTCGTCCCTGCTTTACCTGATGATCTTCATTGTGCTTTTGCTCATTTCTTCTTGCTGCATCAAGATAACTTTTTGAGGTGGATGCTTGAGAAGTTTCTCCATTATAGCCCAGACCTGTCTTGTTTAGTGGAGACCGCTGCACATTGATAATCTCATCCAAAGTTTCAGATCCTTTGACAAACTTGAGATTAATAGCTTTTGTTTTCTCAATCTCTTTTCTAAGACCAACAATTTCACCTTCTAATTTTTCAAGATGTTTTTCCTTTTCATCAATTTGAAATTGTAGAGTATCAATGATCATGTTCTTTTCTTCTATACATCTCTTGAGTCTAGTAATTTCATCATAAAGGTTATCCACATCTATAGCATCCATATAATCATCATCTTCAAATGCCATTAACAACTTATATTCATTACCTTGTTCATCTTCATCACTGTTTGATAGACCATCACTATCTTCATGAGTGTAGTAGCTTTTCTTATTTGCATTCTGTTTCTTGTTCCATCTAGCAGGTTCCTTTCCTTTATCCTTATAAGGACATTTTGCAGCATAATGACCTACTCTTCCACAAGCAAAGCATTTAAAAGGTAACTTACCTCTGAACCTTCCAGAACCCCTTTGAAGATTTCTGACAAAATTTGATTCTTCTTCCTCTTCTTCTGGGACGTGGCTTGCTTCATAATAATCTCCTTTGCCTGATGCCTTGAAAGCAGCTTCTCTTCTGTCTGATGGACCTCCCTTTCTCATTTCATAAGCAGTTAGAATTCCATGTAGCTGAGACATAGTAAGAATTCGTAGATTTTCCTTTTCTTCTATTGCAGATACTTTAGATTCAAACTTGGGGGACAATGATCTTAGAACCTTTTCAACCATAATAGCCTCTTTTATTTCTTCACCCAAATTTTTCATACAATTAACAACCTCATCTACCCGAAGAAAATAGTTAGCCACACTTTCATCATTATACATTTTGAGAGTCTCATACTGAATTCTGAGAGTTTGAAGTTTAGCACGCTTTACCTGTTCATCTCCTTCATAGCTCGTGACAATTTTGTCCCATATCTCTTTTGCGGATTTATAGTGCATTACCTTCATGAATTCTGATTGAGATATACATCCTAATAGAGTACTGACTGCTTTCGCATTTGTTTCATACTTCTTTTTCTCGGCTGCATCTGTAGGAGTAGCTGAAGGAAAAGCGTAGCCTGTCTCTACGATGTCCCAAACTTCTGTACCAAGAGATTGAAGATAGGCAGTAACTCTTACCTTCCAATAATTGAAGTTTGTCCCATCAAAAACTGGTGGCCTGATTGATGCTTCTCTCTCGTAGTTTCTCATGATGAACGATCTACCTTCAAGCGATCAAGCTTCTTTGAAGGACCGACTCTGATACCAATTGTTGGAAATAATACTGAGAGGGGGGGTGAATCAGTATTATCTAATTCTTTTAATAAATCTTCTTTATTTGTTCTTTGAATTATTTTTGCATGTCAGTACCATAAAATAATGAGCATGAACAAAAGAAAATAGATAGTCACACCAAAGAACACAAGATGTAAGGTGGAAACCCAATGTGGGTGAAAACCACCTGCTGCAATATGTCTCTATCTTCTTTCAAATTAGAAACTCCTTTTACAATGGTTTTGTACTGGTGCAGTCCTTTACCAGTACGCAGGCTGCAACCTGCAGAGAGCTACAACTCTCTCTCTCGTTTTCCAGTCTCTCCTGGAAGGGAGCTACAACCCCCTACTTCTTTTCTTACAAGGACCACTTTTCATAAATTTTCAAACTGGATCCATAAGCATCAAATAATCATCAAGTATAAGAGAATCACCCAGTCAACTATAATAACCAGATCAACAATAATAGGACCAACCCAGAACACAACAAAGATTTTAAGAGAAGTAAGCACCCTGCTCAACTGCTCGCCTACTTACGTAAGCACCCTGCTCAACTGCTAGCCTGCTTACAGTACTCACCCTGCTCAACTGCTTGCCTGCTTACAGTACGCACCCTGCTCAACTGCTCGCCTGCTTATGTACGCACCCTGCTCAACTGCTAGCCTGCGTACCTCGCTCTGAGTCCATTGAACTGCCTGCGGATCTCCGCACCTGCAACCCTTCTGTGCCTGCGTACCGGCGCACCTGCAACCCTTCTGTGCCTGTGTACCGGCGCACCTAAAACCCTTCTATGCCTGCGTACCAGTGCACCTGAAACCCTTCTGTGCCTGCGTACCGGCGCACCTGAAGCCCTTCTGTGCCTGCGTACCGGCGCACCTGAAACGCTTCATTCCTGTGTATGTACGCACTTTTCTCTCACTGTACCTGCGTACCTTCGGGCATAGATGATTTCAAGACTTCAGAAATAACCCAGACAGTCAGATCTACAGATCTGAACATGCGCCGAAGAGATCTCGGTCCATCAGTAGATTCGCCTTATTTAGATCTAGACCATATCTAGCCCTCATAAGATATTCAACCAAAAACATGCTCAAGCCAAATGATCTCCTTTGCTTTATATAGGAAAGCTCTTCCTTAAATCATGGATCAATACCACGAGCTGACACCATAATAACACAATACCGTCGGCTAAATACCAAGAGTAAAACATAAGAAAACCCCACATGTGAATTTCTTTGCCTTGAAATGTGTGCACTGGGGGTACGCACCTCCTGAACGGGATAACTGCAGGTATGTACGCACTTTATGTAACACTGACCTGCGTGTACGCACCTTATGTAAAGTGTACCTGCGTACCCCTTACTTTCTTCAATATTTGATAGCTAATCATCAATCTCTGCTGCTAACTTGAAGTAATGTGATCTATCACCTGAATGGGTTGCCATCAAGGACAACACTTTAGCCATAATGCCAACAATCTCCCCCTTTGGACTTGATGGCAACCTCAAAACTTCAGCTTCATTCTCCCCATTTGACATCAAGGGCAAAGGGTTATGCTCCCCCTAAGAACATGCTCCCCCTGAATATGAACCAGATCTGCAACGAAGAACCATAATCCACCATGAAAGAGATAGAGACATATTGCAGCTACTTCCAAGATTCCTTCTGCACATCCTCCATAATGCCAACAATGCATTATATGCTCCCCCTGAACCTGTACCATCAATCAGAAGAGGTTCAGCAATAAGATGATGCATCAACAACCCCCAGCTTTTGCCTGAGGTATTCAAAAGTGTCCCTGGGCAATGGTTTGGTGAGAATATCAGCAACTTGTTCCTTAGAAGGAACATACTCCAACTTGACCTTCTGTTCAAGCACTTGTTCCCGGAGAAAATGATACTTGATTGGTATGTGCTTGGTTTTTGAATGCATAACAGGATTCTTTGAGATGCTGATTGCACTTGTGTTATCACATAAGATGGGGATTGGTGGTGTACAAGTGATTTGAAAATCCTGCAAAGTCTGCATCATCCAAAGGAGTTGGGTGCAACAAGATGCAGCAGCAACATATTCCGCTTCAGCTGTAGACAAGGCAATCGAACTCTGTTTCTTGCTGAACCAAGATACCAGTCTGGAACCCATAAAGAAGACACCACCACTTGTGCTTTTCCTGTCATCCACGCTTCCGGCCCAATCTGCATCTGTATAAGCATGAAGTGTAAGATCTGTATCTCTAGGATACCATAAGCCATAATTTTGAGTCCCTTGAAGATATTTGAAAATTCTCTTCACTGCCTGAAGATGAGTCTCCTTCGGATTTGCCTGAAATCTTCCAACTATTCCAACTGCATGCATGATGTCTGGTCGGGTACCTGTCAAATAAAGTAAACTTCCAATCATAGATCTGTAGGTTGGTTGATGTACTGCTGCAGATTCATCATTTGCACTGAGGCTACATCCTGTGACCATGGGTGTACATACTGGTTTTGCATCTTCCATACCATATTTCTTCAAAATCTGTTTGAGATACTTGGTTTGAGATAAAAAGATTCCTCCTTCTTTTTGTTGGATTTGCAAACCAAGGAAATATGTCAGTTCTCCTAGCAAGGACATTTCAAATTCTTTCTGCATGACCAAGGCAAAGTTTTGACTCATAGCTTCTTCATTGCTCCCAAAAATAATGTCATCTACATACACAACAAGTATTAGCAATTTGTCATTTTCAACTTTTATATAAAGATTGCTATCTCGATCCTTTTGAAAAGCCTTGTTGATGAAGATATTTGTCCAAACGGTAGTACCAAGCCCTTGGAGCTTGTTTGAGACCATAGAGAGCCTTTTTCAATCTGCATACAAGATTTGGATCATTTCCAAGAATGAACCCATCTGGCTGTTCAATGTACACTTCTTCTTCCAAGTCTCCATTCAGAAAGGCTGATTTCACGTCCATTTGAAATACTTTGAAGTTTTGAAAACTTGAGAGAGCAAGGAACATTCGGATGGCCTCAAGTCTTGCAACAGGAGCAAAGGTTTCTTCAAAGTCTATTCCTTCTTGCTGCGCATACCCTTTACAAACAAGTCTGGCTTTGTTTCTAATTACTTCTCCATTTTCATTCAATTTGTTTTTGAAGACCCATTTTGTCCCGATAACATTCTTATCTTTTGGTCTAGGAACCAGCTCCCAAGTGTTGTTCTTTTCGATCTGCTCAAGTTCTTCATCCATTGCTTTCACCCAACATTCATCTTTGCATGCCTCTTTCACATTTTGTGGTTCAGTAGAGGAGAGTAATGCCAAATAGCTTGAAGCTTCTGCAACTGTTCTTCTTGTTTGTACACCTGCTTCTTTCTGCCCCATAATCTGAGATTCTGGATGGTTCTTCTGAACATATCTGGATGGAGTCTTTTCTTCTATTCTTGTTTGCTCTTCTGGTTCTTCTTGAGGTTCTTCTTGAGGTTCTTCTTCTTCATCATTCTGTCATTGGGGGTAGCCTTCATCTTCTTCGATGTCTTCATGATGTACTTGCCTAGGAATGTATCCCTTCTCATCAACCACTACATCAATGCTGTCAACAATTCTGCCAAGTCTTTTATTGTAGCATTTGTATGCTTTGCTATGTGGAGAGTAACCAAGAAGAATGCCTTCATCTGCTCTAGGTTCAAGTTTGCCAAGCTGCTCATCAGTATTCTTGATATAGCATTTGCTCCCAAAGATTTTGAAGTGCTTTACTGAAGGAGTCCTACCACTCCAGAGCTCATGAGGAGTTTGAGTGCTGTTCACCCGGACATTTGTTTTGTTGAGAATAACAACTGCAGCATGTGCAGCTTCACCCCAGAAAGTTGCGGGAGTTCCTGACTCATCAAGCATAGCACGAGCCATTTGTTGGACTGTTCTGTTCATTCTTTCCACAACTCCATTTTGCTGAGGAGTTCTTGCTGTAGAGAATTCTCTTCTTATCCCATGTTCTTCACAGAAATCGAAAAATTCATTTGAAGTAAATTCCCCACCTCTGTCGGATCTGAGGCACTTAATTTTGTGACCTGATTCATTTTCAACCAAGGCTTTGAAGGATTTGAATTTTTCGAATGCTTCATCTTTGTGCTTCATAAGTCCTAACCAGACAAACCTGGAGAAATCGTCAATGAATAATATCAAGTATTCTTCTCCTCGAGGTGTTCTTTTCCTGAAAGGACCGCATGTATCTGTATGTACTAGCTCAAGAGGCATGCTAGCTGATCCTTCTTTCTCTGGAAAGTTAGTTCTGGTTTGTTTTCCAAACTGACATGATTTGCATATGGTGTTGTCAGGAATTTTGATATCTGGAAGATCGCGAACTGCCTGATATTTGCATGCTTTCCTTATTTGTGAAAAGCTTAGATGTCCCAACCTCCGATGCCATAACCAGTGCTCATCATCCTTGCTCAGATAGCATTGTTGTTGTCCTTCTTCAAATATGTACAGATTATTTGGAGTTCTTTTGCCTTTGATCACTGTTTTACCTGTATCAAGATCACGAACAAGACATCCATTTGATCTGAATATAACCTCGGTTCTTTGATCACACATCTGGCTGACACTTAGAAGATTATGCTTCAATCCATCAACATACAAAACATTTCCAGCCTTGACCTTTTCTTTTAACTGAGCAATGCCTTTTCCTTTTATAGTTGCAGGAGTATCATTTCCAAAAGAGACTTTCTTTCCTTTTTCTAGAGCAGAAAATGACTCAAGTTTTTCTTTATCACCTGTCATATGCTTCGAACATCCACTGTCAATGTACCATAGATTTTCCTGTCCCTCTGCATAAAATGCTATCCCACATCTTTCTGTTTGTGGTTCCTTTATTCTCCATGTTTTGGTGCTTGAGGCTTGTTCCTTTTTCTGCTGAAACCTGCTCCTGCATTCAGAGTCTTCATGACCAAAGTTATTGCAAATAGAACATTCAACTTCATTTTCAAGAACCGAAAAGTTGTTATAGGTCCTTTTTGTAATCCTGGTCATACTTCTTTGTTTTTGAGCTTCCCTAGTCATGATTGTTTTATATGCAACACATTGAGCTGCTTTGTGACCAAAGTTATGGCAAGAAAAGCATTGTCCATTGAAGAAACTTCTGCGGTTATTGAATCTACCAGCCAATTGATTGTAATTTCTATTGTCATCTATTCTTGAACCAAATTGAGAAGATTTTACCTGTGGCTGGTTGTAGCTTTTGTTCACCCTTAAGATGGATTGCCCCTGATAGTTTCTGTTTGTAATTCGTCCCTGCTTTACCTGATGATCTTCATTGTGCTTTTGCTCATTTCTTCTTGCTGCATCAAGATAACTTTTTGAGGTGGATGCTTGAGAAGTTTCTCCATTATAGCCCAGACCTGTCTTGTTTAGTGGAGACCGCTGCACATTGATAATCTCATCCAAAGTTTCAGATCCTTTGACAAACTTGAGATTAATAGCTTTTGTTTTCTCAATCTCTTTTCTAAGACCAACAATTTCACCTTCTAATTTTTCAAGATGTTTTTCCTTTTCATCAATTTGAAATTGTAGAGTATCAATGATCATGTTCTTTTCTTCTATACATCTCTTGAGTCTAGTAATTTCATCATAAAGGTTATCCACATCTATAGCATCCATATAATCATCATCTTCAAATGCCATTAACAACTTATATTCATTACCTTGTTCATCTTCATCACTGTTTGATAGACCATCACTATCTTCATGAGTGTAGTAGCTTTTCTTATTTGCATTTTGTTTCTTGTTCCATCTAGCAGGTTCCTTTCCTTTATCCTTATAAGGACATTTTGCAGCATAATGACCTACTCTTCCACAAGCAAAGCATTTAAAAGGTAACTTACCTCTGAACCTTCCAGAACCCCTTTGAAGATTTCTGACAAAATTTGATTCTTCTTCCTCTTCTTCTGGGAAGTGGCTTGCTTCATAATAATCTCCTTTGCCTGATGCCTTGAAAGCAGCTTCTCTTCTGTCTGATGGACCTCCCTTTCTCATTTCATAAGCAGTTAGAATTCCATGTAGCTGAGACATAGTAAGAATTCGTAGATTTTCCTTTTCTTCTATTGCAGATACTTTAGATTCAAACTTGGGGGACAATGATCTTAGAACCTTTTCAACCACAATAGCCTCTTTTATTTCTTCACCCAAATTTTTCATACAATTAACAACCTCATCTACCCGAAGAAAATAGTTAGCCACACTTTCATCATTATACATTTTGAGAGTCTCATACTGAATTCTGAGAGTTTGAAGTTTAGCACGCTTTACCTGTTCATCTCCTTCATAGCTTGTGACAATTTTGTCCCATATCTCTTTTGCGGATTTATAGTGCATTACCTTCATGAATTCTGATTGAGATATACATCCTAATAGAGTACTGACTGCTTTCGCATTTTTTCATACTTCTTTTTCTCGGCTGCATCTGTAGGAGTAGCTGAAGGAAAAGCGTAGCCTGTCTCTACGATGTCCCAAACTTCTGTACCAAGAGATTGAAGATAGGCAGTAACTCTTACCTTCCAATAATTGAAGTTTGTCCCATCAAAAACTGGTGGCCTGATTGATGCTTCTCTCTCGTAGTTGCTCATGATGAACGATCTACCTTCAAGCGATCAAGCTTCTCTGAAGGACCTGCTCTGATACCAATTGTTGGAAATAATACTGAGAGGGGGGGTGAATCAGTATTATCTAATTCTTTTAATAAATCTTCTTTATTTGTTCTTTGAATTATTTTTGCATGTCAGTACCATAAAATAATGAGCATGAACAAAAGAAAATAGATAGTCACACCAAAGAACACAAGATGTAAGGTGGAAACCCAATGTGGGTGAAAACCACCTGCTGCAATATGTCTCTATCTTCTTTCAAATTAGAAACTCCTTTTACAATGGTTTTGTACTGGTGCAGTCCTTTACCAGTACGCAGGTTGCAACCTGCAGAGAGCTACAACTCTCTCTCTCGTTTTCCAGTCTCTCCTGGAAGGGAGCTACAACCCCCTACTTCTTTTCTTACAAGGACCACTTTTCATAAATTTTCAAACTGGATCCATAAGCATCAAATAATCATCAAGTATAAGAGAATCACCCAGTCAACTATAGTAACCAGATCAACAATAATAGGACCAACCCAGAACACAACAAAGATTTTAAGAGAAGTAAGCACCCTGCTCAACTGCTCGCCTGCTTATGTAAGCACCCTGCTCAATTGCTGGCCTGCTTACAGTACTCACCCTGCTCAACTGCTTGCCTGCTTACAGTACGCACCCTGCTCAACTGCTCGCCTGCTTATGTACGCACCCTGCTCAACTGCTAGCCTGCCTACCTCGCTCTGAGTCCATTGAACTGCCTGCGGATCTCCGCACCTGCAACCCTTCTGTGCCTGCGTACCGGCGCACCTGCAACCCTTCTGTGCCTGCGTACCAGCACACCTGAAACCCTTCTATGCCTGCGTACCGGCGCACCTGAAACCCTTCTGTGCCTGCGTACCGGCGCACTTGAAACCCTTCTGTGCCTGCGTACCGGCGCACCTGAAACGCTTCGTTCCTGCGTATGTACGCACTTTTCTCTCGTTGTACCTACGTACCTTCGGGCATAGATGATTTCAAGACTTCAGAAATAACCCAGACAGTCAGATCTACAGATCTGAACATGCGCCGAAGAGATCTCGGTCCATCAGTAGATTCGCCTTATTTAGATCTAGACCAGATCTAGCCCTCATAAGATATTCAACCAAAAACATGCTCAAGCCAAATGATCTCCTTTTCTTTATATAGGAAAGCTCTTCCTTAAATCATGGATCAATACCACGAGCCCACACCATAATAACACAATACCGTCGGCTAAATACCAAGAGTAAAACATAAGAAAACCCCACATGTGAATTTCTTTGCCTTGAAATGTGTGCACTGGGGGTACGCACCTCCTGAATGGGATAACTACGGGTATGTACGCACTTTATGTAACACTGACCTGCGTGTACGCACCTTATGTAAAGTGTACCTGCGTACCCCTTACTTTCTTCAATATTTGATAGCTGATCATCAATCTCTGCTGCTGACTTGAAGTACTGTGATCTATCACCTAAATGGGTTGCCATCAAGGACAACACTTTAGCCATAATGCCAACATTCTATGGATTAGGTGGTCCATGATGGGGATGGGCTCCTCCAGCCACAAACACCCACCATTTACCAGGCAGAGCAACTGCTTAATGATGAAGATAGTCATTGGGGCACGATGGTAATGCGACACCCAAAGCAGGTTCAACAACCCTACCTTTTCGACTCCACATAACCACTTGCGTGGCTCCAACTCTATGACTCCCTCTACGGTGTTTTTCTTCGGCTTCATGACCTGTGTATTCGCAAAGTGAGGGAATTTCTCATGGTCAGCAAGATCCAAATCTTCGAACTTCAAAATATGCACCCATCCCAGGTGCACTCCTTCAAAAATGATATCGTTAAGTAGCATCAAAGTTTGCAGAGAGCTTTTGCTCTCATCTAGGTCCTTGGGCACCTTTTCCTTCCCCTTTTGCGAAGGAACATAGGTGAGAAGCCTAGTTGGAGGGTCTGCACCCTTGGTTTCTTCCTCCATGTCTTCGTCCTCGTCCTCTTCTATTAGGATGTCCTCAAGGTCTTGGTCCTCAATAGTTTCCAAATTAACCGCTTTCCCTTTTTCCTCCATGGTCAATTTCATTCTCAGTGGGTTTCGAGGGGACATGCGCACCAGAATCATGGGTTGCTTATCTATCTTAGGCCTTAGCATGCACGATGATCTAGGGATTTCTGCAACTATCCCGATGCTCTTAGGGGCATCTTCTACTGTCATGGCCTATGCGACCTCTTCAACGGTTATTTCTTCGATTTCCCTGGCTTCTTCATATCTTGCCATTTTGTTTGTCCAGAAAACTTTCAACTGCTCAACAACGTGCTCAAACAACACTCTCAATAGGTTAAACAGGTCTGTGTTCAGAATACTCTGGGTGCACAATAGCTCAATTTGCGAATGACCAAGTGTTGTCTGTGGGGCAACCCTTTGCAATTTATAGCGCCTTTTGAATTCAAATTCGACTGTTCTCCCCAAATCTGGTCCATATCTTGTCCATAAAGCGTACCTTAAATACCTATCGCCCACTCCATTTAGTCTCAAGTCAAGCATCACATCGTGAATAGTGACTACAACGGTCACTTTCCAGCCAACCTGTGCGGTAGTGAAGCCACCCTTGCACTGTCGTGGACCCTGTGACACTTCGCTCCTACATACAGTCCTGACATTGTGTAGCTCTAGGTAGGGTATTTTATAGTCCCATGCCTCCTTTCAATTGCTTAGAGCACTAAGAATGTGCTTCTGTTGGCTAGTCAGATAGTCGGGCTACCCATGTATGGCTTCAACAGAATGCCATTCACTTTTTCTAGAAAAAATATGCCTTTTAACTTTACTGTTTGTGTCACGCACTTCACCATATACATCATGCCACCATCAGTGATCCCTCTAGTAATATATGGTCCAATCCAAGGCATCAAGCTGATCAAATTTTGACGGTAGTCCCAAAATTTGTCAATGTAATCGTGCGCATCTTGTTTTATTACCACATTTTTCTTATTGTGAAAATCCTTCTTTATTCCTTCCTCAAGCTTCTTAACTTTTTCTTCAATCAGATCACTTGTCTCCCTTAATCAAGCTCTTTCATTCATGAGTTCTTGAAGCCTAATATTACTCTGTTGGATCTCTTCATTATGTCCCAAGCGTTCTTCTTCGTTCAACTACGCGATCCCTTCTTCCAAGGTTCCGTGAACCATCATATCCCGAGGCGCTACTCTGCACGGACTAGGCATAATATACTCCATTGGGATTACAATGTTTGCTTCATAGGCTAGCCTAGAAGGTGTCTGTCCCATGAGTTTCTTACACATTGTCCTATAAGCCCACAAAACTACTGGTACGTGCAGGTCCCAATCACTTCGCTACACATTATATACCCTGTTTAGTGCTTCGCACACTTCGTTAAATGCTTCTTCGTGGGTAAGCTTATGCACACTCGTTCTTTCCACACTCTGTCATTACAACTGGAGGGACCCTTCGTGCAATTTCCCCCCCAACACTTGCTTATTAACCGTGTTCCCCAATGTGAAGTCCATGTGCATCCACATAGGTTGTTTACCATATGCCTATGCCCACTTGGATAGATGCACGCATAGACCATCCTGTACATTGTATTTATCTATTAGTCGCATCCTAGGCTTCCCAAAACACATGCAAATCATTCTCCTACATTCGCTCTAGTCCTCAAAGCTTCCTTGGTGCGTGCCCCACCACCTCGCAGCCGTAGCACACAGTACCCACTTCAAAACCTGGAAATGTTGCTTTTTTGGCACCTCCCTTTCAAATCTGTCCAAGAAAGCATCTACCTCACCTAATCCATCAGAAGTATGCAAATCTCTCACTTTTGTTGATATGCAGTGCAACAATCTTGTCATCATGTTACAGTTCAACGTGGTTACCTCATGTAACTGGTTTTTCCATCTCTTTATCTCTTCATCTGAATCCGACATATAGGATCTTTCGCGCTCCCATGAGATTCATCCATTCACGGTGGGATTTACCTAGTCTTGCTCTCATGTAGTTATCTTGTAGATTCAGTCCAAATCGCCATCGCTTTCATAGTAACACACTAGCTCTATGTAGTGTGATCCTTCCATAGGGTCCAAAGGTATGACTACGTGAAAATATTTCTTCTCAAAAATCATCTTGTGCTTCTTCAGATTAATCACCCCATTCATGTCAGTGGCCCAATCGATTCTAAGAGCACGAGGTAGGGATTGTTGTTATCAAAAATCTCTATCACTTCAAAGTCTGCTAGCGCACTTTCCCCTTCAATATCCATGGTGATTCCCTGGAATCTCCCCATAGCTATTATATTTTGCTGGTTTGCCATTCTCAGCTAGATAGGAGACCATTACAGCGTAGGCCTTCCCATGCACTCACATGTCTGCTTTGGCAGAATGTTCGTGTTCAATTCTAAATCCAAAATTACTTGGTTCATCTCATATTCTCCAATCTGCATGGTCAACCTCATTTCTCTTCCCGTCCTCAATGCATGATTTCCAATCTTCCAGACTTTGTGAAACTCTCCTAGCACGGTCCAAGCACATCTGTTAATGAGTTCCTGCAATCTCTTTATGGCCTTACTATCATGCAGTAGCTTCATGCATGTCTCTATGAACGTCGTAAGCATAGATGGGTCCATTTTCGGCTCTGGTCTATCCTTGCTTCCTGAAGTGGAGGCATCAATGAAGCTCTTCTTAACTTCCATGAAGGTTTCCTTAGCGCGCTCCAAATCAAACTCTGGTTCTTCTGACGGAGCCTTGCAAACCAAAGTACTATCTTCGGATTGGTTGCCTTTATCATCTCCTGTCACAATTCCACTTCGGAGCACAATGTTCACATTTGGATCTTCTTCGTGCAGCTCAGACCTCATCATCTGCAGGTTCTAAGTCGGGGGAGGTTGGAGCACTCCCTTGTCACGCAGCCTAGCTATTAGTGTAGGACAGTCCTCCGTTTCATGATCAAACAAGATACAATATAGACATGATGGATGTTTTGGATTTGTACAATCACGGGCATAATGTCATGGCCCTATGCAATTGTAGCATATCAGCGGTCCGTGACTTCTTTCAGGCCCTCCTCCACCTCGGCCTCGTCCGCGCCCATGAAATCTGGTTTGCACCACTCCCGCGTTCTGGTCAAGGGGTCGTGTTTTGACCTAAACTATGGAGGTGGGAGTCCTATCCATCATTAGATCATAGCTTTTACAGGTGCACTCATCATTTCAAACCGATCTATAAAAGTTACAAAACAACTGTTGTGAATTCTATGTGTACTTCTGTAACAAATGGCAGTTGTCCATATCATGCTTTCCTCCTATTTGAAAAATTGTGCACCACAAAACAGGAATCGTGCTAGGTCTCTCTTGTGCCTCTGGTCTTAATGGCATCAGTCCTCCTCCTGTGAGGCAATTCACGAACACCGAGAGGTGGTCCTTGTCATGAACCTAACCCTTACATTTAACACACAATACCTCTTTGTGCACTTTTGGTCAGGCTATCCTGTCCTATTTCAGACTCTGCATCTCAAGGCATAAGTTATTCAATTGCACATGGATCTATTAAAATTTCAAGTTAGGATCCTGTATTAGGGTCTCATGCAGCCTCATTGTGATCTCTAGGGCTTTTGCCTTAGTTGTTAACCTCTATTGTGATAGTGCATTCTCAAATGCGGTGTTAGCAATGCTACAAACCATTTGTGGTGTTGTCTATCCATCAAAGTCATATTAGCTTCGCGAATTGTGCACTTTAGTCTCTAATCTAACCCCCAAGGAGTCTCACTTGGTAGCATTGTGATCTCTTTGAATCCAATGATCGAATACACCTCTGAGTTTGGATTTCTAAATTCTCTGTTCAACTCAATTTAGATATCCGCGATCCCTACATTCGAATTTTAATTAGAATTCTTAATATACTAGGTCAGCGCATGATCCTGTAGGGTACTAACCAGTGTTTTTTCTTTATATTATAATTTGTAACTCCCTACACTTCCCATACATCCCTTATCATGAACCAAAACTGATCCGGATCTTCATTTCCTACTCCCTTGAACACATGCAACTTTATTGCGCTTGCCATATTGGCTTGCGGTGGTGGCAGAGGTGGTACGGGAGAAGATGGGGGTGAAGGCAGTGAAGCTGGTGGTGGTGTGGGTGGGGGTGGTATGCACGAAATCCTTTGTCTTATCAAATTGATCGCACTTCTCGGTGAGACCTTCGCGATCTCTTCCTCATCTCCTCGCAGAGGTGAAATCAAAGGGCTATTCTCTGGTCCCTTACTCCCTTTGTTTTTGTAGGTTTTTCCACTTCTCATAGATCCAGACATCAAGGTAATTGCATAACCCTCTTTTCACACAGTAAAATTTTAATCCAAGTATTCAGAGACTTTACGTACTTACCTCGCGGTCCTTTGAGAAAGTGTCACTCTTCCTCACTATAGCTTACTAAAGTATCTACCACAAACTGAGTGATGAATCCTCCTATAATCCAATCAAACCAGTGGTCAACAGTGCGCACGATCTTATCCTCCGATGCTTCCAATCTGTGCACCAACTTTGGGGTCCACACAATAGGATTGTCGAGCTTCCACCTTCCTTGGCTATCTTCTAGCTTCACGATCCACTCATACCGCTCAGTGGGGAAATATGTGAAGAAAATTTCGTGGATTGCTGTGTATAGTTACCAGTCTAACCACTCTTCCTTTGATAGTCACGGATTCCAGTTCTCCTGCACCGTGAAATCGTGAATTCTCTTGTCCAGCCAACCTTCAATTTATTTCTTAGTTGGATTCCAATGATACGACATCAAACATCTCTATGCAGATTCCGGTCCCAACAACGGAACCAATTGTTTGCTTGATGGGGCTTGACCCAAGTTCAGAGTTATTTAGCCAAAAAAATCCTTGTACTACTAGCCCTTTCGATAATAGCCTGTGGAGCATGGAATAAGGTCTCACTCGAAACAATATGGGGGGAATGATGGAACCAAGTTTCGGCACCCTTGAGATGTCTGATGGGTCTATTTAGACCAATTGTGAATACCTTCGCGCAGGTCACTTCGTGCACGTTTTGACCCACGAGGCCTTTGCACCCTATTATATTCGACTTCGCGTAGCCCTAACCAAGGGCTGAGGAGATTTTGCATTGCTAGAGCAGTAATCCGTGCTATTTCCCCAAGTTACATTGCGGATCTTACTTATCTTCTTATAACAGTTATTTATCTTCATGTAAACAAATACTTTATCTTATATTCACTTATTCAATACATTCATATAAGTTCGCACAGAAAATAAACAATAAAATTACAATTCATACCCAATATACTTCAATGCATAAAACAGGAAAGTTACACAGAAATAATGTAAAATTTCACTTTATTAATGCTTCAACTAGTTACAAAGTCAACTTGCCCTATGCACTCAGGTGCAGGGGTCTGCACACTCAGCAGCAGACTACTAGGCCTCTGTGCACTCAGTTGCAGAGCCTTCTCCTACTCTATGACCCAAAGACACGAATTTACACTTTAGACTCAATGCTTCATCCGTAGATCTTTTATATTCGATTCCTATGATTCCTCTTTACACTTAGAGCCTCACTCTACTCTCAAGCTGACACTACATTACAAAAGTAAGGGTGGACAACCCTATGACTTAATTACAACTTCGCACTCTGCGCCAACAAATCATGAAATCTATACATCGAACTTAGTCAAAACTTGGGCTTTAAGCCCCAAAACTTGCCTTGGGGGGATCCCATGCCCAACAATATGCATGCATCTTTGTGACAGCTGCAGCTAATCTGACTGTCGACCAAGGATCCCAGGAATATCCTTGAGGGTTTCTACATCACCAAACACCCATGCATTAATCCCTGTAGCAGAATTGGTGACTCCATTTGGGACTACGCTTAGTTCCTAATTTTCTAAGAAAGTTCCTAGATCTCTCTTTCTTCTAGGCCTACCTGTACTTCTTCATTCCCTTTCTAAACACTCAGGACTATACATGACCCTTCTCTCAGTTCTCAGCCCTAGATCTGATCCCCACAACCTATTTTTTGATCCTTTTTCCTTAGTAACACCGTCTTATAGTGTAAACAGTGCTTTATAAATCACTGTGGCCTAAAAAGCAGTGCGTTAGTGCTGCAAGTAACTCATTGTAGCCTCTAGTACAGAGTGTTAGCCAACCCTTTCTTGATAAAAATACTACTATGTGACCTCGTGGGTTGGGAAATCTACATGTAGACTGATCAGGGATCTACATATGTGCTTGTTTGACTGATTCGTGTCCTGAACAAATTTTTTTTTTTAAATAACTTTACTCCTTAATGTTTTTGTTTTCATAAAAGAAAAAAATCCAAAATTTTTACTGTTTTCTGCTTAGTTGGTTAGATTTGCAATATTTAGTATCAAAATTTGTTAGCGAGCATTGTAGTTCTATTGGTTATGCTAGTGTTTTATTGAACATGATGCATGGTACACATATTGATGTATGAATGACTCTCCCTTTGTTGAAGCAACTTATTCATCGAACGTGAAAATTTACAAGCATTATTTTTGCATGATTTGAGTGAGAGTCTCATATAACTTCATACGTCAACACTGCTACCGAAGACTCTAAAAAAGTACATTTAAAATCCACCTAATAAAATCAATCAACAACTCTTTTTAGAGTAAACGCACATTTTTTTAGGCTAGGATCTTGGGATAAACAATGTGAGTTAACTGCCAAAGATCATACACCAAAAATAGTGTCATTAAAGAGATAAATCCTTCTGCACTCATACTATCCGAGACCACTCCAGTAAAAGAAGAGCTAAATATACGAGACAACATTGGACTGTAAGTGAAGGCAACCCAAATTTTCTTACATGTCCTTTGGGTATTCTGTGTATCAGAGATCCCTTCAAGGATATTGGAGCTGAGTCAGTGACTCAGGTATCCTGCCCACATAGGGTACTATCTGCAACAATGTCCCCCCCGGTAGTGTCTGTGATTTGAGGTATCCTTAGTGGCCATACTTTTAGGGATGAACACAAGGTGATTGGGGCAAGCTTCCTTGGTACCTAACATAGACGAACCTACCCTGTCTTTGATTTTTGGGAGGGTGCTCATCTTCACGGAGAGTACTTGGTCCCTTAATCTACGGTTCGGGCAAAGTCAAGAGTAATTGTAATTACACATTTGGCCAGCACTCTCTGCTATTCAATGTGATACTGGGTTTCATCTCCAGTAATTGGTGCTTATCAATCAGGGTCATTTCCCTCTACCTGTTTATTGATTTCCTTAGTGTATTTTTTATTTTTTAAGTGCCAGATTATTATCACCAAGACTTTAATAAATATCACTATAAAATATATTGATAAAATTTATCGATCACTGTGGCTACATCCATCCCTCTTCGTCAATCTAGACAGTTTTTAGGTCTTCCCCGACTCATTGTGGAGGATCCGCCGAGCCCTAGTGAAACATATTGCCCATCTTCGAGCAATCAATCTCTGAGATCTAAAATAGAATCAGTTTGGAGTTCCCACAATTCAAGCTTACCGAATATTTATTTATGGAAGGTTTCATTCCTCCATACAATCCTCTGATCACAAATCCACTGGGACCCCTCTTGATTCCTGTTGCATTTGTACCTCCTATATATTATGTTGGACTTGCACCACCCATCCCATCAATGACTAATGGGTCGTGGCATTTCGTGGAAACTTTTGGTCCACCACCACCTCCCCAGTCGACTGTCAGTACCACAGCTTTGATGGAAAACCCTACTATCCCATCTGTCCTAGGTTCAAACCCTATCATGAAACCCACCATAAGTGGAACCCAGTACATACTAGGTTCTGCCCCTTTTGTTTCAGCTCCCAGACCTTCGACAAGTGCTACATATAGTGTTTCTTATAATTCTAAATATAACATGGTTAGCAAGGGTCTCGTCAACCCCTATGGTTGGCATGCATTGTTTAGTTCTAACATAGTTCCCAATATGCATACACCGGCCAGGAACGTAAAATTTCCCCCTCCATTTGCAGGATTGTAGGGATAGTCATTAATTGACATGAACCCTCCTTATGTCAGGCAAGGACCTATAGTTAATTACGTGGAGAGTGAGATCCCTCAACAGGGTCCTAATCAATCCATATGGGCACCCCACTCTAAACCTCAAATGAGTCAAGGGGCATTCCTTATCCTAGGAGAACTTACAACCCCCAGTCTAACAATCCGTATGGAAACCCACAATACAAAACTGTACCCTAAGGAAATTATTATTCCACGCATCCTATGTATAATCTTGGGAACAACACAATGGGAGGACCACAAGTATCCTCAAGTCATATGTCATTGCCTTGGTCTGATTCACGGGCATCAAACACCTTGCCTTTATTGGAAACACTTGATATCCCCGACTCGTACAAACTCACAAATGCCCCCATCTATCACAACTTACTTTGGCCGCCAATCCCACATAAAATCTTGACAGGCATCCCAAAGTTTGAAGGGAAATAAGGGGAGGATTCGGGTATGCACATAACCACCTATCATTTATGGTGTGTTTCTAACTCCATGGTGGATGATAGTATCCATCTACGGCTCTTTCCGCACACCCTTAATGGCAATGCAAGAAAGTGGTACATTGAGTTACCACACGTGCCATTCAATACCTTTTGCGCTTTAGCGATGGAATTCTTAAAGCACTTCCAGCTATCCATCCACTATGAAATTGGGACAAAACTTCTCACTTAATTATGTCAGGACACCGCCACCCACATCTCTCATCATATCCATGAATGGAGACATTGGCAAAGGCTAGTCAAAGCTCCCCTCCCAAACTATCTATTAGTGGATTGGTTTTGCAAGTTTTTACTCCCCCAAATCGCTAAAGATGTCGCCTTAGGTGGTGCGGTCATGGAAGGCCAATCCATTCGTCGTGCCCAACACTTAAATTTGATATATTCGCAGTTTGGCACTTTATACAGCATCATTCCCAAAGCCCCTCGCAACTCTAATGCTCCTGCTACTTAGCAACCTGGAGCGCACCCCAATGGTATTATCAGTGTTACCTCTGGGGTTGTTGTAAAACAACTCAACGGTCACATTGCCCAGTTGTCAATTGACTCCTTTACCAAATCGACTGCTCTTCCTACCACCATGATAAAATCTGTGCATTCTACACAAAAAGCTAGTGGTAAGAACAAGAAGAATAAGAAAAACACCGCTCCTTCTTAAGAGTAGTCAATAAAGCAGTACAACCCAAAGTAGAAGGCAACTGTGCCCTCTAATGATGGAAAGGACAAACTCACCAAATTCCCTTGCAAAATCTATGTGGAATACCACATGACATATCTTTGTCCATATCTTCAGGAATGCACAGATTTTATCGCTAAAAGGGACACTGGCAGGACCCCTACAGTCCTAAATAATCCTTTCCCTCCTCAATAGTAGTAGCACCTTATTGCAAACCAACTCCAACCCCTGCAAGGGGGCAATGGAAGTTCACATCATCCTTTAGCTGGTGAAGGACCATCTACCATTTACACCTTTGAAATGGTAGATCTACAAACCAAAGCCAAAACTTATGGAGCTCCAGTCGCTAATGCAGAGGAAGCCTCCTCAAGTCAAAACCCACAACTGCCTAACAATATTCATATTGAAAGGCCAGTTGCTGATCTTGTGATTTATCCCCTAAAAGGGGCACTTCATCACACAACACATAATACATCTGCATGTGCTTCCCAAAACTACAGTATCATAGAAGATTTTGCACAAGCACCATTAGTTATTTCGGTGATTGAAGTATTACAAACTTGTCTAGCACAAAGGAAAGCTCTGCTTTCAGCAATTGGTGGGATCGACCCTCAGGATTCCATGTTTGCAATTTCTGACATGGAAAAATGTAAACCTCCCCTTTCACACTAGCTTTCATTTCAAGTGCAAATATTTTCGAAAGGGTGAGGAGTACATAGAACTGTCATTGATGAGGGTGCTTCAACCTGCGTCATGTCGGCTTTATGTTGGCTCGCTTTGGCTTCTCTAACCCTATCCCCACCATCAAATTCACTTAAATATTTCGACGACCACGCTTTCATCCCAAAAGGTTATCTAGCTAGATACCCCATCACTTTGAGTGGGAAAATGGTAACAGTGGACATCGAAGTCATAGATAGAAAGCTTGACTATAATCTATTATTGGGTCGCAGTTGGACTTATACCATGACTGCCACTATGTCTACTGTCTTTCACATCATCCTATTCCCATTGGATGGAAAGATAGTCACAGTGGACCAGCTGTCCTTTTGCACCCCTTATTATTCCCTGTTACCCAGTGGCTTTGTACCCTTAGTGGGTGGTGTACTTGACTCTTACGTCAGTATCGGTACTAGTCTATTAAAAGGGATCTTCCCTAATGGGTTATTTTCCTCTCCTGCCACCCACGGTTCCACAGACGGTCTCTATGGTTTCATCCATTCCTCACGAACTGACCAATCCTTGGATCCTCATGGCCCCTTTAGACATTGATGCTTATAGAGAACAAATTCTGTTGTCACCAATTGAATTGGCCTACCAGGCCATTCAATCCTCATCCAAATTTTTGGTAACTTTGGTCATGAGCAATGGTACCACCTACTCTCCCATAAATGATCCTTCTAATGCTATCCTCAATCAAGTCCTACCTTCAGACGAAGCTATTCAAGAGATCAAGTGTTTATAAGAATGACCTTTGGAGGACTCTCACCATCGTGTTTCGATATCTGATTCGGACACAATGCCTATTCAAATCTTGTCATTTGACGCACTTGAAATCATTCCCTCGCCTTATACGACTATCCAAACTTTGGACTTGGACGGGAACATGGGCGATCATTCTGTTAGCGCTCAAATCTGCCTCAGGCTGATGAAGGCAAAACTCAAGGCAACATCAAACCAAGCTCAGCCTCGTAGCTATCCCTATGAGGACAGGAGAGGGCTCTCTCCAGTCAATCTCGATAAAATGAGAAATAGGGTGCGAGATGACTCTAGAATGGGAACTGATTTTAGTCTAATAAATTGATAGGAAATTTTGATTTAGATTTTTTGGGTTTTTGTTGGAGAAATGGGAAAGAACAATTTTGGGTCCGGGGATTGAGGTCAGATCTTTGCAGAATTCGAGTTGGGGCGAGGTAGGCAATAGTCTTGATGCCTTTGATCAGGTGTATGGATGGATCAAAATGAAAAGGAGCTGAAGAGGTCAAAGGAGAACATGGATCCTCTCCAAACTGGCAAAAACATGTAAAACTAAACAAATTTAAAGGAAGAGCATTGTAAACAATGAATTCAACCTCATTTACTCATTCATTTAGTTTCAGAAGCATAAGAATGGAATGGAATACATTAAACATGAATAAACTTACAATAAACTGCGAGACAACACCATCAAGAACTGAAAGCCACAAGAATCCCAACAGGTGCTGCAAAACCTCTGATCTTTCCTTAGCCAAAATATGAAAAATATATACAATAGTGTGCCAAGATCTTCCCAAGAGTCCAACCTGTGCTACTGAATGAAAATTTACATATATAGATCAAGCTAACCTCATTCCCTAACCTCTAGGGGTCAAGCTCCTCCTTCTAGGAGCAGTTTGAACAAATTCTAAACATGGAGCAAGAATCTAGGTGACCAAAACAACCTACCTCTAAAAAGAAGGAAATTGATTCATTACATTAATTTCTTGCTAATTTGTGAATGAATCATCTAGAAGAAGGTAGAAAAGTGCCATGTTACCTTACATACATCAAATTACATCATGTTGAGTCAAAAATCACATCAAGGAGTGAAACTGGTGAAAACTGGCTGAAATTCTGAGCTGGAAGGTGAAAAATTGGCCAAAATCCTCTATGCGCAGCGCCCTGATCTCTATGCACAACGCACTTTTCAGGCTGACTTTGAGGCACTTCCCGACATCCAAATTGAGCTCACGATAGCTCGTTGGAAAGCCATGGATGTCTACTTTCCAACCCAAGTATAATTTTCCAATTTGGAGCTCATTTTCCCTCTTAAAACTGCATTCTCCCATAGGTACTTCCTGCTGTTGCAAAAGGTGGTAGCAAGGTGGTTTTCATGGTGTTTTTGTGCCTTTTGACCGTCCAGAACTTGATGAAATACTTCAGCAATAGCTGAGCATACATAAATTACCATGAAAAACCCAAAAATATAAATTTTTCCTCCAGCAAGTGTCCCAATCAAAAGCGAGCGTGCATGCGCGCTGCGTGTACAACCAAAAACCTGTTTTTGGGGACCAAAATTTTCAAAATGACAAAATTTTCTCCGAATTCACTCAAATTCAGAGTGAAGACCCTCCATCATGTGTCATTCTCAGTCAGCGAAGCCTCAGCCAAAACTCGAAGTGGATCTAGCCTCTTTTGCCGTTTTAGTGCTTTGCTCAACCTCCTTTGCAAAATCTTCATTTTTGCTTTGGCAACATGCATGCGAGCCCAATAATGATTTTTCATGTGACGAATCATGTCTTTTTCTCTATTGGCCTTCGCCAACAACTCCTCCAAATTTCGATTTACTTTCTCAAGCCAAAATTGCCTTTCAACAGGTGTCAAATCACCAGGTCTTTTTCGGGCTAGCCTTCGGTCCTCACGGATTTGTCGTAGCTCTGTAAGTGTGTGTTCACCCTCTAACTATTTACTGCACTGCTCCAAATAGTTGATCACCCATTCTGCTCTCAAAAATTTTTCATTCAAGTTATTAATGTCAGCTTTCTTCTCTTGGATGATCTCCTTCAGTTCCGAGCTAGGAGAGCTCCTATCCACATCAGTAAATGTAGCATCAATATCATGGCCTCCTAAAGGGCCCTCCTCATGCATTGACCTCTTGCCCCTATCCTGAACCTGTACCTGTACCTGTACCTGTGCTGAAGAAGAAGGCGAGACCCCTTCCACACCATGTGGAGATAGTACTTGTCGTGTAGCTGCAAATAAGGCCCTGTGGCCTCGCTGATATGTCACATACACTAGAGCATTGACATGCTCGGTCTCGGGGATATCAAACTGCTGTGAAGGCTCTCCCTCATCATGAAATATCTCTGGAGCAGGCTGAGGCGCTGTGAAAAGAGAAATAAAATCCTCCCAAGTGATGCCCTGTTGTGCCAACTGATGAACCACTACGATTTTGATCAACGCATAATGATAAATATTGTTACGTTGCTGTGCTGGGGTCTTCCTTTGTACAAGAGGCACCATATTCTCTATGTTGTGAAAAATGAAGTATGGAATGTTCATCATACGTACCCTTGTAAAATGCATCAACAAACAAACATGGTATGCATAAAGACGGGAGAATCTGCCCTCACAACTGAAATACCGAATGATGGGTTTCATCAAAGGTGCAAACTGATCATTCAGGTATTGGAAAGGAAAAACCCTGCTCAAGTGCCTCATATACCCAGGTTTGATGTATGGCTCATAATAGGACTTCTCTAGTTGCTGACGCTTATTCCATTGCTCTCCAATATTTGGTATCCTAGTGGCCTCTACAATAGTCTCTGGTGACAAAATGAAATCAACTCCGGCGAGGTTTACATGGCCATCATGTAAATGTAGAACAAACAAGCGAGCTAATTCACGATGATGTTGAATTTGTGAAATTAGCTCACAATAGTGATAGCATGACTGACGACGAAAACAATTCATTGCAAGCGGGCAAGCCTGCAATTGAACCAAAGAAATAGGCTCTTCCATGAGAGGCTTACCACCTTTTCCACCTCTGCGAGGTCTTCATGGCACATTACCCTCTGCTGTAGAATCACTGTCATACTGTTGCTCATACTCTGAATCCGTGTCCGACATGGCTTTGGTGTCAAGATGTTTGCAAGCTTGGAGTGAATTTGGTATGATCTGGGCGCATGTACCAAGTTTTTTTTTTGCTGCTACCCAATGCGCAGCGCGCAAACCCAATGCGCAGCACACCCTTCTATGCGCAGCGCCCTTGTAAATATACACTGGCCAGTGAGGCCCAATGCGCAGCGCACCACCCAATGCGCAGCGCACACTTCCTATGCGCAGCGCACACCTCCAACGCTGTCCACGGATATGCAATCACAGTTTCGGCCTTCAAACACTTGAACACGATCTTGCTTTGGGAATTTGTGAACAAATAGACTTGTTTTCCCTTTTATATACAAACAAAATATCTCACCAAATCTGATTTGATTTAAATTGATTCAATAACCCACTTTGTAATGTTTGGCACTTTTTCACTTTTGGTCTTTTAATACAATACTGCTTTTTGATTTTCTCATGCTTTTCTGAGGTTTGAACTGATCATATTTTGTTGATTTTTGCAGGGATCTGGCATTTTGGCTTTGGAGAAGATCAGAGGCTTGCTCTGAAACCCTTTGAGATAAAACAAATATAATTTCTTACAATAACAATTTTTAGTTCCAAAACAGAGTTTTGGACCTAAAATGTTTTTAAATGCTTTCTGAGGAAACATATTAAGTGAAAATCTTGCGAAACCAACCTCATGGCCTGCGGGCTTTTATTATGTGTATGCACGGGACTCAAAACCCTAGACTCTAGGACTAAAGACCCTTTTTTAACAAAACTAATCATGTATGACGATGAATGAAATGACCATGTACTTTGGTGATTTTTTAAGAAATTTTTGACTAACCCTGCAGGGACAAGCATGAGGGAACACAAGACAACCAGACCCCCTCGTCAGTCAATGGCATGCCCCTAACGAAATGCAACGAAGTGGAACAAGTGAGACACCTAAAATGATATGCAAAAGCGAAAAGATCTCTGACGGAGGGCTGTAAGGACCGACTCTAACACATTCTAAGACATTTCTCATCGATATTTCAGTCAAGTTAGGCATCGGGGAAGATATACATATTAGAGCCAAATGAAATCTTGAGGAAATTGCGAGCTTCACCTACCCTTTTAAGGATTTCCATGATGTTTTCCCTTGGTATTATGAGGAAATCCATGGCATAGACCCTTCTATTGTCAAGCATGAGATCAAGAAGTATCGAGCATTATTTTTATGGTATTTTTCTTTCTCGTTAATCCAAAAAATCCTCAAGTCTCCTTCTTCGAGCTCATTAAACTATCAGATTAAGCATTCTTTTTATGGTATTTTTCTTGCTCATTAATCAAAAAAACCTCAAGTCTACTTCTTTGGGATCATTAAAATACTACAAAGAAGACATGAGCATGTTCTTTTTTGGGACTTTTTCTTGCTATTGAACTGAAATATCTCTGAGTTACTTCCTCAGGCTCATTAAAATATTATGAAGAAGATCTGAGCGACTCTTTTTCTCTCCTTTTCTAGCTCACTAAACTAAAAAATATGGTTTGAGCATTCTTTTTAGGTATTTTTTCTCACTCGTAAAATTGAAAAAACCCTAAGTTATGTCTTTAGGCTCATTAAAAACTAATGAAGAAGCTCTGAGCATTCTTTTTAGGAAATTTTCTCGCTTGTTAAATAGGAAAAACCCAGAATTTTTGTCATCGGGCTTGTTAAACACCTATGACGAAGATATGAGCGCTTTCTTTTTTGGGACTATTTCTTGCTCTTAAATTGAAAATTCCATGAGTTTTTCCCTTCTTCGGGCTCATTAAATCTACGAAGAAGGAATGAGAAGTTATTTTACCTCTTTTTTCTTTCTCATTAAATTGAAAAAGATACCTCGAGTTTTCTTCATTTGACTCGTTAAAATTCGATGAAGGTATATTGATTTTGTCTTCGCATGACTCATTAAAATTTCACAACGAATATCGAGTTTACTCCATCTCCTCATACTCGTAACCAAATGAGGCAAACATCTATTGAGTATAGGTTTCTCTTTATCTGGATTCAGTATATTAACTTACAGAAAATGAATCTTTTCGGGTATACTATTAAACCTTTGTTGCATGTGGTTAACAACTATGATAAAGGGACCACCCTGGAGTTGTTCTTTACGATCTTTCCAAACTATGAAAATATGAAAAGACCAGTGAGTTGTCCCATCTGAACTCATTAAATTAAATATATGAGGAATATAGTCACTCTTCATGATCTTTTCAGACTCTTGAAACATGAAATGACCAATGAGTTTGCCTGTCTGGACTCATTAAAATAATCAGATAGGGCATAGAGTCGCTCTTTTATGATCCTTTTTAGACTCTTAAAACATGAAAAGAATGATGAGTTTACCCATCTGGACTCACTTAAATAATCATATGGGGAAAGTGGACAATACAATTGCTTTATGTTCAGTATTTTGAAAAAACAAATTGGCTGCAGTTGCTCTCTTGAACATGGAACTCCCTCAAATAAACCTTCCTTATGACAGCCTCTCGATATGAACCCTACCATCCTATGAGTTTAGCCTATATGCCCCAATGTTCTTGCATCTTTGTATCCTTACACTCTTTGGTGTTCATGAGTCTAGTGATGCATGGTTAAAACCATTGTCATGCCTTCTATTGTTCAAGGGAAAACCTTTGTCTTCTGTTTCCTCCATCAAACCATCAAGCATATCCTATCAGCATGCCCTTTGTTGCTTTGACCCAATGCTCAAAAGATTCCTTAAAAAACAATAATTCTTGTCCTGTTTCATGTCGATTGATGTAGGACACCCTATTTCCTACCTTTCGACATGTATTTTCCTATTGACTTCAACACTATATCTAGGAAGAAGACTCGAAAACACTTTAGTGCCTTGGTACTTGCAGACATCAGTGGTAGGTTGCCTTGTGTTTGGTCATGAGTTTTCATTATTGGCTCCTGGTTAAATGATTCTATGAGTGTTCGATGACAAAAACATCATTCACACTCGCTAGATTGTATTGTGCATCTTGGAGACCATCACCATTATCGGTGGCCATCCTCGCATCTGTTAAGGATCTCCATTATTGACTGGTAATTAGATGATTTTGTGCATGTTTGACCTCAATGCCTATATTCACATGTATCGATCTACGCTATTGTGGTGAAGCAAAAATCAAAACCTTGGGTAGAAGCTTACATCACTCAACCTTGTTTCCTCTCCCAAGTTGTGTTTATTTTTTTTTGGAGATAGCTCATGAGAATGATCCTATTATGACACATGTTCTACATTGTGCTTATCGGAGGCCAACATCATCATATCTCTTTAGTGAGAAAATCACCCTGACATAGCTACTAAGCGTGGGAATGCCCGAATGAAGACATGATTTTAGTTGTTTTATATATATGTGTTGTATCAGGTTTCTCGTACCACCTGAAGCTCTGATCTTCTCTCTCTCTCTTTTCCAAAGAAAAGGATAGTTAAATATAAATTATTTCGGACATCATCACAGCCTCTGATATCACACTTTAGGGGGCATCTATTATATAGGAAAATGACCTCCTCACCATCTCAGAGGAGAAAGACATGATGACTGAAGGACTGACCAAGTTCACAAGCCCAGTTGTCAAGCTAACAATGTCTAGGCACTAACAACCTACTTTATAAACCTTCCTAGCAAGGCTAAGGGTGCGTTAGTGCCTAGGGTAAATCTGTCTGTTACCTCAGGAAGAGCATTAGTGAACCTAAATGAATTTCTATGGGTCAAGGGAATAAGTTTACTAAGAAATATCCCAAGATTCTCTCTTATGTCAACTCACAAAAGCAGGGAAACATCAGAACTCGACCTGTTTGGAGGAATTACTAATTCCTAATGGAGTCTACAAATGGGAAAGAGCACAAAGGCATGGAAACATCACTGATTTTGCCTAATGGAACTCTTGAAGGACTTCGAAACCTATCCTCACATACTATATATGCAAGGCTAGGGCTATTGTGGAAGAGGTTGAACTATTTGAAAGGATTACCAATTTGAATGTCGAGCATAGTCTCTGACTAAGGCATCAGAAGAGGTTAAGAAGGGAGAGAGAAAGAGGAGATGGAGGGGTAAGGGAAGGCTGATACAACCGATGGTTTTAATAACTCTTTTCTACATCAATATAGAACTGCAATTGTGTTGTCCACTCCACGATGTTAGTAGTATAACTTGTTTATATGTTCATGCAATGTCGTTATTATGAGTGGCTTAGATATATGCAACTAGATATCTTTATATGTTCATGCATTGTTTATCAAGGTTTTATGCTATGATATTATGCTTGTCTTCTCTATGTGCAGGTTTTGATCTAGAGCTAGCTCAGGGGTCTTCCACCTAGCTACAATGCACTCTCCAGCAACACCACACCAAGACTTGAGGTAATAAGTCCTTCTTCATGCTTTGATATTCATTTGTTAGACATAGATATGCATCTTTGTGACAACTGCAGGTAATCTGATTGTCTTCGAAGGATCTCGGGAAGATCCTTGAGGGTTTGTATGTCACCAAACACCCGTGCATTAATCCCTATAACACTCCTCATCAAATAACTCCACCACTGTAGAGTGATGCGGGAGAATGGGCACATAGATATTTTCAATTGTCACATCTCCCAACATCACTTTGCTTAATTTTCACGCAGATTTGGTTGTATGTCGTTTTAGTTGTCACATGCATTTTTTACCTCAACCTCTATTTTCCTACTTGGATGATCCTCTAGATGACACCGTCTTATGTCCTTCTATTCCATACTCTACACCTTTTGTGAATTAGGATCAAGCCATTGATGGAGTTGGTGTTGCACAACCAACATGTATTATCATTCATGAAGAATATGACTAGGAGCTTGAGCATCAACACTCAGTGAAGGATGACTCCCTTTTGTCTGAGCCTCCTCTGTTCTTTCCTGACATCTTGAGTGAACCTGCCATCCATGATTTCGCATGTGTGTCTCCATCTACGAATGCACCCATTATTGATCATTCGTATAACACACCAGATGTTAGTTAATCATCCGACAATGGAGAGGATAAATTATTCATTTAAAATCCACTCGACTTTTCAGCTGCCTTTTCTAGAAACATAGAGGGTAAATTTGTCCTCTTCTCATCTACCGCTCTATTTGATTCATCGAATCATGAGGATGCCGATGAAATCATTGATTTTTCTGATCGTAACCGTCGTGATCTATTTTCTCCTATATTTGATCACGATGATGATTCTATCACAATTCATTTTTCAAAGGAACTTGTTTATGGTGATCTATTTGTCAACGAAGTCGAAACCCTCCAGACTCTCGAGGCACTTCAGCCCGAGCTAATGGTTATGTCAGGCCCTTTGTGTTCTGAGGTTGGTTTCACTTCCGATCAGGAAATTGTTGAAACACCCAAGGCTCCTCATCACTCATCTGTATGCATTGAAGATCAACCTCACACACAGATCGCATTTCTTCCACTCAAACTACATGATCCCATTGCTCATGCATTGGAGGAATCTTACGTTGCAAGCACACATGCACAGTGCAATTTTTCTTTGTTTCTTTCGTTTTCTTTCACGTCATAGTCAAGAGTATGTGTATGCTTCATAGTTGCACGTAATGTCGCACAACACCGTGACAAGTCCATGGACTGTATGTCATGCACTTGCACTCACTTATGTTCTGTGAACACATTGAAACTTGGAGTGTGTTTTTCTTCATTGTTATATATTTCATGTTTACTGGTTCACATAGTTGTGTTGTTTGCGAACCATGCCTTCACCAACATGGGTCAACCAATGCGCTAGTGGCTGCATTGGAAGTATCAATTCATGTGATTAGACCCATGTACCATTAGCTTAGGAGTAGGAGTAGTGTTTTCTTTTGGTTGTTTGCTTGCATTCTTGTTTTCTTACTTCCCTCATATTTTTGTTTGTTTTCTCTCGTGTTTTCTCTCCACTTTGCTTTTGCATTTACTTATGCTTTTGCTTTGTTTTATGTTTGTTTGCTTGTTTTTCACTCATAGGTTAGTTTCACATGAAACCATGTGTGACTCGTGAAACAAGCTGGGTAAAGTACAGGAGGCCTTATGGAGCTATCACCACTTGGTTATCTATCATCATACATCTATATGAAGAACTTGTTTTCTTAATTCCATGATACGCCAATGGAAAATATGTATTGTTCGAAGTGAACCTTGGTGAAAATACAATGCTTGCGCACTAACTAGAGTCACCTACTGTAGTCGATTTTTTTTGGGTTAACCCTTGGCAGCTCAGTCAAGTAGAGTAAGGTGAGGGGGGGAACCTTAATAGGCACATTAGAGATATATATAAATTACTTCTCTAAAGGAAAAACCTTTTCTACTCTCAATAATTGGGATCCCTCTTCCGCCTCTAAAATGAATAAGTGCTATGGACAGTTATGAAAATGAAAAATTTTTAAAATGAAAAGTGAAAATTTTCAAAAATGAAAAATGAATAAGACGAAAGAAGAGAAAGGCTTCCTACATAGAGAGGTGATGCAAGTAACTATGTCGAGGTACTGACTGGGCTCACTAGTAGTGGAGCCATGCTTGTGTTCCTGCGTGACTCTGTCAGGGTGCTATCCAATCCTGCTGGCAGCGGAGCAACACCAGAGATGAAACTAAAACTCTGACGACTATACTTCTTGTGCACCAATATACCCCTCATCCCCAATTGAAACAACTATGTTGGCTTGGCTTGGAATGTGTGTAGACAGACCAAGGGCTTGGTAGATGCTACATCTTACAATCAAGAAAGTGTGGAAACCAAGATGAATAGAGAACTGAAAAATACTTTCGAAGGTGTTATACTTGCTTTTCACGAACAAGGTCCTTTCAAAGAGCTGGAGTTCTACCAGTGTGTCACCAAGTGTTGTAGCAGCCACAACCACCCTCCAAAAATTTTTGTTAGCTTCGTTTTGGAGCCTCCCTACCAACCATCCTCAACAACATGCCTTGGACTATCAAGTACATCAGCTTCAGTGGTTTTCTAGCAAATTCCCAACCCGTGCATGATAGCTTGCTTCACTCCCCTCAGAGGCTATTTCTCTAGGCTTGGTGTAGCTGTAGGCCAAGCAGCTCTCTCAAGAACTTACACAATTATGGAGGGGAACCAACCTTCCCTCCAGAAACTGCACAATCCTATTAGTCAAACTTCCCAGAGAAAACTATGCAATCTAACCCAGTGGGACTGCTCAACCTAGAAATTGCACAATTCTGGGTAGTGGTCAACTGCTCAGCCCAAAAATTGCGTAATCCCTCTGGGTAGCCAGCCCAGCTCTATCCCAGAAATGTGAAAATTTCTCCCTCTAGAAAGCAAGTTGTTGCATGTGCCATCGAGTTGACCGGTTCCACCTAGGACTAAGAAAAATTGACTTGCATGCATGGATTGCTTTTTACTGAAATAGAAAAAAGAAACATGCAAAAATCATCCCTAGATTTTGGGGAGCTATTTTTAGCAGTTGGAGGTTACATGCAAATATCGTTTTACAATCTTTCCTCCAAGTGTCACTTTTTCCTATATTTGTAGCATGCACATTATGAGCCTCAAAATTAATTATTCGATGCTTCACAGCTCACTTCTTCACATTGATCTTGGATCTTTGACATCCCACAACACATCCAGGAGTCTTTGACACATCCAACTCAACTATTTCCGAGTATGTCTGCTTAACTTGTCTTTTGCAGCATTTTTGTCACTTTTTGTGTTTTGGCTTGTGTGAGTGTTGCTTGCTTGATTTCTGTGAATGGTAGTTATCGTTTGCATGCATATTAGCTTGTACTAGCACCGTTTAACTTTCTGTTAGCATCTCACTATTGTCACATGCATGACACAGTTTTTCACGAACAGTCGCCAATTTGACGACTGACTTCACACACATGCATGTTGTTCCATTTTCTTAATCTTGCATTCATTGTTTGTATTGTAGCTTCCATTGTTATTTTATTCTTATTTTCAGTTTTACCACAAAATGAAACAAAAATCAAAAGAAATGAAAAATCAAACTATTGTCTAAAGACCGTGTAGGTTCAAGAGGTGTGAACAAGCAATAACTTGATGAGTATGATGAGGTGTGCTACGGGGAAACAATAAGCACGAAGGATAATTAAGGCTCAACCCCCACAGCTGACCGTGACGTGAGCATGGTTGACCACAATGTGTGGCCTAAAATCACTGCGGGGGTTCAACCTTAATGAAGTTCCCTTATATTCTTTACCCCCGCAAATTTTAAAAGAAATAAAGTATTTTATTTGATTGACGAGATGCTTTTGAATGTGAACTTGTGAGAAGATCTGGGTCGCTTGATAAACAAGCCACAGATCCGATGATAATCGGGTGGGAAACTAATCAGACGCGATGACATATCAAATGCAGTTTAATTTTGTTAAATTCCAGGAAAATCTCAGCCATCCATCCAAAGGGATGGATCCGACGGATATTGAGTTTTAGCGTTAAAGTCAGACCTGATATATTATTAACTAGTGGTTTATATTTCCCATCAAGTCCATATGGGAGTCAATCGAGAGTTGAAAAGGCAGACTCGATAAGGTTTATTTCAAATAGGTTTAAAGTCTCGTGAGTTCCGAAGGATCGAACCGTTGATTGAATGAATGATCGAATGGTTCACATATAACTAAGGCAGACCCGACGAGTTTATGAATCAAAATGTTAATTCTTTTCAGTTCCATGGCAAACTAATGTTCCACGTAAGTTAGCCAATTCTGTTCTTTAAGCAAGATAATCAAAATTAGCAGTGGATGACTAAAACTCCAAAGAAAGGTGATTAGTCAAGTTTTCTTGTGTTTTGGCCAATCAAAATGCGCCTGATACATACGTAAGCCCAGGTCCATGCACGGGGTTTGAGTCAAATACAGTTTATTATGATTAAAATAGTTTAATCATTATTAAAGCATCTACAGAGAAAATTAGTAGCCAAACAACAAAGCCAAAAAATCTAACAATAATAATCATTTTCTAACTTCTGTTACTTCTAGTTATTCTATGTTCTTTAGAATGAGGCATATTTTACCCTCTGTGTAATGTTCTATAATAATTTTTACTCTAGAAAGTCAAGAAAATAGTTAAGTAGTTTGACAATTTGGTGATTACCAACTATCCCATAATATATAAAAAGGGAAATTTTTAGAAAGAAGGGGTTAGAATTTTGGAGATCCTGGAGACTAAGTTACTGAATTCCTGATACAACTGTTGATTAATGAAAGAATCAGAATTTTTCCATACATTGTTGGGTATGATTTTGTGTCTTCTCTATTATGTGTCATCTTATGTTTTCTTCCTTTAAGTATAGTAATTGAAGCTGCAGGTCTTTATTTGCTTGTGTAAATAAAGTTAAAATCCCTTAAAAGAGCACTCCTATACTTGAAGTTCCTACCTCTGCAATTCTTCTAAGTTACAGATAGTAGTTCTATGTAAGACAACATATTATCTATAACTTATCCAAGTGTCATAGATAGTAGATCCTGTGTAAAACAACATATTGTCTATGAATTATTCAAGCTTTCTTCGTTCATCATTTATATTCAACAACCAAATGGGATTATGATATTTTCTTGTCACCTAAGTATTAAGGGTTAGGAACTAGATTTCCTAGGTCCTTCATTTGAGAACACTACATACAATTAAGTGACAAACAAGTGACAATGATTATAATCATTAATGTCTTAAGAAAAATTTCTACACAGCAAGGAAATTGGTTTCTTAAGGTACAACATTAATTGGCGCCGTTGTCGGGGAGAGAAGACAAGAAAACTCTTCCTTGAGTTTTTAATATTTTCCTCTGGTTGTTCACTGAGGAGGAAATATTTGGCTATTTTGAATAAAAGCAATAACTTTGGCTCCAAGGAGACCCCATACATGGTCAGATAGCTCACAGTAGAAAGTTCAAGCCCTTTTAGATCCTAAAAGGCTAGTTTCTAAGGGGGTTGGAAGCCCTAAAACTCCATTTACACCAAGTCCAACACTATTTGCACCAGGCAACAACTCATCACATCTTTCACATTCATCTTTTATTTACCAAGAGTCACCTTTTACATCCAATTCATTTCAAGAACCAAACTGTCAAGAACAGTTTTTAGAGTCTATTTCTTTTTCAGTATCTGCTATAGTTATTTAGCCTAAACCTATAACTACATTACCACCTTTGCAAACTCCATTTATTCCCTAGTCAGTTTCCGCATCTGCTGGTAATCAAGGTTCAGTGAATTCAAGAGAAAATATGGCAGCACCTACATTCTTGATGAATAGATATGCACCTCTTTAACTGCCACAATAGTTGAATCAAATGCCACAAGAATACCTCAAGATTCTTCCTCGTTTTACAAGGGAAGATGAACAAACAACAGAGAATCATGTATCAATATTTTGTAATTTTGTAGAAAACTTAAATGTTGAACATCTGGATGTTGTTCTAAGACTTTTTGTTCAATCCTTGGATGGAGAAGCAATAAAATGGTTTAAAGGGCTTCGTAATAACTATATTCCTTCTTGGGAAGAGATGGAATGCCTGTTCACCAAGAGATGGGGAGGAAAAAGAGATCATGGGTATTCACTCACAAAGTTTATTGCTATCAAGAATAATTCTGATGGAACTGTAGTTGAATTTGTTAGAAGATTTAATAAATTGTACAATAGTCTTCTAGCAGAGATTAAGCCCCCTCCTGCTGGTGCAAAAATAACTTTTGCAGGGGATTTTGAGTCAGATTTTGGATTTACATTGAGGGAGAGGAGATCCCCAACTCTTGATTAGATCCAAACAGATGCATTAGAGATAGAACCAAATCTGGTGGCTGTAGCCAAAGCACCAAGGACACAGCCTATTCAAGATAAGGGAAAGGCTAAAGTAGAATCCTCTCAAGATCAAACATGAGAGGATATGAATAATGTAATTAGAATTTTGTCAAATAAATTGATTAAATTAGAATTATAGAGTAAGATTTCTCAGAGACAAGTACAACAAAATAGAAATTTTTATCCTCAATATAGAAGACAACCTCTGCAAATTGTATAGAGGGAGAGAAAAGATCAAGATCAGATTCAAGCACCATTGTATATAGAGGAAGATCCTAATGGAGTACCAGGGCATCCCAAGGATCATGATGACCATATTTTCACATTGTATGCAGTAGATGAAGATGAACTAGGTGTTTTGAATTTTGTGGATTTTCGTATATAAGTAGCGCTCTAACCACTATTCCTTTGATACTCGCAGATTGTTATTTTCCTGTGCCGCGAACTCGTGAATCTTTCTATCCAACCACCCTTCAGTTTATTTCTTCATCAGATTCTAGTGACATGACATCAGACATCACTCATGCGGATCCCGGTCCTGGCAACAAAAACATTTTTTGGCTTATTGGGGCCTAAACCAGGTTCAGAGGTGATTTAGCCAAAAAAATCTCGATACTACTAGCCCTTTTGGCAACAGTGCACGGAGCGCAGACTGAGGTCTCACCCAAAGTAGTACGGGAGGGTACTAGAACCAGGTTTCCTCACCATCGAGATGTCTGATGGTTTCAAGTGGTCCATGATTTGACCCTACACGTACGTCGCTATGCGCACTTACCCATTCCTCGCAGCCTGAGATGTTGCCTTCATGCAGCCCTCCTCAGGGGCTGAACAGTGCCCAAGTCCTTACTATTAATTGGTGGGCTCCAATATTGTAGCAATAATGCTACAACTCCTGGAGCTTCCTATCTCTAATTTTATCAACCCGGTAGTTCGTACAAACTTGGAAGCGACGGTGCTGTATGCACAAGTACTAGCTCTTGTCGCAGTTGTCACTTGGTCAGCTGGCACAAGTCCACTAGGGATCAAGCCAACTTCTATATGCTCTCAGAAGAAGCTTTATGAGTGATGGACGAAAGCTATCTTGAAGGAAGCTAACCTACATTGCAAAAAGGAAATTGAAAGCCAACAAAGCATGGAAACCCTAATAAACCCTAATTTAACTAGCTTGACCCTTACAATGCAAAAATGTGAATGAAACTTCTACCAATGATGCCATTACTTGCAGTGAGTTGAAATACATGAATCTAAGCTATTTGCGTCTGAAAAGACATGTTTTTGTATTTTGTCATTAAGTGGTTGGATTTATTGTGATGGTGCTTTTGATTAGGGTTTGACTGTGCAGGAGCGGTTTAAATGGAAGGAAAGAATGGGCAAGGTCAGGATGGCTAGGGGAGGTCCCAGAGGGTTTCTAGCATCAGTCCACAGAAGTCTACCACGTTCGGATGCTCAGCAACCGAGTTTGCAGGCTTCTACAGGAAGTCTGCAGGGGATCCTACAGGAAACTCAGGGGTTCTACAGGAAGTCTGTGAAATTCTACAGGATGTTTGACCGTGGGAGTTTTGGGAGATGGTGAAGTGATGGAGTGGTGTGGGAGGATAGGTGAGATGGAGATGGAACTGGTGATGGCTCAGGAGCAGAGAAGTCAGATGGAGAAAGAGTGCATGCGGTGGGTTGATGGCTGGAAGGATGGGATCAACGAAAGGTCAAGTAAATGGAGCTACGTGAGCAATGGGAGAGCTGGAAGGTAAACGAGCTGAACAGAGGTCAGTTGAGTGGCTTCAGGGGTGGTTGACCAGAAGAGGAAGGTAATGGAACGGTGTGGAGTAGTGTAGATGAAACAAATTACCTATGAATGTCACCAAAAACGAGAACTCCTTAACCTATGTTAACTGTGCTATTTTGAACCAATGAACAACAGTGAAATTTGTGAAAGAAACTCGTGCATGGAAGTGGAACGAAGAAGTAATGATCAAGACCAAAGTGCATGGATGGATCTACGACTAAAGTAACTGTTGCAGCGTGCATGGAGGTGAAAAGAACTGCATTTCTTTTTGGTGGTTGATATAGATTGCACCCCAATCCCTAAGCAGAGATGGCAGTGATCTCTAACAACCTTTTTCTGGAGCTCCAATGAATTATAACTATCCTCTTCTAACTTGAACAACTGGAAGCAAATTCATCATAAGCTAATCCTATTCAATCTCATAAAAACTAAATCAGCAAACTGTAAATTCGAATTGCATGTCAAAGTAAAGAACGAAGTGCTGGAACGAAAGGAAAATAACATTACAACACAGAGGAGGTCTATTGCTCTCAGGTTGGGCCCTAACCTGAGAGCTATAGCTCCCTTAGAAACTCAGAATGAGATCAAAATCTGCCTGCCTTTATTCATAACCAAAAATCTGATGTCATGCCAAAACTGGCTTACAAAAAGAACCAACACCGAGCTGTAGCTCGTACTTCGAAATTACAAGAGTAATGCAAAAGTTCAAAAAGCTCCTATCAAAGGCTACGGCCTCAGTATTTATGCAAAATGATAGTCCAACAGGTTTCCTTGATTTGTGGAGCTCGGCTGTCCAACTGAAGGTTAAACTGCTGATCCTATAGAACAGTTGTAACTGCTGTTCCTGTAGAACGGTTGGCTGCCTCTAAGCTCGGTGGGGAGATTGGTTGGAGCTCGGAGCTATGGTGGGAATCACGAGGAAGGTCCCCAAGACTGTGGACATCCTCTCCTAAAAACCAGCAGTGCCACCTTACTGTCTCCTTGTCTCCTTTCTCGTGGTCTTTGCTCCCTTTTAATGCCAAAAACCTGAAATCATCATGTATTAGTCATGTAGATAGAATTCCTACCCTTCTTCCTACAAACGACACGAATAAACCAAGAAATGAATGCATAAGCAATAAAAGATGAATGGTTTGAGAAAAGGAAGTATGCCAAATGAGCCCAAATTGTACCAAAAATTGGGGCTCATCATCACCCCCCAGCTAAACTATTTGCTCATCCTTGAGCAACTTTGCTCTGGCTCCTTGTCTTTGGCCGAGAACTAGAGCCCGGAGCATGCTTTTCATTTCCTGTTTTTGGCGGCCCTGCCTTTTCTGCCGAGGGTGGCGCTTCTTCCTTTCCTATTTTTGGCGGCCCTGCCTTTGCTGCCCCTAGTGGTGATGAAGGTGGCGCTTCTTCCCCCTTTTCCATTTCCTTGAGCCGGGCTTCGGAAGGCGATTGGCCTATTTTTCGTGTCCAGGAAGTTATTTTTGGGCTTCCCCTCTCGGGGGTGGCTGATGTTTTAGAGGGGGTTCTTGCACTGGGTGAAGTAGGGACATCCCCTAAAATGGTTTGGCTGCTAGGTGGAGGCTGTGGCTTGCCCGTGTTTATCCTCTTGCTTCTCCTGGCTTCAGATGGTAGAGGGATCTCCCTCTCTCTCTTCTCCTTCGGCTTTGGAGGTGTACTGAGGGCGTCCAACACCACTGCTGCCTCCTTTTTGAGAATACCAGCCTTCTCTTTCTTGCATTTTGCTCTCTCAGAGCTCCTTGTAGAGGGCCCCTCCTTTTCAGATTTCGGGCTTCCTGTAGAAGACCCTGCTTTGCCCACTTCCGGGCCTCCTGTAGAAGATCCTTTCTTTCCCGATTTTGGGCTTCCTGTAGAAGACCCGGTTTTAGCCACTCTCGGGCTTCCTGTAGAAGCCCCTGCTTTAGTAATCTTCGGGCTTCCTGTAGAAGACCCTTTCTCTGTCTTCAGTATTCCTGTAGGAGCTTGTTTCTCAATGATTTTCGGGCTTCTTGTAGAAGCCCTTTTTCCAATTTTGGGCTTCCTGTAGAAGCCCTTGTCTCTATCTTCGGGCTTCCTGTAGAAGCCTGCTTCTGTAATTTCGGGCTTCCTGTAGAAGCCTTTGTCTCTGTTTTCGGGCTTCCTGTAGAAGCCTGTTTCTTAATGATTTTCGGGCTTCCTGTAGAAGCCTGTTTCTGCTTTCCCGTAGACACAGGTGTCTCCACCTTTGCTTGCTTGCCTGCCTGAGTTTTGCTTTTTGCTTTGGTTGCAGGTGCTGTTGAGGTACTTGGGTTGACGTGGACCACCTCAGCTTTGTCCATTCTGCTCTTCAGCCTCTTTTCTCTTGCTGACAAGATAGGTGTGCCACCTTTTTCTTTGTCCTCCTTTTCCTCATGCTTCTTCCTTTGTTCTTTCTTCGGCACTGTGGTCGGGGTCTTCTGGCCTTTTTCTCTCTGTCCCTCAGCCACTGCTTCTTGTTCCTCACTGCTTGAGGAACCCATTTCTTCGATCAACATCTTAATGTCTCCATATTTTGTCAAATTCTGGAAGGATTCCCATGAGAGGGGAACCTTATATGAATGTAGCGCATCCTCCACAAGAAGCTTGATCAACCCATGGTGGGCTATCTGATCTGGTATGCCCTCTCTTAGCTTGGTGGCACACTCCATTAGAGACTGCAATAGGAAATAGGGGATGCTCAGTTTTTGTACTACAGGAAGATCAATCCGGTGCCTCAATTCAGTGAGCAACCGAAAGTGATATGCATAGACGATGCTAAAACAGCCTTCACAAGTGATATATTTCATGATTTGCAAACTGACTTCATTCCATGGTGGCAATAGACTCGTTCTTCGCACCCCATTTTTGTCCTCCGAGAATTCCTCCTCAGGTGGAAAGAATTCTTTCTTTGCCTGCTGGCTCAGCTTTCTTTCGTCCTTATCCCATGGCAAACCCATAGGAAGTTCTGTGATCCGACTGATATGTTGGGGGGTGAGCTTGACGCTTAGACCTCTGAAGTTCACTGTGGCCAGTGTCTGGGATTTCGGCCTCAGAGCCTGCAAGAATTCTTCGGCCACTTCATCATCGTAACCCTGCAGCTTATCACAAAAAGACATCCACTGTGCTCGTGTAAAGAGCTCTACCACTTCCTGGTTTTCCCTTAATTTGGTTGAATCAGTGGGTTCCCATCTTATAAACCCACCCGACATGATGAACACGGATGTTTTAACTAAAGGTGGCAAATGCGAAAAAGATTTGGTCTATTGAGGCAGAGCATGCACATAATCCACAAAATTCAACACAGTCTAATTATACTGACATCCTGTAGAGCGACAGTATAGGCACAACAAACAACAATTTCACCGATATCTTTATGACCAGAGTGTGGACGATGATCTTGCCACTCTTACTAACCAGTTGCATGAAGAGTTCAGGGTTACCTCTTTAATTGGCCACCTTTTTCGTGAGGCACCCGCTTCCCTGTAGAAGACTGCGTTCCTGTAGAGACTGCGTTTCTGTAGAAACTGTGTTCCTGTAGGAGCAGTGCGCAAATTTCGGGGAGGACTGTAGTTGGCCTGCGCTCGAGGTGTGCTTCACCGGTGTTCTGGTAGCCAAAAGCTCGATGTATCAAAGTGCAGAGGAGATCAGAATAGCCACTCGAGTTTGAAGTGGTGGTTGATAAATGCATGCGCACAATCTAGCTGATTAGATTTTGAATCGGCGCAATCCGTGGCGCGGGGGGTGAGCTGTCCCCGCCGGACCGTTGGGCGATGTCATCCATCATTCACTTGCGTATTCACTTGCTGCCGCATCCATTCCCACAGATCTGCCGCCGAATTTTTCTGTTAAACTCATTGCTTCCGACGGGAGTGTTCTCACGTGCGTGCTGCTCATTCTCTTTTTCGTGGCCACCACCCAAACATCCAACTATACCATAACTAGCCGACGTGGCTAGTGGACTGGCCATACGGCCGCTCAACCATTCACTTTTACGCTGTGCAAACAATTCAAAGTAAAATTCATGCGATTTGATGGAAGGAAGGGTCGAGACACTTACCTGCGTGGCTGCACACGATTTTTCCAGTATTTGGACGATGGTGAGTGGATCTACCTGCTGCATGCGAACTTACACAGACCCGGAGGCTCATGGTTACAGGCTGCCAACGATGGAGTGGATGCTTTGGTTGCATGTGCCCGCATTTCATTGCAGATGGCGGTGTTGTGAATGGTATCCACTCTAGCAGGTTTAACTGTTACAGGATTCCCGCGGGGTGTCTCATAACAGTTCTTCCTCCTTGGGTGCATGCTGCACGACGGAGGATCTGGCCTTTCGATCACGCTCCCGGAGCTTCTGATGCCTGTGGTATGAGATCTCAGCACTTGTTTATCTTTCAAAATGGCTTTTCCCGCGAGAACTCATCGATCTGCTTTGTTGGTGCAGGGAACTTGGTTGCATGTCGACAAGGATGGTGGAGCAAGGTAACAGCAATGTGCAAGGGTGCCAACAGAGGCTTGCATGCATCCAAACCGATCCGTAGTCGCTAGATCTCCTTTTAAAATGAATTCTGGGCCGTCCCAAACTTCTACAGGAAGTTTCCTGTAGAACACAGAGCTTCCTGTAGAAAGTCTGCACTTTCCTGTAGAAAATCCGCGTATTCCTGTAGAAAGACTGCATCTTCCTGTAGAAGATTCAAACCATGATAAAATTGCACATACCTTGAAAAAACATGGGTATCCTTGGAGGAGGTGCTGGTGAGGTCTCTTGACAGCATGATACGGACCCTTGGCTTTGAGTTGAAGGGCTTCCTCTCCTCCATAGAACATCTGCAACCTGCATGCAATTTTACCATATTTTGCTTATTGTTTTTTTCTTTTTTTTCTTTTTTTTTTTTGAAAGATAACAGGGGCGCCTCAAAGAGGTTTTCACCCGTGCCATCTGCCCTGAGCGCCTCAGAGAGGTTTTCACTCAAGGATCTTTTTCAAACCTTTTCCCTTTTTTTTTTTTTTTTTTTTTGAAAGACAATAGGGGCGCCTCAATGAGGTTTTCACCCCTACTACCTGCCTTGGGCGCCTCAGAGAGGTTTTCACCCAAGGATCTTTATTATTATTTTTTTTTTTTCTCTTTTTTTTTTTTTTTTATATCCTTCAGGGTATGCCAAAAGCAGAGGCAGAACCCTTCTCTATGACCAATACAGATTTCTCCATAGTTTTGATGAACTCTTGTCTTGAGAGAGGTCTCCTGTAGATCTTCAATCGATGCCCATTGACAAGCATGGGAATGGCTTCCTCATCAATGGTTCGAATAAGGACAGATCCATTGTCATGGCATCTTTCCACTGCATATGGTCCTAGCCATCTGGTTCTCAGCTTCCCCTTGAAATCTTTGTATCTGGAGTCATACAACAAAGCCCAATCTCCCGGCTGAAATTGCTTGTCATGGAGATGTTGGTCATGCCACACCTTTCTCTGAAGTTGAACCACTTCTGAGTGAAGGAGGGCCTGCATTCGGTGCTCATCCAGGCCATTCAGCTGCAATAGCCTTTCTTGTTGTGCATGGCTGAGATCTAGGTCCAGCTGAGCTGCCATCCTCAAAGTGTTGTATTCAAACTCAATGGACAACAAAGCTTTCTTCCCATAGACCAGCTCATACGGTGTGAAGCCGGTGGTGGTCTTCCAAGTGGTGTTGTAAGCCCTCAACCAGGCGATCTGCCCAGTCCTTTCTGCTGCTGCTCACCACCTTAGTCAAGATCCCTTCTAATGCTCTATTGGTGACTTCCACCTGCCCATTTGCTTGAGGGTGATAAGGGGTGGAAGTCCTATGCTTGATCTTGTGATGAGCTAGTAGATCTTCAACCAGGTTGGAGGTGAACTGGCTCCCTTGATCGGTGACCAGCTCTCTTGGATAGCCAAACTTATAGAAGATGTTTTCTCTTAGGAACTCGGCCACCTTTTCTTTTGTTGCTGCTTTGATTGCTTTGGTCTCTGCCCACTTTGTCAAATAGTCAGTACACACAATGATGTAAGACCTTTGCCTCGAAGAGGGGTTGATTGGGCCCACAAAGTCCATGCCCCACTTCTCAAATGGCTCAAGAGTCACTTGAGGTTGGAGAGGCATCTCATCCCTTTGGGTCGGTTTCCCCATTCTTTGGCATTGGTCACACTGACTGACATATCTTCTGACATCTTGATGAAGTGTGGGCCAATAGTAGCCTGCCTGCAGGATTTTGAAGGCAGTTCTCTTTGCTGCAAAATGTCCTCCACAAGGCCCATCATGACAAGTGAGGAGGATATCAAAGACTTCCTCCTCCCTTACACAACGCCTTAAGATCTGATCGGGGCCAAGCTTGAACAGATTGCCCCCGATCCAAGTAAATGAGGCACTTTTTCTGATGATTCTGCTCTTCTCTCTGGAAGATAGGTGCGGAGGGAACTGTGCTGAAACAAGATAGTTTGCTATATCAGCAAACCATGGAGAGAGTACTGAAATAGCAAACAGATGTTCATCGGGCATCTGGTCATCCACTGTTCCATCCTCATCTGCAGACAAATCCAATCTAGATAAAAAGTCAGCAACAACATTTTCTCTACCTGGTTTGTCAACAATGGTCAAATCAAACTGCTGCAATAAAAGTAACCATCTAATAAAACGAGCATTCACATCTGGTTTATTCATTAAATATCTAATTGCAGCATGGTCAGTATGTACAAAGGTCTGGTAACCAGTAATATAATGTCGGAACTTGTTCAGTGCATGGACCACAGCCAAGAATTCTTTCTCGGTTACAGTGTAATTCAGCTCAGCTTTGGACAAGTTTTTGCTAACAAAGTAAATGGCATATGGAAGTTTTTGCTCAACTTGTCCTAAAGCTGCACCTATGGCTTTGTTCGAGGCATCAGTGTGGATGTGGAAAGGTAGGGCCCAGTTTGGACCTCTCAGGATTGGGGCTGACACCAACTTGTCCTTCAATTCATTTAAAGCCCTCTGACAATCGTCAGTCCATTTAAACTCCACATCTTTTGCCAACAGGCCAAACAATGGCGAGGCTAGCTTGCTGAAATCTTTAATGAATCTCCGGTAGTATCCTGCTAATCCCAAGAAACTCCGGACATCCCTTACCTTTTGAGGAGGTGGAACCCTCTTGATGAGAGCAATTTTGTTAGGATCCACCTGCAACCCTTGGCAAGAAATGGTATGGCCTAGCACGGTCCCTTCAGTCATTAGGAATTCACATTTTTCAGGACTAAGGGACAAGTTCATCTCGGTGCATTTGGTTAGGACTTTTCCAAGTTGGACAATGCTTCCTGGAAGTTGGCCCCATAAGGAGTAAAGTCATCCATATAGATTTCTACTGCATCATGGACCAGCTCCGAGAAGATGCTCAAGACAGCTCTCTGGAAGGTAGCAGGAGCATTGCATAGCCCAAAGGGAAGGACTCGGTAGGCAAAGGTACCCCAAGGACAAGTGAAGGTGGTCTTATCTTGGTCTTCCAGGCTGATTTGGATTTGGTTGTACCCGCTAAACCCATCCAGGAAAGAGAAGAACTTCTTTCCTGCCAGTCCATCCAACACTTGATCTATGAAAGGTAGAGGGAAATGGTCTTTCTTGGTAGCTTTGTTCAGTTCTCGGTAGTCCACACAGATTCTCCATTTCCCATTTTTCTTGGGAACCAACACTAGAGGGGACACCCATTCACTATCTGAGATGGGGTAGATGAACCCGGCATCCAACAGTTTTTGCAATTCTTCCTTGACAATGTCCTTAAGGGCTGGATTCATTCTCCTCTGAGGTTGCCTAACCGGTTTACAATCCTCTTTGATGTATATATGATGGGTACAGACCGAAGGATGGACTCCTTTCATTTCCTTATAGCTCCAAGCAAAAGCATCTAGGTGGTTGGCCAACAGACTACACAGCTCCTTTTCCTGGGAAGGAGATAGGGAGGAGCTGATCTTCAATGCTTTCTCAGGGCCGAACTCCACATTCTTGACTCTAGGAATAACAGGGTTGGTTGTACAAAGATCCACTAAGGTGCTAGCTTGGGCATCCTCCACCAATTTCTCTAAGGGTAGTGCACTGGAAGGTGGATTCTGGATCAAGGTCTCGATCAAGTCATCCTCGGTTGGGGGGTCTCTTCTAGTGGTATCTAAGGTGCACAGAGGTGCTGAGTACACCTCGTCTTCCTCTCCTTCTTCCAACCAGAGTGGTAAGTCATGCTCTAAGGAGGGTTGGGCAGGAGGGTATAGGACTAGTTGCTTGGACATGGGACCATTTTTGATGGTCATGTTTCCTGCACGACAACTTATGTAAGCATCTGCAGTAGCTAACCAAGGCCTTCCCAAAATGAGAGGATATCCAGTAAGCTTTGCCTTTGGTTGCAGAACCAGGAAGTCTGCAGGGTATTCCCAAGAGTCAATAGAGACCAAGACATCCTCCACAATCCCTTCGGGAGTCACGGTGGAGCGATCTGCTAATTGCAGTACTGTCGAGGTCTTCCTCAAGGAACCCTGAAGATTGAGTTTAAGCATGGTATCCCTGGTCATCACATTAATGGCAGCCCCCAAATCAATCAAGGTGTGAGGTATAATGGTGCCATTGATGTGGACATCTACTACAGGACTTCCAGGATCTAGGTACTTTGGGCAGATGACTTGTCCTAACATAAGGTCAGACAGTTGTCCTATGACATTGATAGTTGAAGCATCTTTCTTCCATCTGCCTGGGTGTTTGAAACACTTCTCCTTAACCAGTTTGTTGTATATTGGCACATCCTTGATGGCTTGGAGAAGTGGTATTTTTACACACAACTGCTTGAGCTCACCCAGAAGCTCATCCTCCTCTGGGTTGGGTTGTGTGGTGGCTGTTAGTCTCTCAGGAAAGGGTGGAATAGCCTTTGGTTCACTTTCCTGTTTATCTTCCTCATCCTCTGGGGGAGGAGGTTGGCGATCTGGTAGAGTCTTTCCAGATCGAAGATTGATCTCCTGGATCTCCACAGCATAGGTAGGGCATGAGGTTTCCCCAGTGTATACCTGCTGGGCCTGTCTATTGTTGGGGTTCGGGTTCGGTTGAGCAGGCATTTGAGGTTGCCTTGGAGGAGCAGGAGGTAATGGCTGAGGTTGAACTGGTGGTGGAGGCAAGATGGCAGGAGGAGTGTTGTACTGGGGCCTCCACCCCGACTGAGGTGCATTCCATTGAGGCTGTGGCTGGGCATGTGAGTGATATGAATGAGAAGTAGGTTGAGTGGGGTACTGAGGTGGATAAGACCATGGAGGAGGCATGGACCATGAAGGATGAGCAGGGGGACCCCAGGAAGGCATAGGAGTCGATTGGTTGGTGCTGTAATAAGCTTGAGATGCCCCTTGCATCCCCTGCTGATAAGGTCTAGATCCTTGTGGCCTCCTTTGGTTGAGGTAATAGAGAGGTTCAGTGGGAGCTTTTGTCCCTTGGTACATGGCTTTAAACCCAGGTAAGGTTGGACACTGATTTGTGGGATGGTCCTCCTCACAAATGAAACACACTTCAACCGAATGCAATGGACATTCGTTCTTAGGGTGTCTCCTTGTGCACCTAGGGCAGAAGACAGCCAAGGCTCTCTCAGCTTCTTCTTTCTTTTGCTGAATCATGAATGTGTCAAGCTGCATGGCAATGGTTTGTCTCACCTCACTCTTAAGATCTTCTAATTGATTTGCAAGCTCATGTTTGGAGAAAGGGACACTAGTTGAGAGGTGGTTTCCTCTACCTCGTTTCCGAGCTGCCCTGGAGTGGTTTCTAAACACAGTCTTGATGTCCTCATAAGGCAGTTGGTAAATGTCCCCCCCAGCTAACATGTGAAGGGTATCTAAGAGGTCTTCAGGGACTCCTCAGAGCAGGACCAACTTGAGGGATTCAGGGTCAAGTGTGCACCTGGCCCGCTTATAGCTTAGTTGGAACCTCTCCTCATAATCCTCTAAGGACTCATCATTTCCCATGGTCATCCGAAAGATTTCCCCCTTTGTTTCCTTGGACCTACAGTAATCCCAGTACTTGGTATTGAAAGCTTGCTGCATCTGAGCCCAAGTGGTGATACTATTCCGAGGTAAGCCCATGAACCAGCGTAATGCTGCATCCTTAGGAGTGGAAGGGAAAAGTTTCAGCTTTTGCTCATCTTCAGTATAGTCATAGGTTCTACAAAGGACAGCAAACTCAAACAGGAAGGTATCCGGATCTTCAGTAGTCAGCCCATGGAAGTGAGGTAAGGCGGAGGGGCTAATGTTCTTCATTTTCACTTCTCCCATTGGTCTCTCGAATGGGGAAGGTACCTTCTATTCTCTCATCTTCTCTTCTATTGTCAGCCATAGCATCAGATGGAGTGGTCTCTAACTCTTCTTCTACTATAGGATCTTTGTATATCTCAGGATGTTCACCTATAGGTTCTTCTGGGTCACTGTCACCAAAGAAGAGAGAAGGGTGACTCAGTGATGTGGTGGGGGTGTTTGGTAGGAATTTGCCTGATCTATCTCGGTTCCTACGAGGCATGAAATGGAAAAGACTTTCTTTTTCTTTTGATTGTTTTTGCTATTTTCTTTGGTACCTGCAAAACTGAAACAGACTGATCTACAACTAACTATGAAAGATGCAGAATTAAACTGAAAGTAGGAAAGAACTAATCTACTTTGCTCAAATGAAATTGCAAGAATGGAAATGCTAGTCTACGCTTGCAGAAAGGAAATGCTATTCTATGAAAGCAGGAAATGCTAATCTATGAAAGTAGGAAATGCTAAGCTATGAAAGCAGGAAATGATAATCTATGAAAGCAGGAAATGCTAATCTATGAAAGCAGGAAATGCTAATCTATGAAAGCAGGAAATGTCTATGCTACTTTTGCAGAATGGAAATGAAATAAACTACTTAGCAGAAGGCAAGAGTAAGAAAGTAGAAGAAAAGCAACAATTACTAATACTCTGACGCTTCCCCGGCAACGGCGCCAAAAAGATGGTGGGCTCCAGTATTGTAGCAATAATGCTACAACTCCTAGAGCTTCCTATCTCTAATTTTATCAACCCGGTAGTTCGTACAAACTTGGAAGCGACGGTGCTGTATGCACAAGTACTAGCTCTTGTCGCAGATGTCACTTGGTCAGCTGGCACAAGTCTCCTAGGGCTCAAGCCAAATTCTATATGCTCTCAGAAGAAGCTTTATGAGTGATGGACGAAAGCTATCTTGAAGGAAGCTAACCTACTTTGCAAAAAGGAAATTGAAAGCCAACAAAGCATGGAAACCCTAATAAACCCTAATTTAACTAGCTTGACCCTTACAATGCAAAAATGTGAATGAAACTTCTACCAATGATGCCATTACTTGCAGTGAGTTGAAATACATGAATCTAAGCTATTTGCATCTGAAAAAACATGTTTTTGTATTTTGTCATTAAGTGGTTGGATTTATTGTGATGGTGCTTTTGATTAGGGTTTGACTGTGCAGGAGCGGTTCAAATGGAAGGAAATCATGGGCAAGGTCAGGATGGCTAGGGGAGGTCCCAGAGGGTCTCTAGCATCAGTCCAAAGAAGTCTACCACATTCGGATGCTCAGCAACCGAGTTTGCAGGCTTCTACAGGAAGTCTGCAGGGGATCCTACAGGAAACTCAGGGGTTCTACAGGAAGTCTGTGAAATTCTACAGGATGTTTGACCGTGGGAGTTTTGGGAGATGGTGAAGTGATGGAGTGGTGTGGGAGGATAGGTGAGATGGAGATGGAACTGGTGATGGCTCAGGAGCAGAGGAGTCAGATGGAGAAAGAGTGCATGCGGTGGGTTGATGGCTGGAAGGATGGGATCAACGAAAGGTCAAGTAAATAGAGATAAGTGAGCAATGGGAGAGCTAGAAGGTAAACGAGCTGAACAGAGGTCGATTGAGTGGCTTCAGGGGTGGTTGACCAGAAGAGGAAGGTAATGGAACGGTGTGGAGCAGTGTAGATGAAACAAATTACTTATGAATGTCACCAAAAACGAGAACTCCTTAACCTATGTTAACTGTGCTATTTTGAACCAATGAACAACAGTGAAATTTGTGAAAGAAACTCGTGCATGGAAGTGGAACGAAGAAGTAATGATCAAGACCAAAGTGCATGGATGGATCTACGACTAAAGTAACTGTTGCAGCGTGCATGGAGGTGAAAAGAACTGCATTTCTTTTTGGTGGTTGATATAGATTCACCCCAATCCCTAAGCAGAGATGGCAGTGATCTCTAACAACCTTTTTCTGGAGCTCCAATGAATTATAACTATCCTCTTCTAACCTGAACAACTGGAAGCAAATTCATCATAAACTAATCCTATTCAATCTCATAAAAACTAAATCAGCAAACTGTAAATTCGAATTGCATGTCAAAGTAAAGAACGAAGTGCTGGAACGAAAGGCAAATAACATTACAACACAGAGGAGGTCTATTGCTCTCAGGTTGGGCCCTAACCTAAGAGCTATAGCTCCCTTAGAAACTCAGAATGAGATCAAAATCTTCCTGCCTTTATTCATAACCAAAAATCTGATGTCATGCCAAAACTGGCTTACAAAAAGAACCAACATCGAGCTGTATCTCGTACTTAGAAATTACAAGAGTAATGCAAAAGTTCAAAAAGCTCCTATCAAAGGCTACGACCTCAGTATTTATGCAAAATGATAGTCCAACAGGTTTCCTTGATTTGTGGAGCTCGGCTGTCCAACTGAAGGTTAAACTGCTGATCCTATAGAACAGTTGTAACTGTTGTGCCTGTAGAACGGTTGGCTGCCTCTAAGCTCGGTGGGGAGATTGGTTGGAGCTCGGAGCTATGGTGGGAATCACGAGGAAGGTCCCCAAGACTGTGGACATCCTCTCTTAAAAACCAACAGTGCCACCTTACTGTCTCCTTGTCTCCTTTCTCGTGGTCTTTGCTCCCTTTTAATGCCAAAAACCTGAAATCATCATGTATTAGTCACGTAGATAGAATGCCTACCCTTCTTCCTACAAACAACACGAATAAACCAAGAAATGAATGCATAAGCAATAAAAGATGAATGGTTTGAGCAAAGCAAGTAGGCCAAATGAGCCCAAATTGTACCAAAAATTGGGGCTCATCAGTAATCCAATATTAGTTGATTAACTTAGCTTATTTGTAAGCATTCAATTATACTTAACAATATTCACAATTCATACAAGTGCGCGCAGTAAAGAAACAATATATTCACAAATGATATCAAACATATTATAAATGAGAACAGCTACATAGAATTGGTAACAAAACCTTTCTTTATTAATCTCTTCTCTGATTATAAACTCGAATCCACCCTACGCACTCAGCTGTAGGGGTCCATACACTCAGTTGCAGACTCTACTACGCCTCTACGCACTCAGCTGCAGAGCCTTTTCCTACTCTACGACCCAAGACACACTTTTTACTTCGACTTAATCTCTAGGACCTTTCATGACCATTCTCTATTAGATCCCCTCTCTCTTTACAACTTAGAGCCTCATCCTATTTATACAATCCCATGGTCCATGGACCATGAGTAGGCCATCCTTACATTCAAGACTAGGGCGGACAACCCTATGATTCTAAAATATTAACTCAAGACTAGGGATTTGAGCCCCAAAACATGTCATTGGAGGATTCCTTACCCAACAACAGTCACTAGTTGGATTTAAGGAAATCATGATGAGGGTTGATGAGATTCCTTTGGAATTAGATCAAAGGTTAAAATGTGTGATTCGAGAAGCTAACATGTAGCTTACATATGGGCAGCATCAGGAGTGGTTTATAGCTTCGCTTCTACCCCACCTGAGGATTGCTCTATCACAAAAAAATATAGTAACTCAAGAAAAAGCCCTGGAAATCATGATGAGGTTGCATACAACACCCATTCAAGATGTGACCTTGGGAGTACAACGGATTCACTCTCATTTACGGAGCCTCTACTTAGAATTGCAGATATTGAAGAACGACTAGGAGACTAAACCAGAGGTGCACGTGGAAGTCTGGTGTCTGAAGTGTAAGGGTTAGGGGCATGATAAAGACCACTATCTTGTATTTGTGAACTATATCACAAGAGGGGGACCAATTCCCCTGAGTCCTGAAGCTCCTGTAGGGCCAAGTGTAGGGGTTGCACTATGGTGCGCTATTTGTAAGATTGTTGGACAACATCCGATGGATAACTCTCATTTGCTTCAAAATTTCGTTCAGAAACCTCAGCAATTGTTTTGTAACTTCTACGAATCAGTGGGCCACGATGAGCGCCATTTTCACAGGTATGGGCTGATGATGGAAAGAACACTTGAATATCATATGCAAGCAGAAACTCAGCCTCCAAAGCAGGGTGCCAAAGGAGCGTGTGGAATTTATTAGGGACGAGGACGAGGTCAAGGAGGAGGGGGCCTGGTAGAGGTCGGGGAAATGTTATCTATTACAACTGCCAAACACTAGGGCACTACAAGTAGGAGTTTGAAAATCATACACAACCATCGTGTCAATACTGTAGCCAATTTGATTACACTATAAAACAATGCCCAGTGTTGATAGCTAAGATGTAGGAGAAAAATGTGCAGCCTTACCAACCTACGTAGAACTTATAGATGATGAGATTTGAGCCCCTTGAAGAGGATCAGAGCGTGAATATAGTGCTGAGAAGAGGAATAACAACTAACGATGATAAAGGAAAACAACTTGAAGAGGACAGATGGGTCTGCAAGGCCCAAGAGAAGGAAGTGGGCTTTGATCTGAATCGTGCAAAAGAAAATTTTATGGAAGCTAAGAAAAGCTTCGCTGAGGCCTCCACCTCAGGAATCCAGAACAAAGTGCAAGAAACGAGCATGCCCTGTAGAGGTCGATCCCTCTGTGCTTACCATGTTCTTGGAAACCTACATGAAATTGTTCTACGACAGCAAAGATGTGAAAGGCCTCTAAGAGTTAATAAAAAAATGCATCGCCAAAGAGAATGCCCCTGATGGACACCACGTAGTTCTAAAAATTGGAAAACATAATGCCTGAACAGCACAAGAGATGAGGCTCAACACACAGATAGGAGATTATGAGATGGACCAAGTCATCTTGGATCTGGGGTTGATGCAAACGTGTTGCAAAAAAAAACATGGGAAATAATGGGCAGACCTGTGTTGCAGTGTTCTCTGATCTAGCTAAGAATGGAAAACCAACAGGAGATCATTCCTATGGGAAGACTATATGGAGTAACAATTGATATAGAAGGTGTGAGCGTGACGACTGACCTTGAAGTGATATGGATCGTTGATGACAATAATCCATACCCTTCGCTCCTCAGAATTGACTAGGCCATTGACATGAACAGGGTTGTCAATTTAAAGAAGAGGATGATGTCATTTGAAAGGAAATCACTTTGATTTGTAGTGCCATTTGACTCTACAGAAGGGGTGCGCTACACTGAACCGATTCGCAATTATGAATAAAGTGATGATGAGCTAGATTATATCTACAAAGTAACAACGTGAGTCCAGGAATAGATCAATCCAATGGCAGATGGATGGATTACATGGGACCAGGAGAGTTCCTGTACCTCTGATTCAGATGAAGAGTTGGAGCACTGACAGAATCATTTTCATGAAGTATCTACACTGCGCTGCAACATGATGACTAAATCGTTGTGTTAAATTTAATCGAAGGTAAGTAACTTACCTTATTATGATGGTTTAACTGATGTGGATAAGATTTTGGATGCGATTGAGCATGAAGTCCCTGAGCATCACCGCTTCTAAGAATTTGATTTGGCACTGGGCACTACGCCCACACGATGGTGGGGTATGCACAAGGATAGCTTTGATGTATGGTGGGATTACAAAAGAATGATGAGATTTTGGTTTGGACATATGAACACTCGATTGGCTGAAAAATATGATGGGAGGGATGATCTATGTGATCACCTAGCGAAGTGGACTAAATATTATGGAATAGAGCCATAGCTGGACTGGGTACACTTAGTTTTCCATACTTTGGATACAATTCACATGAGCTGGTATCTAGAAACAAAGCTCTGCTATGGCACCGCGGAGTGGGATATATTATGGGAAGGATTCTTATTGACCTTTATTTTTGAAGATGGTTTCAAGAGAATTGATGAAGTTATGCAGGAGATTAAGGCAGTTATCTTCAAAATGCCACAAGAACCTTTAGAATGGGTCCAACTAGATTGGAGCACCCAGCTGCACCATGCACTGGAATGTTATAATGTGACTTTTGACAAGGAGGATGAAGGTACAAGAAATATTAATATTCTAGAGGCAGAAGGGCATCGCGAAGTCGAAGGCCTGCAAATTGATAACCTAGACATCATCGCGTCGTTGAAAACAAGGAAAGTAAACATTGGAACTGAAGTAGAACCAAAGTTTGCAAAGGTTGGAAATTATTGGGATGACACTACTGTGGATAAAGTTGTTGAGTTACTATGTGGATATCAAGACCTGTTTCCTACCAAGTTCTTGGATTTGAAAGGCATAGTAGGAGACTTGGGTGTTATGAAAATCACTCTAAATCCAAATGCGAAGCCTGTTAAACAGAGGTTGTATCGCCTTAATCCTAAACACAAGGAAAAGATTCTCTTAGAGTTGGATAAGACATTGGAAATAGGCATCATAGAACCAATTGAAGAATTTGATTAGGTGAGCCCAATGGTGGTTTAGGAGAAGAAGCAAAAGGGTCAAATAAGGATTTGCGTAGATCTACGAAAGCTTAATGATGCTGATGTCCATGGTCCATTCCCGACACCATTCATCGATGAAGTATTAGAAAATTTTGGAGGACAAGAGGCCTACTCATTTACTGACGGGTTTTTGCGATATCATCAGATTGAGATCATGCTTGAGGATAGAAGAAAAATGACCTTCACGATGGAATGGGGATGTTTTTAGTACACTGTAATTCCATTGCAACTCAAGAATGCACCTGTGATATTTTCTTGCATAGTCATCAAAACATTCAAGGAGTACATTAATAAGTTCTTGGAAGTGTACTTTGACGAATGGACAATGTTCAGGTTAGTAAAGCGCCATGTAGAAAGTCTACACCTGATGTTGGATACATGTCGTAGATACTAGATCACATTGAATCTGAAGAAATGCATATTCTGTGTTCCTTTAGGAATCTTGCTGGGTCATGTTGTGTGCAAGCAAGGGTTGATGGTGGACCCTGCCAAGATTGCAGTGATAGTGAATCTGGAGGCCTCAAGAAATGTTAAGCAGTTGCATGAGATGCTAGGACATACGGTATATTACAGGAAATTTATCAAATCATATGCTCAGATTACCACGCCTATGGAGAAACTACTGAAGAAGGGCACAACATTCTGTTGGAATGAATAATTTCAACATAGTTTAGATGTTTTGAAAGAAAATATGGTCACTACACAGATCCTAGTATTCCCAGATTGGAAGAAGGAATTTCACATACACGTTGATGCCTCTTGCATTACATTGGGTGCAGTATTAACGCAAGCCATTGAAGGAGAAATGGACCACCCTATAGCCTTCACAAGTAGGAAATTATCAAAGGCTGAGAAAAATTACTCAATGAATGAGCGCAAAGGATTGGCCATGGTGTACGTGTTGCAAAAATTCAGGAACTATCTATTAGGAGGGAATTTCAAGATGTACACAGACCATTCTGCTTTGAAATACCAGGTCAATAAGCTTGTGTTGGGGGGGAAGATCTACAGATGGTTGCTATTATTCCAGGACTATGACTTTGAGGTAATTGTGAATCCAGAAAAGTTGAATGCAGGACCTAACCATCTATCGCAAATCAAAACAGGAGAAGAGCCTAATAATTTGGAGGAAGGGTTGCTAGATGCGTAATTCTTCATAATGCACATAGAAGAGATCATTTTGTAGATATTATTCACTTTTTTACTACGGGGATGGCACCGGAAGAATACACAATTCAGCAAAAGAAGGAGCTATTAGTGTGCGTGACATACTTTTCTGTGATTGCAGGACATATACATAAGATGGGTGTTGATGAAATATTTTGAATATATGTGCCTAATTTTGAGAGAAAGAGCACTCTCGTCGAAGCTCATGGAGGGACTGTGGGAGAACATTATGCAAGAAAGGTGACTACAAAGAAGATTTTGCATTTAGGTCTCTAGTGGCCAACTGTTATAGACAATTTTGTGCCTTACAGCAACAGGTATGAATTGTCAATAATCCAAGGGATCCAAAGTTCCCTAAACATGATGTTCCTACCCCTAGAGGAACAAGGTCAGCAAACCAACAGCTCTCAGATCGGTTCTCCACCTGGAAACACTCAAAAACAAGCAATCCTGAAATCAAAGCAGGTGCTCCACTAGGCTTCTGCGCTGAAACACAACTCCTCCATGGTGTACCTGCGTTGCAAAGCAGGTAGAACAAAGGCCACCTGCGTTGAGCGAGATTGGACAAGTGGCACACTGAGTCATTGCTCCAAAAATGACACTTGGATCAGGGATTTCGCCTTGTGATGAGTCAGAGGCTCTGTTTCTCCAAGTGGAAGCAAAGTTCTCCAAGTGGACTCAAGAACTGAAGATCAACTGAAGAGAGAGAGGACACAAGGCAGCTACACATCAGTTGCAAGCTGACTCATCCTTTCTCAATTCATCTATATATTGAGCTCTCTCCTATGAGCTCAAGAGGCTGGAATTTTGTGCAAAGTAATTATATGCTGTTGGTTTCACTATAGAGCTATTGGGTGATTGCTTGAAGGAGGTGAAGAGGAGAAATTCTTTCTGCTGGGAGGTGTTGCTGGATTGGAGCCTTCAATGGTTGTAACACTCTCAGAACCTTTACTTCTTCATTAATAAAAGCTATTGAGGTTCTTCTATATGCTCTTCTTTCAATGATATATTGTGATAATTGTATATTTGATTCACACTAATCCCTAAATCAGTTATGATTGCATGTTGCTTGTAGTTTCCTTCTTTGCTATTTTGCAGGATCTCATTGTAGCTGGGCCAGCAATAGAGCAAGGAGCTGGGAGCAAGCAGCCATAGAGAAGAGTTTGGATTCGACATTAAGCGCAAGGCAATGGTTAGTGCATTCTTTCATTCTCTTTTGCTTTCATAAAGAAGTAAACCTTCAGTAGTTTCCTTTACAGTTGTTGCTGAGGTACTATCACCCTTAGAGTGGGATAGGGTCATCCGAATCGGATACTTTTCCCTACAACAAACTGGCGACTCCACTGGGGAACGTATCTGTTTGATTGTGTTTGTAGTATTTTGCTATTCATTTCCTGAACAAAAGAGTACCAAATCGAAAAGCTTTTGACTATATCAAAAAGCGAAGTAGAGGGCAGCTACTCTAGCTCATTTCTGAGCATGTTCATGATTTGAAGAGCTGATCTACAAGGATCCTTGTAAGCTCTTAGTGATATTTTTTCACCTTCCTTGTCATCCCTTTGAGTGTGCTTGACTGATTGCTTCTGATTTGAGCAAAAACTGTGCATTTTTGAGAAAATTGTGACCCGGAAACTGAGAAAACGCAACTTTCGTTTTCCAAAGCAGGTAGTACACAGGCTACCTGCTTTGCAACGCAGGTCCCGAAGGGGCTACCTGCGCTGAGAGCCAGACTGGCTGTGCAGCACCTGCATTGGCCCAATTTTGCCTAGTGCAGTTGGGGTTTCCTCCCTTTCTCTTGCCTGTTTTCACTATAGATTTGGCAGCCAGTTACCAGTCTTGTACCAGTTCTGAAACCAACCTTACTTGCCATCATTCCGCCTCTGTTATATAACGAAATTGTACTTGTTCTTTTGTATTTCTTATTTCATTTACAATTTCCCATAACGAAAAGTAAACTAGTCTTGCTTTGGCCTCTTAGATCTGAACCTGTGTTAGGCATTTTGCTGGTCTAAAGAGTTAGCTTGTTTGCTGTCCATAGCTGATTAGTCGTTTTACTTTCGTCATTATGGTTTGATTTCATGTATTTCCAGTGATTAAACAAGTAAATCTTAAGGTGTCTTTTGATTTTGGACAAGCTTGTTTACTTTCGCTTTAAATTGAAATCAAAGTTATATAGCAACTTTCTTTTTGTAACCAATCAACATTAAGAAAGGGAAAAGAAAATACATGCATTGTGAATTTTGCATTTGACTGTTTACATGACGATTTAGGAAATTTTTCAATAGTGTGTGCTCTATGATCTGTGAGAAAAGATTTGCCTTTCTTCTCCCTCAGTAGTTAAGATTTTCAAAGTTGAAAGATTGAAAAAATTGCTTCTCATCTTAGACTGCATTCAGGAATTTGTTACATACATCTCGTGGTGATCCTTAAAGGCAAACTGCTAAACAAGATCAACATTAAAATAAATTCAATTTACATAACAATGCTTTGTAACATAACGCAAACATATAGAGGTCTAGGTAGAGACGTGTTCCGGCGTCGTTAAACATAGTGACTGTCGATCTCTGCGAAGGTGGGTGATTCCTCCTGAGAGTCGGTGGCACTAATACGAACTTGTGCTCCCACGTATCGTCGCGTATATATTGGGAGACCCCTATAGGAACAAAGCCTTTATCCATAGGAAGTCGTGTTGGCTGCCCTACTGATCGCGATGCAGTGAACACAGCATTCACGAAGATCGACCACCCATACCGTAAAACGTATTCTGTGGTTTCGCGAAAGGTTTGGCACACCCTCTGCCTAGAATTCCAGAGCAGTTTCTTTTGGCCTTTTTCAAACTCTATAACTGAAAAAGTCCAACCGAGCATTTGTCACTTCGAGCTCGTTAAAACATCGAAGGAGACTAGAGTCATCTTTAGCTTTTTCTTGACTCTTAAAACATGAAAAAGCAAAGTTGTGTCTAAAGCGTCGTTAATAAAATTTATTTTAATCGGAACATAATCACCTATTATTCCCACGTTGATCTTTCAGTTGAAAAGTATGGAGCCCACCAACCAAGGAAGTAACCTTGGCGGAAGTCCCAATCCCTTCTCCTCTTGGGGAGATGTTGGTGTGCCTCATATGGCCACATTGTCACTTCCAGGATTGACAATTGGCCTACCTGTATGGCTCTTTTCAACTAATGTAGTTCAGATCGCCACTAATCCTGAGCAGTCGAATCAACAGTCAGACCAGTCTAGAACTACCCACCAGCCTTCCACTTCTTACAATTCTTCCTCTGATCCTTCATCTTCACAAGGTAGAGCCGGCAAAGGTCAGCCTCCCATGGAGAAGAAGGAAAAGAAGAAGAGAGAAAAGAAGCAGAAGGGGCCTATGGCGAAGGCGACTGGGGGCAAGCAAAAGACAACTGAAAAAAATCCACACACTGCACCGACCGGGCCTAAATCGCCATGTGTCATTTGCAAAGGGACCCATTTCCATCGTGATTGTCCTTGTATTCCCCGGATACTAAGGGACTGGTCCCCAAGGTTGCACAATCCGGTAGCATCAACCTCTGATAGACATGTTGATTGCATTCCATCAACTAGCGAGAGTGAAGGACGAAGAGGGAGACCAAGATCACCCTGTATGCTGTGTGAAGGCGATCACGCCATCCACCATTGTCCATTCTTAGATGAGGCAAAGAGAGTTTTGGAAGATCGTCCGGTTTCACCGTTACGACTTCCTCCTGGATACCAAAAACTCGCGCCTAATCCCTCGATAGTTGAAAATCCAGCTGACCCGCTCAAATGGTCAGCTGAAGTGTCGGTCATCGAGAATGAACCTACTGAATCCAGACCAGACGAAAGTCTAAAGGTCGAAACGGCAGTTGACCCGGTTCTTCCTTCAAAGGTTTCATCCTCAAATGACACCGTCGTTGAAGATTCATCTTCAAATGACACCCTCACTGAAGAGAATAAGGACGACACCGTCCATATTCTTTTCATCAACACAGACTCTGATGAGCATCAGGGCAATGCGCCCATTCCTTTATCGCAGGAAGGAACATCGTCAAGGTCGTATCCGGCCGTATATTCGGTCCCACCGCCAAGCAACCTAGTTGTATCCTTTGATTGGAATCAACTAGGCAGACCCCGGTTACCAGCCAGTATCCCATTCAGAATCATTGTCCAAATCTACAGAATGGTGATGGCTGGAACTATCATAGGGGCATCTTTGAGTATCCTTTCCTCTATTGCTTGGAAAGCACTGGGTTGCCCAGCGCTTTTACCTGAGATGAGAAATCTATCAGGTTTTGATAAAGGAACCAGTCACCCGTTAGGGATTCTCCCCAATGTTCCAGTTACATTGAAAGGGAAGACAGTTCATATGAACATCATGGTCGTCCAGGGACCCTTAGTTTATAACTTACTCCTTGGACGAGACTATATATATTGCATGGAGGCGATAGTGTCCTCACTCTTTAGAGTTATGTGTTTTCCGCACGAAGGAAGAATGGTCAAGCTCGTAGACCAACTTTCATTTCCAGGATCACGCATCGCAAATAGTCAAATACCATCCCTTAACGGTTTATTCACTCAAGGAATGCCTCCACCCCCGGTTCTACTTCCCGATGAATGCGAGTGATTCGGAAAGAAAGAACTGGGACCCAGGGGGCATGCACCCTGGCCTGCCTTGGGCAGAGGAAACCTTGGGTATAAAGTTAATTTCCGCAGAAGAATGGACTAGTCCGTACCCCGTCAAAAGAGGGTTGTTCTAGGATAAAGTTCTTTTGTTAAAGTTATGTGAGTGATACAAAGTTCGCTCCCTTTGTCTAAAAAAGTAGGCTCTCCTAAGGGAGGAGATCCATTTGTGGCGGCAAGTAGCCACCATCTTTGAAGTCAAGCCTCACCCTTTAAAACATATGTTTTGAAGGATAAGTAGGGGCAGTCTCCAAAGAAAGAGATGAAATTGCTGCAACAAGTAGTCACCATCCTTAGCAACCTAATGATAGACATCGCCGAAAAGAGAGTTTAGTTTGCGGTAGCAAACAAAACCATTTTTTGGATAATAAGTAAGAGGGAAGAACCTTGAAATTATACTTTATACCTGGGGGCATGCGAACCTTTTGAGTGCAAGCACGGGACGACTATTTATTTTTTTAAATTTTTAGGTCCTCCCTTTAAACCTGTAGGTCTAACCCGTTAAAATCGTAGGATTAGCCGTTTCCAGCTTGCATAAAGAAAGGATGTGGGGCAAAAGTTAAAACTTGCCAAATTGGAGTAGCTAATGAGGTATAGCTCCTTAAATAAGAATACCTCACCTGAGGCGTTCCTTGTATTAAGACTGGTATAATTGAGCAAGGTTTGAACGCATTCAAGCTCATTAAAAAATGAACTGCCCCTTAAAGTTTAGGGGGCATATGCCTCATCTGCATTATTATGCTGGGGGCATCCATAATCGAGCAGTTTTTGTACAGAGTTCATGCTCGTTAAAAAATAAACATAAATTGTGAGCAATCTTTCCCTACAATTCAAGCTCATCCAGAAAAAATGAACCGGTAAATAACCTTGAGAAATGTAACCTTTGACTGCCATATTAAAGTCCTTGGTCGTGTTTATATGCCATCACCTCCATCCGTTCATTTGGCCAATCGTTCATCTCCATATGTTTGTTTACCCATTTGGAGGAACAGCTGCGAAGAATGATTTCACTTAGCCATCCTTGTGACACTGCCGTGATTGGAAAATTCCAACCTGTACCTGGAATCTGCTGCTATCCCTGTTCATCACTCGTTCCTCAAAAGACGAGTCTTCTTTGAGCTCTTTTCACTGACTCGTAAAATATGAAAAGTTTGCCGAGTTTTGGCCTTCCAGCTCGTTAAAGCGACCGGAAAGCTATCCCTCCTCTAGATTTTAGTCTTTTTGGACCGGAGGGATTATTGCACAAAAAGATCGAGCGCTTGTTTTGTTCGGCTCGTTAAAAAGCAATCGAAAATTCATCCCTTCTGTATTGTTTTATACTTTTTCGGACTTAAGGGATTAGATGACGAAAAAGGAATTTTGGAGTCGACTTTATGTACCTTTTCAGACTCTCTAAAAATGAAAAGGACCGAGTTATCCTTGTTGTTAGACTCGTTAAATTTATTAAATAGCGACAAACTTGTCTTTAGACGAGAACGAGTTTCCCTATCGCTAGGCTCGTTAAAACATAGCGATGGGCTTGCCCGAAGGGCAGGTTATAGAACAAGCATATGTTATCCTCCTCAAGCTTGACAAAAATAAAGAGGTACTGGTCAGCAATGACTGGGGAAAAATTGGGAGAACCTCACAGCATTAATGGTAGCAAGTCGCTCTTGAACATGACACTTTGTCCTCCGTATCACATCGGGTTGGGTTGTTTCATTCACCGGTCTCATAACCATGGTCCTCGCCACACCATCCACATTTGGGGTAATGCTACCAATCCATCACATCAGTGTCGTTATATGTTCAAGAGATGTTGTTCTGCAAAGAGTCAACCGTGTCCCATCCACTGCCATACATTGTCCTTCATCCATTTCATGACCGCCACCCTGAATCATACATCACAGTTTGTTTTCACCTCATCACAATCACTAGCTCCGTTCCGTGTCACTGATGTGGGATTCATTAAGACCCTCCTTTGACGGATCGCTCCTTGTCGACATCAGCTCACTATCCAAGGAGTTGATCTAGGAACACCCCCTTCAGTACTTTGAAGCTTGCATGCCTCAATGGCAAGTTTCTCACTTCCGGCGACAGGTATACATCAATGACCTTCGACCAGAAGATTTTGCATGGTGGTCGACGCCAAGTCCTTTATTCCCACCATGTGAATTGTACTGCCGTACCTTGAGGGTCATCATCCTTATCGGTGATTCCTCTCGCGCTTGTTAACGGTTTACATCATTGACCGGTAATCAAGTGATGTCTTTCCATGTTCGACTTCAAGAAATTCTCACATGGATCGACCTATACATCGAGTGAAGATCGGAAGAGATTGAAGACCCCAGATCTAGTTTCATCCATCCGGGCTGCGATATATATTCATGATATAAAGGCATTTGATATGTACATCATTACAGCAGATGATCATCCTTCTCAAAGGATGATAATTTCAGCAGAGAATTATCCGTCTACCATCAGACGATCGTCTGTTCTATGTACCAAAATATATTTATAAAGCTGAGCATGGGAATGCCCGCCTCAGCTAGATCATGAAAAAGTATGAAAGAATAATGTATTGTATTGTATCTTATTACAGGACACTTCTCAGCAGATTGAATGAACTTCGGATCCTCCTAATAAAGCATTTCACCCGATAAACGACCTCATACTTTAGGGGGCATCTGTTATAGACAATTTTGTGCCTTACAGCAACAGGTATGAATTGTCAATAATCCAAGGGATCCAAAGTTCCCTAAACATGATGTTCCTACCCCTAGAGGAACAAGGTCAGCAAACCATCAGCTCTCAGATCAGTTCTCCACCTGGAAACACTCAAAAACAAGCAATCCTGAAATCAAAGCAGGTGCTCCACTAGGTTTCTGCACTGAAACACAACTCCTCCATGGTGTACCTGCGTTGCAAAGCAGGTAGAACAAAGGCCACCTGCGTTGAACGAGATTGGACAAGTGGCACACTGAGTCATTGCTCCAAAAATGACACTTGGATCAGGGATTTCGCCTTGTGATGAGTCAGAGGCTCTGTTTCTCCAAGTGGAAGCAAAGTTCTCCAAGTGGACTCAAGAACTGAAGATCAACTGAAGAGAGAGAGGACACAAGGCAGGGACACATCAGTTGCAAGCTGACTCATCCTTTCTCAATTCATCTATAGATTGAGCTCTCTCCTATGAGCTCAAGAGGCTGGAATTTTGTGCAAAGTAATTATATGCTGTTGGTTTCACTATAGAGCTATTGGGTGATTGCTTGAAGGAGGTGAAGAAGAGAAATTCTTTCTGCTGGGAGGTGTTGCTGGATTGGAGCCTTCAATGGTTGTAACACTCTCAGAACCTTTACTTCTTCATTAATAAAAGCTATTGAGGTTCTTCTATATGCTCTTGTTTCAATGATATATTGTGATAATTGTATATTTGATTTACACTAATCCCTGAATCAGTTATGATTGCATGTTGCTTGTAGTTTCCTTCTTTTCTATTTTGCAGGATCTCATTGTAGCTGGGCCAGCAATAGAGCAAGGAGCTGGGAGCAAGCAGCCATAGAGAAGAGTTTGGATTCGACATTAAGCGCAAGGCAACGGTTAGTGCATTCTTTCATTCTCTTTTGCTTTCATAAAGAAGTAAACCTTCAGTAGTTTCCTTTACAGTTGTTGCTGAGGTACTATCACCCTTAGAGTGGGATAGGGTCATCCGAATCGGATACTTTTCCCTACAACACCAACACTGCATAAAGATTCCAAAGCGTATTGTAAGGAATGCAATGCATGTTAGAGAACAGGTAGACCATCATGAAGGGATGAATTTCCATTACAACCTCAAGTATCATTTCATACATTTGAAAAAATGGTGATTTATTTTTTGGGGTCAATTCAGTCCCCACAGAAGAAAACTAGTGCACGCTATATCATCACCATGATGGAGTATCTAACCAGATGGGCAGAGGCACAGCTGGTTAAGGATTGTACAAGGGCTACGAGAGCAAATTTTTTGTTTGAGTATTTCTTAACTAGATTTGGCTTCACAAAAGTGTTGATGAGCGACAAAGGTACATGTTGGCTTGAGGGGGCCTGACCTAGGTTCAACATTAATTAACCAAACAAATCTACACTACTAGCCCTTTTGACATTAGCTCGTGGAGTGTGGACTAAAGTCTCTCCCAAAGTAGTATGCGGGGATGCTAGAACCAAGTTTATGCACCCTGAGATGGTCATGATGTTGGTTTATTCCTCTTATTCCTGCCTTCGTGCAGGTCACTTAGCTCTAGGGCTTGCCAAAGTAGACCCTTATTCCACCCTTTAATACATCCACGAAAGGATCAATCAACCTTCACACAAGCCTAACATGTTGCTCAAGTACTTTTGCTCTGCTATAGTAGGGTATTGTGCAAATTCGCCAATTAATCTAAGTGACTTTCTTATCTTTATCAAACAATTATAGTTAACACCGCGTAAACAGATATCTGTAATTGAGTTTAGTTTTCTAATGTAATTGTATTCACTTTCACAACATATAATCATAATAAAGGAAATTCATACATAAGACGACAAGATGCATTAATATAACAAAGACATAAAAAATTTAGAATATCTCTCTTTATTGATGTCTTCCAATTTATTACAGACTCTATTCACCCTGTGCACACAACTGCAGGGGTCTGCGCATTTAGTTGTGGACTTCCATCATAGCCCTATGCACACTCAGTTTCAAAGCCTCTACCTATGCTACAACCCAAGACTTGGAGTTCTTACTTCAGAGCTATGACTCTTTTACATGGTTTCCCATTGTCTCTCCAAAACTACTTAGAGCTTAGCTATTTTTATACAATCCCATGGTCTACAAACCATGGGTAGATCTCTTACAATCGACTTTACTTTACAAAACTAAGGGCGGACAACCCTTTATGACTTATGACACCTTCACACTCCGTGACCACAAAATGCAGAGTATTTTACAATTTTATTACAAAATTTGACTCAAACATTAGCTTTTAGCCCCAAAACTATCCTTGGGGGATCCTGCTCCCAACAGGCCCCCAACACAAACATCGTGACTCACCCTTGAGTCACTCAGTAGGCATGGAGATCTTTGCATGAAGCCCTTCCAGATCGACCTGTATTACCACTACCTCAATCGTGCATTGAGCTGCCACCTGCTTCACATCTTCCACTGTCTACTCGGTCACTGCTCCAGCCAGGGCTTTAGTCTCGCCTTCAACACTGCTTCCTTGTGTAGTGCAGTGTCCACGTGTTCCTTCAGCTACTTGGCCTCCTATAGCTTGGCTAGTCTCCGTGTTAGCGTGATGGTTCATGTTGTGCCCTTAACCTCATCGTAGCATTATTGTGGCTTGCGTGCTTCCGTCTCTAGCCTCTGTATACTGGGGTCCTCTTGCAAACTTGTCAGGACCTCAAATGACTGCTTAAACAACTATGTGTAGTCTACTACTGTACTATCCACCATTGCAACTTCTTTTGTTACACCGGTCGCCCACTGTTCCTTCACTTCTTGTAGAGTTGACGGTTGGGCTCTCAACTGTAGTGCTATAATTTTCAAGTTCAACTCCAACTGAACTCGCGCCATATCAGTCCGAGTGTCACGCACCCCTATGGCCAACTTGTGGATGCATACCTCGACTGGCTCCTCCTCCATAATGGCCAACTCTAGGACCATTTGACATGCCTCCTCAATAACCTCCATAATCCACTTGCTCTGATTGGTCGCCTCAATCTCAGCAGCAATGGCAGCATTTATTAGTAGGGCCATCTGCGCGGTGTTGATCTATTGTTCACTGATCACCAAGAGGGCACGGTGCTCTCAGGCCCTCAGTTCTGCAATTACTCCATCCTGAAAGAGGTGGAGTGCTTCACGTAGGAGTTCTACAAGGTTCAACCCTAATCCCTTGAGGGCACTGACAGTGGGCCTGTCAGCCTCATTCTCTATGGTCAGTGCTCCATCTGGTAGCACTATCGCATTGGAAGCCTTCGTGTGCAGTATATTGGCAGCCTCTAAAGTGCCGATAGCTAGGGTGGTAGATACCGTGCCAGCCTGCAACGCGCAGGTCTGCAACTCCTGTAACCCTGTCTGGATGCCCCCAAGATGATCTGCTACTGCTACTCAAATTGTTACAGGGCCTTCACAGTGACATCCTTGACTATGTCATTAATATCATGTAAGTTGCCCTCTTGTAATGTGATGGGGTCCAGCGACGTCTTGATCGCCTTTGATTTCTTCCTGGACCCTCCCTTCTCCAGCTCTCTTGGGCATTTGATGTGGGCAGACATTTCCTGAGAGTCCATGATATGCTGTTCTATTTCTTCCTCCATCTCAGGCGAAGGCGACCTTGCACCTTTGCTAGAGCCCCGCTCTTTCCCACCTATCTGCTTCCCTCTCTACTACACAGCCTTGCACTCCGCCAGGGCCTTATTAGCAGCTTCCTTTCTCCTCTTCTCGGCCAGTTGTGCCATCTTAAGCTTGGCCTACTCCTTCTTCTTCTGCATGGTGGAATTGCTCTTGCCCACTGCCAAGTTTTTGGTAGTGCACCACTCTACCAGCCACTAATCAAGCACTACATCAATGGCGTCATCCATGGCCAGATACGGGAAGTCGTACCATTTCTACATAGTCTCCTTCTGTGCCCTAATGGATACTCGATGGAATTTGGATTTGAATTCAGCATGGCCCTGCAAGTTAGCGTACACCATAGGCGACAATTGTGGTTTTTGATTAATGGCCATCTGGATGTTCATCTCCATCAAGATCCAAAAGGTCTTGCTGTCCCTGACTTGCTGCACGTCCTTGGTCGCCCACAACAACACATACTATGCTGCTTCAGGGAGCTCTCGTGTGACCAAAGGGAACTAGCTATCCTTTGGTAGCTCCCATGAGCATAATTGACAGTAAGAGCCACGTGTAGTGGAACATCTTGATGAGATCTTGTGCTTCACGGTAGTTCGCCAGGAACTCTCCGTGAAGGTACTCCGACCAGTTGAACTAGACTCCTTCAACACACTGTGCCGCGACCTAGACGATAGGCGCTGACACCTCATCGATGTGACACTTCTGCATCACCTTCCCTACAAGGATCTATGTGGCTACCTTCACAGCGGGATCGTAGATGCTGGATATAGCGTACCCGCATGGCTTCTTCACCAGTTTAAATTTTTCCTTCATTGATTATGTGAGAGCCTACTCGCCCCCCTTTCTGCCAAAGATCATGGCTGGATTCTCTCCTGTATATGAAAATCACGTTATTTAGTGAATCAACCTATCTGTGATGGGTATCGACTCCTCCAGGCATAGATACCCATCGTACACCAAGCACAACAATTGCTTGATGACCAAAACTATCACCAAGGTGCGGTTGTAGTGTGGCATGATGGGCCTCTAAATTAGACATAAATTAAGGCCTGTGCCTCTGATTTAAAACATACATTAAGACCAATGACCATCCTTCAGCACATTAAACTTCTCTTTTTGCATTAGATAATTTATTTTTAACTTTAATATATTTATTTTATGAATACTTGAATATTTGTGCCTAATATTATTTATTTTTGTGGAATATTATGAGAATATTGGGCAGATTATGAAGAGTTGGAGGAGAAGATAATTTAGGGACATGTTCCCTACTACTGGAGGATCAATAATAAATAATAATTCAATAAGATATTATGGAATTATGTCACAAATTGTGGAACTCGAATGATTGAGAAAATCTAGGAATGTGTTCCACTAATCAAGGGAGTAGATCCACCAATCAAGGGAGAAAATCCACTAATCAATGGATTTCAGTGGGAAAAGCTTCCTCCATCCATTGGGAATGATTCTCAATCATTTTGTATAAGTACCAAGTCGAATTTTCCTCTAGGGAATGATTGAGAAAAAAAAAAATTGAGTATGTCTTAACTAGGTTTGGCTTCCCAAAAGTGTTGATGAGCGACAAAAGTACGTGTTGGCTTGAAGGGGCCTAACCTAGGTTCAGTGTTAATTAGCCAAACAAATCCCTACACTATTGGCCCTTTCGACATCAGCCTTTGAAGTGCGGACCAAAGTCTCACCTGAATAAGTATGGGGGGATGCTAGAACCAAGTTTTTGCACCCTTAGATGGTCATGATGTCGGTTTATTCCTCTTATTCCTGCCTTCGTGCACGTCACTTAGCTCTATGGTTTTCCAAACTAGCCCCTTATTCCACCCTTCAATACCTCTGTGAAAGGGTACGATCAACCTTTGCACAACCCTAACATGCTGCTCAGGTACTTTCGCACTACTATGGCAGCGTACTATACAGATTCCCCAATTAATCTAAGTGACTTTCTTATCTTTATCAAACAATTATAGTTAACACTGCGTAAACAGATATCCATAATTGAGTTCAGTTTTCCAATATAATTGCATTCATTCCCGCATCATATAATCATAATAAAGGAAATTCATACAGAAGACGACAAGATGCATTAACATAACAAAGACACAAAAATTGCAAAATATCTCTTTTTATTGATGTCTTCCAATTGATTACAAACTCTATTCACCCTGCACACACAACTGTAGGGGTCTTCGCACTCAGTTGTGGACTTCTACCCTAGGCCTTTGTGCACTCAGCTGCAAAGCCTCTACCTATGCTATGACCTAAGAATTAGACTTCTTACTTCAGAGCTACGACTCTTTTACATGGTTTCCCATTGTCTCTCCCAAACTACTTAGAGCTTAGCTCTTTTTATACAATCCCATGGTCCGTGGACCAAGGGCAGATCTCTTACAGCTGACTTTAATTTACAAAACTAAGGGCGGACAACCCTTTATGACTTATGACACCTTCACACTCCATGACCACAAAATGCATAGTCTTTTACAATTTTATTACAAAATTTGACTCAAACAAGAGCTTTTAGCCCCAAAACTATCCTTGGGGGATCCCGCTCCCAATAGGCCCCCAACACAAACATCATGACTCACCCTTGAGTCACTCAGTAGGCATGGAGATCTTTGTGTGAAGCCCTTCCAGCTCAACCCGTATGACTGCTACCTTGGTCGTGCACTGAATTGTCACCTACTTTGCATCTTCCACTGTCTACTCGGTCATTGCTCCTGCGCTGTCAGCCTGAAGCTTTTGTTGCATTGCCTGCAGAGTCACAAGCTTGCCTTCAATATTTCCTGTGACTATGTAAGCCTCCTCCAACTAGGGCTTTAGTCTCACCTTTAGCACTACTTCCTTGTGCAGTGCGGCGTCCACCTGTTCTTTTAACTGCTTGGCCTCCTACAACTTGGCTAGTCTCTGTGTCAGCGTAATAGTTCACGTTGTGCCCTTAACCTTATTGTAGCATTATTGTGGCTCACGCACTTTCGTATCTAGCCTCTGTATATTGGGGTCCTTCTGCAAACTTGTCAAGACTTCAAATGACTGCTCAAACAACTGCGTGTAGTCTGCTACTACACTGTCCACTGCTGCTACTTCTTTCGTGACAACAGTCGCCCGTTGTTCCTTCAGTTCTGGCGGAGTTGAAGGTTGGGCCCTCAACTATAGTGCTGTAATTTTTAGGTTCAACTCCAACTGAACCTTACACCATCTCAGTCTAAGTGTCGTGCACCCCTGTGGAAAACTTGCAGATGCATACCTCGACTGGTTCCTCCTCCGAAATGGCCAACTTTGGGACCATTTGGCATGCCTCCTCAATGACCTACATAATCCACTTGCTCTGATTCAACACCTCAATCTCAGTGATGATGGCAGCATTTCTCAGTAGGGCCATCTTCCTAGTGTTGATCCACTGTTCACTGATCACCTAATGGGTGCGGTGCTATCAGGCCCTTAGTTCTGAAATTACCCCATCCTGCAAGAGGTGGAGTGCTTCACACGAGAGCACTACCAAGTTCAACCCTACTCCCTTGAGGGCACTGACAGTGGGCCTATCAGCCTCATTCTTTGAGGCTAGTGCTCCATCTGGCAGCACTATCGCACTAGAAACCTTCGTGTGCAGTATATCGGTAGCCTCTAAAGTGCCGATAGACAAGATGGTAGATATCGTTCCAACCTGTGTCGTGCAAGTCTGGAACTCCTGTAACCCTATCTAGATGGCTCGCAAGATGATCTTCTTCTACTACTCAAATTTTTGCAAGGCCTCCAGAGTGACATCCCTGACTATGTCACCAATATCATGTAAGTCACCCTCTGTTAATGTGATGGGGTCCAACGAGGTCTTGGTCGCCTTTGATTTCTTCTTGGACCATCCCTTATCCAGCTCTCTTAGGCATTTGATGTGGGCAGATGTCTCCTGAGGGTCTATGATGTTTCTTCCTCCATCTCAGGTGAAGGCAACCTCGCGCCTTTTTAGAGCCCCGCTCTGTCCCACCTATCTGCTTCTCTGTCTACTGCATGGCCTCGCACTCTACTTGGGCCTTATCAGCGGCCTCCTTTTTCCTCTTCTCGGCTAGCTGTACCATCTTAATCTTCGCCTCTTCCTTCTTCTTCTGTGTGGTGGACTTGCTCTCGTCCACCGCTAAGTCTATGGTAGTACACCACTCCGCCAACCACTGATCAAGCACTGCATCAATGGCATCATTCGTGGCCAGATACGACAAGTCATACCATTTCTACACAGGGTCTTTCCATGCCCTCATGGATAATCAATGGAGTTTGGCTTTGAATTCTGCCTTTCGTTGTAGGTTGGCATACACCATAGGTGACAATCACCGTTTGTGATCAATGACCATTCGGATATTCATCTCCATCAAGATCCAAAATATCTTGCTATCCCTGACTCGCTACGTGTCCATGGTCGCCCATAACCAAGCGTACTTTGCTACTTCAGGGAGGTTTGGCATGACTGAAGGGAATTGGCTATCCTCTAGTAGCTCGCATGAGTACAATTGACAGCAGGAGCTACGCATAGTGGAACGTCTTACTAATATCTTGTGCTTTGTGGCAATTCACCAAGAACTCTCCGTGAAGGTACTCCGACCAGTTGAACTGGACTCCTTCACCGCACTATGTTGTGAGTGTGATGACAAGTGCCGGCACCTCATCGACATGACACTTCCACATCACCTTACCTACAAGGATCTATGTGGCTACCTTCACAGTGCCGTTGTAGATGCTAGATATAGCGTACCCGCACGGCTTCTTCACCAATTTAAATTTTTCCTTCATTGATTCTGCAAGAGCCTGCTTGCCCCCCTTTCTGCCAAAGATCATGGCCAGATTCTCTCCTGTATATGATAGTCATGTAATTTGGTGAATCAACCTATCTATGATGGGTATCGACTCCCCCAGCCACAGACACCCATCGTGCACCAAGAACAACAACTGCTTGATGAACAAAACTGTCACCGGGGTGCAGTTGTAGTGCGGCATGATGGGCCTCTAAATTAGACATAAATTAAGGTCCATGCCTCTAATTTAAAACATAAATTAAGACCAATGACCATCCTTCAGCACATTAAACCTCTCTTTTTGTATTAGATAATTTATTTTTAACTTTAATATATTCAGTTTATGAATAATTGAATATTTGTGCCTAATATTGTTTATTTTTGTGGAATATTATGAGAATATTGCGCAGATTATGAAGAGTTGGAGGAGGATATAATTTAGGGACTAGTTCCCTACTACTGGAGGATCAATAATAAATAATAATTCAACAAGATATTATGGAATTATGGCACAAATTGTGGAACTCCAATGATTGACAAAATCTTGGAATGTGTTCCACTAATCAAGGGAGCAGATCCACCAATCAAGGGAGCAGATCCACTAATCAAGGGATTTCGATGGGGAAATCTTCCTCCATTCATGGATAATGATTCTTAATCATTTTTTATAAGTACCAAGTCTAATTTTCCTCTAGGGAATGATTGAGAAATTATAGGAATGTGTTCCCTGCCATTTAATGCAAATTCCTAGTATTGGGGACTAGATCCACTAATCAAGGAATTTTGGTGGGGAAATATTCCTCCATTCATGGGGAATGATTCCTAATCATTTTTTATAAGCACCAAGTTTAATTTTCCTCTACAGGGGATATTTTAAATAATGTTATTGTGGAGAGGGCTTGTATTTTTGCAGCTCCATTGTATTTTCTTGCAGGGATGTAATTCTATTGATGAAAATAATGAAAATTGGTGTCATGTTCAGCTTCTAAATCTTGTTCTCCTCCATAGGTCTCTGAGTTTCCTTGGGATTTTTCATCCCAGGAGTCTTAGAGCCCTTTTGTATCATTTTCTTTCCTTCTTTTCATTGCTTATTCACATGCATCTCTAGTTTTTATTTCTTTTATTTCTGCATTTAGTATTAATGATTTATTGTTGTAGGATTGAGTTAAATGGTTGATGTAAGTTCTTTTTTAGGATCAAAATCACTATTTAATTCTTGGAAAATCTTTGGAATTTTATAATAATCATTGAGTTTCTTTGACTAGTCTTCTTATTCCCAAATCTAAATTGTTGGACCTCCTTTTTATCATAGAACAGTAAAGTTCTGCTACTTTTTAGAGCATGCTAACGAGCTTTAATTGACTTGATTCCACTTTCATTAGATCACAAAAACATTCTAGTTCATAACACAAATTACCCCATTTCATTTTCACTAGTTCTCGAATTTCTAGATTTTTGACTAGTAATGTTTTTTTATTTTTTTTTAATGGTTTAACATAGGTATTTTTGAGTGATTCTAATTGGAATAGGGACCAAAGACATCCTATTTAATAACAAAAATTTTCCAATCCAATTTGAATTTGATTTTCTTGGTCATTAAACCCTCACCAATTTCATCATTTCACAAGGAAACTTCTCCAAGATTTTTGAGTGAATCCATCCATCTCTCGACTTTGGTTTTCAGTTCTGAGTGATCCTAGGAATTTTCTCACTCCATTCCACCCATAACACACCTTTCCTAGGCCTCTCATCACATCCAACACCTCACATTTTTATCTCGGCTGTATCTTGTAGGTTCACTTGTAATTCCTACAGGATCATCCTGTAGGTTTTCCTGAAATGGCGTGTTTTGAGGCCGAATTGAGAGAAAACCACTAGGAAGTCACCAAAAGCCTCCCAAGGGTCTCCCACACCATCCAACCATCTCCTAACCCTTCCATCCAACTTCCAACATCCATAATTCACCTGCCACATCACCAAAGGAAATTAGTTTGCATACTTGATTTTGCATGAAAAGACAAAAAGACAAAAACAGATTTATTTTAGTCCCTTTACTTGCACATTAGTGATGTTTGATGCTTCTTACTTCCATGCTTAGATAGTAGCATTTGGTTCATGATAATTTAGAATTATTTCAAAGCATAGTTTCTCGACAGTTAATTTACGAAATGGTGTGATTTAGCATTCAATTTTCGTCTCTTTCCTTGTACTTTCTTTGTTGCAATAGGTTAAGGTTCCATTTCGAACATTTCATTTTCTACGATTAGTTTAGGATTTGTCTTTAGTACATGCACTCCATTACATCATGACAACAAATTAAGGACACATTGCATGCCACACATATAGTGCCGACACCTCTTAACTTTGTAAGAACCCTGGGTTGATAATTAAAGTCGGTAGCCTTGGGTGTTGCAACATTCTTGTTGCAATACTGAGGCCCATCACTTTTTGGTGCCATTTCTGGGTAGGTGTCAAAGTATGCATTGTTTTCTTCCCTAGTTTATTCATTTCTTTCTAATTTTTGCAAAAAAAAAAAAAATCAATAGGCATATTTCATTTCAAAAATAGAAAAGTGCGTTGCATTAGTGTTTTCATTCAATCATAACAAGAACAAAGAAAAAATCTCCAAGACCAACCCACACCCCAATTGATCACGTGGTGCACTAAGAGCCACATCACCATTCACTTTTGTAGGTAGAAGAAGAATTTGGTGAAGAATGTAGAAGAAATTGATGGCGATGATGACAGTGAGGAAGATGTTCTTGGATTTCCCATTCAAGATACCGATGGTAGTGTGCACATGAAGAAAATCCCTCTCTCTTTTCTTCCAAAATTTCATGGTCTAAGGTTAGAGGATCTTCAAACCTTTCTCTTCGAATATGAGATTGTTTGTAGATCTTATGGTTAGTTATTAAAAAATGAAAAATTGAGATTGTTTCCAACATCTTTGAAAGATAGAGCTCTTAGATGGTTCATGAGTTTAGGGACTAACTCAATAAGATCATGGAATGATATGCAAAAGATATTTATAGACAAATATAAAGATCATGATCTTAAAGAAGAAATCTTTAGAATGAATCAAAGAGAATATGAGAGTCTCGAGGATCTAATAGAGAGGTTCATGTACAATGTTAAGAGGGGAAAACTACATCATTTAGGATCTAACACACTAAAAACCCTCTTGCTTAGAACAATTAGGGATGAGTGGATTGATCTCCTTAATATCATGAGTAGAGGTGATGTATTTGAATTATCATTTGAGGAAATTTATGAAACATGCAAACACATATCCAGAGGAAAAGCAAGAGTAGGTAAATTAGCATCAAGATCCGTAAGTCAAGATAAACATGGAAATTTGTTTGATGATTTTAAAACAAAAATTCTTCGCAATCTAACAAAACAAGTAGAAATTTTAAATATGCAAGAGAAGGAAAAGAAAATTATAACATTTGTGTTTCAGAATCACATGATGTTAAACATTTTCCATCATTACCAAGGTTGAAGGAAGTTTATGAAGAGGGCAATGGAGCAAGTCAATTGCCAATGCAGTGATGTTATGTGGCTCCAAGAGGACCATGGTAGCCTATTCAGCCTGATATGATGCAAAAGCCTAATCCACAATTTCAAGCTTATGCACATCCACCTCAAAGTAATTGGAACACACCCTTTCCTTGGCAACATTAGCCATCTCAACCCCAAAACCAGTCTTGGCAACAAGGTTGGCAAGGAACTTATGGGAGCCATCCACAATATCCTCAATATTTTCCTCAATATCCTTGATACCAAACTCCATGTTATCCTTACCATTCACCTCCACCACAACCACAATCCCATCCACATCCATCTCAAATATACACTCCCACTCAACTACCTGTACCACCATTCCCAAACCCACACATTGAAGTAGCTTAGTCCACTTACAATGCTGAGGTACAACACTTCCAAACATCTCCTATTGAGATCAATGGTATTCACCATAGCTCAAGAAGAGTATTGCAAAAAAGAGATCATCTTGATATCATTGAAGGACCACATCCAAAGGAAAAAGATTCAAATAAGAAGACCACAAAACCATGGGTTGTGATTGATGAAGAGTAGACATCAGAAATCAGAGATTGAGAGAACCCCCTCATGGTTACCATCAAATCCTCAATGTATTCAAGAGAACAATCAGCAAAAAGAGGAATATTTGAAGGTCATGGTAGAAGAAGATTTGAAGAATGATCCAGATCAGCAAAAGGACCAAGGACATCACCACTATATTGAAATATGGTTCCAGACAGTAAATAAGTTGCAACATCACTCTCTTACTCAACTATGCTTGATCTTTTCAAAGTCAAATCATTTGGTCTCTAAAATCCAGGTACATGTCAACGCATACATTTCAAATTTCCACATCATTTTGTCTGTCATCTTGATGTGCACATGGCTCCATTGGAATTATTCTTATACTTGAAAGTGATTTTGTTTTTCAAGTAGGGTAGGGTAGAAAAAAAAAAAACAAAATAGAACAAAAAAGAAACAAAATGAAAAAGAAGAGGAAAAAAATAAAAATCTAAGGTGAAAACCTTCTTGGAGGTGCTTCAGATTGTCTCATTGGTTGAAAACCTCCATGAGGCGGTCAATGGGTTGGAAAAAAAGAAAAAAGTGAAAGAAAAAAGAATATCACAGGTGAAAACCTCCTTTGAGGTGCCTGGGAAGACCTACTAGTTGAAAACCTCATTGAGGCGACTAGTAGGCCTAGAAGAAGAAAAAAAGAACAAAAAATAAATAAAAGAATCATTGCTCCATGCATACATGTACTCTCCAACATCCACAAGCAACAAGAACAAGTTGGTACCAAAAGGAAAATTGGTCAAGCCTAGTCAAAAGAAGTCAAATTGTGACTTTCTCCTACTTCGCTCAAATGCTCCAACAAGAACAAGGCCATGCCAATCCATCACCCTAATCTATTTCCACAATCCATCCATCATTCTCAAGCTTCTACCGTTCAATTTTCTTATTGTCCTAAAAAACTACAGGATACAAAAACACATAGAGCAGAAATTTGTTTTTTCAATAACTTGAAAACCGTGCATCCATTTTCCAAGTTGTTTCAGGGGGAGATGCATATGGATGATGGTAACACGCTCAAGAAATTTTAGCAAATTATAGTGCACGGTTTCCAAGAAATCAGCCTCCATCAACTTTAGCCATTTTTGTAGTTTCTCAATATCCATGCATCCATTTAAAAAGATGTTTCATGGGGAGATTCATATGGATGATGGTATCATGCCCAAGCAATTTCAACAAATTCTAGTGCACAGTTTCCAAGAAATCGACCTCCATCAACTTCAGCCATTTTTAGTTTTTCTCGAGATCAGTGCATCCATTCACCAAATGTTTTCTATGGGGAGGTGCATAATGATGATCACAACATGCTCAACAAGTTTCAGCTCAATCCAGTCTACCATCTAGGAGAGATGGAAAAAACAAGTCATTTTCTTATAAACCTACAAGATACAAAACAACACCTACGGGATTGATAGTGATCAGGTTTAAAGGAGATCCAGAGGTCAAAGAAGCTCCTCCAGAGCTTAGCAGTAGAATCAGAATCATCAGCATCACCATCTAACACCTGCACATCAACATCAACTCAACAGCAACATGCATGTCTCTCCAACAACCATCAGGTAGGTACAAGTATGAAATATTCTTGACCTCTTCTCTTGAGCATATTATAGTTAGAAATTTGTTGTCGATGCATGAGAGATGAGGTTTTATAAGCTAAGTATTGGTCAGCAGTCTTAGCCGCCTTCAGCTAGTTAATTGCAACTCACTCCTTTGTTCATGCAATGTTGAAAAGTCAAATTATGAAGGGTGATGATTCCAAGGAATGAGGACAGTGGTTAAAAGAAGAAATTTTTGCAAAGGCCAAGGTCACCATAGCACTCCAAGCCCTCCATCCACTTCATATTCACTATCTATTCATCATTCATCAGTCCCATTTCATTCTTGAGAAAAAAACAAAACAAAAACACAAAGAGAGCATCCTCTCCATTTTCATGAAATTTCCATTTGCAGGTCAACAAGAAGGATGGTCAAATACCAAAGGAGGATCACAAAGAGACCCCTACACTCACATTTTTATTTTACGACTCATTACCATTCATTCCTCCACCATTTCTTTCATTTTTTCCATTCCCTTACTTCAATGTACAAAGGAACTGTGTTTTCTACACGATGATCCTGTAGGAATTACAGTGACCCATAAATCCTAGAGAAGATGTCCAAATGGTGGAACAAGGTAGCAAAAGGTTGATAAGGGTGTGGAAGACCTTTCCAAAATAAAAAAATATTCAAGATCAATTCTTGAATAAGGGCTAGTAAGCAAGCTAATGGTCTCAAGAAACAATGATTTCTCTTTGAACAAATATGTTTTTGGGCTTGTCCTTTTAGAGCTTACAACCAATATTCTTAATGCACAAGAGAGAGGCCACCAGGGCCATGGGTGTGGCATAATGAGGTCACTAAGTTGCTCAAAAGATGAGAAACACTTTGAACAGGGGGGTATGATGGGCCTCTAAATTAGACATAAATTAAGGCCCATGCCACTAATTTAAAACATAAATTAAGACCTATGACCATCCTTCAACACATTAAACCCCTCTTTTTGCATTATATAATTTACTTTTAACTTTAATATATTCATTAGGAAGGTTTATGAATAATTGAATATTTGTGCCTAATATTATTTATTTTTGTGGAACATTATGAGAATATTGGGCAGATTATGAAGAGTTGGAGGAGGATATAATTTAGGGACTTGTTCCCTACTACTGGAGGATCAATAATAAATAATATGTCAACAAGATATTATGGAATTATGGAACAAATTGTGGAACTTCAATGATTAAGAAAATCTAGGAATGTGTTCCACTAATCAAGGGAGTAGATCACTAATCAAGGGATTTTGGTGGGGAAAGCTTCCTCCATCCATGGGGAATGATTCTTAATCATTTTGTATAATTACCAAGTCGAATTTTCCTCTAGGGAATGATTGAGGAATTCGAGGAATGTGCTCCCTGCCATTTAATGCAAATTCTTAGTATTGGGGACTAGATCCACTAATCAAGGGATTTTGGTGGGGAATACTTCCTCCATTCATGGGTAATGATTCCTAATCATTTTTTATAAGTACCAAGTCAAAGTTTCCTCTATAGGGGATATTTTCATTAGTGTTATTTTGGAGAGAGCTTGTATTTTTGTAGCTCCATTGTATTTTCTTGCAGTGATGTGATTCTATTGATGAAAATAATGAATATTGGTGTCATGTTCAACTTCTAAATCTTGTTCTCCTCCATAGGAATCTGAGTTTCCTTGGGCTTCGCCATGCCAGGAGCCTCAGAGACCTTTTGTATCATTTTCTTTCCTTCGTTTCATATCTTATTCACATGCATCTCTAGTTTTCATTTCTTTCTATTTCTACATTTAGTATTAATGATTTCTTGTTGTACAATTGAGTTAAATTGTTGATGTAAGTTCTTTTGAAAGATCAAAATCACTATTTCATCCTTGGAAAAGCTTTGGAAGTTCATAATAATCATTGAGTTTCTTGGATTAGTCTTCTTATTCCCAAATCTAGATTGATGGGCTTCCTTTTGAGCAAAGAACAATAAATTTATGCTATTTTTTAGAGCATTATAACGAGCTTCAATTGAATTGATTCAACTTGAATTAGATCACAACAAAATTCTAGTTCATAAAAAAAATTACCCCATTTCATTTGCACTTGATTTGGTTAGGCATTTTTTAGATTTACTAGCTCACTAGTTCTCGAAATTCTAGATTTTCGACTAGTAATGTTTTTTGTTAGTTTTTGAATGGGTTAACATAGGTCTTTTTGAGTGATTCCAATATGAATAGGGACCTAAGACATCCTATTTAATAACAAAATCTGTTCCATCCAATTTTGATTCTATTTTCTTGGTCATTAAACCCTCACCAATTTCATCATTTCACAAGGAAACTTCTCCAAGCTTGTTGAGCGAATCCATCCATCTCCCGACTTTAGTTTTGAGTACTGAGTGATCCTAGAAATTTTCCCACTCCATTCCACCCATCACACACATTTCCTAGGTCTCCGATAACCTCCAACACCTCACATTTTTCTCTCAGATATATCCTGTAGGTTCAATGTGTACATCCTATAGATTTCCTGAAATGGACTGTTTTGAGGCCAAATTGAGAGAAAACCTCTAGGAAGTCACCAAAACCCTCCCAAGGGTCTCCCACACCATCCAACCACCAACATCCGTAATTCACCTGCCACATCACCAAAGGAAATTAGTTTGCATACTTGATTTTGCATGAAAAGACAAAAAGGTAGAAACAAATTTATTTCAGTCCCTTTATTTGCACATTAGTGATGTTTGATGCTTCTTACTTCCATTCTTAGATATTAGCATTTGGTTCATGATAATTTACCATTATTGCAAAGCATAGTTTATTGGCAGTTAATTAGGAAATGGTGTGATTTAGCATTGAATTTCCGTCTCTTTCCTTGTACTTTCTTCCTTGCAATAGGTTAAGTTTCCAATTCAAACATCTAATTTTTTGTAATTAGTTTAGGATTTGACTTCAGTACATGCACTCCATTACATCATGATAGCAAAGTAAGGACACATTGTATGCCACACATATAGTACCCACACCTCTTAAGTTTGTACGAACCCCAGGTTGATAATTAAAGTCGGTAACCTTGGGAGTTGCAACATTCTTGTTGTAATACCAAGGCCCATCACTTTTTGGCACTGTTTCCAAGGAGGTTTCAAAGTATGCATTATTTTATTCCCTATTTGATTAATTTCTTTTCAATTTTTGCAAATAAAATAAAAAAAATTGCATTAGGCATATTTCATTTCAAAAATAGAAAAGTGCATTGCATTAGTGTTTTCATTCAATCATTACGACAATAACAACAAAAATATCCAACACCAACCCACCCCCAATTGATCACGTGGTGCAGTAAGAGCCACATCACCATTCACTTTTGCAAGTAGAAGAAGAAGATGGCTAAGAATGTAGAAGAAATTGATGGTAATTATGACAATGAGGAAGATCTTCTCGGATTTACCATTCAAGATATTGATGGTAGTGTGCACATGAAGAACATCCCTCCCTCTTTTCTCCCAAAATTTCATGTTCTAAGGTCACAGGATCCAGAAACCTTTCTCTTTGAATTTGAGATTGTTTGTAGATCTTATGGTTAGTTATTAAAAACTCAAAAATTGGGATTGTTTCCAATAACTTTGAAGTATAGAGCTTTTAGACAGTTCATGAGTTTAGGGACTAATTCAATAAGATCATGGAATGATATGCAAAATATATTTCTAAAAAAATATAAATATAATGATATTAAAGAAGAAATGTTTATAATGAATCAAAGAGAAGATGAGAGTCTCGAGGATCTAATAGAGAGGTCCATGTACAATGTTAAGAGGGGAACACTACATCATTTAGGATCCCTCTTGCTTAGAACAATTAGGGATGGGTGGATTGATCTCCTTAATATCATTAGTAGAGGTGACGTATATGAATTATCATTTGAGGAAATTTGTGAAACATGCAAACACATATCAAGAGGAAAGCAAGAGTAGTTAAATCAACATCAAGATTGGTAAGTCAAGCTAATCTTGGAAATTTGTTTGATGATTTTAAAACAAAAATTCTTAGAAATCTAACAAAACAAGTAGAAATGCCAAGAATGCAAAGATGGAGGAAAAGAAAATCCTGATATTTGTGCTGCAGAATCACATGATGTTAAACATTGTCCATCATTACCAAGGTTGAAGGAAGTTTACCAAGAGGGCAATGGAGCAATTCAATTGCCAATGCAGCTGTGTTATGTGGCTCCAAGAGGACCATGGCAACCTATTCAACTTGATATGATGCAAGAGTCTAATTCAAAATTTCAAGCTTATGCACATCCACCTCAAAGTAATTGGAACACACCCTTTCCTTGGCAACATTGGCCATCTCAAACCCAAAACCAATCTTTGCAACAAGGTTGGAAAGGAACTTATGGGAGCCATCCACAATTTCCTCAATATTTTCCTCAATATCCTCGATACCAAACTCCATATTATCCTTAACATTCACCTCCACCACAACCACAACTCCATCCACATCCATCTCAAATATACACTCCCACTCAACTACTTGTACCACCATTCTCAAACCCACACATTAAAGTAGCTCAGCCCACTTACAATGCTGAGGTACAACACTTCCAAACATCTCCTCTTGAGATCAATGGTATTCATCATAGCTCAGGAAGAGTATTGCAAAAAAGGGATCATCTTGATATCATTGAAGGACCACATCCAAAAGAAGAAGATTCAAATAAGAAGACCACAAAACCATGGGTTATGATTGATGAAGAGCAGACATCAAAATCATAGATCGAGAGAACTCCCTCATGGTTACCATAAAATCCTCCATTTATTCAAGAGAAAAATCAGAAAAAGAGGAATATTTGAAGGTCATGGTAGAAGAAGACATGAAGAATGATCCAGATTAGCAAAAGGACCAAGGACATCACAACTATATTGAAATATGGTTCTAGATAGTCACTAAGTTGCAACATCACTCTCTTCCTCAACTATGCTTGATACTTTCAAAGTCGAATCATTTGGTCTCTGAAATGCAGGTACATGTCAATGCATACATTTCAAGCCTCCACATCATTTTTTCTGTCATCTTGATGTGCACATGGCGCCATTGGAAGTATTCTTATACTTGAAAGTGATTTTGTTTTTCAAGTAGGGTAGGGTAGAAAAAAAACAAAAACAAACAAACAAACAAAATGAAAAAGAAGAGGAAAAAAATAAATATCTAAGGTGAGAACCTCCTTGGGGGCACTTCATATTGGCTCATTGATTGAAAACCTCCATGATGCGATCAATGGGTTGGAAAAAGAAAAAAAGAGAAAAAAAAGATCCTAGATGAAAACCTGCTTTGAGGTGCCTAGGAAGACCTACTAGTTGAAAACCTCATTGAGGCGTCTAGTATGCCTAGAAGAAAAAAAAAGAGAAAAAAAAAGTAAAAGAACAAGTTGGTACTAAAAGGAAAATTGGTCGAGCCTAGTCAAAAGAAGTCAAATTGTGACTTTCTCTTACTTCACTCAAATGCTCCAACAAGGCCAAGGCCATGCCAATCCATCACCCTCATCTATTTCCACAATCCATCTATCATTCTCAAGCTTCTACCATTCAATTTTCTTATTGTCCTAAAAAACTATAGGATGCTCTGTTTTACTACAGGATACAAAAATACATAGAGCAGAAATTTGTTTTTGCAATAACTTGAAAACCGTGTATCCATTTGCCAAGATATTTCAGTGGGAGATGCATATGGATGATGGTAACATGCTCAAGAAATTTCAGAAAATTCCAGTGCACGGTTTCTAAGAAATTGGCCTCCATAAACTTCAGCCATTTTTATAGTTTCTCAATATCCATGCATCCATTTAAAAAGTTGTTTCATGGGGAGATGCATATTGATGATGGTAACTGTTGGTACCATTCCTTGACCTCCTTTTTCCTCTTGAAACACATCGTTTGCCTACCTTTTTTCCTTCATACATCTCTTAGACCCCTTGAAATTGATTAGTTAACAGTATTATAGTTGTTAAATACATTAGAATTGATTTATGAGTTTTATGTTAAAGAATTAGGGATTTTTGATAAAAAGACTACAGGAAGTTGCAACATCCTGTAATTGGTTTATTGTTTGACATATGGCATGACAGCTAAGCGAGAGCAAAGGGTAGGGATGCAAAATAGAATGTACAAGCATGGACAAACACCTATCCTCCAGCAGAACCAACACTCCTGAATGCGCGGTCATTGATGGTCAAAGCACAGCATGTTGGCGACAAAAGCAGCAACAGCATAGGGTTCTAAATCGATTTAGTTTTGTTCCTTTTTGAAATCGGTTCAGAATGGAAACAACTTAAAAACTATGCCATAGCAAAAGCGGCAACAACTGCATCACAAATGTACATTCATTCCGAAATGTAAACGTTGTAAAACATATGTAAACATTGTTATGTGTTGTTAGTTAAGTGGTTATCATTGTATCGTTTTGAAAACAGAGCTTTTAAACTTAATACCAAAAACATGGTTGCAGTCACGATTTCATTGTTGCATTGATTCGATAGTTGCTTGAGCACAGTCCAGTATACCTTTGAAACGCGGACGGGCGCTGCGTGGAACGGGTATACTGTCATTTCATTTCATTTGAAACTTCTGAATATTCAATAGTATGCACAGTGATTAGAGTTTGGTTTATGCTTTCATTGATTTAATTAGAAATTTGCATGAGTAATGTTTATGATGATAGCTTGAAGGATTCATCGCTGAGATCGTTGAATTGTATCCTGTAAGGGATCTGATCTTTCGTTATTTTTAAGAGCATCTTCATGAACCTTGTTTCTCATATATTTGAATTTTAAGTGTGCTTATGATTTTAGTATGTTTCAATCTTTCATGAATGATAAACATTGAATGTTGAGTGTTCACTGAACAGGGGTTTTATGCACAGCATCCTCGTAAGGGGATTGAAATCTTGGTTTAAGTAATACACAGTGTTTTTAGAATAGGTAGATGAATTGAGTGACCTGAGTGTCCAGGTGATAGGGAGCATACCTCAACCTTCCGTAAAGAAGTTCTGTAACCTACCATCATGAACACTTAGTTAGGAATCCTTTATGTCTATAGATTGTAGACGCATGCCTCGAAGTTTACTGACCCTGGTCGATAATAAATATAGCCTAATCTAGCACCATAGATAGGACACTACATTTTGGCACCGTTGCCGGGGAGGCGTACTTAAAAGATTTAAAAAGAAAAAAAAAAATCAATAAACAAAAACGAGCAAAAACATAGATTTAGAAATCATGTTCATTTATGCCTAGATTTAGAGATAATCAAGGTAGATTCATAAAAATCCCCCATCCAAAAACTAACCTATCATCAGGAGCAGACTCTTTAGGAAACACAACATCAGTTGAGGAAGTCACCATACAAGCATTAGAGGATAAACAAAAGTCAGGGCAAAGACTTACTCTCATCTAAAGGCAAAATTTATTAGCACATAAATCGCAGAAGAAACACTTTCCTAGATCCTCTACACAAGGAGAAAGTAGCACAGTGACCGAACAATCTTTCTTTAATCTCCTCTTTAAAACAAGTGACACTGACACAGAGGAACCTATTAAAATGGCTGAGGAAGGAGATGGATCAGTACCAAATCAAGGACAAAGAGATGAAGAAGAGTCAACCTTTAAGTTTCCTATTCATGAACCACAAGAAGATGATGAGATCAAAATGAAAAACATACCTCCATCCATGCTACCAAACTTTTAGGGTATGGCTTCAGAAGACCCAGACTCATTCTTGTTCGAGTTTGACATTGTATTTCGAACATATGGTTACACAGATGATGCCCATAGGCTTAGACTCTTCCCAGCGACATTAAAGGCATCAGCCTTAAGATGGTTCATGAGGCTTGGTGAGCATGCGATAATTGAATGGGATGGCATGAGAAGAATATTTCTAAGGAAATATCAACCTTATTGTAGATCCAAAGATTCCAAAGATGATATCTTTAGAATGAGCTAACAAGAGGATAAAACCTTAGAGGAATACTTAGAACGGTTTGTCTACAACTTACAAAAATCCAAACACCGAACTATGCCTCTTGATTTGATTCGCACAATATTCTTGAAAGGCATCCGAGAGGAATACATGGATGATCTTAATTTGATGGGAAAAGGTGACATTTCTACCTTACCTTTTGAATAAATCGCTGAATTATGCGAAAAGTATTCAAGGAGCAAAGCTAAAATTGGGAAAAGAACCTTGTCATCCAAAGTCACAAAATCTTCTTCAGCAAGTGTCACAAGGGCTGAAATAGGGAATCTGTTAGAAGAGTTTAAAACAGATCTTTTAAGCACCTTAGGGAACCAAATTGACACTCTAAAAGCTAAGAAGAAACAAGAAGATGAAGATCAGATAATGGCTATCTTCTGCCCAAATGCCGGAAGAAACATGCCTTAAAAGACTTCCCATTATAAAACATCCAAGTTTGTGCCTTCTGTACTAAACATCATGATATATTTAATTGTCCTAAAGTTAAGGTTTTGCAGAACTGTAATATGGCAGCTAATGCAGAGATGGAAAATGTATATTACATGGGCACAAAGAGACCATGGCAGCCAAGACCAGCACCTCAAGGTATGTTTCCAAATCAAAATTTGCAATTTCCTATAAATGATCATATGTATGCTCAGAATTCATGGAATGTACCCATGCCATGGTAGCACCAAAATCACCCACAGCAACAATGGAGACCATATCAACAATACTCTCAATCATATCATACATATCCTCAATCATACCAACCATATTCACAGCCATATCAACAATATCATCAGCCATACTCATCACATCCTCAACCATATCAACAGTATCCTCAGCAGCAAGTTGTTTACCAACCTCAACCTACTCAACAAGCATTGCCTGCTCCTCCACCAATAAATCCACCACAACTGCAATTTCCATCTAACTCACAACCTCCCAGACCTACTCAAATTCCTGCTCAAACTGTCCCAAATCCAAATAACAGAGCAGAGAGGCCAGCCTACAATGTAGAAGAGGGAACCTCATATCCCACACTACCCTTGCAAAATATCAATTTGAGGTCTGGTAAGGTACTCCACAAAGATTCTCCAATAACTGATAAACAAGAAGAAAACACAGAAAATGAAAATGAAATGACAAATCAAAGAAAACCAAACGATGATACCAAAGATAAGCAAATGCAACCATTGCATCCACCTTTTCCAAACTGATTGGTCCAAATGAAACTTCCAATGTCTATACCACATTTTGATGTTTTAGATGAGCTCAAGAATGTCTATATAAAAATTCCGCTACTGCAAGCCATAAAAGACATTCCTATATACACTAAAGCAATCAAAGAAATGTGTCTTAAGAAGCCCACTAGGAAAAGGATTGATCCACATTCATGTTATAGGACATTTAGCTGGCCTTATGACAAATACCATCTCAATGGAAAAGTATGTTGATCCTAGTATCCCCATAGTTACTACAATCATCAACAACATATAGATTCCAAACACTTTAATAGATCTTGGGGCCGCAATAAATGTCATGACTCTTGAAACCATGAGAACACTCTAGCTCATAAATTTGCAACACACAACGATTGTTCTAGAACTAGCTGATAGGTCTAAAGTGATTCCTGAAGGGATTTTGGAGGACATAATTGTTTCAATAGACTCTTGGGAGTATCCAGTGGACTTCTTAGTTCTTCAACCCAAATCCAATTCAGGAGGGCACCCTATCATCCTTGGTAGACCATGGTTAGCGACTGTTGATGCATTCATAGGATGTCGATCGGGCAACATGATCATTTCAAGAGGGACCGAAAGAAAACAACTCACTCTTTATCCATCGGCACAATCACCAGCAGTAACACACAATTTATGGCTTGATGATAAATACAATGATAAAGAAGAAGTACAATTTGTTTTTAGCATCGACCAAATCGATGATTTCCAAGAACAAAATAATAATGATTTGGTAGAATTGTTCCTTTCTCAACCTGATATTTCCGAAAATTTGAGAAACGACCAATATCATGCCGCAGATGTACTTTTAGCCCAAAATTTTCAAGAAACATGCACCATTCAATCTTTGCAAACCACATTTCACGATATTTTTCCAGTTCAATCCATCACAAACACACAGAGTCAGATCATAGAGATTAGTCCAGGGAAAACTCTGAACATAGGCAATCACCTAGACTCATCTCAGCAAGAGAAATTGATTCGACTATTGAAAAAATACCAGAAAGCATTTGCTTGGGACTACATCGATATGCATGGGATTCACCCCAACACATGCACTCACCATATTTATACAGATAGTACTATCAAACCAGTGAGGCAACCGCAGAGAAGAATGAACCCCATGCTCCAGGATATTGTCAGAGAAGAATTGCAAAAACTGTTGAGAGTTAATTTTATATATCCTATTTTTGAAAGTCAGTGGGTATCCCCATTGGTTATAGTGCCCAAGAAAAATGGTAAGTGGCACATTTGTGTTGATTACAAACAATTAAACAAAGCAACGCTCAAAGATTATTTCCCACTACCATTTATTGACCAAGTGTTAGACACATTAGCTGGGAAATCATCATTTTCTTTTCTTGATGGTTTCAGTGGCTACAACCAAATCAGGATAGCCTCAGAAGACCAGGACAAAACCACATTCACCTGTCCTTGGGGCACTTATGCTTATAATGTTTTTCCATTTGGACTTTGCAATGCTCTCCAGCTACATTTCAGAGAGTTGTATTAGCTATTTTCGCTGATTTAGTTCATGATTGTGTTGAAGTTTACATGGATGATTTTTCAGTGTACGGCAATTCATTTTAACATGCATTAGAGAACCTTGAAAGAGTTTTGAAAAGATGTATTGAAGCTAATCTGTCCCTGAGCAAGGAAAAGTGCTTTATGATGTTAAACGAAGGGATAGTATTAGGCCACTATATTTCTTTTCAAGGCATCAAAGTTGTCCCAGCAAAAATCCAGATCATTGTTGATTTGCCAATTCCAAAGAATCAAAGAGAGGTCAGAAGTTTCCTTGGGTATGCAAGCTATTACAGAAGGTTTATTGAACATTTTAGTAAAATAGCTTGACCTTTGTTTAAGCATCTAACAAAAGATGTACTTTTCAACTGGAATGAGAACTGCCAGCAAGCATTTGAAGCACTCAAAAAGAAGTTATCAACCACACCAGTCTTAAGAGGGCCTAACTGGAGCCTACCATTTCATATCTTTACAGATGTATCTGAAACTGCAGTAGGTGCCTCATTAGGCCAAAAAGAGGAATCTTGTAATTATGCCATTTATTTCATTAGCAAAAATCTAACACCTGCAGAATCAAACTACACAGTCACAGAAAAGGAAACACTTGCCATCATATATGCTGTGAATAAATTCCGACATTATATAACTGGTTATGAAGTATTTGTACATACTGACCATTCCGCCATTAGACATTTAATGAATAAACCAATAACTAGTGGCAGAGTTACCAGATGGTTATTATTGTTACAGGAATTTAACATCACAGTGTTAGATAGACCAGGCAAGGAGAATCAGGTGGAAGATTTTCTTTCTAGACTGCAAAATCCAGGTGAGGTTGTTCCGGTTGAAGATTCTTTCCCAGATGAAAATTTATTTGCAATTTCCATAGTGAATCCTTGGTATGCTGACTTGGCCAATTATTTGTCTACAGGAAGGACACCTCCATACTTTACTCCAAAGGAAAAGAAGAGACTAGTCAAACAAAGTGCTCGATACTCATGGATTAATGGCGATTTATTTTACACTGGTTATGATATGATTATTAGACGATGTGTAAGAAATGATGAGATAATTCGGGAAGATTGACTTTCGTACATAAGTCCTTTGTAATTTCTCTTTAATTTATCACCAAGGTGTATATTACAGTTTTGCGATTGGTTTGATAATTCCTCTGTCTAGATTTTCCAGAGTAGTCGCTTTCATTCCTTTGCGACTCTTTAAAAGAAAAGGTCCATATGAGAACTTGTCCTTTCAGGCTCATTAAAAAATCAAAGGAGACTAGAGTCATCTTTAGCTTTTTCTCGACTCTTAAAAACTGAAAAATCAAAGTTGTGTCCAAGTGTCATTAAAATTAATTAAATGTGAATAACATCCCTATTCCTTAGTTGATATTTAGGTTGAGACATATGGCGACGAATCCAGAGTCCACTAATCAAGGAATCCCTTTTAAGGCGAATCCTAGTCCTTTTCCTTCTTGAGGAAACATTGGTGCTCCTTATATGGCTACATTATCCCTTCCGGGACTTACCATTGGCCTGCCAGTATGGTTGTTTTCAACCTCTTTGGTTCAAAATGTCATGATTTCCCCGCAATAACTAGTTGATCCTGAAGTTGACCCTTTGCCTTCTTTCTTTTTTGTTTCTCCCTCCCCTTCTTCCTCTTCACTTGGTGAAAGTAGCGATACTAGTAACCAGGTGGCTAAGAAGAAGAATGAAGGAAAGGAGAAGAAGAAGCCAATTCAACAAGGGGGCAACTAAGGAACCATTAATGTATTGTCTAATGAAAATCCGTCCATTAAACTTCCCAAAGCTAAATATCCATGCATAATCTGTGCAAGAGACCATTTTCATCGAGATTGTCTTTTCTTTCCTCGAATCTTGAAAGAATGGTCTCCCCGTTCACACCATCCTGTGTCATCAACCTCTGGAGACCATGTTGGTAACATACCATCAACTAGTGATAGAAAATTTCATGGACAGAAGAGAAGGGTCAAGGTTCCATGTAGGTTATGTGAAGGTAATCATTCCCTTCACCTTTATCCTTGTTTGGATGAAGCCAAAAGGGTGTTGGATAACCGTCCCACTTCACCGCAATGACTTCCATCTGGTTACAGGAAACTCTCCCTAAATCTTTCACTAGTTAAAAACCTGACTGACTTAAATCAACCGTCGGTCAAAACCACTCTCTCTAAAAGTGGATCTTATGATTCTATACCTAACCGAAGTCAACAGGTCGAGGCAACAGTTGACCCAATTTCACCTTCAGCTAATCGTACCTGTATCTTTCCCAAAGAGAGTTAAAATGATACCGTTCAAATTTTGTTCATTACTTCAGATTCAAAGGAACTTGGGGGAAATCTACCTATTCCATCAAGACAAGAGGAAAACCCTCTAGTTCTCGTAACTCAAGCAGTTAATTCTCCCATTTCTTTGGTACCCCCTCTAAGTAGTCTAGTCACTTCCTTTGACTGGAATCAACTAGCAAGATCCCGCCTTCCTTCTTATGTACCTTTCCAAATCATAATAAAAGTTTGTAAAATGATCATGTCTAGCATTATTATAGATGAAGGTGCATCATTGAGTATCCTTTCCTCAACTACTTGGAAAGCGCTTGGTTCGCCACCGTTTATACCTGTTACACAGAATCTGTTAAGCTTTAACAAGGAACAAGTCGACCATTAGGGACCCTTCCTAAGTTAACTATTACTTTGAGAAGGAAGATAGTTTATATGAATGTGATGGTAGTCCTAGGACCTTTAGATTACAATTTACTTCTTGGGCGTGACTATTTTTATAACATGGAAGCCATTGTTTCAACACTCTTCTGATGTTGCATTTCCCGCATGAAGGCAAGATTGTCACCATTGACTAGCTTTCATTTCACGATCCAAACATAGCTCCAAGTCAATCATCATCCCTAATTGGTCCATTTACATCAACAGTATCACTTGAACCTTCATTCCATCCACCTAATAGCCATGAGTATTCTGGTGAATGTAATGAAGCTTTGGGACCATGCACCTAGCAGTAGTAAAGATAAGTTTCCTTGTAGGTTATGTGATTGGTGTGACACACCATCCACCTTTATCTATTCTAGACGAAGCCAAAAAGGTGTTTTGTCTATTCTGGATGAAGCCATCATACCTCACCACAGTGACTTCCATTTGGTTACAAGAGACTCTCCTTTTCATCATGTTGGGAGCATACAAACTGAATTCAAGCATAGTTTTGTCATTTCGAGCTTGTGCAAAAATGAAACTGAATTCAAGCATAGTTTTTTTGTTTCAAGCTTGTGTAAAAATGAAACTGAAGTCAAGCATAGTTTTTCATTTCAAGCTTGTGTAGAAATGAAACCGAATCCAAGCATAGTTCCCCCATGGTTCAAGCTTGTCAAAAAATGAACCCATTTACAACTAAATAACCCTTGTGATTTCCATTCTATCAGCTTTTTGAGCCTTGGTTGTGTACACCCCATCACCACCATCCCTTTGGCCGATCATACGCTCTCACTTGGTTTTTTTACCACTTTTGAGGAACAATTGCAATGAGTTGTCTTATTAGCCAGCCTCTTCATAGAATTCAACATGTTTTGAGAAGTTCCAAAATCAGCGGAACCAGTTTCTACCCTTGACACCACTTGTTCCTCAAAATCGAGTCTCCTTTAAACCCTTTTTAGACTCGTTAAATATGAAAATATTGTCGAGCACCGGCCTTCCAGCTCATTAAAGTGATTGGAAATGTCATCCCTCCTATATGATTTTATAATTTGTCAGACCTGAGGGATTATCTTATGAAAAAGTCGAGCACTTATCTTTTTCAGCTCGTTAAAGTGATTGGAAAAGTCTTCCCTTTCGTATTATTTTATCCTTTTTTGGACCTAAGGGATTATTTTACGAAAAAGAATTTATGGAGTTTTATTTTCATCCCTTTTCAAACTCTCTAAGCATGAAAAGGACCAAGTTATCCTTGTCATGAAACTCGTTAAAACAATAGCGACAAACTTGTCCATTCTAGACGAGACTGAGTTTCATTGTTGCTAGACTTGTTAAAACATAAAATAGTGATAGGTTTGCCTGAAGGGAAAATTATAGAACAAGCATATGTTATCCTCCTCAAGATTGACAAAAATAAAGAGGTACTGGTCAGCAATGACTGGGGAAAAAGGGAAAAAACTTGGAGAATTTGTGGTAGCAGGTCACTCTTGAACATGAAACTTTCACTTCACCACCATTATTGAGTTGGGTTGGGTTACTTGGTTCACCGGTCATCTCACCATTGGTCTTTCATACCTTCAATATTTTGGGGTCAACGCTACCAATTAATATTCGTGTCGCTGACATGTTCAAGAGAAGTCATTTAGTTGAGAAACCACAATCCAGTTAATGTCTCATCCACTACAATACCTCCAACCTTCATTTTTCATGACCACCATTCTTGAACCTTGTGTCATCAGTCCATTTTCACCTCCAGAAACGATTTGCTTCGTTTCATGTCGTATATCTGGGATACATTAAGGCCCTCCTATGATGAGTCACTTCTTATTAACATCAACTCATTATCCAAGAAGTTGACATAGAAACAACCCTTTCAGCGCTTTGAAGCTTGCATACATCAATGGCAAGTTTCTCACTTTCGGCAACAAGTTGACATCAATGGCCTTAAATCGAAAGATTTTTCATGGTGTTCGACATTGGATCATATATTCTACCACGTAAATTGTACTATAGCACCTTGAGGGTCATTCTCATTATCGGTGGTTCCTCTCGTGTCTATTAATAGCTTACATTATTGGCTGGTAATCAGGCGATGTCTTTCCATGTTCGACTTCAAAACATCTCTTCACATGGAATGACTTGTACATCGAGTGAAGATTGAACGAGTTTGAAGACCCCGGATCTAGTTTCATCCATCCAGGTTGTGATATATTCAGGGATATAAATATATCAAATGTACAAAGGCACTACACAGATGGTCATCCGAACCATGGATGATGACTCTATATCTGAAGATTCACCAGTCTGCATCTGCAAACAATATTTAATCTATGTACATGAAATGAATTTATAAAGTTGACCATGGGAATTCCTACCTCATATAGATCATGAAATTTATGGTATGATGATGTATTGTATTGTAACTTATGCGGGTCACCTTCCAATTCGAAACTTCGGATCCTCATGATAAAGCATTTCACCCGACATCAATATTTATGACTTCATGCTTTAGGGGGCAAATGTTATAGAAATATTTGGGCGCATCAACCCCAAACTTATATATCAATAAACTAGGGCTCATGAACCCATAAAAGAGTTGGTTCATACCCTAAAAGAGCTTAGTCATCTCATTACATCATTCCCCAAAAGTTCCATCTGAGGAACCATCCTGAAATTGCCTAAACTGAACCACACTGACTACTCCATTGGCGAAGTGCGATGCATACTGAGTGGTACACTACCAGGGTGAAATGCATACTATTTAGACCTTCTATTAGGTGCGATGGGTGAATATGGACAAATGTTTGAGACAGTTTGCTAGGTGGTTGCTCATGGAATCTTCAAGAAAATTCTCCTGTGCCACTCGCCTCTCTGAATTCACCTAAGGATGAGTAAGAGATCCAAGAAATCTCTAAGTGGAACCAATTGTAACAAGTGGAATGGAACTAATCATAAACCCATGTATGACTCACACCCTTGCACACATCTATAAATGGATCCCTCATCTAGGAGATCTGGAGGCTAAAATATTATGAATTTCAAGGAAGTGCTGATAGTTTGTAATTGAGGAAAGAGTATTGTATTGTTGGTATGATCTTGCTATTTCATGAGGTGAAGAAGGATTGAAGCTAGGAGGATGATGCTGGATCAGACAACTGGGTTGTAATTCTCCCTTCTATTAATAAAGTTCTTCAAGTTTTCTTCCATATGATTGTGCAAATGTGAATGTTATCATTTATGAATGCTATCATTTGTTCATTATATATATATATGATTCTATAATGTTTATGTTGTAACAGATCACAATGCTTTGACGGTTCTTTGTTGCTGTACTTGTGCAGGTACTCTCCAAGCATGTTAAATACGGGGAGGAGTTGCAGGATCTGTCAAAGGGGAGAGGGATCATGCAAGGGATTAAGCGGAAGTTCCAGGTTGATTCCATTATCTTTCTCTTATCTGTTGCACATAGAAGAAATCATTGAATTGCTTTAAGTTGTTGCTCCTAGGGTAGCTGCCAAACCTAGAGGGCTAGCATTCTTTAGGAATACTAGTTTTCCTAGAAATAGGGAGTTCAGTAGATTCACGCGTAGTTGAAAACTTGTGCCTCGCGATGCAGAGTTTGAAACAAGATAGGACAACCTGCCCAGAGATGCATGATGAGGTATGGTGCGTAAAATCCAAGGGACATGGACATGACAAGGACCACTACCTGGTGTTCGCGAATTACCTTGTGGGAGGAGGGCCAATTCCATTAAGACTAGAGGCACAAGTAGGACCAAGCGTACCTCCTGCACTATGGTGCTCAATTTGTCAAATAGGAGGAAATCATGCTACAAATAACTGGCATCTATTATAGAAGTATACGTAGAATTCACAGCAGTTGTTCTGTAATTTCTATAGGTCAGTGGGACATGATGAGTGCACCTATAGAAGTTATGAGTTGATGATGGATCGAACTCCTACCTACAGAGTTCAGGCTGAGACACAGCCCCTTGATAAAAACACAGGAATGGTGCACAACGGATTTCAGGGGGGTGGAGGGGGACCAGGAAGAGGTCGCAGTAGCTGATATATTACAATTGTGGAAGGCCAGTGCATTATGCCCGCGACTCTATGAATCTAATGCGACCATCATGCTTGTATTGTACATTGTTTGATCAAGAGATGGAGGATTGTCCCACACTAATATCGAGGTTGCGCGATAAAGGAGCACTCCAACCTCCCTCAACTCAGAACCTACAAATGATGAGGTCTGAGCCACACGAGGAAGACCCTAATGTAAATATCATGCTCCAGAGTGGAATTACAACAGGGGATAACAAAGGAAAGCAGCCTGAAGAAAGTACTTGGGTTCATAAGGCTCAAATGAAGGAACCAGTGTTTGAATTGGAGCACACAAAGGAGACCTTCATAGAAGCTAAGAGGAGCTTCGCTAATGCCTTAACTTCAGGAAGTAAAGATAGGCTGGAGCCGGAAATGGACCCATCAATGATCACTATGTTTTTAGAGACATGCATGAAGCTACTGCATGATAGGAAGACTATAAAGGGGTTGCAAGAACTCATAACTAGATGCGCTGGGACCACGCTAGGAGAACCGCACATAGTCTAGAAGTTCGGGAAGCACATGACGTGAACAGGAATGGAGATGAGATTGACCACACAAATTGGGGAGTATGAGATGGACCAGGTGATTCTGGATTTGCAATCGGATGTGAACGTCCTACCAAAGCAGACATTGGAGTGCATGGGCAGGCATGCGCTGCAATGGTCTCTTATCCAACTATGAATGGCGAATCATCAAAATGTCCTACCTATGGGGAAACTACAGGGAATCATAGTAGATATCGAAGGAGCAAACGCATTAGAAGATTTCAAAGTGATAGAGATTGTTGATGACAACAATCCCTACCCCACGCTATTAGGAATAGATTGGACCACTGACATGAATGGAGTAATAAATCTGAAGAAGCGCAAGATGATTTTTTAGAAAAATTCTCTACACGTAGTGGTACCTTTAGACCCTACAGAAGGATTGCGCTACACGGATCTAGTGTACGACTACAATAGTGACGAAGATCTAGGCTGCATCTACAAGATAACCACGCGAGAGCAAGACTGGGTAAATCCAACCGCGGATGGCCAAATCTCATGGGAGCGTGAAAGTTCTTGCACATCAAATTCTAATGAGGAGATAAAATGATGGTAGAACCGGTTACATGAGGTAACCACACTCAACTGTAACATGATGATGAGATCGTTGCGCTACATAGAAATAGGGGTAAGAGATCTACCTATGTATGATGGGTTAACTGAGGTGGATGACTTCTTGAACATATTTGAAAGAGAAGTGTCGGAACAAAAACTCTTCGACACTTTGAAATGGGTACTACGAGCTATGCCTGCAAGGTGGTGGGGTACACACCAAAGGAGTTTTGAGGATTGGTGCGACTCAAGAAGAATGATGTGCATGCAGTTTTAGAAGCCTCAGATACAATTAACAGACAAGATTGTTGAATGAAATGGTCCGCGCACCCACCTATCCAAGTGGATACAGGCATATGGTGCAAAACCTGCATGAATGCACATAGTCCTCGTGGTAGGAGACATGATCAATAAGCAGGTGTGGGAAAGGCAATGGCACAAACGATCCCTCCGGTTGGGACCATGGAGTATGGAAAGAACAAGTGCACAGAAGGATATCCATGCAGAAGCCTTTAACAAAGTATGTGATGCGCTGAAAAAGGTCCATAATGTGAAGCGAACTGACTGGAAACTACGCATACCAACGGTTCTATGGGCTTATAGGACCACGTGCAAAAACCTAACTGCACAGGCACTGCCAAGGCTAGAGTATAAAGAGAACACTATAAGCCCTATAGTACCTGAAAATCTTGGACCGCGCATGATAGCACCGGTAGATATGATGGTTCACGAAACCTTGGAAGAAATCCAACAGGGAAATTTTAGGCTCCAAGAACTTGAGAAAGAAAGGGTGCGATTAAGGAAGAAAAGCACTCTGGTAGACGTGGAAGTCAAGAATCTGGAGGATGAGATAAAGGAATATTTTCTTGGAGAAAAACCAGGGTGATAAGACAAGATGCACATGATCACACTGACAAGTTTGAGGACTATCATTGCGAATTGATCAGTCTAATGCCTTGGCTTGGACCGCACATTACTAAACGAACCAACTAGGGTAGTGCATTGTAGATGATAAAGTGTGTGACGCTGCCCGTAACAATAAAAGGTGGGTATTTTCCAAGAAAAGTGATGGATGATATGATGAAACTCTATATAGGTGGTGCGACCACCTGAATAGAGGTTGAGGGAAGTACAGTCTTAGCACTTTAGGCAGTTGAAAGGAAGCACAGGACTATAAACTATTATGCTTGGGAGCTGCGCGATGTTGGAGCTGTGCACAGAAGCAAAGAGTCATAAGGTTCGCGACCACGCATGGGGGGCTGCTCTATCACGTGGGTTCGCCAGAAAGTGACTGTTGAAGTCACTATTCACGATGGGATGCTCAACCTGAGAGAAAATGGAGTGGGCGGCAGGCATTTAAGACGCGATTTATAGGCAAGATTTGGGAAAATCTTCCGCCAAGGGAGCATTAATGAACTGGATTTGTGGGGAACGGTCGAATTCAAATTCAAAAAGTGCTATAAATTACAAAGGGATTCCCAGTAAACAACACTTGTTCATTTGCAAATTGAGCTATTGAGTAGAGCCCTGTTTGTTTTGTATCGAGAGTTAATTGAGCCCTTGAGTTCGCGAGTGATATATTTTTGGATGGAGACAATGGCTGCAACTAAAGAAGTTATGGAAATAACATAAATTACCACCGAAGAGGTCGCACAGGCCCTGACTATGGGGGATGCCCCCAAAGGCACCGTGATTGTGGCAGAAATCTCGAAATCACTGCATACGCTAAGACTAAAGAAGGAAAAACAAGTGATGGTTACCGTATGTGTGTCCCCACAGAACCCGCTGCACACCAAGCTGTTGAATTAAGTAAAGGGGAAAGTTGTTACCATCGAAACTGATGAGGAAGAATACGACCTGGAGGAACTTATCCTCAAAGAAGATGAGGATGAAGGCATGGAGGAGGAAAATAAGCCTACGCACCCTCCAAAAAAGTTGCCCACCTATGTCCCACTATGAAAAGGGAAGGCTAAAGTGCCCAAGGACCTTGATGAGACCAAGAGCTTGGTCCAGACCCTGGTCCTCCTAGACAGCATCATTTTTTAGGGCACGCATCTGGGACGGGTGCCAAGCTTAAAATTTGAAGATTGGGACCTCGCTAACCATGAGAAGTTCCCTCATCTTGAGACCACGCACCTGTTACACAAAAATATTGTCACCATGATTATTTGCAGTTAGTATGGGTCTATCATCACTTGTACTGTCCTCCTAAGCAAGTCTCAGACCTCAGCTCTTCAAGTCAAGCTTTGAAAATGAGAGAAAGACATTGAAAATCAATTAAACTCTGGTTCCACACTTTCTCTCACTGTTACCTGTGTCCCACACCCTCTGTTTATAAAAAATGCGGACCTGCCCACTCTGTCCCTAAAGGTGTGGGTGCAGACCCCTGTGAAAGTCAAAAAGGCACAAGTTTATTCTAAAAAACTCACTTTAAGGTTAATTCTAGATGATTCTAGAAGGACTTTTAACATGGATTGGCCGCTCTTAGGTGGTTCATGCATCCCAAAAGAGAAGGAGCTAATCCCTTGATGAGAGGAGCTATCCCTTTGAAGGAGGGCTTTATCCCTTTGAAGGAGGACCTAGTAACTCTATAAATTCAAGCATTGGGCTAGTTGCTGGGGAGGTTAGAAGCTGAAGATTTTTTAGGGTAAATGCTGGTGAAATTAATACTTCCTAGTTGAGCTTAAGAGGAGAGATCACATACCTTTTTGGCTTCATTGGGAAGAGAGTGAAACTTGTCAAAGTAGAGGAGACTTCTTGCTGGACCTTGGGAGGAGCTTGTACAGCGTCAAGGCACAGGTTGTAAAGTTCTTCTTGATTTGAATTAATACAATCAAACTCATTTTTCTCAACAAATTGTCTCATTTCATTTGTTTCATGAATTCCTTGAATTTCATGTTAAATATGTTTTATGATATTGGCTTTTCAGGTGCTATTTAATTTGTTTGCTTGTTTGTGTTTGCAGATTCGCGACAAAGGAGCTCATTTGGATCGAAGGAGCGAAGGCTTCCACAAAGTTGCGTTGGACCTAAGGTAGGCCTAAAACACTTGTTTGCCTTTGTTTATAAAAGCATATTTAGAGAAAGATAGTGTGTGATTGGTTTGCTTGTCATTAGGTCTTCTTTAGATTCTAGGAAGGTCTATCTTGTCAACAAGATCGACTTATTCCGTGTGACAAAATGGCGACTCCATTGGGGACTTGATTTTTTCCTTGTTTTTACTTTGACCTGAGAAACTGTATTTTTGTTTCTGTTTTTGGCTTGTTGTGTGTGGAATTGGGTAGAGATTGTAGATCTAGGGTTGTTTTTCATTTTTCATAGCTTTGGTAGAGGACCGCACCCTAGCCTTTTGTCACAGTGCGTACTTATCCGCACTTTTGCTTTCAGCACAGAGCGGTACCGCACCTGTGTTAATTGTGGGCCTGCGGACCCTGTCAAAATTTTGAAAAACCTAAGATTTCCTCTGTTAGTCAGATTAGTTTTTGTTTAGGAGTTATTATCCACTGCCCAGACCTACATATAACCTGTCAGAAGCTTTCCTTAGGTTGATTTCATTGGTGTTAGGGTTTTAGGTGAAATTCCTAGGAGTTTTGCTTGTTGGGTTTGTTTTTCATCTTGGTCTTGTAGTAGCTCTGAGCTTAGAAGTTGTAGGGACCTCAGATCACCCTGGTTTCTACCAATCTTCTTATGAGTCTGACCATTAATGAAATCTACCCTTGTTGACGAATCCGCTTTGTGTTTTCCCTTTACAAAACTTCGAAAATCTTGTGTTTAAAAGTTTGGATTTTCATTTTTATAAAAGAAAACAAAATTGGTTGTTTTTTACTGATTTGTGATTCTGCATGAATTGGTCCTTAGTTTACATCTAGCTAAGTAAAACATCCTTAAAAAGGCATCTTGTAGGCTTTGACTTCAAATAGGTTTTTATAATTTATAGATCTCAAAGTTAGTCATTTCCATAGTTTTGAGTGTTTTATAAAAGATAAAAAAATATCTTTTGGAAAAAGTTTGTTTTTGTAGTGGTTGAGTGCTTTGAAACGAAAAGGGAAAATTTTTGTGAAAATAACTAATTGTCTCATTTTGAGTGCATTAGAAAGGACAAAAGCTCTTCTTTTAATTTGTTTGTTAAGAAAGATTTTTGTTTAAAAAGTATTTGCATTCTCAAACTCTTTCTTAGCTAGAAGTTCATCGAAGGGAAAAGATTATTTAAATCATCTTAGGTGCATTTTTAGTGATTTTGAGTCGAGTCTTCATACCATGAGTTTCATCTCCGCACCTTTTGACTTAAACAAAAACCAATAAAAAATAACGCTTAAAGCAAAATTCATCTAGTAACATTTTTATTTCTAGGGCTCTGATACACCAACTTAGCCTAGGCTAGTGTCTTGGAGTAGGAGAGTAATTAACTCTCCAAGACAGTAAAAAAAAACAAGTAGTTGTATCTTGTGGTAGGGAAGAAATCCAATTGTTGCTTTTATGCTCTAGGAAAGCTCCTCTTAAAGGAGAAGCATGAGATTGTGTCCGAACCAGTGTGGGAATCAATCCTTCCTCATTGGGAACGACGTCATATATTCACGTATTAAAAACGGTAAACCTCGGATTAACCATTGTCGAGGAGCCTGGGGTCACTTGTTGGTAAACCTTGGATTATGTCAAGGAGCCTTCAAGGGGATTGAGCTTGCTACTCTGCCCTTGCGTGCATATTAGATTGTAGACTGTTCCCCCAGGTATATTTGTTTCAGTTGGTAACCTTAGTGGCCATATTCTTTAGGATTCTTCCTAAGGTGATAGTGGTGGGAAGATCCCACTGTGCCTGGAGCAGACGTTGGCTAGACTCACTTGGATTTTCTAGGGGGTTCTCTTCACTCGAGACGGTTAAGTGGAAGAACTTGTGCCAGTCTATTCATTAAGCAGATTTCCAGGGTAACTGTTCCAACCGCCATTTCTGTATTGAACTCTACGACATTGGATTTCATCACCAACTAGTGTTTTCAGTACAGAAAGTTATTGTTTGTGTGTGTTTGATCTCCTAGATTCTTTAGGCGTGTGATTCAAATTTGTTTGGTTTTTTAGAGGCTTTAGGTGGTTTTCATTGAGATTTTACTTTGTTTGCATGTGAAGTAGTTAAAAGTTTTTAACCGTTGCTGAATTACCGAGGAAGTCCCGTAGACTTCGGGGCCAACCTCCTGAGTTTTCACCGAGCCATTCTGAAGGGTTGAAAGTCCTCATAACTCCTAGAGACAATAGAGTTGGGTCACTTGAAGAAGGAGAGTCTTCTTTGGTGGTACATCATGATTTTCAAGCTTTAGTAGCAGATTATAATCCACAATCAGTGTCTTTTTCCGAAGTTAATGGTAGCTTTTCATCTACTAGTGATATAGGTGAGGAACCTGAAATATCCGAACCTGAAATTGAATTTGCTGCTACTCCGACATCGGGTTTTGCTTCTCTATCTTCTAGTGGTCCTGGTTCACCTAGGGTAGAAAGAATAATCACCCAAGATCTTCCTTCTGGACTTATAGCTATCGAAGAACTTGCTACTCCGAAGAAGAAGTAGGCATCCCTATCCCTGAAAATCAACCTGTTATTGAGCTAAGGGAGCGTGAATCAATTTTTTACAGTCCACCTAGGAGCAGTACTTGGTATCTTTCTTTGACTAATTTCTTAGAAAACCCAGGGTTAAGTTTTTCACCACCTCGTGTTTCTTATCACCCAACACCTAGAGGTTATTATCCTCCGTTAAATATGTCAAGACAGTCGTCCATGTTTACTCAATCGCCCGAATCCTTTTTGTACGGTGGTCCTTCTGTTCCCTCTAGGTATCAATCGCTTTCTGGTAATTTTTCGGGAGCATCTCCTCGACCCATTGAATAAGGGTTATTAACTGGAAGCAATGGTACTAAGTCGTTGAGCGTAGAAGATATTCTCATGATTTCAGGTTATATTCCCAATCCTTAACATCAAGGTGGCCAGTTACCGCCTAGGGGGAAGCCTCAATTATCGCCTGGGGGACAACCTCAAGGTACCCCATTTGCATCTAGGGGGCAACCTCAAGGACAGTACATACCTACAGGACGGTACATTCCTCAAGGTCAACCCCAGACTCAATATGTACCCCAAGGTCAACCCCAGTATCAATTTATACCTCAAGGCCAACCCCAGTATCAGTACGTGCCTCAAGGGTATCAACCCCAAGGTCAGTACTCGAACCAAGGTTTCCAACCACCCTCCGGTCAATCATATGTTCAAGGAACGGGAAATGTACCTTTGAATTATCAATCCTACCCTCAACCCGGTTATGGTCCTCAATATTCTCAACCTGTTGGGTCCGTACCCTGAAATGAATGTAGTGTGGGATCCATCGCAAACTCAACAGGTGTTGCAGCCAAATGTATAGTTGTCATCTCAAACTAGACAACCCTTAGTTTCTGGTACACCCCAACAACTTGTCCAGTCTAATATTCAAACTTCTGTACCTTCGGTAGTTTCTCAGCCTGGGCCTAGTACGCCTCGTACTCCGCCTCAAACGACTACTACAACTGCCGCAACATCTGTTCAATCTACCCCACCTACTTCTGGAGTATCGACAGCTCTGGTTTCTACTGTTCCTGTATCTACTCCTCAGACATCTTTACCTCCGTCTGGATCTACGATTCAAACTTCAGTTCAGATGCTTGTAGGACAACCTGGTTCAAGTACGGTTGTCACAAGTCAACCACAATTTACTTATCAACCATACCAGGGACAGTACCAATTCGGTCCTGTTGTGCAGCAGCCAGTCTATCAGTATCAACCGTACCCTGGGTACACATATCAACAACCTCAGCAACCCCAGTACGGTCCGGTTAATCCTGGTTTTGTGGGAGGATACAATATCCCAAATGCAATTCCTATTCCTAGTTATCCCGGATATCCTCCTCCTGGGGCTGGTCTCATGACCCAGAGTTTTAGGGACCATAATCGTCAGTTACCGTTTATCACAACTTTGGACTTGCCTGACTTATCACGCCTAACGAACGATCCCATTATTATCTTCCGTTTTGGCCGCCAATGCCGAATAAGTTTCCTTGTGATATTCCTAAGTTCGAAGGCAAATCAAGAGAAGACCTGTCAAACCATGTGATGACTTATCACCTCTGGTGTGCATCTAACTCCATTTCAGATGATTCAATATGTCTAAGACTTTTCCAGTGCACTCTAATTGGTCTTGTGGCCAAGTGGTACATTGAGTTATCACGAGGCACTTTTTATAATTTTAGTCAGTTAGCTACCTCGTTTTTAACTCATTTTCAGTTGCCGGTCAGATGTGATAATGGCACGGAATTGTTAACTTTGTTAAAGCAATCGATGTCCACTTACATTTCATATCATATTCATGAATGAAGACATCGGCGGCGCTTAGTGAAGGTTTTTATTTTAGATCAGATTTTGGCTGAGTGGTTTGTAAAGTCTTTGTTGCCAAAGATCACTGAAGATGTAGCTAAAGCCAGAGTTGTTACTGAGGAGCAAGTAATTACTCAAGCACAGTATCTTGACTTGGTCTATACTTAGTCAGGTACGTTACACGAGAAAATCCTCGATCTTCCCAAGCAAAATCAAATCGTTGCAGCTCCTTCGGGATCTCATGCCGCCGATGGTATGATTGGTACGGTTAACACTAAGAGTAAGAAGAAGTCTTCCAAGAATTCTTCTCCTATCATAACCTTGCCTGATTCCCCGACAGGAGATTCTTCCACGGAGATTTCCGCTGATATTCACGTTGTAGAGTCATCTACAGCCAAATCAAAATCTGGTGGGAAGAAGAAAGGGAAGAAGAAGAATAAAGAGGACAAAAATTCAAAGAAGAAACCTGAAAAATCATAATCCAATGATGAAAAATGCAAGTCTCTTTATCCTTGTCTCATTTGTGATGATGAACATTTTACAAGCGACTGCCCTCATCGTGTAGCGGTTGCGAAGATTGTCAAAGGTTCCCAAACGCCTGCTGTTTTGAAGGATCCTTTTCCAAGTCAAGACAGTAAGATGATAGGTTCTTCCTTGAGTGCCAATGAAGAACCCATACTGATGATGTCTCATGTTAGGATTGCGACTCGATCGCATGATTATGGTAGTAAAAGTCTTGTTGATGGTAAAGAAGCAGAATCTTCTCATTCTAATCCATCAACCTCAGCTCCCGGTTCCGATCCACTACAGATCGAGAAACCCTTTCCTTGGAAACATTAGCCATCTCAACCCCAAAACCAGTCTTGGCAACAAGGTTGGCAAGGAACTTATGGGAGCCATCCACAATATCCTCAATATTTTCCTCAATATCCTTGATACCAAACTCCATGCTATCCTTACCATTCACCTCCACCACAACCACAATCCCATCCACATCCATCTCAAATATACACTCCCACTCAACTACCTATACCACCATTCCCAAACCCACACATTGAAGTAGCTTAGTCCACTTACAATGCTGAGGTACAACACTTCCAAACATCTCCTATTGAGATCAATGGTATTCACCATAGCTCAGGAAGAGTATTGCAAAAAAGAGATCATCTTGATATCATTGAAGGACCACATCCAAAGGAAAAAGATTCAAATAAGAAGACCACAAAACCATGGGTTGTGATTGATGAAGAGTAGACATCAGAAATCAGAGATTGAGAGAACCCCCTCATGGTTACCATCAAATCCTCAATGTATTCAAGAGAACAATCAGCAAAAAGAGGAATATTTGAAGGTCATGGTAGAAGAAGATTTGAAGAATGATCCAAATCAGCAAAAGGACCAAGGACATCACCACTATATTGAAATATGGTTCCAGACAGTAACTAAGTTGCAACATCACTCTCTTACTCAACTATGCTTGATCCTTTCAAAGTCAAATCATTTGGTCTCTAAAATCCAGGTACATGTCAACACATACATTTCAAATTTCCACATCATTTTTTTTGTCATCTTGATGTGCACATGGCTCCATTGGAATTATTCTTATACTTGAAAGTGATTTTGTTTTTCAAGTAGGGTAGGGTAGAAAAAAAAAACAAAATAGAACAAAAAAGAAACAAAATGAAAAAGAAGAGGAAAAAAATAAATATCTAAGGTGAAAACCTTCTTGGAGGTGCTTCAGATTGTCTCATTGGTTGAAAACCTCCATGAGGTGGTCAATGGGTTGGAAAAAAAGAAAAAAGTGAAAGAAAAAAGAATATCACAGGTGAAAACCTTTTTTGAGGTGCCTGGGAAGACCTACTAGTTGAAAACTTCATTGAGGCGACTAGTAGGCCTAGAAGAAGAAAAAAAGAACAAAAAATAAATAAAAGAATCATTGCTCCATGCATACATGTACTCTCCAACATCCGCAAGCAACAAGAACAAGTTGGTACGAAAAGGAAAATTGGTCAAGCCTAGTCAAAAGAAGTCAAATTGTGACTTTCTCCTACTTCGCTCAAATGCTCCAACAAGAACAAGGCCATGCCAATCCATCACCCTAATCTATTTCCACAATCCATCCATCATTCTCAAGCTTCTACCGTTCAATTTTCTTATTGTCCTAAAAAACTACAGGATACAAAAACACATAGAGCAGAAATTTGTTTTTTCAATAACTTGAAAACCGTGCATCCATTTTCCAAGTTGTTTCAGGGGGAGATGCATATGGATGATGGTAACACGCTCAAGAAATTTTAGCAAATTATAGTGCACAGTTTCCAAGAAATCAGCCTCCATCAACTTTAGCCATTTTTGTAGTTTCTCAATATCCATGCATCCATTTAAAAAGATGTTTCATGGGGAGATTCATATGGATGATGGTATCATGCCCAAGCAATTTCAACAAATTCTAGTGCACAGTTTCCAAGAAATCGACCTCCATCAACTTCAGCCATTTTTATTTTTTCTCGAGATCAGTGCATCCATTCACCAAATGTTTTCTATGGGGAGGTGCATAATGATGATCACAACATGCTCAACAAGTTTCCGCTCAATCCAGTCTACCATCTAGGAGAGATGGAGAAAACAAGTCATTTTCCTATAAACCTACAAGATACAAAACAACACCTACGGGATTGACAGTGAGCAGGTTTAAAGGAGATCCAGAGGTCAAAGAAGCTCCTCCAGAGCTTAGCAGTAGAATCAGGATCATCAGCATCACCATCTAACACCTGCACATCAACATCAACTCAACAGCAACATGCATGTCTCTCCAACAACCATCAGGTAGGTACAAGTATGAAATATTCTTGACCTCTTCTCTTGAGCATATTATAGTTAGAAATTTGTTGTCAATGCATGAGAGATGAGGTTTTATAAGCTAAGTATTGGTCAACAGTCTTAGCCGCCTTCAGCTAGTTAATTGCAACTCAATCCTTTGTTCATGCAATGTTGAAAAGTCAAATTATGAAGGGTGATGATTCCAAGGAATGAGGACAGTGGTTAAAAGAATAAATTTTTGCAAAGGCCAAGGTCACCATAGCACTCCAAGCCCTCCATCCACTTCATATTCACTATCTATTAATCATTCATCCATCCCATTTCATTCTTGAGAAAAAAAACAAAACAAAAAAACAAAGAGAGCATCCTCTCCATTTTCATGAAATTTCCATTTGCAGGTCAACAAGAAGGATGGTCAAATACCAAAGGAGGATAACAAAGAGACCCCTATCACTCACATTTTTATTTTACGACTCATTACCATTCATTCCTCCACCATTTCTTTCATTTTTTCCATTCCCTTACTTCAGTGTACAAAGGAACTGTGTTTTCTACACGATGATCCTGTAGGAATTACAGTGACCCATAAATCCTACAGAAGATGTCCAAATGGTGGAACAAGGTAGCAAAAGGTTGATAAGGGTGTGGAAGACCTTTCCAAAATAAAAAAATATTCAAGATCAATTCTTGAATAAGGGCCAGTAAGCAAGCTAATGGTCTCAAGAAACAATGATTTCTCTTTGAACAAATATGTTTTTGGGCTTGTCCTTTTAGAGCTTACAACCAATATTCTTAATGCACAAGAGAGAGGCCACCAGGGCCATGGATGTGGCATAATGAGGTCACTAAGTTGCTCAAAAGATGAGAAACACTTTGAACAGGGGGGTATGATGGGCCTCTAAATTAGACATAAATTAAGGCCCATGCCACTAATTTAAAACATAAATTAAGACCTATGACCATCCTTCATCACATTAAACCCCTCTTTTTGCATTATATAATTTACTTTTAACTTTAATATATTCATTAGGAAGGTTTATGAATAATTGAATATTTGTTCCTAATATTATTTATTTTTGTGGAACATTATGAGAATATTGGGCAGATTATGAAGAGTTGGAGGAGGATATAATTTAGGGACTTGTTCCCTACTACTGGAGGATCAATAATAAATAATAAGTCAACAAGATATTATGGAATTATGGAACAAATTGTGGAACTTCAATGATTAAGAAAATCTAGGAATGTGTTCCACTAATCAAGGGAGTAGATCACTAATCAAGGGATTTTGGTGGGGAAAGCTTCCTCCATCCATGGGGAATGATTCTTAATCATTTTGTATAAGTACCAAGTCGAATTTTCCTCTAGGGAATGATTGAGAAATTCTAGGAATGTGCTCCCTGCCATTTAATGCAAATTCTTAGTATTGGGGACTAGATCCACTAATCAAGGGATTTTGGTGGGGAACACTTCCTCCATTCATGGGTAATGATTCCTAATCATTTTGTATAAGTACCAAGTCAAATTTTCCTCTATAGGGGATATTTTCATTAGTGTTATTTTGGAGAGAGCTTGTATTTTTGTAGATCCATTGTATTTTCTTGCAGTGATGTGATTCTATTGATGAAAATAATGAATATTGGTTTCATGTTCAACTTCTAAATCTTGTTCTCCTCCATAGGAATATGAGTTTCCTTGGGCTTGGCCATGCAAGGAGCCTCAGAGACCTTTTGCATCATTTTCTTTCCTTTGTTTCATTTCTTATTCACATGCATCTCTAGTTTTCATTTCTTTCTATTTCTACATTTAGTATTAATGATTTCTTGTTGTAAAATTGAGTTAAATTGTTGATGTAAGTTATTTTTCAAGATCAAAATCACTATTTACTCCTTGTAAAAGCTTTGGAAGTTCATAATAATCATTGAGTTTCTTGGATTAGTCTTCTTATTCCCAAATCTAGATTGATGGGCTTCCTTTTGAGCAAAGAACAATAAATTTCTGCTATTTTTTAGAGCATTATAACGAGCTTCAATTGAATTGATTCAACTTGAATTATATCACAACAAAATTCTAGTTCATAAAAAAATTACCCCATTGCACTTGCACTTGATTTGGTTAGGCATTTTTTAGATTTACTAGCTCACTAGTTCTCGAAATTCTAGATTTTCGACTAGTAATGTTTTTTTTTAGTTTTTGAATGGGCTAACATAGGTATTTTTGAGTGATTCCAATATGAATAGGGACCTAAGACATCCTATTTAATAACAAAATTTGTTCCATCCAATTTTGATTTGATTTTCTTGGTCATTAAACCCTCACCAATCTCATCATTTCACAAGGAAACTTCTCCAAGCTTTTTGAGCGAATCCATCCATCTCCCGACTTTAGTTTTGAGTACTGAGTGATCCTAGAAATTTTCCCACTCCATTCCACCCATCACACACATTTCCTAGGTCTCCGATAACCTCCAACACCTCACATTTTTCTCTCAGATATATCCTGTAGGTTCAATGTAATTCCTACAGGATCATCCTGTAGGAATTACATTGAACCTACAGGATATATCTGAGGCCAAATTGAGAGAAAACCTCTAGGAAGTCACCAAAACCCTCCTAAGGGTCTCCCACACCATCCAACCATCTCCTAACCCTTCCATCCAACCACCAACATCCTTAATTCACCTGCCACATCACCAAAGGAAATTAGTTTGCATACTTGATTTTTCATGAAAAGACAAAAAGGCAGAAACAAATTTATTTCAGTCCCTTTATTTGCACATTAGGATGTTTGATGCTTCTTACTTCCATTCTTAGATATTAGCATTTGGTTCATGATAATTTACCATTATTGCAAAGCATAGTTTATTGGCAGTTAATTAGGAAATGGTGTGATTTAGCATTGAATTTCCGTCTCTTTCCTTGTACTTTCTTCCTTGCAATAGGTTAAGTTTCCATTTCAAACATTTAATTTTTTGTAATTAGTTTAGGATTTGACTTCAGTACATGCACTCCATTACATCATGATAGCAAATTAAGGACACATTGTATGCCACACATGTAGTGCCCACACCTCTTAAGTTTGTACGAACCCCAGGTTGATAATTAAAGTCGGTAACCTTGGGAGTTGCAGCATTCTTGTTGTAATACCAAGGCCCATCACTTTTTGGCACCGTTTCAAAGGAGGTTTCAAAGTATGCATTGTTTTATTCCCTATTTGATTAATTTCTTTTCAATTTTTGCAAATAAAAAAAAATTGCATTAGGCATATTTCATTTCAAAAATAGAAAAGTGCATTGCATTAGTGTTTTCATTCAATCATTACGACAACAAAAACAAAAATATCCAACACCAACCCACCCCAAATTGATCACGTGGTGCAGTAAGAGCCACATCACCATTCACTTTTGCAAGTAGAAGAAGAAGATGGCTAAGAATATAGAAGAAATTGATGGTAATTATGACAATGAGGAAGATCTTCTCGGATTTCCCATTCAAGATATTGATGGTAGTGTGCACATGAAGAACATCCCTCCCTCTTTTCTCCCAAAATTTCATGTTCTAAGGTCACAGGATCCAGAAACCTTTCTCTTTGAATTTGAGATTGTTTGTAGATCTTATGGTTAGTTATTAAAAACTCAAAAATTGGGATTGTTTCCAAAAACTTTGAAGGATAGAGCTTTTAGATGGTTCATGAGTTTAGGGACTAATTCAATAAGGTCATGGAATGATATGCAAAATATATTTCTAAAAAAATATAAATATAATGATATTAAAGAAGAAATATTTATAATGAATCAAAGAGAAGATGAGAGTCTCGAGGATCTAATAGAGAGGTCCATGTACAATGTTAAGAGGGGAACACTACATCATTTAGGATCCCTCTTACTTAGAACAATTAGGGATGAGTGGATTGATATCCTTAATATCATTAGTAGAGGTGACGTATATGAATTATCATTTGAGGAAATTTGTGAAACATGCAAACACATATCAAGAGGAAAGAAAGAGTGGTTAAATCAACATCAAGATTGGTAAGTCAAGCTAATCTTGGAAATTTGTTTGATGATTTTAAAACAAAAATTCTTAGAAATCTAACAAAACAAGTAGAAATGCCAAGAATGCAAGATGGAGGAAAAGAAAATCCTGATATTTGTGCTGCAGAATCACATGATGTTAAACATTGTCCATCATTACCAAGGTTGAAGGAAGTTTACCAAGAGGGCAATGGAGCAATTCAATTTCCAATGCAGCTGTGTTATGTGGCTCCAAGAGGACCATGGCAACCTATTCACCTTGATATTATGCAAGAGTCTAATTCAAAATTTCAAGCTTATGCACATCCACCTCAAAGTAATTGGAACACACCCTTTCCTTGGCAACATTGGCCATCTCAACCCCAAAACCAATCTTTGCAACAAGGTTGGAAAGGAACTTATGGGAGCCATCCACAATTTCCTCAATATTTTCCTCAATATCCTCGATACCAAACTCCATATTATCCTTACCATTCACCTCCACCACAACCACAACTCCATCCACATCCATCTCAAATATACACTCCCACTCAACTACCTGTACCACCATTCTCAAACCCACACATTAAAGTAGCTCAGCCCACTTACAATGTTGAGGTACAACACTTCCAAACATCTCCTCTTGAGATCAATGGTATTCATCATAGCTCAGGAAGAGTATTGCAAAAAAGGGATCATCTTGATATCATTGAAGGACCACATCCAAAAGAAGAAGATTCAAATAAGAAGACCACAAAACCATGGGTTATGATTGATGAAGAGCAGACATCAAAATCATAGATCGAGAGAACTCCCTCATGGTTACCATAAAATCCTCGATTTATTCAAGAGAAAAATCAGAAAAAGAGGAATATTTGAAGGTCATGGTAGAAGAAGACATGAAGAATGATCCAGATTAGCAAAAGGACCAAGGACATCACAACTATATTGAAATATGGTTCTAGATAGTCACTAAGTTGCAACATCACTCTCTTCCTCAACTATGCTTGATCCTTTCAAAGTCGAATCATTTTGTCTCTGAAATGCAGGTACATGTCAATGCATACATTTCAAGCCTCCACATCATTTTTTCTATCATCTTGATGTGCACATGGCGCCATTGGAAGTATTCTTATACTTGAAAGTGATTTTGTTTTTCAAGTAGGGTAGGGTAGAAAAAAAACAAAAACAAACAAACAAACAACATGAAAAAGAAGAGGAAAAAAATAAATATCTAAGGTGAGAACCTCCTTGGGGGCACTTCATATTGGCTCATTGATTGAAAACCTCCATGATGCGATCAATGGGTTGGAAAAAGAAAAAAAAGAGAAAAATAAGATCCTAGATGAAAACCTGCTTTGAGGTGCCTAGGAAGACCTACTAGTTGAAAACCTCATTGAGGCGGCTAGTATGCCTAAAAGAAATAAAAAGTGAAAAAAAAAAAGTAAAAGAACAAGTTGGTACTAAAAGGAAAATTGGTCGAGCCTAGTCAAAAGAAGTCAAATTGTGACTTTCTCTTACTTGACTCAAATGCTCCAACAAGGCCAAGGCCATGCCAATCCATCACCCTCATCTATTTCCACAATCCATCTATCATTCTCAAGCTTCTACCATTCAATTTTCTTATTGTCCTAAAAAACTATAGGATGCTCTGTTTTACTACAGGATTCAAAAATACATAGAGCATAAATTTGTTTTTGCAATAACTTGAAAATCGTGTATCCATTTGCCAAGATATTTCAGTGGGAGATGCATATGGATGATGGTAACATGCTCAAGAAATTTCAGAAAATTCCAGTACACGGTTTCTAAGAAATCAGCCTCCATAAACTTCAGCCATTTTTATAGTTTCTCAATATCCATGCATCCATTTAAAAAGTTGTTTCATGGGGAGATGCATATTGATGATGGTAACTGTTGGTACCATTCCTTGACCTCCTTTTTCCTCTTAAAACACATCGTTTGCCTACCTTTTTTCCTTAATACATCTCTTAGACCCCTTGAAATTGATTAGTTAACAGTATTATAGTTGTTAAATACATTAGAATTGATTTATGAGTTTTATGTTAAAGAATTAGGGATTTTTGATAAAAAGACTACAGGAAGTTGCAACATCCTGTAATTGGTTTATTGTTTGACATATGGCATGACAGCTAAGCGAGAGCAAAGGGTAGGGATGAAAAATAGAATGTACAAGCATGGATGAACACCTATCCTCCAGCAGAACCAACACTCCTGAATGCGCGGTCAATGATGGTCAAAGCACAACATGTTGGCGACAAAAGCAGCAACAACATAGGGTTCTAAATCGATTTAGTTTTGTTCCTTTTTGAAATCGGTTCAGAATGGAAACAACTTAAAAACTATGCCATAGCAAAAGCGGCAACAACCGCATCACAAATGTACATTCATTCTGAAACGTAAACGTTGTAAAACATATGTAAACACAGTTATGTGTTGTTAGTTAAGTGGTTATCATTGTATCGTTTTGAAAACATAGCTTTTGAACTTAATACCAAAAACACGGTTGCAGTCACGATTTCATTGTTGTGTTGATTCGATAGTTGCTTGAGCACAGTCCAGTATACCTTTGAAACACGGAAGGGCGCTGCGTGGAATGGGTATACTGTCATTTCATTTCATTTGCAACTTCTAAATATTCAATAGTATGCACAGTGATTAGAGTTTGGTTTATGCTTTCATTGATTTAATTAGAAATTTGCATGAGTAATGTTTATGATGATAGCTTGAAGGATTCATCGCTGAGATCGTTGAATTGTATCCTGTAAGGGATCTGATCTTTCGTTATTTTTAAGAGCATCTTCATGAACCCTGTTTCTCATATATTTGAATTTTAAGTGTGCTTATGATTTTAGTATGTTTCAATCTTTCATGAATGATAAACATTGAATGCTGAGTGTTCACTGAACAGGGGTTTTATGCACAGCATCCTTGTAAGGGGATTGAAATATTGGTTTAAGTAATACACAATGTTTTTAGAATAGGTAGATGAATTGAGTGACCTGAGTGTCCAGGTGATAGGGAGCATACCTCAACCTTCCGTAAAGAAGTTCTGTAACCTACCATCATGAACACTTAGTTAGGAATCCTTTATGTCTATAGATTGTAGACGCATGCCTCGAAGTTTACTGACCCTGGTCGATAATAAATATAGCCTAATCTAGCACCCTAGATAGGACACTACATTTTGGCGCCGTTGCCGGGGAGGTGTACTTAAAGGATTTAAAAAGAAAAAAAAATCAATAAACAAAAACGAGCAAAAACATAGATTTAGAAATCATGTTCATTTATGCCTAGATTTAGAGATAATCAAGGTAGATTCATAAAAACCCCCCATCCAAAAAATAACCTATCATCAGAAGTAGACTCTTTAGGAAATACAACACCAGCTGAGGAAGTCACCATACAAGCATTAGAGGATAAACAAAATTCAGGGCAAAGACTTACTCTCATCGAAAGGCAAATTTTATTAGCACATAAATCGCAGAAGAAACACTTTCCTAGATCCTCTACACAAGGAGAAAGTAGCACAGTGACCGAGCAATCTTTCTTTAATCTCCTCTTTAAAACAAGTGACACTGACACAAAGGAACCTATTAAAATGGCTGAGGAAGGAGATGGATCAGTATCAAATCAAGGACGAAGAGATGAAGAAGAGTCAACCTTTAAGTTTCCTATTCATGAACCACAAGAAGATGATGAGATCAAAATGAAAAACATACCTCCATCCGTGCTACCAAACTTTTATGGTATGGCTTCAGAAGACCCAGACTCATTCTTGTTCGAGTTTGACATTGTATGTCGAACATATGGTTACACAAATGATGCCCATAGGTTTAGACTCTTCCCAGCAACATTAAAGGCATCAGCATTAAGATGGTTCATGAGGCTTGGTGAGCATGCGATAATTGATTGGGATGGCATGAGAAGAATATTTCTAAGGAAATATCAACCTTATTGTAGATCCAAAGATTCCAAAGATGATATCTTTAGAATGAGCCAACAAGAGGATGAAACCTTAGAGGAATACTTAGAACGGTTTGTCTACAACTTACAAAAATCCAAACACCAAACTATGCCTCTTGATTTGATTCGCACAATATTCTTGAAAGGCATCCGAGAGGAATACATGGATGATCTTAATTTGATGGGAAAAGGTGACATTTCTACCTTACCTTTTGAAGAAATCGCTAAATTATGTGAAAAGAATTCAAGGAGCAAAGCTAAAATTGGGAAAAGAACCTTATCATCCAAAGTCACAAAATTTGCTTCAGCAAGTGTCACACGGGTTGAAATAGGGAATCCATTAGAAGAGTTTAAAACAGATCTGTTAAGCACCTTATGGAGCCAAATTGACACTCTAAACGCTAAGAAGAAACAAGAAGATGAAGATCAGATAATGGCTATCTTCTGCCCAAAATGCTGGAAGAAACATGCCTTAAAAGACTGCCCATTAGAAAACATCCAAGTTTGTGCCTTCTGTACTGAACATCATGATATATTTAATTGTCCTAAAGTTAAGGTTTTGCAGAACTGTAATATGGCAGCTAATGCAGAGATGGAAAATGTATATTACATGGGCACAAAGAGACCATGGCAGCCAAGACCAGCACCTCAAGGTATGTTTCCAAATCAAAATTTGCAATTTCCTGTAAATGATCATATGTATGCTCAGAATTCATGGAATGTACCCATGCCATGGCAGCCCCAAAATCACCCATAGCAACAATGGAGACCATCTCAACAATACTCTCAATCATATCATACATATCCTCAATCATACCAACCATATTCGCAGCCATATCAACAATATCATCAGCCATACTCATCACATCCTCAACCATATCAGCAGTATCCTCAGCAGCAAGTTGTTTACCAACCTCAACCTACTCAACAAGCACTGCCTGCTCCTCCACCAATAAATCCACCACAAATGCAATTTCCATCTAACTCACAACCTCCCAGACCTACTCAAATTCCTGCTCAAACTGTCCCAAATCCAAATAACAGAGCAGAGAGTCCAGCCTACAATGTAGAAGAGGGAACCTCATATCCCACACTACCCTTGCAAAATATCAATTTGAGGTCTGGTAAGGTACTCCACAAAGATTCTCCAATAACTGATAAACAAGAAGAAAACACGGAAAATGAAAATGAAATGACAAATCAAAGAAAACCAATCGATGATACCAAAGATAAGCAAATGCAACCATTGCATCCACCTTTTCCAGACCGATTGGTCCAAATGAAACTTCCAATGTCTATACCACAGTTTGATGTTTTAGATGAGCTCAAGAATGTCTATATAAAAATTCCGCTACTACAAGCCATAAAAGACATTCCCATATACACTAAAGAAATCAAAGAAATGTGTCTTAAGAATCCCACTAGGAAAAGGATTGATCCACAAACCATTCATGTTATAGGACATTTAGCTGGCCTTATGAAAAATACCATCTCAATGGAAAAGTATGTTGATCCTGGTATCCCCAGAGTTACTACAATCATCAACAATATATAGATTCCAAACACTTTAATAGATCTTGGGGCCGCAATAAATGTCATGACTCTTGAAACCATGAGAACACTCTAGCTCATAAATTTGCAACACACAACGATTGTTCTAGAACTAGCTGATAGGTCTAAAGTGATTCCTGAAGGGATTTTGGAGGACATAATTGTTTCACTAGACTCTTGGGAGTATCCAGTGGACTTCTTAGTTCTTCAACCCAAATCCAATTTAGGAGGGCACCCTATCATCCTTGGTAGACCATGGTTAGCGACTGCTGATGCATTCATAGGATGTCGATCGGGCAACATGATCATTTCAAGAGGGACCGAAAGAAAACAACTCACTCTTTATCCATCGGCACAATCACCAGCAGTAACACACAATTTATGGCTTGATGATAAATACAATGATAAAGAAGAAGTACAATCTATTTTTAGCATCGACCAAATCTATGATTTCCAAGAACAAAATAATAATGATTTGGTAGAATTGTTCCTTTCTCAACCTGATATTTCCGAAAATTTGAGAAACGACCAATATCATGCTGCAGATGTACTTTTAGCCCAAAATTTTCAAGAAAAATGCACCATTCAATCTTTGCAAACCACATTTCACGATATTTTTCCAGTTCAATCCATCACAAACACACAGAGTCAGATCATAGAGATTAGTCCAGGGAAAACTCTGAACATAGGCAATCACCTAGACTCATCTCAACAAGAGAAATTGATTCGACTATTGAGAAAATACCAAAAAGCATTTGCTTGGGACTACACCGATATGCATGGGATTCACCCCGACACATGCACTCACCATATTTATACAGATCGTACTATCAAACTAGTGAGGCAACCGCAGAGAAGAATGAGCCCCATGCTCCAGGATATTGTCAGAGAAGAATTGCAAAAACTGTTGAGAGTTAATTTTATATATCCTATTTTTGACAGTCAGTGGGTATCCCCATTGGTTATAGTGCCCAAGAAAAATGGTAAGTGGTGCATTTGTGTTGATTACAAACAATTAAACAAAGCAACGCTCAAAGATTATTTCCCACTACCATTTATTGACCAAGTGTTAGACACATTAGCTGGGAAATCATCATTTTCTTTTCTTGATGGTTTCAGTGGCTACAACCAAATCAGGATAGCCTCAGAAGACCAGGACAAAACCACATTCACCTGTCCTTGGGGCACTTATGGTTATAATGTTTTTCCATTTGGACTTTGCAATGCTCCAGCTACATTTCAGAGAGTTGTATTAGCTATTTTCGCTGATTTAGTTCATGATTGTGTTGAAGTTTACATGGATGATTTTTCAGTGTATGGCAATGCATTAGAGAACCTTGAAATAGTTTTGAAAAGATGTATTGAAGCTAATCTGTCCCTGAGCAATGAAAAGTGCTTTATGATGTTAAACGAAGGGATAGTATTAGGCCACTATATTTCTTTTCGAGGCATCAAAGTTGACCCAGCAAAAATCCAGATCATTGTTGATTTTCCAATTCCAAAGAATCAAAGAGAGGTAAGAAGTTTCCTTGGGTATGCAAGCTATTACAGAAGTTTTATTGAACATTTTAGTAAAATTGCTTTACCTTTTCTTAAGCTTCTAACAAAAGATGTACTTTTCAACTGGAATGAGAACTTCCAGCAAGCATTTGAAGCACTCAAAAAGAAGTTATCAACCGCACCAGTCTTAAGAGGGCCTAACTGGAGCCTACCATTTCATATCTTTACAGATGCACCTGACACTGCAGTAGGTGCCTCATTAGGCCAAAAAGAGGAATCTTGTAATTATGCCATTTATTTCATTAGCAAAAATCTAACACCTGTAGAATCAAATTACACAGTCACAGAAAAGGAAACACTTGCCATCATATATGCTGTGAATAAATTTCGACATTATATAACTGGTTATGAAGTCTTTGTACATATTGACCATTCCACCATTAGACATTTAATGAATAAACCAATAACTAGTGGTAGAGTTACCAGATGGTTATTATTGTTACAGGAATTTAACATCAATGTGCTAGATAGACCAGGTAAAGAGAATCAGGTGGCAGATTTTCTTTCTAGACTGCAAAATCCAGGTGAGGTTGCTCCGATTGAAGATTCTTTCCCAGATGAAAATTTATTTGCAATTTCCATAGTGAATCCTTGGTATGCTGACTTGGCCAATTATTTGTCTACAGGAAGGACACCTCCATACTTTACTCCAAAGGAAAAGAAGAGACTAGTCAAACAAAGTGCTCGATACTCATGGATTAATGGCGATTTATTTTACACTGGTTATGATATGATTATTAGACGATGTGTAAGAAATGATGAGATAATTCGGGAAGATTGACTGTCGTGCTAATTCCTTCGTAATTTCTCTTTAATTTATCACCAAGATGTATATTACAGTTTTGCGATTGGTTTGATAATTCCTCTGTCTAGATTTCCCAGAGTAGTCACTTTCATTCCTTTGCGACTCTTTAAAAGAAAAGGTCCATCTGATAACTTGTCCTTTTAGGCTCATTAAAAAATCAAAGGAGACTAGAGTCATCTTTAGCTTTTTCTCGACTCTTAAAAACTGAAAAATAAAAGTTGTGTCCAAGTGTCATTAAAATTAATTAAATGTGAATAACATCCCTATTCCTTAGTTGATATTTAGGTTGAGACATATGGCGACGAATCCAGAGTCCACTGTTCAAGGAATCCCTTTTAAGGGGAATCCTAGTCTTTTTCCTTCTTGAGGAAACATTGGTGCTCCTTATATGGCTACATTATCCCTTCCGGGACTTACCATTGGCCTGCCAGTATGGTTGTTTTCAACCTCTTTGGTTCAAAATGTCATGATTTCCCCACAATAACTAGTTGATCCTGAAGTTGACCCTTTGCCTTCTTCCTTTTTTGTTTCTCCCTCCCCTTCTTCCTCTTCACTTGGTGAAAGTAGTGATACTAGTAACCAGGTGGCTAAGAAGAAGAATAAAGGAAAGGAGAAGAAGAAGCCAATTCAGCAAGGGGGCAACTAAGGAACCATTAATGCATCGTCTAATGAAAATCCGTCCATTAAACTTCCCAAAGATAAATATCCATGCATAATCTGTGCAGGAGACCATTTTCATCGAGATTGTCTTTTCTTTCCTCGAATCTTAAAAGAATGGTCTCCCCATTCACACCATCCTGTGTCATCAACCTCTGGAGACCATGTTGGTAACATACCATCAACTAGTGATAGAAAATTTCATGGACAGAAGAGAAGGGTCAAGGTTCCATGTAGGTTATGTGAAGGTAATCATTCCCTTCACCTTTATCCTTTTTTGGATGAAGCCAAAAGGGTGTTGGATAACCGTCCCACTTCACCGCAACGACTTCCATCTGGTTACAGGAAACTCTCCCTAAATCTTTCGCTAGTTAAAAACCTGACTGACTTAAATCAACCGTCAGTCAAAACCACTCTCTCTAAAAGTGGATCTTATGATTCTATACCTAACCGAAGTCAACAGGTCGAGGCAACAGTTGACCCAATTTCACCTTCAGCTAATCGTACCTGTATCTTTCCCAAGAGAGTGAAAATGATACTGTTCAAATTTTTTTCGTTACTTCAAATTCAAATGAACTTGGGGGAAATCTACCTATTCCATCAAGACAAGAGGAAAACCCTCTAGTTCTCGTAACTCAAGCTATTAATTCTCCCATTTCTTTGGTACCCCCTCCAAGTAGTCTAGTCACTTCCTTTGACTGGAATCAATTAGCAAGATCCCGCCTTCCTTCTTATGTACCTTTCCAAATCATAATAAAAGTTTGTAAAATGATCATGTCTAGCACTATTATAGATGAAGGTGCATCATTGAGAATCCTTTCCTCAACTGCTTGGAAAGCGCTTGGTTCACCACCGCTTATACCTGTTACATAGAATCTGTTAAGCTTTAACAAAGGAACAAGTCGACCATTAGGGACCCTTCCTAAGTTACCTATTACTTTGAGAAGGAAGATAGTTTATCTGAATGTGATGGTATTCCTAGGACCTTTAGATTACAATTTACTTCTTGGGCGTGACTATGTTTATAACATGGAAGCCATTGTTTCAACACTCTTCTGATGATGCATTTCCCGCATGAAGGCAAGATTGTCATCGTTGACTAGCTTTCATTTCACGATCCAAACATAGCTCCAAGTCAATCATCATCCCTAAATGGTCCATTTACATCATAGGTATCACTTGAACCTTCATTCCATCCACCTAATAGCCATGAGTAGTCTGGTGAATGTAATGAAGCTTTCTGACCATGCACCTAGCAGTAGTAAAGATAAGTTTCCTTGTAGGTTATGTGATTGGTCTGACACACCATCCACCTTTATCTATTCTAGACGAAGCCAAAAAGGTGTTTTGTCTATTCTGGATGAAGCCATCATACCTCACCACAGTGACTTCCATCTGGTTACAAGAGACTCTCCTTTTCATCATGTTGGGAGCATACAAACTGAATTCAAGCATAGTTTTGTCATTTCGAGCTTGTGCAAAAATGAAACTGAATTCAAGCATAGTTTTTTTGTTTCAAGCTTGTGTAAAAATGAAATTGAAGTCAAGCATAGTTTTTCATTTCAATCTTGTGTAGAAATGAAACTGAATCCAAGCATAGTTCCCCCATGGTTCAAGCTTGTCAAAAAATGAACCCATTTACAACTAAATAACCCTTGTGATTTCCATTCTATCAGCTTTTTGAGCCTTGGTTGTGTACACCCCATCACCACCATCCCTTTGGCCGATCATACGCTCTCACTTGGTTGTTTTACCCCTTTTGAGGAACAATTGCAATGAGTTGTCTTATTAGCCAGCCTCTTCATAGAATTCAACATGTTTTGAGAAGTTCCAAAATCACCGGAACCAGTTGCTACCCTTGACACCACTCGTTCCTCAAAATCGAGTCTCCTTTAAACCCTTTTCAAACTCGTTAAATATGAAAATATTGTAGCTTCATGACCCGGATTATCCACAGTTTCTTGTTCATTCTGCCAACGTTTCAAACCCCAAAGGGGGTCCATCATCAGGACAAAAAAGAAAGAATATGAATGAGAAATCATTATTGAGAGGAGAGAGCAAGCGACCAGGATATAAATAAACTAAGAACCCTAATTCTAATAATGGCCGGAAATTGCAAGTCCGCAATTCTCCTCTCAATTTTTATCCTTAGGGTTTCGAGAAGACAGATCTCCTTCCATGTTTCCCCTCCGTACAGGGAATTTATGTTAGATTTTAGGCTTCTGTGGAGGTTTCTTGTAGCTTCATGACCTGGATTATCCACAGTTTCTTGTTCATTCTGCCAACGTTTCAAACCCCAAAGGGGGTCCATCATCAGGACAAAACAGAAAGAATATGAATGAGAAATTATTATTGAGAGAAGAGAGCAAGCGACCTGGATATAAATAAACTAAGAACCCTAATTTTAAAATTGCAGGTCCGCAATTCTCCTCTCAATTTTTATCCTTAGGATTTCGAGAAGACAGATCTCCTTCCATGTTTCCCCTCCGTACAGGGAAGTTATGTTAGATTTTAGGCTTCTGTGGAGGTTTGAGATCTCCTTCCATTCATATTCTTTCTGTTTTGTCCTGATGATGGACCCCCTTTGGGGTTTGAAACGTTGGCAGAATGAACAAGAAACTGTGGATAATACAAGAAACCTCCACAGAAGCCTAAAATCTAACATAACTTCCCTGTACGGAGGGGAAACATGGAAGGAGATCTGTCTTCTCGAAGCCCTAAGGATAAAAATTGAGAGGAGAATTGCGGACCTGCAATTTCCGGCCATTATTAGAATTAGGGTTCTTAGTTTATTTATATCCTGGTCGCTTGCTCTCTCCTCTCAATAATGATTTCTCATTCATATTCTTTCTGTTTTGTCCTGATGATGGACCCCCTTTGGGGTTTGAAACGTTGGCAGAATGAACAAGAAACTGTGGATAATCCGGGTCATGAAGCTACAAGAAACCTCCACAGAAGCCTAAAATCTAACATAACTTCCCTGTACGGAGGGGAAACATGGAAGGAGATCTGTCTTCTCGAAATCCTAAGGATAAAAATTGAGAGGAGAATTGCGGACCTGCAATTTTAAAATTAGGGTTCTTAGTTTATTTATATCCAGGTCGCTTGCTCTCTTCTCTCAATAATGATTTCTCATTCATATTCTTTCTGTTTTGTCCTGATGATGGACCCCCTTTAGGGTTTGAAACGTTGGCAGAATGAACAAGAAACTATGGATAATTCGGGTCATGAAGCTACAAGAAACCTCCACAGAAGCCTAAAATCTAATATGAAAATATTGTCGAGCACCAGCCTTCCAGCTCATTAAAGCGATTGGAAATGTCATCCCTCCTATATGATTTTATAATTTTTCAGACTTGAGGGATTATCTTATGAAAAAGTCGAGCACTTATCTTTTTCAGCTCGTTAAAGTGATTGGAAAAGTCGTCCCTTTCATATTATTTTATCCTTTTTTCGACCTAAGGGATTATTTTACGAAAAAGAATTTATGGAGTTTTATTTTCATCCCTTTTCAAACTCTCTAAACATGAAAAGGACCAAGTTATCCTTGTCATGAAACTTGTTAAAATAATAGCGACAAACTTGTCCATTCTAGATGAGACTGAGTTTCACTGTTGCTAGACTTGTTAAAACATAAAATAGCGATAGGTTTGCCTGAAGGGAAAATTATAGAACAAGCATATGTTATCCTCCTCAAGATTGACAAAAATAAAGAGGTACTGGTCAGCAATGACTGGGGAAAAAGGGAAAAAACTTGAAGAATTTGTGGTAGCAGGTCACTCTTGAACATGAAACTTTCACTTCACCACCATTATTGAGTTGGGTTGGGTTATTTGGTTCACCGGTCATCTCACCATTGGTCTTTCATACCTTCAATATTTTGGGGTCAACGCTACCAATTCATATTCGTGTCGCTGACATGTTCAAGAGAAGTCATTTAGTTGAGAAACCACAATCAAGTTAATGTCTCATCCACTACAATACCTCCAACCTTCATTTTTCATGACCACCATTCTTGAACCTTGTGTCATCAGTCCATTTTCACCTCCAGAAATCATTTGCTTCGTTTCATGTCGTAGATCTGGGATACATTAAGGCCCTCCTATGATGAGTCACTTCTTATTAACATCAACTCATTATCCAAGAAGTTGACATAGAAACAACCCTTTCAGTGCTTTGAAGCTTGCATACATCAATGGCAAGTTTCTCACTTTCGGCAACAAGTTGACATCAATGGCCTTAAATCGAAATATTTTTCATGGTGTTCGACATTGGATCATATATTCTACCACGTAAATTGTATTGTAGCACCTTGAGGGTCATTATCATTATCGATGGTTCCTCTCGTGTCTATTAATAGCTTACATTATTGGCTGGTAATCAGGCGATGTCTTTCCATGTTCGACTTCAAAACATCTCTTCACATGGAATGACTTGTACATCGAGTGAAGATTGAACAAGTTTGAAGACCCCGGATCTAGTTTCATCCATCCAAGTTGTGATATATTCAGGGATATAAAAATATCAAATGTACAAAGGCACTACATTGATGGTCATCCGAACCATGGATGATGACTCTATATCTGAAGATTCACCAGTCTACATCTGCAGACAATATTTAATCTATGTACATGAAATGAATTTATAAATTTGACCATGGGAATGCCTACCTCAGATAGATCATGAAATTTATAGTATGATGATGTATTGTATTGTAACTTATGCGGGTCACCTTCCAATTCGAAACTTCGGATCCTCATGATAAAGCATTTCACCCGACATCAATATTTATGACTTCATGTTTTAGGGGGCAAATGTTATAGACATATTTGGGCGCATCAACCCCAAACTTATATATCAATAAACTAGGGCTCATGAACGCATAAAAGAGTTGGTTCATACCCTAAAAGAGCTTAGTCATCTGATTACATCATTCCCCAAAAGTTCCATCTGAGGAACCATCCTGAAATTGCCTAAACTAAACCACACTGACTACTCCATTGGCAAAGTGCGATGCATACTGAGTGGTACACTACCAAGGTGCAATGCATACTATTTAGACCTTCTATTGGGTGCGATGGGTGAAGATGGGCAAATGTTTGAGACAGTTCGCTAGGTGGTTGCTCATGGAATCTTCAAGAAAATTCTCCTGTGCCACTTGCCTCTCTGAATTCACCTAAGGATGAGTAAGAGATCCAAGAAATCTCCAAGTGGAACCAATTGTAACAAGTGGAATGGAACTAATCATAACCCCATGTATGACTCACAACCTTGCACACATCTATAAATGGATCCCTCATCTAGGAGATCTGGAGGCTGGAATATTATGAATTTCAAGGAAGTGCTGATAGTTTGTAATTGAGGAAAGAGTATTGTATTGTTGGTATGATCTTGCTATTTCATGAGGTGAAGAAGGATTGAAGCTAGGAGGATGATGCTGGATCAGACAACTGGGTTGTAATTCTCCCTTCTATTAATAAAGTTCTTCAAGTTTTCTTCCATATGATTGTGCAAATGTGAATGTTATCATTTATGAATGCTATCATTTGTTCATTATATATATGATTCTGTAATGTTTATGTTGTAACATATCACAATGCTTTGACGGTTCTTTGTTGCTGTACTTGTGTAGGTACTCTCCAAGCATGTTAAATACGGGGAGGAGTTTCAGGATCTATCAAAGGGGAGAGAGATCAAGCAAGGGATTAAGTGGAAGTTCCAGGTTGATTGCATTATCTTTCTCTTATCTGTTGCACATAGAAGAAATCATTGAATTGCTTTAAGTTGTTGCTTCTAGGGTAGCTGCCAAACCTAGAGGGCTAGCATTCTTTAGGAATACTAGTTTTCCTAGAAATAGAGAGTTCAGTAGATTCACGCGTAGTTGAAAAACTTGTGCCTCGAGATGCAGAGTTTGAAACAAGATAGAACAACCTGCCCAGAGATGCATGATGAGGTATGGTGCATAAAATACAAGGGACATGGACATGACAAGGACCACTACCTGGTGTTTGCGAATTACCTTGTGGGAGGAGGGCCAATTCCATTAAGACTAGAGGCACAAGTAGGACCAAGCGTACCTCCTGCACTATGGTGCTCAATTTGTCAGATAGGAGGAAATCATGCTACAGATAACTGGCATCTATTATAGAAGTATACGCAAAATTCACAGCAGCTGTTCTGTAATTTCTATAGGTCAATGGGACATGATGAGTGCACCTATAGAAGTTATGAGTTGATGATGGATCAAACTCCTACCTACAGAGTTCAGGCTGAGACACATCCCCTTGATCAAAACACAGGAATGGTGCACACTGGATTTCAGGGGGGTGGCGAGGGACCAGGAAGAGGTCGCAGCAGCTGATATATTACAATTGTGGAGGGCCAGTGCATTATGCCCGCGATTGTATGAATCTAATGCGACCATCATGCTTGTGTTGTACATTGTTTGATCAAGAGATGGAGGATTGTCCCACACTAATATAGAGGTTGCACAATAAAGGAGCACTCCAACCTCCCTCAACTCAAAACCTACAAATGATGAGGTCCGAGCCACATGAGGAAGACCCTAATGTAAATATCATGCTCCAGAGTGGAATTACAATAGGGAATAACAAAGGAAAGCAGCCTGAAGAAAGTACTTGGGTTCACAAGGCTCAAATGAAGGAACCAGTGTTCGAATTGGAGCACACGAAGGAGATCTTCATAGAAGCTAAGAGGAGCTTCGTTGATGCCTTGACTTCAGGAAGTAAAGATAGGCTGGAGCCGGAAATGGACCCATCAATGATCACTATGTTCTTAGAGACATGCATGAAGCTGCTGCGTGATAGGAAGACTATAAAGGGGTTGCAAGAACTCATAAATAGATGCGCTGGGACCACGCTAGGAGAACCGCGCATAGTCTAGAAGCTCGGGAATCACATGACGTGAACAGTAAGGGAGATGAGATTGACCACACAAATTGGGGAATATGAGATGGACCAAGTGATTATGGATCTGCACTCGGATGTGAACATCCTACCAAAGCAGACATTGGAGTGCATGGGCAGGCATGCGCTGCAATGGTCTCTTATCCAACTATGAATGGCGAATCATGAAAATATCCTACCTATCGGGAAACTACAGGGAATCACAGTAGATATCGAAGGAGCAAAAGCATTAGAAGATTTCAAAGTGATAGAGATTGTTGATGAAAACAATCCCTACCCCACGCTATTAGGAATAGATTGGACCACTGACATGAATGGAGTAATAAATCTGAAGAAGCGCAAGATGATTTTTTAGAAAAATTCTCTACACGTAGTGGTACCTTTAGACCCTACAAAAGGATTCCGCTACACGGATCTAGTGTACGACTACAATAGCGACGAAGATCTAGACTGCATCTACAAGATAACCACGTGAGAGCAAGACTGGGTAAATCCAACCGCGGATGGCCGAATCTCATGGGAGCGTGAAAGTTCTTGCACATCAAATTCTGATGAGGAGATAAAATGATGGTAGAACTGGTTACATGAGGTAACCACACTCAACTATAACATGATGATGAGATCGTTGCGCTACATAGCAATAGGGGTAAGAGATCTACCTATGTATGATGGGTTAAGTGAGGTGGATGACTTCTTGAACATATTTGAAAGAGAAGTGTCGGAACAAAAACTCTTCGACACTTTGAAATGGGTACTACGAGCTATGCCTGCAAGGTGGTGGGGTACACACCAAAGGAGTTTTGAGGATTGGTGCGACTCAAGAAGAATGATGTGCATGCAGTTTTAGAAGCCTCAGATACAATTAACAGACAAGATTGTCAAATGAAATGGTCCGCGCACCCACCTATCCAAGTGGATACAGGCATATGGTGCAAAACCTGCATGAATGCACATAGTCCTCGTGGTAGGAGACATGATCAATAAGCAGGTGCGGGAAAGGCAATGGTGCAAACGATCCCTCCAGTTGGGACCATGGAGTATGGAAAGAACAAGTGCACAGAAGGATATCCACGCAGAAGCCTTTAACAAAGTATGTGATGCGCTGAAAAAGGTCCATAATGTGAAGCGGACTGACTGGAAACTACGCATACCAACGGTTCTATGGGCTTATAGGACCACGTGCAAAAACCTAACCACACAGGCACTGCCAAGGCTAGAGTATAAAGAGAACGCTATAAGCCCTATAGTACCTGAAAAGCTTGGACCGCGCATGATAGCACCGGTAGATATGATGGTTCGCGAAACCTTGGAAGAAATCCAACAGGGAAATTTTAGGCTCCAAGAACTTGAGAAAGAAAGGGTGCGATTAAGGAAGAAAAGCACTCTGGTAGACGTGGAAGTCAAGAAGCTGGAGGATGAGATAAAGGAATATTTTCTTGGAGAAAAACCAAGGTGATAAGACAAGATGCACATGATCACACTGACAAGTTTGAGGACTATCATTGCGAATTGATCAGTCTAATGCCTTGGCTTGGACCGCACATTACTAAACGAACCAACTAGGGTAGCGCGTTGTAGATGATAAAGTGTGTGACGCTGCCCGTAACAATAAAAGGTGGGTATTTTCCAAGAAAAGTGATGGATGATATGATGAAACTCTATATAGGTGGTGCGACCACCTGAATAGTGGTTGAGGGAAGTACAGTCTTAGCACTTTAGGCAGTTGAAAGGAAGCACAGGACTATAAACTATTATGCTTGGGAGCTGCGCGATGTTGGAGCTGTGCGCAGAAGCAAAGAGTCACAAGGTTCGCAACCACGCATGGGGGGCTGCTCTATCACGTGGGTTCGCCAGAAAGTGACTGTTGAAGTCACTATTCACGATGGGATGCTCGACTTGAGAGCAAATGGAGTGGGCGGCAGGCATTTAAGACGTGATTTATAGGCAAGATTTGGGAAAATCTTCCGCCAAGGGAGAATTAAAGAACTGGATTTGTGGGGAACGGTCGAATTCAAATTCAAAAAGTGCTATAAATTACAAAGGGATTCCCAGTAAACAACACTTGTTCATTTTCAAATTGAGCTATTGAGTAGAGCCCTGTTTGTTTTGTATCGAGAGTTAATTGAGCCCTTGAGTTCGCGAGTGATATATTTATAGATGGAGACAATGGGTGCAACTAAAGAAGTCATGGAAATTACATAAATGACCGCCGAAGAGGTCGCACAAGCCCTGACTGTGGGGGATGCCCCCAAAGGCACCGTGATTGTGGAAGAAATCTCGAAATCACTGCATACACCAAGACTAAAGAAGGAAAAACAAGTGATGGTTACCGTATGTGTGTCCCCGCAGAACCCGCTGCACACCAAGATGTTGATGGAAGTAAAGGGGAAAGTTGTTACCATCGAAACTGATGAGGAAGAATACGATCTAGAGGAACTTATCCTCAAAGAAGATGAGGATGAAGGCATGGAGGAGGAAAATAAGCCTACGCACCCTCCAAAAAAGTTTCCCACCTATGTCCCCCTATGAAAAGGGAAGGCTAAAGTGCCCAAGGACCTTGATGAGACCAAGAGCTTGGTCCAGACCCTGGTCCCCCTAGACAACATCATTTTTTAGGGCACGCATCTGGGACGGGTGCCAAGCTTAAAATTTGAAGATTGGGACCTCGCTGACCATGAGAAGTTCCCTCATCTTGAGACCAGGCACCTGTTACACAAAAATATTGTCACCATGATTATTTGTAGTCAGTATGGGTCTATCATCACTTGTACTGTCCTCCTAAGCAAGTCTTAGACCTCAGCTCTTCAAGTCAAGCTTTGAAAATGAGAGAAATACATTGAAAATCAATTAAACTCTGGTTCCGCACTTTCTCTCACTGTTACCTGAGTCCCGCACCCTCTGTTTATAAAAAATGCGGACCTGTCTGCTCTGTCCCTAAAGGTGTGGGTACGGACCCCGGTGAAAGTCAAAAAGGCACAAGTTTATTATAAAAAACTCACTTTAAGGTTAATTCTAGATTATTCTAGAAGGACTTTTGATGTGGATTGGCCGCTCTTAGGTGGTTCATGCATCCCAAAAGAGAAGGAGCTAATCCCTTGATGAGAGGAGCTATCCCTTTGAAGGAGGGATTTATCCCTTTGAAGGAGGACCTAGTAACTTCCCTCCACTGCACTATAAATTCAGGCATTGGGCTAGTTGTTGGGGAGGTTAGAAGCTGAAGATTTTTTAGGGTAAATTCTGGTGAAATTAATACTTCCTAGTTGAGCTTAAGAGGAGAGATCACATACCTTTTTGGCTTCATTGGGAAGAGAGTGAAAATTTTCAAAGTAGAGGAGACTTCTTGCTAGACCCTGGGAGGAGCTTGTACAGCGTCAAGGCATAGGTTGTAAAGTTCTTCTTGATTTGAATTAATACAATCAAACTCATTTTTCTCAAAAAATTGTCTCATTTCATTTGTTTCATGAATTTTTTGACTTTAATGTTAAATATGTTTTATGATATTGGCTTTCCAGGTGCTATTTAATTTGTTTGCTTGTTTGTGTTTGCAGATTCGCGACAAAGGAGCTCATTTGGATCGAAGGAGCGAAGGCTTCCACAAACTTGCGTTGGACCTAAGGTAGGCATAAAACACTTGTTTGCCTTTGTTTATAAAAGCATATTTAGAGAAAGATAGTGTGTGATTGGTTTGCTTGTCATTAGGTCTTCTTTAGATTCTAGGAAGGTCTATCTTGTCAGCAAGATCGACTTATTCCGTGTGACAAAATGGCGACTCCATTGGGGACTTGATTTTTTCCTTGTTTTTACTTTGACCTGAGAAACTGTATTTTTGTTTCTGTTTTTGGATTGTTGTGTGTGGAATTGGGTAGAGATTGTAGATCTAGGGTTATTTTTCATTTTTCATAGCTTTGGGAGAGGACCGCACCCTAGCCTTTTGACACAGTGCGTACTTAAACACAATTTTGCTTTTAGCACAGAGCGGTACCGCACCTGTGTTAACTGTGGGCCTGCAGACCGTGTCAAAATTTTGAAAAACCTAAGATTTCCTCTGTTAGTCAGATTAGTTTTTGTTTAGGAGTTATTATCCACTGCCTAGACTTGCATATAACCTGTCAGAAGCTTTCCTTAGGTTGATTTCATTAGTGTTAGGGTTTTAGGTGAAATTCCTAGGAGTTTTGCTTGTTGGGTTTGTTTTTCATCTTGGTCTTGTAGTAACTCTGAGCTTAGAAGTTGTAGGGACCTCAAATCACCCTGGTTTCTACCAATCTTCTTATGAGTCTGACCATTAATGAAATCTACCCTTGTTGAGGAATCCGCTTTGTGTTTTCTCTTTACAAAACTTCGAAAAGCTTGTGTTTAAAAGTTTGGATTTTCATTTTTAAAAAAGAAAACGAAATTGGTTGTTTTTTACTGATTTGTGATTCTGCATGAATTGGTCCTTAGTTTACATCTAGCTAAATAAAACATCCTTAAAAAAGGCATCTTGTAGGCTTTGACTTCAAATAGGTTTTTATAATTTATAGATCTCAAAGTTAGTCATTTCCATAGTTTTGAGTGTTTTATAAAAGATAAAAAAATCTCTTTTGGAAAAAGTTTGTTTTTGTAGTGGTTGAGTGCTTTGAAACGAAAAGGGAAAAATTTTGTGAAAATAACTAGTTGTCTCATTTTGAGTGCATTGGAAAGGACAAAAGCTCTTCTTTTAATTTGTTTGTTAAGAAAGATTTGTGTTTAAAAAGTATTTGCATTCTCAAACTCTTTCTTAGCTAGAAGTTCATCGAAGGGAAAAGATTGTTTAAATCATCTTAGGTGCATTTTTAGTGATTTTGAGTCGAGCCTTCATACCACGAGTTTCATCTCCGCACCTTTTGACTTAAACAAAAACCAATAAAAAATAACGCTTAAAGCAAAATTCATCTACTAACATTTTTATTTCTAGGGCTCTGATACACCAACTTAGCCTAGGCTAGTGTCTTGGAGTAGGAGAGTAATTAAATCTCCAAGATAGTAAAAACAAAAAAGTAGTTGTATCTTGTGGTAGGGAAGAAATCCAATTGTTTCTTTTATGCTCTGGGAAAGCTCCTCTTAAAGGAGAAGCATGAGATCGTGTCCGAACCAGTGTGGGAATCAATCTTTCCTCATTGGGAACGACGCCAGATATTCACGTATTAAAAACGGTAAACCTCGGATTAACCATTGTCGAGGAGCCTGGGGTCACTTGTTGGTAAACCTTGGATTATGTCAAGGAGCCTTCAAGGGGATTGAGCTTGCTGCTCTGCCCTTGCGTGCGTATCGGATTGTAGACTGTTCCCCCAGGTATATTTGTTTCAATTGGTAACCTTAGTGGCCATATTCTTTAGGATTATTCCTAAGGTGATAGTGGTGGGAAGATCCCACTGTGCCTGGAGCAGACGTTGGCTAGACTCACTTGGATTTTCTGGGGGGTTCTCTTCACTCGAGACAGTTAAGTGGAAGAACTTGTGCCAGTCTATTCATTAAGCAGATTGCCGGGGTAACTATTCCAACCGTCATTTCTGTATTGAACTCTACGACATTAGATTTCATCACCAACTAGTGTTTTCAGTACAGAAAGTTATTGTTTGTGTGTGTTTGATCTCCTAGATTCTTTAGGCGTGTGATTCAAATTTGTTTGGTTTTTTAGAGGCTTTAGGTGGTTTTCATTGAGATTTTACTTTGTTTGCATGTGAAGTAGTTAAAAGTTTTTAACCGTGGCTGAATTACCGAGGAAGTCCCGTAGACTTCGGGGCCAACCTCCTGAGTTTTCATCGAGCCATTCTGAAGGGTTGAAAGTCCTCATAACTCCTAGAGACAATAGAGTTGGGTCACTTGAAGAAGGAGAGTCTTGTTTGGTGGTACATCCTGATTTTCAAGCTTTAGTAGCAGATTATAATCCACAATCAGTGTCTGTTTCTGAAGTTAATGGTAGCTTTTCATCTACTAGTGATAAAGGTGAGGAACCTGAAATATACGAACCTGAAATTGAATTTGTTGCTACTCCGACATCGAGGTTTTGCTTCTCTAACTTCTAGTGGTCCTGGTTCACCTAGGGTAGAAAGAATAATCACCCAAGATCTTCCTTCTGGACTTATAGCTATCGAAGAACTTGCTACTCCGAAGAAGAAGTAGGCATCCCTATCTGTTGGAGAGGTAAATCCCCTCTACGGATAGAGGCGATCCCTACTAGCCCAGAATGGGTCTAGCAACAATCGGTCAATGCTACTATGCAAGTTCCTAATTGCAAATAAAAGGTAGGCAATAAACACCTACTTGGATTCCAATGCTACTGTTTGATGAAGAGACGTCGATCTCGCTCCTTCGCTTTGGCCGGTCACGATCTTCCACGATCCACGTAGATAGATACCTGCACACACGAAGAGAAACACAAACACAAGCGTGAAATCTAATAAATGCAATTATACATCAGTCAGAAAGGATGTAATTCACATTAACCATTATAAAGACAAATGAGAATGGAGCCATAATAGTAGTCATCTATTATTAATCAATAACAGAGAATAGTACAACCAAAGTTCTGACGTTGAATCCTTCTCAAGAGGGTCCAGCCAGCAAGTCTCTTAAGCATTCACCCTTGGAGGTAGATCTCCCAAGAAAAAAACTCTCTCTCACACAAGCAATACTTCACAACCTTCCTTAAGCTCTCTAGCAAATCCACACTTATCACACCAACTACCTACTAGCAGCAGCACTCTAAGCACTATCAATTCCACACTATCCAAAACTAGCTGCTCATGGCCATGGTAGAGGCTTAAATAAGAGAAGGAGTCTCCATGAATGGTGGGAGGATAATCTTATCTCCAAGGAAGGTGGCTCAAATGACGAACAGACATGCCATAGAAGGGAGGGCGACATTTACAAGGCCAACAACCAGGACTGGAGTCATCTGGAAGGCTGGCTGTTAGAACAAACTCGCCCAAACTGGATCAGCGCGGGTGTATAACTGAACTGGGGCGCTGACATCGCATCTGAATAACGGAGAAGGTTGTGTCAACGCGACTCAATACAAACATAGGATGCGCTGGCTCATGAAATTCGACCAGCGCGGAAAACACGTGTGCTTCCACGCTGGCAGCGCATTCGTTGCACTATGAGGCGCCAGTCAGCGCGGTTATTTTGATAACAGTCGCGATGATGGAAAAAACTTTGGCAAAGTGGGTCATTTGGCCAGATTAGAGAGCATGAGCATGATTAATTTGAATTCATGACACAGTAGGGAGACTGACAGAGAGACAGTGACAAATTACTGTGTAACAGATGCCCCCTAAAGCATGAAGCCCGAGAGAGTGGGAGGGGTGAAATGCTTTACAAAACTCGTTGAACTGGAACACCACCAGGAAGAACCTGCACGTATGTACAACTGATATCTCTATTACACGTAGTCTAGGCATGGGCGCAGCCATCCAAAAGACATACGAAAAGGTCTGTGGTATGGACGCAGCCACCCAGCTGAAGAGACCATGATGATAAAAAGGTATGGTCGCAGCCATCCCAAAAGACTCAGGTATGGGCGCAGCCATCCATCAATGAGTCATGTAATAATAATCCACAAAATCGCGACCTAGTTTGCAACAGATAAAAAAACCAGGGTCTTGCGCTCCATCCCAACCCGAACAAAGTACAAGTCCAAGCATGTGAATACATGAGCTGAAGTCGAACATGCAGGAACATCGTCTGATTACCAGCCAATGATGAAAACTGTTAACAGACGCGAGAGGTACCACCAATAATGACGATGGTCCTCAAGGTACTTATAAGTACAATCCGCGGCGTGTGAATCAATGAGCTGGTGTCGAACACCCGCAGAATCATTCGTTCGGAGGCCAATGATGAAAACCTCGTGTCGAACACGAAGAACCTGCCATTGAGGCATGGAGGCTCTAAGGCACCTGAAGGGAGTCTCTAGGTCACCTTCCTGGATAATGAGCTGAATTCGACAGGAGGTAACCTTGATCGAAGGTGGGCCATAATGTTTCCCACATCATCGACACGAGACAGAGAAGGATAAAATATTTTTTGTGAGGTATCAGAAGGAGGTTGTAAGTATGCAGAGGTCAACTTCTCTTGAACATATCGGCGGCACGACAGTGGATTTGGCAGTATCTGACGTCAAATGAGCAGAGGTCATGGTGACAAGGAAATGAGCAGATGAGAGGTCAAATAGGATAACCCAAACCCACGGAGGCTAGTGTAAAACAAGATGAGAAATCCCCACCCAAACACAAATTCAGACTAGTGCCATGTTCAAGAGCGACATACTGCCGACACGACAATTATTACAGTTCCATTTTCCCCACCATTTCTGGCAGGTACCCCGATTATTTTTGGATGACAAGCTTGACGGGGATAGCATATGCTTGGAAAGCGTCATTTCGACGGTGTCCGATGTCATTAAGTTTTAACGAGTCTGACAAAGGAAGAACTCGGCGTCTTTTCCTGTTTAGAGAGTCTAAAAATACAGCGGAAAAGAAAACTCCAGGGGGGTCCTTTTTCGTAAAGTTGTGTCTCTCGAGCCCAAAAAAGTATAAAACAATGCTCGAAAGAACCGCCTGACTGATACGATCGAGGAGTACTTTTCGTAAATAGTAACTTCGACCCGAAAAAGTAAAAAAGCGGTCAGAAGTACGTCATTTTGGAGCCAATAACGAGCGCGAAACGACAAACAACCGGCAATCTTTTTAAGTTAAACGGTCGAAAAAAGAGCTTTAAAAGTGATCGCCTCTCATTCCTTTTAACGAGCCGAAAGGGAGCTCGGCCATCTTTTCTTGCTTTACGTCGAAAAAGAGCTTAAAGACGACGTTTCGGGACCAAGTGTGTATAGAACCGTCGTGACCCTGCCGGTTACTAGAATCTGCACAAGAACACTGCACGCGTAAACCTGTCCGACATGTTAAAAACATAGAAAAACATGCATAAAAGCATAGTACAGCGACATTGGCACTAAATACATGGTAAAAACATGACAAAAACCCACATTTATGAAAAACCATAGTCAATTATAAATTTTTTGACCATAAATATGGGGGTAAAAGAAGATTTTTACCATTGTTACCATTTTGAGCCGTGGAGAACATTGTGGAGCTGCGAGGTTGACGGAGCGAATTCCATCCCGTGCGGACACCATCCATCCTGCAATTTGTTCCAGGTAGGTTCTCCTTCTCCTGCGCTTCATTTTGAGTCATTTTTGCAACATTTCCACGGTGGGAAGTGGTAGTTTGGGCAAATTTTATGAGCTTCAATGCGCTCCCGGTCAGCGTGGATTTCCTCATCGGGTTTGCGCTGATCGGATAATTTTTACACACACCACCTCCGGATCAGCGCGGAAAACACGTGTGCTTCCGTGCTGACCCAAGGAAAAAAACAAAGGGCGCCATGATCAGCGCGACTGTTTTAAAAACAGTCGCGCTGACACCGTGAAATTATATTTTTATCAATTTGAACGTATAAACTTCAATGGTCAGGGCTTCTAATAGTTTTTTGTGGTCATGCAGGACAAAATGGCATTTGTTTGGCAAGAGAGAGCTCACGATAACGAGGATATAGCGGCTTATGCCGATGCTGGGTGCCGCAATGCAATGCGGGCATGCGGGTTGCTCAAATTTTTCCTCACTCCGTGCCTGCGAGCACAACCCGATCTCCTCGAGTTCCTAATCAGAGCCTGGAATCCTGTTGATGGAAAGTTTACGATTCGAGGCCGTGATATCGAGTTTGATTACACGGATATTTATTTTTTGACCGGGTTATCACGCCGAGGCGAGATGCCCATTCTGGAGGGGCAACGACCCAGCGGTGAAACCCTCGATATGCTGATGGCTCGAGTGTGCCCGCGGGCACGTAAAACGTGGAGTGGAAAGGTAGCTATTCCGACGGTGGAGGACATCATCCTTCGAACCATACTCTTCATGGTGACCTGGGCAGCGGGCTGCTTGGCCAATCACGAGGCCTCAAAGACCCATCTACTATTAGCTCTCGAGTGTTTACAGCCCACCATATTCAACTGGGCAGCAGCAGTAACAACCAGCATGAAGAGACAACTGAGAAACTGTCGACGCGGTGAGTCGAAACAGTTCGGTTATGGGTCGCTCTTACTCCCTCTCATGCTGGAGCGGGTACCGGCTTTACAGCTACAGGACATGGTCGTGGATCCACCCAGAGGTCCCCGGGGGACGAGGGCTAGTCGATGGGGCCATGTCATGCCGCGAGGAGGTGGCAGCCGCCCAGTGGCATGGGGTGTATATTTTCGAGAGTGGCTGGATCGGTAGGTTGTTTTTGTAGAGGATTGGCCATATGCTGGCATAGACTTCCGCGGTGATCCAGACATGCCACTGCCTTCGGGAGAGCATTGGGACGATGGTGGTAAGCCACTTGATCTCTTTTTAATTTTTTATCTTTTGTACTATTTTTTAATTTTTCATGTACATGTCTTTATGATGAATGCTATGGTATGCAGATGTGGGACCCACGAGACCCCTTGGTCTAGCCCCAGAGGCACGAAGAGAGGCACAAGGCACTAGAGCCCTGGCCTTGGCTCCTCCAGGAGTCGATACGATGGAGACTGTGACACATAACCTCGAGGGCTTACTGGCGGGGGTTCCAGATTACCAGGGGATAGAGGAGGTCCCCATAGCATCTCAGATTCACACAGTGGGGGTGGAACCCAGGATGCACCGCCTTTTGAGGCGGGTGGCATGGGCAGTTGTATGCTACAGAGAGCATAACCCACCACAGTAGACATCTAGGTCTTATTTCCACTGATGTTTTTTGAGAGACATGTGTCTCAGATGTACTGAGGACACCGGCCTTATCTTAGACATATACACTTATTTTTTAGCGCCTTGGTGGTTGAAGGGAAAGTACCCCTAGGGTCCTTTGGGCTAAGACTCTACCAGACTGAAAATTGCTTATTCAAAGAAACACACACACAGCCATTATCTTTACTTTAAGCAAATTCTAATGTTAAGGGTACGTACCTAAGGTCCTACATTCGAGAAGGCCTTTAGGGTCCAAACCCTTCTTGGAGTTCCCTTCTTCTTCCTTTGACCTGTAAAACAAACAAATCAAAGAACACAACAGTACATGGACCAATACTTATATATGAACCATCTTCATGCTATAAAGTTAGTTATAAAAATCTTTAAGTAACTACTTGCATAAGAATTCAAGACAAGAATCTCATAAGCATAAAGAAAGATTGTTTCGGGAACCAAGACGTGTTTCTTTTATATAAAGGCAAATAAAGTACATATAACGGAAATATATCACCTGAAACACCTTCAGCAGGCTCCAAGCAAAGATTCCTCCTGGATTCGTTCCAGCCTCAAGCCTCCAACAAGAGCTCCTTCCAAGTCTTACTCAATGATGACATAAAGGATGAATGATCACCAATACACATGGAAACAAGGGTTTCCTATGCAAAATGGGGGGAGTGCAGAAAGCACCAAGGATTTCAGACCTGGTCTATGGGGAAAATCTGAGCATAATAATCTTGCTCTTCTTTTCTCTCTCCCTTGGGCCTTCCCTTTGATGTCTTTTTATACCATCTCCAAAGTAGTTTTTTAGTTAGGAGTTGGTTGGGAACAGTTGGGCCACGGGCACTAACTTGTGATCAGCAGGTAAAACCCGCGATCTCCGCCCGAAAATGAGGAATTATTTATTTTTTAAGTGTTTTAATACATACACGTGGGTTTGGTATACACAGACCCGCGTGTACACGCGTTTAACTCAGGGAAATGTCGCGTCTAGGGAATAAAACACTGTTTTTTAAATTTTAGGACCAGGTCTGGAAGGAGGGGTTTCCCTAGGCCATGAGTGCAGCATCACAAACCATAAGAGTGAGATTTGGAGCTATAACAGATGCCCCCTAATATATGAGGTCAGAAGGGGAACATGATGGCCGAAATATATTATGTAATTACATGGAAAGGAACTATGTCGAAAAACCAAGGAGGACTGCACCAGAATTCAGCCTGCCAAGCTACCGAAAGGAGATCAGAAAGAAACACTGTCTGAGGCGGGCATACCCATGCTCAGGAAAAGTAAAGCATGTCCGCATATCAAGTACAAGCGGATCCACTAAGTATACAAGTATAAATGACTGGAAGATACATAATGGATCATCTGATCATAATAAGTCAGTACATGTCTGAATATCACATATAAGACTATCAATGATGCTGAAAGATGCAACGGATCACTGATATCAAAGACTGATCCCAAAAGGTACCAACTGAACATGATGGAATAGGATGGTACTACACTGCAAACTCAGGTGCCAGCATATAGAATGTCGCCATGACTGACTGCAACATATAAGGTGGAGTGGTATCAACTAGCAGTAACAGGAGCAACTGTCAAGTGAACCAATGAATGTTGATACAACCTGAGGTCTTCACCGACCGCCGTGGTACATTTCTACACCATGGGAATAAATGATCTGAAGTCGACCATGTGAGAAATCGTTTGATTACCGGTCATTGATGTATACCGTTAACAAACACGAGACTACTCACCGATAATGATAATGAGCGTCAAGGTACCCAGTACAATCTAACAAGTGTGAATAGATGAGCTGAAGTCGAACACCTGTAAGAATCTATCGATCAGGAGACAATAATGGTTTCCCACTGCCGATAGCGAAGGATCTGCCACTAATGACTGCAAACCCCAAGTTACTGCCAAATGGACTCTAGATCTTTGCCCCAGAGTAATGAGTCGAAGTCGATAGGGAAAGATCCGCTAGAAGGAAGGCATTAAGGCATCCTCCATCAATCTAGCGCGAGTGTAACCCGTAGGCCAATAATGTGGAAGGAATCAGACGAAAAAGATGTAGTAACCCAACCGAAGTACGTTTCCGGCGTACACAAGATGTGGCTAGCGCACGGAAGAAACCCTCTGAACCAACCAATAATGAAAGTTGACACAGAGGCGAGGTATCCACCAATAGGGTCAAATGGAAACCAAGGTACTGCACGAATCCCAACGTGTGATAATGTACGCTGATGTCGAACACAAGGGAAACCACTCAGTCAAAGACCCATGATACTGATCGATGTTGAGCACAAGGTGACCTATCAATAATGAAAATAGGGCCAGGGTGCGGCTCTAGGACTGTCCTCAAAGCAAGGTGTCATCATCAATAAGGACAAGACCCGCCAGCAAGAAGTCAATGGGGACCTTCTCAAACCGGCACGAGTAAAGGACCAATATAACTGATGTGATGATAGACATGACACTAACAACCAGGGATGGCCGACTGAAAAATGAGTCAAGAGACACCGCAGAAAGGCCGACTCAGGCTAACTTCCCTTGAACAAAAGCACGACTCAATGTGACTATGTGGCAGCATATGATGAATCTGTATAAGTTCGTCATGCAGGAGGCACAAACGAACCCTCCATATGATTGGAAGAGATAACCAATCGGGGGATAACTGACTTGATAACAAGGTTATGGCGTACCTAAGTCAAACTAAATCCCACCCATGCGGAGGAGACTTTGTTTTGAGTGCTTTGTTCAAGGGCGACATGACTGACTCTAGCTGCCAACAATAAATGGAAATAATGTCCCTGTTCCCGCTCTTTTTTGGAATATCTATTTTTTTTTGTCTTTTTCTGATAAGCCGGAAAAAGAATAAAAGAATTCTATGGTATAGTGGAAAGAACGAGTGTCGATGAAACAGATGATCTAGTTCCTGGGAAAGGAACGTTCTTATGCTCAATGCAGGGAGGTGAAAACTGGTCAATGACACTCAGAGGTATGTTCCTTCCACGGATCTGGGTATGTCAAGCTGCAGAAGTCAAAGGTATGCAAGGTTGATTTTGCAGACGTCATGGTCAAAAGCTGGCCTAAACACGAGTCCAAGTGAAGCCGGCTCTAGGCAAAAAGGTGCAAATGGTCAACATGCAATGCAAAAGTACAACTCGACACGCATAGGAGCCTCTAGGGTATAAGGCCAGAATGAAGCGAAGAAGCAAAGAGGAATGAGTCTTCAATGCATAAGTCGTGGCGGGACTACGGAGGACTCCCGAGCCTACTCAAAATGAAGCAGCATGGGCAACAAATGTCAGTGAGGTGCTAACTAGGATGCCCATGTAAAGGATGGCTCTACCATCGTGACATGATTTAAAGAATCGGCGAGTGAAAATGGCTAACGAACCATAACACGATGGGGTCGACCCTATGGCAGATGTATCGGTCAAATGGAGGCTAGTATGCATAATGCAACGGAAAAATGGTGTTCCTAACCTATATGCCAGTGAGAACACGATACCTGCCATGGCGGGTCAGCAGTCATGGAACCGTCTCGAACTGTCGAAAAATGTCCAAAATGTCCTGAAAAACAACCCAATCTCGACATTCCAAGCTCCCAAGTTAAAAGTGACATGAAACCAAACAAAATAAAATTTTGAAAAAATTTTGCATTTTCAAAACTTATAAAAAGAAATTTTTGACTTACCATTTTCACCGTTTGACTTGGAGAGCAAAAATTGTGGAGCAAAAGGAGCAAACTTCCCTGTGACTTATTCAACCGTTCAAACTTGCCGAAAACTTCCAGGTAAGCACTAAACTTGTCTTGCAATTAATTGTGATAGTTTTTAGGAAGTTTAATTGATGTTTTACCGTTGGATTTTTGCAAAAAATTCCTTTGCGGCGTACACACGGGTTGGCTATATAGAACTCGCGTATACGACGGCCCTACACGCGACTGTATACAAAGGAACCCGCGTGTGCGCAGCAAACTAATTTTATACACAAAACTAACGGATGAAAATGATTTTTTCTTCCGTGATGACTCTCACATGGCGTGAAAGAGAGCACTCAGCTGTGGATAGTGAAGTTATGAACAAAGATGAGGCATTAGATGCCCTACGGGGATGTGGGTTGCTAAAATTCTTCAAATTGCCAAATATGAAAGCCAACACGTGTTTTCTCGAGAGACTCATTGATTATTGGGATGTCGATGAGGAAGAATTCATCATTGATCAGATGCCACTCAGGGTAGAAGTGGAAGATATATATTTTATCACGGGCCTTTCCCGAAGGGGAGAGGTAGTACATTCCCGGGGCAGGACACGGAATAGCCTCAGTGTAGATGACTATGTACAGATCTATTGCCCGGGTCATCGGAAGGTCGGGAGCCAAATCTCTATCCCACATGTGGTGAGTTTGTCACTCAGGATAATCTTGTTCACCATAGGTCGAGTGAACGGATCATCCTCACTACATCAGGCGTCACGGGTAAACATTAGCATGGCAGTGGACTATCTCACTACAGTGTTTGACTGGTGTACTCCTCTCCTTGCCAACATGAAGGAACAACTCACTTCTATCAGGAGGGGACAGACCAAGAACTTTGGGTTCGGAACCATCTTGTGCACTTTCTTCTTCGAGAAGGTTCCCGCACTCCGCCCTAGGGTAGCAGTTTCCATCAGTAGTCCACGTGATCCACGCATGGGCCGGTGGGCTGACTTGATGAAACGTCTGGGGGGTGGGGAAGTCCCTAGGAATGCATTCGACGATGATTTCTTTACCTGGTGGGAGTAGCAAATCATCGTCATGGATGATTACCCCTATGCCGGACTAGATTTCCAAGGAGATCCTGATCTAGTGTTACCACCGGATGTGGCATGGGGCGAGATTGGTAAGATTTTTTATTTTTATGATTTTATGATTTTTTTTTTTTGGATTTTTCAAATATAATGATGAACTTTGAAAAATATTTTTTGATGAGATTCAAATGACTAATATGATGATCATGTTCCAGATATTGGGCCCGTACGACCAGATGGATTCCCGTGGCATGGACGGTGTGGCCGAGGAGCCGAAGAGGCGGCTGCGGATGCGGAACGAACCTTAAACAACGTCCAGCGACACTTGGCGAGACTGAGCTACCAAGTACCGATGGCCGAGATAGAGGACCTTCCTCCAGATATGCAGCGTCATGTGGTTGGGATGCCACGTGACTGGGTTCGCATTTAGCTACTCATCCAGAGCCGAGGCATTAGATATGCCTGACATGATTATGGGCATTTGAGTCCCAATTTTGTATATTTTTGGACACACATATGTACGCTCGAGACGCTTTGCGATATATATATATATATATATATATATATATATATATATATATATATATATATATATATATATATATATATATATATATATATACAGTTTGACTTTTTGATGCATGATTTTATGACGATGAATGATTGATATTCCAGTCTAATGCTTGATTAGCGATAGAATCAGCTAACCAATTTTGAGATCTTGGAATGTGCAAATAATTAATGTAAATAAATGATCTTTGCAACAACCTCACCCTTAAATATTGGCGATATAAAAATGGATCTCTAACCCGATAAATGTTATTTAACTGAGACACTATCAATTGAGAATCAAGATATACTACCAACGAGTCGATCCCATAAGAGATTGCCTCGGATAATAAATTGATAACAGCTGTATACTCGGCCATATTGTTTGAAGCAGGACCGATACACACGCCTCTCGATATCATCAACTGACCAGTTGAGTAATAAAGTACCCAAGCTGCGGAAGCAAGATTCCGAGTGTGCCGACTAGCACCATCGGCGAACCCAAAATAGACCAAATCATCCATCAGCACCTGCCACAACAGACCAAAAAGCACTGATATCAGAAAACGCTCGACAATATATGTATAAATATATACATAAAATACAAAGAAGTCATCGCCCAGCCTAAACTAAGCAAAGTAGTTTATTAGGTAGAACCCATTTCGGGGCTCCGCCAGCTTGTTTCCTTCGAAATCAATTAACTCATACGATCCTTTTTCTAAAACTCGTTTGATAATGAAAGGACCGTACCACATAGGCTTAAATTTGCCTGCCCCCAAGGCATCCTTATCTTGGTCATAGACCAAGACAAGGTCACCTTCAGAAAAGACACGAGGACGGACAGACTTATCATACTGTGTTTTGACCCTTTTCTTATGGGCCTCATTCATCGTGGCGGCATCTCGACGCTGCTCATCGAGATGTTCCAAGTGAACTAGGCGCTCCTCGAGACTTGAAGTCTCAGGAAGAAGCTCAACAGCCAACTTTAGAGATGGGATTTCACATTCAACTGGAAAGATAGATTCCATCCCGTAAACCAACTGAAAAGGAGTAAAACCAGTAGCCGTTTTGACGGAGGTTCGGTATGCCCAAAGAGCCGAATACAACATAATGTGCCAATTGGACCGATTTTTATCGATTGTCCGTTGGAGTATCGTCTTAAGAGTTTTATTGACCGCCTCGACCTGTCCATTGGCCTGAGGATAATAAGGGGACGAATGCTCCTGACGGAATCCTAATTTAAGGGCCAATTCGGACATTAGCTGATTTTGGAAATGACTGCCATGGTCAGTGACAATCTCCCTTGGGATACCGAATCTTGAGATAACCTGATTAAAAAGAAACAAAGATGTCGTGTCACTGTCGTTATTATAAGTAGGCATGGCTTCAGCCCACTTCGTGAAGTAGTCTACAGCCACTATAATATACTTGTGATTCGCCGCTGAAGGTGGATTACAAGTCGTAAAATCAATACCCCACTTAGTGAAGGGACCGACGGTGACAACGGGAAAAAGGGGAGCTGGATGCGCGCGCATCTTGCGAGTAAAAATTTGACATGGGTGGCAACGTTTGACCGCTTCCACACAGTCCTTAAAGAGTGAAGGCCAAAAGTAGCCGGCACGTAAGATGCGCTGGGCTGTAGCAAGCCCTGATAGATGACCACCACAAGCTCCACTGTGGCAATCATTTAGAACAGACTCTGCTTCCTCTAAGGTTAAACAACGTCGAAGAATTGAATCAACCCCTCGACGGTATAATGTGTCACCAATGATAACATAGTTTTTAGCCAGGTGACATAACTTGCGACGTTCATCCTTGGAGAAAGTAGAGGGAAACTTCGAAGTCTGGAGATAAACAATGATATCTCCATACCAAGGGTCTTGTGAAGAGATGAGGAATATATGTTCGTCGGGTAAACTTTCCTCATAAACAATATCCTCTCCACAAGGAAGCTCAGAAATTAGCTTCGCGAAGACCATAGATTTCTTAGACTTGGCGGACAAGAATTCGAGATCGAATTCTTGTAAAATGACTATCCATCTATTATATTTTCCCCCAATCACTCGCCTACTGAGGAAAAATTGAAATGGATTGACCGCCGCTAAGACAAAAGTTTTGCGTAGCAAAATATAATGACGGAGCCTCTGGACAGCATGGACAGCTGCCAAGGCCAATTTCTCAACCGGAGAATAGCGGAGTTCAGGACCTATTAAGCCTTGGCTCAAATAATAAATCACGTGCTCGACAAGAGCATCGTCCTCCTAAACTAGAACCATACCAATGGTAGATTCTGCTGCAGCAAGATATAAAAGGAAGTCTCTACCATAATCCGGTGGACTCAAAAGCGGGGCAGAGACTAATGCCTTTTTCAAAGCATCAAACGACCGCTGCACAAAGTCGTCCCACACAAATGGAACTCCTTTTCGTAGCAAACGCATGAACCCTTTAGTGATCTCGGCATAGTTTGCTATAAACCGTCTTAAGAAATTAGCCTTCCCTTGAAGACTTTGAAGTTGACGAATTGAGGACGGGGGAGGCCACTGAACTATTGCCTCAACCTTGAAGGGATCAACCCGAATCCCTTCATTGGACACAATAAGCCCTAACAGCCGACCGAATGTAACCGCGAAAACGCATTTATTGGGATTCAACCGGAGTTTATAGAAATGACATCGCTCAAAGACTAATCAAAGATGACTAGGATGATCAGTTCTCTTTCGAGAGCGAGCAGCGAGATCATCTAAGTATGCCTCGATGACATGTTTGATGTCATGGAAAGCGTATGACATGGACCACTGAAAAGTGGCTCCAGCATTTTTAAGACCAAAAGGCATCTTTCGATATGCAAAGGTACCCCAGGGACATATGAAGGCTTTCTTATGTTGGTCTTCAGGACGGATAGAGATTTGATTATAACCCGAAAAACCATCCATGAAGGAAAAAATTTCATTACCCGCACACTCGTCGATAATCTGATCAATGAATGGCGTGGGGTAATTGTCTTTCGGACAAGCCTTGTTTAAGTCCCTAAAATCAATGCATACTCGGATTGTTCCTTGCTTTTTGTCCACAGGGACTGGGTTAGAAACCCAATCCGTAAGAGGAACAGGGTATATAAAACCCGCCCTTAGCAGCTTCTCAACCTCAGCTTTGATAGCTGCTGCTTTCATAGGGTTAACCGGTCGAAGCCTTTGACGAATTGGTTTTTTGTTTTCGTATGTCTTGATCTCATGTTGGACTATAGAAGGATCAATGCCAGGCATTTCCTCATAAGACCAAGCAAACACATCGCGATATTCCTTGAATAGGTCGGTGTAAATTTGAATTTCTTCAGGGGAACACTCAATTCCGATGAAGATATTCTCGATGATGTTAGGATCCTTAGAGATGTTTATAGGTATCGTTTTTGAAATTACCGACATATTACCTTCGGCACGTACGTGTGTTGGAGCCAAAGGGTTCGACACCGTACAAACATCACTACCAACGAGCTCGGAGAATCTAGATTCTACTTCCCGCAATGGAGGAAGAAAATATGAACGATGGTGTAAGTCTTCCCAAGGTCGATCTATACCCATCATTACTTCGAGGATTGCTTCTTCAGAAGGTAGAACCGAATCTAAGTAGTCCAAGGCAGAGGAAGAATCAAAGCTCCAAGCCGGGGCCACATGACCATCTAACTCCTCTTCGGAAAAAGGAGTAGAATGGTTATCTGCAGAGTCTACGATAGACTGATATCTAAGCTCAGCTGCAGATATAGGAAACGCCATTCCATTAACTTGTCCTTCAACTAATGTGGTTGTAGGTGAAGGCACGGTCCAAGGGTCGGAAAAATAATGAGTTCAGAAGAACTCTTCTCGAGGAGACTCCTTGGATGATGAAATAGCATTGATTCCTGCAAAAGGAGAGGGAAGATCAAACGTACCCATCAATGAGGAATACATCCCTACTCCTAAATTCTCATTCGGCGGGCGAGGGTTATCCACCAAAGGAATAGTAGAGTCGGAGCTTGCTTGAGGATCGATTAGGGAATAGTCCAATTGATCAACCTTAACGATTTTCCCTTCATAAGGAAAGCAAATGACACGAAACAGAGTCGACACGACGGCTTCCATCTCGTATACCCAGTTCCTTCCTAATAGGAGATTATAGTCTAGGTTAGCATCTACGACTTCAACTTCGACATTAACGACCTTCCCTCCAACACATATAGGAAAGGCCGGGATAATCCCATGTGGCTTGTGAGAATGGCCATCAAATGCAGTTAAGACGGTTGGTGAAGGAACAGCCGAAGGTGAACCAATAGCTTTCCAACATGACATGGACATGACACATGTGGAAGCTCCTTCATCTATAACTGTGCAAAAAATATTGATTTTCCGGTATGTAGACTTTATCTAAAAAGCCATATGATGAGGGAGTCTCTTTTTGACATTTGACATGTCAAAAGAGAGCACTAAAGAGTTAGCTGGATCGACTGCTCCAATTGCGGAGAGTAAAGCACTTCTCTGAGACGGACACGACTGGAGAACCTCCAAAGCGGACATAGCACATGGGCTTTGAGCCAAATCCTCCACAATGGAGTAATTTTGGGCGGCCCTAGCATTAGGGTTAATCGTCACGCGTTTGGCGGAACCTTTCGGTATCCTAGGTATAGTCTCAACAGGGGGCCGCTCAATATGAAGGTCACTACCTCCGGGAACAGTTTTATCCTTAGATGTTTCGGCTTCACCATAATCACGTGACCGAGTAGTCACATGGACATTTGAACCCATCATAAAAACATTTGATGCTTTTTCCCCTTCCTGGTTGCCCCCTGAGGAGGTCCCAGGATTCGAATTTGCGCCAGCAAGAAGTTGCTGCCCTTGGGGAAACGGGTTAGTTAACACAGCTTGCGAACTAGAAGTCCCTTGCTGTCCTAACAAGTGCTGAGCGTCTTCAATTCTAGGGCAGAGATGAGTTAGATGGTCCCCACTACATAACTTGCAAGGAAACTTAACTTTCTTTCTCGACTCACCTTTACCACCACCAGCGTTGTTGCCGGATTTATTTGCATCGGGCTTCCCATCCGAGTTCTTTTTCTTACCACGTCCTTTCTTTTTCCCATTGGAATTTTGATTTCCTTTGGGGTTATCGGATTGGACGGCGTTAATTGAAGAAGTTTGGGAAGCGGGAGGATTAGACAATGTGACTTGGTTGTTAGAAGCAGTTTGCAAAGACAACTGCTGCAATTGATTCAACAAGTTCACTGTAGATGTGTCTACAGACCCAACGATACCGTCCGCGTGCGGACCTGGCTTCGGCTTAGCTAAATCAACCTTAGATCCAGGAGCATCTGGCAAGTACTTTTGGAGGATCCCAGACTGAGAGTAAATCAGTTCTAACTGCTGGGCCCTGAAAATGGCTTGCTCCTCAGAATAGACCCCAGACATGGAGACATCCTTGGAGATCTCAGGTTGCAAAGACTTCAAAAACCACTCTAGACGGTACTCCGGAGGGATTTCAGCTTTAATGAGCCTCTTTCTTTGTCTCCATTCCTGAATGTGATCAGAAATGTGGGTTTCCTTATCCTGACGAAAGGTGGCCAGAAGTTCAGTTCCGGCATCATAGCGGACAGGCAACTGGAAGTGATTTAAGAAGATATTGGCTAAGTCAGCGAACGATGTAAAGCTGCCCCCTGGCAACTCTATGTACCATTTAGCCGCATTACCAGTCAAGGTGCGCTGAAAGAGTCTCAACCTAATCGAATCCTCGATGAGGGAGTTGTATGAGCACCACAAATGGAATGTGGTTACATGATCGCCCGGCTCCTCACCACTCTTCCCTTCGAATTTTGGAATGTCCAAAGGGAGTTTGGTTGGGACCGGAGGCCAGGCTGGATTATACCTGATTGGGTCGTTTTTTAACTTTGTGAGATCTGGCAGGTTTAACGTTGCCAGAAACGGAAGCCTAGGAGGACCTAGGGGATTCCACCCAGACTGGGCAGAACTCCCAAAGTTTTGAAAAGATTGTCCTGGGATTTGGGAGGCACCAGGCTACCCGAAGTGACCAGTAGAACCGGCTGAACAAAAAGGCAAGCCTTGTGGTCCAGCAAAATTCAGAGTTTGACCAACTCCTGCCGTATAACCTCCATAGCCCGCAAATTTTCCTCCTAAAGAATGGTAAGCAGTTGATAACCCCTGATATGGGTTCCAAGCCGAAGCAAGTGGAGGAATACTTTGAAACGAACTAACCGTGGTGTACGGCCTATTCCCTTGTTGGCCGATAAATGGATTCCCAGTTCCTGCACTACTAACCCCAGGGTTATTCCAACATTGGAAAGGATTGCTGCTTTGTCCTATAGAAGAAAAAGGCATGGATCCTACCGTCGGGTTGGAATGTGGTATATGACCACTTCCGAAAGGAAAACCCTGGAATGAGGCCGATCCGCCCATCATGGACGTAGCCGCACTAAACAGAACTGATGGAATACCCTGTGATTGGGTGCCAAAAGAGAAGAGTCCAGTACTAAAAGCATTGGTTTGGGCATTTCCACTCATGGACGGAATGGAGGTAGACCCAAGTAGAGATGTGCTCGCAAAAGATCCAAACAAGGAAGTGGAGGGGATGGAAATGGTTCCTCCCCCTTGCACCGATGTAGGGGTTTGCATAGTCGCAGCACTCGTAGAAGCCATGCTTCCAGTAGTGGTCATGAATGGTAAGCGCGTAGCGTAACCTGGACTTGCTGGTCTATGTGACGGAGTCCCAACGTATTGCAATACGTCTGGATGACTAAATCGTAGAGGAGAATTTGGAACCACTAATGATTCTGAAAGTTCTTCTACCTCTACGTTATTCTCCGCTTGAAATCGAACTCGAGAAAGGACTGGATTATCCCTCTCTTGCTCAGAAGTACTAGGCCTTGCTTGGCCGCTAATGTCCCCGAGAGGAGGATCAATCCCCGATGCGTCAACCGGTGTGGGATGGACCCCACCAGTAGTGTTGCCTCTGCGCCTTCTAAGAGAAGGCTCTAAACTAGGTGGCGAGAGACCACGAAGTCTTCGAGACCATCTTGGAGACCGGTCAGCCACTTTGAATTTTTTGTTATGATCTAACTAAAGACTCAAAAAATTAAAAGCTAAGCCGACTAGGAGCATAGAGCACACACTATAAAGTCCCTAAAGATACAGCCAGTCAAACAACTTCCAAGTATTTCCGCTCCGGGTGATTAGGACCGGACACCAAAATACGAGAAAGTGAATCAAGGGATCTTCCAAAGATAGTCTGGGATGATGAGGGCCCAGTCCTATCAGTGAAGGTATCAGAGGAAGTTACGCTGACCTCCTAACAACAGCCTGCGCCGGTGCAAGCCCCCAAGCTTCGCAAGGGTGCCCTCCAGTAGTACTGTCGAGAGTGATACAACGTCAACCTCAGGTGCCACGGGATTCCCCTCCGCAGCCACCTATGCAGATCCCTAGGAGAGGCAACTATGGATACCAACTCGTCGCAGAAGCCAAGCGGAACAGTCGTGAGGTAAGTTCAGACAAGTAGGAGAGGGGGTATCTCTCTTCCCTGTCTTCACAAACCCTCGTGCTTAACTCCCAGATCCGGAGCTTTCTTGGTCTTCCTAACACTATTGGATTTACTCTCGTTAATCAGACTCTTATGTTTGACGTTTTACGTGGCCTTGGAGAGTTAACTCTCCACTCGCCTAATCCAAGGCCCTAAAATCCTAAACTTGTTGGTGTAACTGACTAAAACAAAAAAGTTCTAGTGGATTTTAATTTAGCGCTTGATTTTATTAGGTTGTTCTTTAAGTCACAGGGTAATGGAGATGAAACTTGTGGTGTTTTTATGGACGCAAAAGAAATTAATAAAACTTAGCTACATGCATATGCACTTTTTGTTTTCGATGAAGAGCAATTTCTATGAGGTTCAGAGGTACTTCTAATATAAACAAATTTTCTTTTTCTTTTCAGACTCCACACTCACAAAAACTAACAAAACTAAATATGCCTAAAAAGAGATGCAAATCTATCCTAATGCAAGAACTATATGTGGATGCAAGATTTAAAGACTACTTCTAAAAACAAAGAAGGAAATTTGCTGCTTTACCAAATTTTGTCTTGCCACTAAAATGCTTAGATAGAAGATGATGTGTTACCAATCATTTCGTCCAAACAATAAAAACAAGTTTTAAGATAAAAACACAACACTTTCACTTCGCAAAAAAGGAAATCAAATGAAAAGCAAGTTTAAGAAAGCGAAACTCAACTTTCAAAAGATTTTCTTTCAATCAAACCAAAAAGTCTTTTTCAAAGGAAAGCTCTCAAAAATACTGACACCAATGATTGATAAATAGGCAACCAAACACTTTTGTGAATTGACACCTTTCAAATGATGAAAACTCAACAAAAATAAATGTGTTTGAAATCGCTTTTGACAATCAGAAGCAGCAATGAAAGTCCAAAAGATCAAAAGACAAGTTTCAAGAAAATGGTAACAAACAACTTTCCCGAAACGAAGGAGCAAATGGTCACAAAAATGGTTTCGTTAAGCAAACAAAAGGGTCATCAAAACAAAAATGAACACAAAGCTTGAAATCCAATCTTCTTACTCTGCCAAAACAGAGCAGTCAAGATTCTTAACCAGAAATCTTGTGTGTCAAAAATCAATGACGCTTGCAATCAACGAAAACAAGACTAATACTCCTTATAACTAGAGAGAGTTCAGAACAAGATGCCCCCTGTTAAACAGAGGACTGTTACTGGAAAATGACTGCTTGAAACTGACCCAAACCACCAGACAAACATTCAGCAAAAAGAAAATTTATAAATCTTGAAAATTATATGGTATACGCGCCTGCAGTGATGTGTAGAGTGCGTGTACACGCGACTGTAACTGAGGAAACCTGTGTATACGTGGGTTCACTTAGTACAACTTGCGTATATACGCTTTTGTAATCCAGCGAGACAGCGTATATGAAGACTTTCAAGAAAAATAAAAAACACAGACTGAAAAAACTAGAAAAGCTTAGAGTTCAAGAACAGATCAGACAGTCAGAGCCAACAAACAGAGGGGTTGAGCCTTGATTGGCTTGAAGACTACCCAAACTAGGAACAACAAGAGTGTTGTCCCCAGCAGAGTCGCCAATTCTGGTTGAAGGGAAAGTACCCCTAGGGTCCTTTGGGCTAAGACTCTACCAGACTGAAAATTGCTTATTCAAAGAAACACACACACAGCCATTATCTTTACTTTAAGCAAATTCTAATGTTAAGGGTACGTACCTAAGGTCCTACGTTCGAGAAGGCCTTTAGGGTCCAAACCCTTCTTGGAGTTCCCTTCTTCTTCCTTTGACCTGTAAAACAAACAAATCAAAGAACACAACAGTACATGGACCAATACTTATATATAAACCATCTTCATGCTATAAAGTTAGTTATAAAAATCTTTAAGTAACTACTTGCATAAGAATTCAAGACAAGAATCTCATAAGCATAAAGAAAGATTGTTTCGGGAACCAAGACGTGTTTCTTTTATATAAAGGCAAATAAAGTACATATAACGGAAAGATATCACCTGAAACACCTTCAGCAGGCTCCAAGCAAAGCTTCCTCCCGGATTCGTTCCAGCCTCAAGCCTCCAACAAGAGCTCCTTCCAAGTCTTACTCAATGATGACATAAAGGATGAATGATCACCAATAAACATGGAAACAAGGGTTTCCTATGCAAAATGGGGGGAGTGTAGAAAGCACCAAGGACTTCAGACCTGGTCTATGGGGAAAATCTGAGCATAATAATCTTGCTCTTCTTTTCTCTCTCCCTTAGGCCTTCCCTTTGATGTCTTTTTATACCATCTCCAAAGTAGTTTTTTAGTTAGGAGTTGGTTGGGAACAGTTGGGCCACGGGCACTAACAGGTGATCAGCAGGTAAAACCCGCGATCTCCGCCTGAAAATGAGGAATTATTTATTTTTTAAGTGTTTTAATACATACACGTGGGTTGGGTATACACAGACCCGCGTGTACACGCGTTTAACTCAGGGCAATGTCGTGTATAGGGAATAAAACACTGTTTTTTAAATTTTAGGACCAGGTCTGGAAGGAGGGGTTGCCCTAGGCCATGAGTGCAGCATCACAAACCATAAGAGTGAGATTTGGAGCTATAACACTTGGTGCGCCACGTGATATATATATATATATATATATATATATATATATATATATATATATATATATATATATATATATATATATATATATATATATATATATATATATATATATATATATATATACTGATTTTGGGTGGATCTTTTACATGTGATGATGTTTTTATATGCTATGCAAATGCCTAATACAAATGTAATCTGATGTATCATTTGCATAACACATGACCCACATATTTTAATTTTTATGCAAGCTTAAAAGCACGCATGACAACACACATGCAAACTATGCTTGGAAAAGGATTTATTTATATACATATGCTTATTCTACGGTCTTATTATGCTTTCTATGTCTTCTTGTATGATGTTTATCTGTTACGCAAATGTCTGTCTAATACATGGTTTGCCAATGCATCAGTTAATGTGTTTAATCGTCTCGGAATGTGTTGATATGTGATGTAATCAAAATTCCTTTCTAACAATCTTACACGTAAATACAACCTTAGAATGCGTTGGTCTCTGACGGAATATCACCCGTTGAGTTGATGGACGACAAGTTGAGAGTCCAGGTTCACCACCACTGCATGAATGCTGAGATCAACTGCTTCGGCTAGTAACTCGATTACAACACTGTATTCGGCAACATTGTTAGTGGTACGACCCAAGCACACACCTTGAAGGTCTCCAACTCACCATGAGGATCATAGATCGCCCACGCCGCAGAAGACAAATTGCAAGTGCTATGGCAGGCGCCATCAGCGAAACCAACATAAGGTGCACTGGACATCTGCACAAGGAGCAGAAAACACAATAAGAGGAAAACACGCCTTCACACCAAAGAAAAAAGCGAAATCATGCACACATAACACACTTGCTAAAAACACATGTATGTACAAACTAGGTGCACGAAATCATGCATAGTATTTTTTCAAATAAAGCCTGTTGCGGTGCTTATCGAGAGGATTTCCTTCGTAGTCAATCAGCTCATATGCGCCCTTCTACAAAACTCTCTTCACAATATAGGGGCCTAGCCACATGGATTCGAGTTTGCCTGCCCCTAGCTTATCCTTAGCTTGATCGTAGAGCAGTACTAGATCTCCCTCAACAAAGGAACGAGGTTGAATGGTATTTTCGAAGTGAGCCTTAACTCTCTTCTTTTTTGCTTTGATAGCTAGAGAAGCTAAGCGACGGATCTCGTCTAACCGTTCTAAATAAAGAAGCCATTCCTCCACCGGAGTGGTGTTGGGAAGCAACTCGACAGCTAACTTTAACGAAGGAATCTCACATTCAATAGGAAGGGTGGCCTCCAGTCCATAAACTAGCTGAAAAGGGGTGAAACCAGTGGCGTCCTTCACAGAGGTTCGGTAGGCCCACAAGGCAGGAAACAGCATCAGATGCCAATTAGACTTGTGTGTGCCAACGGTACGTTGGAGCATTGTGATCAAAACTTTGTTCACAGCTTCAACTTGGCCATTGGATTGAGGGTAGTACGGCGTCGAACTATCTTGACGCAAGCCTAGTTGGGTCGTTAGTTCCGTCATCATGTGATTACGGAAATGTTTTCCGTGATCCGTGACGATAGCCTGGGGGACTCCAAACTGAGTAATGACATGATTAAACAAAAACTGCACCGCTGTGTGACCGTCTTCGTTCAATGTAGGCATCGCTTCGGCCCATTTGGTGAAATAATCCATGGCAATGATGATATACCCATGCCCCCCGGCTGAACGAGGGTTACAGGACGTATAATCGATGCCCCATTTGGCAAATGGACCTATGGTAACAACAGGGTGCAGTGGTGCAGGAGGTGCACGCATTTTCCGGTGGTAGATCTGGCATTCATGGCATGTGCGGACGGTAAGGATGCAATCCTTGAAGATAGAAGGCCAGACGAGGATTTTTTGGGCGGTGGCATATCCAGACATGTGGCCACCACAAGCACTGGAGTGGCAGTCATTCAACACCCGCTCAGCCTCCTCGAGAGTCAAACATCGGCGGAGAACAGAATCAGTGCCGAAGCGGTACAGGGTATCGCCAATGATGCGATAGGGTTGAGATTGATGACGAATCCTCCGTCGAGCGTCTTTCGATACATTGGGACGGAAGGAAGACGTCTGCAAATATACGATGATGTCCCCATACCAAGGGTTGAGGGTGTTGATTAGAAACAATGTTTCGTCCGAAATATGCTCTTCTGAAAGAGATGGTGCAGAGGGAGATGGCAAGGAACAGAGCAATTCAGCAAAGACCAGAGACTTCTTAGACTTGGCAGCAGTAAATTCCAAGTCAAACTCTTGGAGGATTACAATCCATTTCGAGTATTTTCCCCCCAGCAACTGACGCGACAAAATGTATGTCATGGGGTTGCAGTCAGAAATCACGGTCATGGCGTGCAACAGGATATAATGCCAGAAATGTTGGATGGCACAGACAGCGGCCAATGCCAACTTCTTGACGTAAGCGTAGCGAGTTTCCGTATCCAAAAGGTTGCGGCTAAGGTAATAAATAACGTGCTCATTGCCGTCGTCATCATCCTCCATTAGAACCATGTTGATAGTGGTATCGGCGGCGGCCAGATAGAGAGTGTAATCACGGTGGTAGTTCGGAGGTCTTAATAACGGAGTTGAGACAAGGAGGCCCTTGAGTCCCTCGAAAGACTCCTGAGCGATGGCATCCCAATGGAAGGGTGTGTCTCGCTTCAATAACCGTGTGAAACCCTTAGCCACCTCGGCATAATTCGGGATGAATCGTCTAAGGAAATTTGCTTTGCCCTGCAAGCTCTGCAACTGCTGCAAAGAAGCAGGGGGAGGAAGATTCAAAATGGCCTCGACTTTGAGGGGATCCAGACGGATGCCTTCTCGGGAGATGATAAACCCGAGTAGTCGGCCTGATTCTACGCAGAAGACACACTTATGAGGATTGAGCCTAATGCGGTAGCGTCAACAGCGGAGAAAAATTTTGCGAAGATGAGAGGGATGGTCCTGACGCTTGGCTGAATGAGATGGGAGGTCATCCAGGTACGGCTATACAATGTGATGAATGTCATGAAAGGCATAAGACATTACACGTTGAAACGTAGCGCCGACATTTTTTAGACCGAAAGGGAGCTTCTTATAGGTGAAAGTGCCCCAAGGATAGATGAAAGTCGTCTTATGTTGGTCAGCGGGGCCGATGTTGATCTGGTTATATCCAGATAAGTCGTCCATAAACGAGTAAATTTCACTTCCTGCACACTCATCGATAAGCTGATCGATGAAGGGCGTAGGGAAGTTGTCCTTTGGACAGGCACGATTGATATCACGGTAATCAACATAGACTCGGATAGTGCCCTGCTTTTTGTTCACAGGGACTATATTAGAAACCCAATCCATCAGTGGAATAGGGTAAATGAAACCAGCCTTGAGAAGCTTTTTGATTTCTGCTTTGATAGTTGCGGCCTTTCGGGGGTGCACAGGGCGTAAGCTCTGACGAACAGGCTTAGCACCTGGATACGTAGGTATTTCGTGCACCACTATACTAGGGTCGATGCCAGGCATTTCTTCATAGGACCATGCGAAGACATCACGGAATTCGCGAAATAGAGCAGTGTAGAGTTGAACCTCCTCTGGAGTACAAGTGACTCCTATGTAAATGTACTCAACAATCCCTGGTTTCACAGAGATGTTGATGGGTTGGGTTTGTGTGATGTTTCCCATATTTCCCTCAGAAGACACTTGGTAAAGCTGAATAGGTGTTTGAAGGGGCGGGGATGGGACACATGAAGAAAACCGCTCGAGACATGCGATCATTTCCGGATGGGGAGGGAGAAACGAAGAGCGGTGGTGATGATCTGACCAAGGGAGCTCTTCGAGAGACATGGTCTCTATGATGGCTTCATCGGAAGAAAATATTTCCTTTAATGGATCCGAAGTAGCCTCATCTCCTATCCAAGGGAAATGAACATATGAATCGGGAACACTGCTCGGAAGAGCAGGTTCAGCAGGGGGAGCTGGTGCAGTGACGATTTCGATGTAGTTGAGCTCGGCAGGACTCAACGGCATCATGTCACCCCAAGAGTCTATCTGATTAGCGGGAGGAAGGACCCACGGATCAGAACGTACAGAGATCATGTTGATAGGGGCGAGATTTGGAGGTGGGAGGGGAAAGACTCCCATTAAAGCAGGATCTTTGAAAAATCCGACACCCACGCTCTCGAATGACTTAGAGGTATGCTCCACAAATGGCACATTACCTTCAGAAGAAGAGGCGAAGAAGGAGAGCTGGTCCACCGTGACAATCTTCCCCTGGTGAGGGAAACGAATGACACGGAACAGGGAGGAAGCCACGGCTTGCATGGCATATGTCCAGCTACGTCTGAGGAGGAGGTTGTAGGTAAGATTGTCATCAACAACTTCGACCTCCACTTCTACCGTCTTCCCTTCCAAAGAGATGGGCAAGCGTTGGAGGATACCGTAAGGACGGGACTCTCTTCCATCGAAGGCTTCTAACGTCATAGGAGACTGACTCAACGTAGGAGAACCAATAGCCTTCCAGCAAGCAACAGACATGATGCAAGTTGAGGCACCTTCATCAATGACCGTACGATGAATTGTTTTACCATTGATGATGACCTATATAAGGAAAGCGACTTGGTGAGGCAGTCTCTATGTAAAACCCTCGAGATCAAAAGAAATCAAATCTGAATCAGCCGGGTCGATGCCACCAATAGCTGATAGCAAGGACTTCCTTTGGGAGGGGCAGCTCTGGAGGACTTCTAGAGCGGACATAGCAGACAGAGCCTGAGCTAAGTCCTCGACAATGCTATAATGCTAGGCAGCACGAGCATTAGGGTTGTAAGACGACTTCCGGAGTACACCTTTTGGAGGGGGTCAGGGGATCGTCTCAGTGTTGGGCCTTTCAATAGAACTGGACAGAGGACCACTGGAGGGGACCTCCGGCTCTTTCCCAGCATGATATGGATATTCTTTTGCTCGAGTAGAAACATGGATGGGGATCGTTCTAGCCATGAACACTTGAGGGCCGAACGAGGAAGAGGGTTGAGATGGGTCTGCCACCATTTGAGTCTACTGGGAAGGGAAAGGCTCTTTAAGCATGACAGGAGGCCCAGGAGCACCTTTCAATAATCGACTAACTTTGGACCGCCTTGGGCAGTCCTTAGTGTAGTGATCCTCATCACAGATGAGACAAGGATACTTAGGTTTTCATTTATCTCCTTCCTCGGGTGGAGGCTTAAGGGAATCCTGCTTGGGCTGTCCGGATTTATCTTTAGCTTTCCCTTTCTTTTTCCCTTTTGAGGATTTATCCGCCGCGGTGGACTGAACGGCGTTTACCTCGGAGGTAGTCCCAGAATTAGATTGGCCCTGAGAAGCGTTTCCATTAGAAGCATTCTATTTTTGCTTCCCAGGGTTCGCAGCCGATTTCTTTGGTAACGAGTTTACAGAGCCAATGACTCCGTCAACAGATGGTTTTGGCGGAGCCTTGGATTGTCCAGGCCTCGGGGCGTCTGGAAAATAATCATATAAAGTACCCAACTGAGAGTATACTAAGTCAAGGTACTGAGCACGCGCGATAGCCTGCTCTTCAGTTACACAAGCTCCCATGGCGATGTCTCGCGCAATCGCAGGGACAAAGGAAGTTGTGAACCAATCGGTCAGGAGTTGATCAGGAATCCATAACTTGATCAAGCGACGACGCCTTCTCCATTCATGTATATGATCAGATATGTGTGTAGCTGTGTCCTGTTTGAGAGACGTGAGGAGATGTGTCCCTGTCTCATACCGAATGGGTAACTGAAAATGAGTTAGGAATGCCATAGCCAGCGAGTTGAAATCTTGAAACGTGCCGCGATTCAGCTCAATATACCACTTAGCGGCTGAGCCGGTGAGAGTTCTCTGAAAGAGGTGGAGCCGGATAGAGTCATCAAGCCATGAGTTCGATGAACACCAGAGATGATAGGTCATGACATGGGCTTGAGGATCTTCACCAACTTTGCCATCAAATTTTGGACAATCACCGGGTATTTTAGTTGGAACTAGTGGCCAATACGGATTATGCAGAATGGGGGCATTCGTTAACTTGGACACATCTGGAAGTTCCAACGTCGCTAAGAAAGGAAACTGGGGGTTAAAGGACATTTGTGGCTGTGGAAGAGAGGCAGTACCAGGGTTCCAACCAGGTGGTGGTTGCCCCCATGGACTCTGTCCAGATGGGCCCAGCCCAAAGGGGCCTGGCCCATAGGGACTTTGCCCGTAGGGGTTCTGTCCATATGTATTCTGTCCATACGGATTTTGTCCATATGGATTTTGTCCATATGCAGACAGTTGACCCTGGGTCTGCCCCCCAGCACCCCATGGATTAGCAACTTGACCCGCAGGTGCAGCGTACTGATAATTCTGGTAAGGAGTGACCTGCATCTGTTGATAATTTTGATACGGGGTAAACTGAGTTTGCCCCTGGGGTTGCTGGTAGCCATACATTTGCTGAGCTCCATACTGAGCCTGATAAGAAGGCTGCGCTTGGTAAGAAGGTTGAGGCCATGGCCCACCTTGCATTTGATAACCCATTTGAGTTTGGGGCCCAGAAAGATGTCCTTGAACAGGTTGGGTTGGGACCATCTGGCCGGAAGGTTGGCCTGGTTGGGTTTGGGATGGACCTGTTTGCCCAGAAGGATGTGCTTGCTAGGTGCTAGGTTGTCCTTGAGCAACCAAGGGTTGTCCTTGCGGAACAGATGGTCGAGCAGGCTGGATGGCCGGGTGACCTTGAGGTTGGCCATCCTGTCCAGAAGGATGATTAAGACGGGCAGTAGGTTGTCATTGCTGCGTAGAAAGCTGGCCCATTTGCCTGGAAGGATGCATAGACTGAGCAGCGGGTTGGCCCTGCTGTACGTAGGCTTGCCCCCCTTGCTCAGAAGGATGATTAGACTAAGTAATGGGTTGGCCCTGCTGTACGTAAGGCTGCCCCCCTTGCCCAGAAGGATACCCCTACCAGACTGCCGGTTGAGCTTGCGGAATAGACGTTTGTCCAACTTGCCCAGAGGGATAACCCTGCTGGAGACCAGGTTGGCCTTGTTGGATGTAAGGCTGTCCTGGTTGTCCAGACGGGTAACCTTGCTGGGTACAGGGTTGCCCCGGATAACTAGAAGGTTGACTCTGATAAGTAAACGACGGACCACCAGCGGCCGAAGGTTGTCCCTGATAGGGTTGTCCTTGTGGGCCCCCAGATTGTCCTGGGTAAGACTGGCCATAAAGTGGCTGCCCTTGGGGGGCTTGCACATAAGGTGGCTGGCCTTGATTTGGCGGTCCTTGAAGCTGTGCAGGGATTGCTTGGCCCCCATGAAAAGAGTGAGTACTAGAGTCCCAAGCAATGGATAACGGTACCGAAACCTCAACGAAAGGTTGAAGCAGCAAGGTTTGAGAGTATTGGAGGTATTGACCAGTAGAATCGTAATAAAAGAGTGGACCTTGCGCGTTCGGATCCTGAACAGCTTGCCCATAGGCATCATATGGCCCCCCTCCTGGAACAGGACCAGAAGAGGATGGAGCACTTTGTGCAGGGTGGACGACTCTAGGCGAGAGTTCCGGCTAGCCACTACTCACTTAACCGTGAGGGGAACCAGCGCCAGTGCTTATAGATGAAGACGTTGTTATGGCACTAACGACCGGAGTCGAGTGTGCTACACAAACAGTTGGATTCGTGGGAACTGAGGTAACAGGTGTAGTATGGGGTTGTGAAACAAAAGGTCCCGTGGTGGGAGTGACTCGAGGATCCCACATAGTCGTAGCAGGAGTCCTGGTAGCTACTCTATCCCTCAGCGACTAATAATGCGGAGGGAGTGGAGAAGTAGCTGGGATGGGAGTGTCAACATTTGACACCACATGCGTCTCACTTGTGCTGGGAGATGTCTCATCCATGTGGGAGGTAGACATTGGAGACGAAACACCAGGGGGGGTAGAAGGAATATCGTCCTCGTCAAGCTCCCAGATAGGGTTCCAATCGTCTTTGTAATCTTCGTCGCCTGGGGCACGAGAGTTGATAGGTTGGATACTTGGGATAACAAGAAGAGTATCGCTTACAACTGGTACCTCAGTAGCAGCGGAAGATGGAGAGCCTTGATCACTTGGAACGGGAGTTGACGGGTCAGCCAGGATGACAAACCCCAAACAAGACCTAAAGGAATCTAACGATAAAAAACCTTACTCAAACTAACGCACACAAGATCTAACCAGGTGATGTTAACGTAGCCGAATAAATTTTTAAGACACAGGAACTAAACTTGACCTTTTCATGTTTCAAGAGTCGAGAAAAGGATGAAAAGATGACTCTAGTCTCCTTCGAATGTTTAATGAGCACGAAGTGACAAGACGCTCACTAGCACCTTTTCTTTTAAGGAGTCCGAAAAGGATCAAAAGTGACTACTCTGGAGACTCTAGGCAAAGGGTTTACCAAGCAATCCATAAAACTGCTTATACACCTTGGCAATCGTATGAGAACCAAGGACTTCCTGTACTGCAGTCAATCTTCCCGAATGTTGTGTTCGGTGCGTTATGGTTCGTAGGGCGATAGACTCGGCTTCCTATGGATCAAGGATAAAAGCCTAGTGGGGTCTCCCTATATACGCGACGGTACGTGGGAGCACAATCCATGTTAGAACACTATCGAGTCACAGAAGGAGGAATCACCCAACCGTAATGTGAAACAATAGTGACTATGTTTAAAGACGCCGAAACACGTCTCTAGCCTAGGCCTCTAGAGGTTTGCGTTAAGTTCCAATGCATTTTTAGGTTTATTCAGTTTATTTTATGGCTGATCTTGAATTAAGTTTTGGTTTCAGGTCCTACCGTGTGATCTCTCACAATTGCCTAGATGCAAACTACATGCCAAAGAATACCATTTCGTTCGATGAATTCTAACTATGAGAGAGTTAAGAGTTTTCAATCAAACAAAATGAACTCAATCAATCAAACAATCTAATGCAGCTAATGGCAAAGAAATGATACTTTTCTTTTGAGAACACAAATCAATGAAATGCTCTTTTTCCCATTAACTATTGAATGCAAAAGATATTAGTTCGATTTCTTTTTCCAGTGGCACAATGCACTTAAAATGAATTTTGAGAGACAGCAACACCGAGTAAAGAAAAATAAAATCACTCAATGAAAAACACAACAAGTGTGTAAAGAACCGGTTGAGCCCAAACAACTGTAATCCGTGTCTGGGTAGTGAGAAGTAATCGAAACAATCCGAGGACTGGTTCAATGACAATCACCTAAACAACCAAGCAAAGAAAGCAAAAGAGGAAGGTTTTCGCAAAAGCAAAGGCAAGTAGTAATGAATCTTTGTGAACGAGTGATAAAACAGAGTCAATCCAGCGAGAACGGGATGATAACACCAGGTCACAGGACACAAAACAAGATCCGCCTGACAAGACTTCGCAAGCAAGTGCTTCACAGTTCAAACAATAGAAATCAAGTCATAGACCAGGTGGAAAGAGTAGGAGATAGTCAAACCAACAGGCTCAGGAGGCAAAATTGAAATAAATTCAATTCTACAGGATCAGCGCGGGTGGTACACAGGAACAAAGTGCTGACCAGAAACCACGCGTAGCAACAAAGCGCTGTTAGTGCGGAAGTACACGGCTTAGCCGTGCGGGTTCATTTTTCAGAATCGTCGCAATTGTTAAATGTACAAGCGTGATGACCACGAAGTCAAAGAAACAACTATGCGATGTCAGTGCGACTGTTTTTTTATAAACCACGCTGAGGCTAAAAAACAGGCAGAATCAAGCCAATGACTCCAAAACCAAGGCAATAACTCTTTAAACAATCAAGGCACCTCCCAGATTGAACCAGGAAGTCTAAAAGCAAAGGACTAACCCCTGATCTTTGAAAAGAGAGTAATAATCGAACTCAAATCAAGAATGAACAAAAAGAGAGAAAGCCCAGCTCCCCAACGGAGTCGCCAAATTGTTGGAGAGGTAAATCACCTCTACGGATAGAGGCGATCCCTACTAGCCCAAAATGGGTCTAGCAACAATCAGTCAATGCTACTATGCAAGTTCCTAATTGCAAATAAAAGGTAGGCAATAAACACCTACTTGGATTCCAACGCTATTGTTTGATGAAGAGACGTCTATCTCGCTCCTTCGCTTTGGCCGGTCACGATCTTCCACGATCCCCGTAGATAGATACCTACACACACGAAGAGAAACACAAACACAAGTGTGAAATCTAATAAATGCAATTATACATCAGTCAGAAAGGACGTAATTCACATTAACCATTACAAAGACAAATGAGAATGGAGCCATAATAGTAGTCATCTATTATTAATCAATAACAGAGAAGAGTACAACCAAAGTTCTGACGTTGAATCCTTCTCAAGGGGGTCCAGCCAGCAAGTCTCTTAAGCATTCACCCTTGGAGGTAGATCTCCCAAGACAAAAACTCTCTCTCACACAAGCAATACTTCACAACCTTCCTTAAGCTCTCTAGCAAATCCACACTTATCACACCAACTACCTACTAGCAGCAGCACTCTAAGCACTATCAATTCCACACTATCCAAAACTAGCTGCTCATGGCCATGGTAGAGGCTTAAATAGGAGAAGGAGTCCCCATGAATGGTGGGAGGATAAGCTTATCTCCAAGGAAGGTGGCTCAAATGACGAACAGACATGCCATAGAAAGGAGGGCGACATTTACAAGGCCAACAACCAGGTCTGGAGTCATCTGGAAGGTTGGCTGTTAGAACAAACTCGCCCAAACTGGATCAGCGTGGGTGTATAACTGAACTGGGGCGCTGACATCGCATCTGAATAATGGAGAAGGTTGTGTCAGCGCGACTCAATACAAACATAGGATGTGCTGGCTCATGAAATTCGACCAGTGCGGAAAACATGTGTGCTTCCGCGCTGGCAGCGCATTCGTTGCACTATGAGGCGCTAGTCAGCGCGGTTATTTTGATAACAGTCACGATGATGGAAAAAACTTTGGCAAAGTGGGTCATTTGGCCAGATTAGAGAGCATGAGCATGATGAATTTAAATTCATGACACAATAGGGAGACTGACAGAGAGACAGTGACAAATTACTGTGTAACACTATCCCTGAAAATCAACCTGTTATTGAGCTAAGGGAGCGTGAATCAATTTTTTACAGTCCACCTAGGAGCAGTACTTGGTATCTTTCTTTGACTAATTTCTTAGAAAACCCAGGGTTAAGTTTTTCACCACCTCGTGTTTCTTATCACCCAACACCTAGAGGTTATTATCCTCTATTAAATATGTCAAGACAGTCGTCCATGTTTACTCAATCGCCCGAATCCTTTTTGTACGGCGGTCCTTCTGTTCCCTCCAGGTATCAATAGCTTTCTGGTACTTTTTCGGGAGCATCTCCTCAACCCATTGAATAAGGGTTATTAACTGGAAGCAATGGTACTAAGCCGTTGAGCGTAGAAGATATTCTCATGATTTCAGGTTATATTCCCAATCCTCAACCTCAAGGTGGCCAGTTACCGCCTGGGGGGCAGCCTCAATTATCGCCTGGGGGGCAACCTCAAGGTACCCAATTTGCATCTAGGGGGCAACCTCAAGGACAGTACATACCTATAGGACAATACATTCCTCAAGGTCAACCCCAGACTCAATATGTACCCCAAGGTCAACCCCAGTATCAATTTATACCTCAAGGCCAACCCCAGTATTAGTACGTGCCTCAAGGGTATCAACCCCAAGGTCAGTACTCGAACCAAGGTTTCCAACCACCCTCCGGTCAATCATATGTTCAAGGAATGGGAAATGCACCTTTGAATTATCAATCCTACCCTCAACCCGGTTATGGTCCTCAATATTCTCAACCTGTTATGGGTCCGTACCCCGAAATGAATGTATTGTGGGATCCATCGTAAACTCAACAGGTGTTGCAGCCAAATGTACAGTTGTCATCTCAAACTAGACAACCTTAGTTTCTGGTACACCCCAGAAACTTGTCTAGTCTAATATTCAAACTTTTGTACCTTCGGTAGTTTCTCAGCCTGGGCCTAGTACGCCTCGTACTCCGCCTCAAACGACTACTACAACTGCCGCAACATCTTTTCAATCTACCCCACCTACTTCTGTAGTATCGACAACTCCGGTTTCTACTGTTCCTGTATCTACTCCTCAGACATCTTTACCTCCGTCTGGATCTACGATTCAAACTTCAGTTCAGATGCCTGTAGGACAACCTGGTTCAAGTACGGTTGTCACAAGTCAACCACAATTTACTTATCAACCGTACCAGGGACAGTACCAATTCGGTCCTGCTATGCAGCAGCCAGTCTATCAGTATCAACCGTACCCTTGGTACACATATCAACAACCTAAGCAACCCCAGTACGGTCCGGTTAATCCTGGTTTTCTGGGAGGATACAATATCCCAAATGCAATTCTTATTCCTAGTTATCCCGGATATCCTCCTCCTGGGGCTGGTCTCATGACCCAGAGTTTTAGGGACCATAATCATCAGTTACCGTTTATCACAACTTTGGACTTGCCTGACTTATCACGCCTAACGAACAATCCCATTAATTATCTTCCGTTTTGGCTGCCAATGCCGAATAAGTGGCCTAGTGATATTCCTAAGTTCGAAGGCAAATCAGGAGAGGACCGGTCAAACCATGTGATGACTTATCACCTCTGGTGTGCGTCTAACTCCATTTCAGATGATTCAATCTGTCTAAGACTTTTCCAGTGCACTCTAATTGGTCTTGTGGCCAAGTGGTACATTGAGTTATCGCGAGGCACTTTTTATAATTTTAGTCAGTTAGCTACCTCATTTTTAACTCATTTTCAGTTGTCGGTCAGATATGACAATGGCACGGAATTGTTAACTTCGTTAAAGCAATCGACGTCCACTTACATTTCAGATCATATTCATGAATGAAGACATCAGCGGCGCTTAGTGAAGGTTTTTATTTCAGATCAGATTTTGGCTGAGTGGTTTGTAAAGTCTTTGTTGCCAAAGATCACTGAAGATGTAGCTAAATCCAGAGTTGTTACTGAGGAGCAAGTAATTGCTCAAGCACAGTATCTTGACTTGGTCTATACTCAGTCAGGTACGTTACACGAGAAAATCCTCGATCTTCCCAAGCAAAATCAAATCGCTGCAGCTCCTTCGGGATCTCATGTCGCCGATGGTATGATTGGTATGGTTAACACTAAGAGTAAGAAGAAGTCTTCCAAGAATTCTTCTCCTATCATAACCTTGCCTGATTCCCCAACAGGAGATTCTTCTGCGGAGATTTCCGCCGATATTCACGTTGTAGAGTCATCTACAGCCAAATCAAAATCTGGTGGGAAGAAGAAAGGGAAGAAGAAGAATAAAGAGGACAAAAATTCAAAGAAGAAACCTGAAAAATTAGAATCTAGTGATGAAAAACGCAAGTCTCTTTATCCTTGTCTCATTTGTGATGATGAACATTTTAACAGAGACTGCCCTCATCGTGTAGCGATTGCGAAGATTGTCAAAGGTTCCCAAACGCCTGCTGTTTTGAAGGATCCTTTTCCAAGTCAAGACAGTAAGATGATAGGTTCTTCCTCGAGTGCCAATGAAGAACCCATACTGATGATGTCTCATGTTAGGATTGCGACTCGATCGCATGATTATGGTAGTAAAAGTCCTGTTGATGGTAAAGAAGCAGAATCTTCTCATTCTAATCCATCAACCTCAGCTCTCGGTTCTGATCCACTACAGATCGAGAAACCTAATCCAGACTTGGTAATCAAACCACCCACCAAGGGTATACTTTGAAAGTCAGCTTTCAATCCACATGCGAGAGCAGCTCAGAACTATAACATTGTTGAGGATTTAGCTATTTCACCCTCAGCAATGTCGGCTTTGGAAGTGCTGCAATCATGTCCAACACAACGTAAATCACTTTTGTCGGCTATAGGAGCTATTGACGTTTAGGACTCGAACCTAATAATTTTCAATCTAGAAAATAGTGCACCATGCTTACCTCATCAAATGGCTTTCCAAATTCCAGTGATAGTCAAAAACAGGCCTATTCATCGGACTGTGATTGATGAGGGAGCTTCAACGTGTATTATGTCGATACAGTGTTGGAGATCGCTTGGTTCTCCTTTGCTAAATCAATCCCCGACGATTCTTAAGGCCTTTGATGGCCGTGGGTTTCATCCTTTTGGCATTCTACAGGATTTGCCTATAGGGGTTGAAGGAAAAACCGTTAATCTAGATGTGGAGGTGGTTGATGCCCCTCTAGATTACAACCTTCTCTTGGGTCGAAGTTGGTCTTACGCTATGACAGCTGTCGTTTCATCGGTCTTTCGGGTTATAAAGTTTCCTCATAATGGAAAGATCGTAACAATAGACCAGCTGGCTTACTTTTCATCTGAACCAACCTCTTCTGAAAGTATTCAGCATGTCAGCAAAACGACTATCCTGTATAAGGATGTTGGAGTAGGACTAGTTAAAGATGCCGGTTTACTGGGAACTTTTCATTTTCCTCTGACCAACGCATCATCTTCATTTGCAACCATTCATATGATTACGTCAGACACCATTGTTTATGATGATCCTTCGATCATTCCTTCTAAATCTGAGATAGACTCATTTGGTGATGTCATGCCTTTGAGTCCATATGAAATTGCGTATGAGGCCGTGCAATCGTTTACCGACCCATCTTCAACCGAAATTGACTTAATGAATGTGGTCCGTGAAGAATCACTTTTCACATCAAGCTCGGATTCAATCACGTTTTCTGAACTTGTTCACTCTGATGAGCAAATTCATGAAATCCTATGTGTAGATGATTTACCATGGGAAGATCTCCATCACAGATCTTCGTTTTTACCCGAGAATGATCATTTTGAAAATGATTTTTCATCAATTTTCATGACTGAATATGTCAAGGAACCTCAGAATCCAATGAAACATCTTGATTCAGAGTTAAATTTGGGAAACATCACTCGAACTATTCCTATTGACATTTCGGTTAAACCTGGAATTATTGAAAACAGTCATATAGGTGCCTCGTGTACAGATGACGAAATTCAAATATATAAGGCCTTATTTCAGGAATTCCGCGATGTGTTTGCCTGGTCCTATGAGGAAATGCCAGGAATTGATCTCGTGATTGTTGTTCATGAAATAAAGACTTACCCGAACGCTAAACCCGTCCGGAAACGTTTGCGTCAGATTCACCCAAGAAAAGTTGTTGCAATTAAAGCAGAAGTTGAAAAATTACTCAAAGCAGGTTTCATTTATCCGATCCCGTTAACAGATTGGGTATCAAATATTTTTTCGGTTAACAAAAAGCAAGGGACAATAATAATATGTATCGATTATAGGGACATTAATCGAGCCTATCCAAAGGACAATTACCCTACTCCCTATATCGATCAAATCATTGATGATTGTGCCGGCAGCGAAATATTCTCCTTCATGGATGGTTTTTCTAGATACAATCAAATACAATTACCCAACTCCCTATATCGATCAAATCATTAATGATTGTGCCAGCAGCGAAATATTCTCCTTCATGGATGGTTTTTCTGGATACAATGAAATCAATATTCTACCTGTCGATCAACCAAAAATGGCTTTCATTTGTCCATGGGGGACATTTGCTTATTGCAAATTACCTTTTGGACTCAAGAATGCCGGAGCAACTTTACAAAGGGCCATGTCTTATACGTTTCATGACATCAAGCACATTGTGCAACCCTATCTCGATGACTTGCCTGCTCATTCATTACATCAAGCTGATCACCTCGTCCATTTACGAGCAATATTTATGAGGTGTAGGCATTATCGGATTTGGTTGAATCCACATAAGTGTGTTTTCTGTATAGAAACGGGTCGATTTCTAGGGTTTGTAGTTTCGAAATCCGGCATTCACATCGATCCCTCGAAGGTCGAAGCTATTGTCAAATTTCCTCCTCCTTCGAGTCTCCGCCAACTCCAAAGTTTGTAAGGGAAAGCAAACTTTTTATGATGATTCATTCCTAACTACGCCAAGGTTACAAAGGGTTTTACCCGGTTGTTGAAACAGAATACTCCATTCTATTGGGATGAGATAGCTCAGAAATCTTTTGATGCACTAAAACACGCGTTTACCCATGCACCGTTATTGCATCCTCCCAACTACAACCAGGATTACTTCTTGTATCTTACCGCCTCTCATTCCACCATTGGAATGGTCTTAGTTGAGGAAGATGAATTCGGAACTAAACATGTGATATATTACCTTAGTCGAACTTTAAATCCAACTGAGCTAAAATACTCACATGTGGAGAAATTGGCATTGGCAGTTGTTCATGCTGTCCAACGTTTTCGTCACTACATTTTACTACGTAAAACTACAGTAATTTCGGATTGCAAGCCTATGATCTAAATTTTTACCAAGCAATTGATAGGGGGCAAGTACTCTAAATGGATTGTTATCCTGCAGGAGTTTGACTTGGAATTTGAGAAATCTAAGTCTAAGAAATCTTTAGTTTTTGCGGAGTTAATGTATGATTTCCCGCATACTGATACGGAAACTGTGGCAGAGGAGCCCATTGCAGATGAATCCTTGTTTCTAATCAACACTTTAGATCCATGGTATGGGGATATTGTCGTTTATCTCCAGACCCAATCCTTTTGGCCAGAAATTTCAAGGTCAGAACGTCGGAAAATACGATTCCAGTCCCAACAATTTAGGATTATTGGAGATACTCTTTATCGTCGTGGGGCGGACTCTGTTTTTCGACGTTGTTTAACTCACAAGGAAGCTAAAAGGGTTCTAAATGACTGTCACTCTGGAGCGTGCGGCGGTCATATGTCTGGGTATGCCACAGCCCAAAAGATATTGCACGCTGGCTACTTCTGGCCATCTTTGTTTAAGGGTTGTATTACCGCGGTCCGAAAATGCCACAACTGCCAAGTTTTTGATTGAAAGATGTGCGCTCCACCTGCTCCTCTGCACCCTATAATTGCCATTGGTCCTTTTTCCAAATGGGGTATCGATTTTATTACATGTAACCCTCACTCGTCCGGGGGCATGTGTATATCATCCTTGCGGTAGATTATTTTACTAAATGGGCCGAGGCGATGCCTACATTTGAGGCAGATGGCAAGATAGCTACAATTTTCGTGTTCAATCATATAATTGCTAGGTTTGGTGTCCCACAAGAGATTATCACTGATCATGGGCATCATTTTCGAAACGTTATGATGACCGAACTTACAAGCCAGCTTGGTTTGTATCACGATAGTTCAACTCCTTATTATCCACAAGCTAATGGTCTGGTTGAATCCATCAACAAATTCGTAGTCATCATGATCCAATGAATCATTGGGATTCATCGATCGAATTGGCATAACATGCTATTTTCAGCGCTTTGGGCGTATCGAACTTCAGTAAAAACATCAACAAGGTTCACTCCTTTCAAACTAGTTTATTGTCTGGAAGTTGTGTTACCCATTGAATGTGAAATCTCGTCATTGCAAATGGCCATCGAGTTACTTCTAGCCACTTCCGAACAGGAAAATCATTTGTTATACTTGGCTCAATTAGATGAGAATCGACGTGATGCTGCATTGGCGGTCGAGACTCATGCAAAACGTATGAAAGCTCAGTATGATCGAAATGTGACCCCTCAAAATTTTTTGGAAGGAGATCTAGTCTTAGTTTACAATCAAGATAATGATAAATTAGGCGCTGGAAAATTTGTTCCTATGTGGCATGGTCCCTATGTTGTCAAGCGAAAGCTAGCAAAAGGGGCCTATGAATTGGTAGACTTTGACGGGGACTCTTTAGGTAAACCCAGAAATGGTCTTTACCTGAAAGGGTATTATGCTTAAAGAATGGGTATGGAGATTTTTAGTTAGGATTGTCACGCTGAATAAGTTGATCTTGCGGACAAGATAGACCTTCCTAGAATCTAAAGAAGACCTAATGACAACCAAACTAACCAGACACTATCTTTCTCTAAATATTCTTTGATAAACAATAGCAAACAAGTGTTTTTAGGGCCTACCTTAGGTCCAACGCAAGTTTGTGGATGCCCTCACTTCTTCGATCCAAATGAGGTCCTTTTCGCGAATCTGCAAACACAAACAAGGCAAACAAATTAAATAACACCTGAAAAGCCAATTGCATAAAACATATTTAACATGAAAGTCAAGGAGTCCATGAAACAAATAACGTGAGATACTTGTTGAGAAAAATGAGTTTGATTGTATTAATTCAACAGAAGAAGAACTTTACAACCTTTGCCTTGATGTTGTACAAGCTCCTCCCAGGGTCCAGCAAGAAGTCTCCTCTACTTTGAAAAGTTTCACTCACTCCCCAATGAAGCCAAAAATATGTGTGATCTCTCCTCTTAAGCTCAACTAGGAAGTCTTGATTTCACCAGCATTTACCCTCAAAAATGTTCAGCTTCTACCCTCCCTAGAAACCAGCCCAATGCCTGTATTTATAGTGCAATGGAGGGAGGTTACTAGGTCCTCCTTCAAAGGGATAAAGCCCACCTTCAAAGGAATAGCTCCTCTCATCAAGGGATTAGCTCCTTCTCTTTTGGGATGCACGAACCACCTCAGAGCGAACAATCCACGTCAAAATTCCTTCTAGAAACCTCTAGAATTAATCCAAAGTGAGTTTTTTAAGATAAAACTTGTGCCTTTTGACTTTCACAAGGGTCCGCACCTACACCGTTAGGGACAGAGCGGGCAGGTCTGCAGTTTTTGTACACAAAAGGTGCGGGACCGCAGGTGACCATGAGAGAAAGTGCGGAACCAGAATTACATTTATTTTTAAAGTCTTTCTCTCATTTCCAAAGCTTGATTTGAAGAACTGAGGTCTGAGACTTGCTTAGGAGGACAGTACAAGTGATGATAGACCCATACTGACTGCAAATAATCATGGTGACGATATTTTTGTGTAACAGATTGCCCCCTAAAGTGTGAAGTCTGTAGTAGATGAGGATTTCTTATCATTTAGGAAGAGTGAAGTACTTTATCATTTCGAGGATCATCTTGTGGAGAGCTCGGTTGGAACCTATAAAAACTTTCAATGCAAGATATATATATGAGATCATATCATCGCTGAGGTAGGCATTCCCATGCTTAGATCAAAACTGACTAGAAAAACTAACTACTGCTCTGATACAGGAATGATCTTGTAAAACATCGCAAGTAAAGACTCATGTGGACATAGTATGGACACAGCCATCTGTTTATGAATAGTCCATTATATAATGAATATAAAATTCCTCGCAGCCTGGATTGTGGAAACTAGATCCAGGGTTTTCATTTCTACTTCCCGAAACAGTACGATTCTATCCATGCGAATGAATGTGTTGATGTCGAACATGGTAGAAACCACTTGATTACCAGTCAATGATGTAAACTGTTAACAAGTGTGAGAGAAACCACCAGTGATGTCAATGGCTCTCAAAGTACCCAGCACAATTCATGAGATGCGAATAAATGTGTTGATGTCGAACATGTCCCGAAATCCTTTGATCGAAAGTCAATGATGTAAACTGTCGTCAAAGGCGAGAAACCTGCCATTGAGGCATGCAGATTTCAAGGTACTGACGATTCCTAGATCATCTTTCTAGATAATGAGTTGATGTCGATAGAAAGCGATCTGTCGTAGGCAAGCCCACAACACGAAATCATAGATCAAGTTGAAGAAATTTAGTTGCAAGGACTGACTCAGGGATGGTCAAGATGGATGACAGATACTTTGCAGATGAATGGCTTATTGGCAGTGACCTCTTGAACACATAACGACACGACAGATGGTTTGGTGACAATTGACCCAAAGTTAATACCCAGAAACCGGCTGAAGACTTTCAATGTGGTTTGATCAACTGTTAGGCAAAGGATTTCCCAACCCAGGTGAATGAAAGTGTCATGTTCAAGAGTGGTTACAAAGTATGACAAACAGGCTCATTTTTCTCTCTTTTCCCCCACCATTTCTGGCAAGTACCTCTTTATCTTTGACAAGCTTGAGGAGGATAACATTTTCTTGATTATAAGCTCATCCTTCGGATTAGTCCAACTTAGTTTAAATTCGAACCCTAAGAAGTAGTGGTTCGTTCCTGTTTGTAATTGAACAGGCCCTTTACTGTGAAATTTTAACGAGTCCAGTATAAGAGAAACTAAGCGTTTTTCAATTTTAGAGAGTCTAAAAAAACTTAAGAAGACTCCAGGGTTGACCTTTTTCGTAAATTTGTGTCTCCCAAGCCTGAAAAAGTATAAAATAATACTTGAGAGAACTGCTTGATCTTTTACAACCAAGGAGTACTTTTCATCATTAGTGCCCTTGACCCGAAAAAGTAAACAAGCGATCAATGACACGTTGTTTTATAACCAATATCGAATTTGAAACGACAAAAATCCGGTAATCTTTTCATGTTTTTACGGTCGGAAAAGAGCTGTAAGTGGACCGTCTTTTAATTCCATTTTAACGAGTTTAAAAGAAACACTCGGCAATCTTTTCATATTTTAGGAGTCAGAAAAGAGCTTAAAGATGACTCTACATGTTTTTCTGTCGAAAATGATAGATTTCGCCTGAATAATCCTTTATTCTACACAAAAACATAAACATTACTCATACCTATTTGAAATGGATAAAAACGTCGCAAAATACCTTTTCAAAGTGAAACATAAACAAATTTACAATTTATTTACTCAAAAAACTTATAAAAAGGGCATTTGTCAATTCATTTTTACCGTTTGAGTTTGGGTGAGAAAATAGTGCTTTTGCTCAGAAAACTTCCCGTGAAGATTGCGGAAAATCCAACCGTCGGAATCGAACACCGTCTTCTCCAGGTAATCCACATCATCCCACTCTTCATTTTCAACTGTTTAGTTTTTTGTTTTAGTCCTTAATTTCATTTTTTGGGAGGGTTTTTAAGTGTAAAACCTGCACGCGGGGGCCCGCAGGTTTACCATTGCGGGCCTGCGGACCCCGACTTTTTCTCCATTGGGAAAAAGCTCGGGGTCTGCACCTTCCGTGTAGACAAAGTGCGGTCCCACGCACTGTGTCTAACCTGGAGGGTGCGGTCCCTGCCGCAAGGGTTTTGAACCCAAAAATTCTCAAAAATGGACCACACAAAATATTTTCTAGCATTTTAATTAATCTTTATACTTGATGCAGAGAGTACATCATGATAGATTGGCGTGAACGAGAGCATGAGGACGTGGATGCTGCCGCATGGAATCATCAGCCTTCACTTGAGGCTTTGAGGGCGTGTGAACTGTACAAATTCTGGGCCATTCCTAGCATGAGGGCTCAGGTGGATTTCTTACAGTGGCTAGTTGACAGATGGAGCATACAGGACCAGTGCTTCTTCATTGGTGGCCACGAGCTCGAAATCGAGCCGGCGGACATTTATTTCTTGACTGGTTTGCTTAAGAGAGGCGAAGACTTGACTCTGCACGGGACTAGGCCAGGTGGCCAGTCTGTCGATAGCCTCCGGCTAAAGTACTACAACAGCCAGGATAGAGACAAAGGGATAGACATAAAGACGATATCTCGTCCTGAGCTCATGGTGATTGCATTCACTGTCACCAGACTTTGTGGAGCTACCGCATTACATATTGCCATCGGATCCTAGATGCGTATGGCAGTTGATTGCTTTCAAGGCACCATCTTCAACTGGTGCGATGCTGTGTTGGCCAATGTGAAAGGCCAACTAACCAGGGCCAAGAACGGACGACTAAAGACCTTTGGTTATGGGGCTTTGGTCGTGAGTTTTTGCCTGGAGAGGGTTCCTATGCTGATCCCACAGCACCTTACTGTTGGAGCTGGGCTTCCTCGAGAGCCCAAACTGATGCGATGGGTCGCAGTCATGGCCCGTCACCCGGACGAGAGGACAGAGGTTGCTCGATTCAAACCTGAGTATTTCCAATGGCTGGAAAACCAGGTCTTTTCCATTCAGGACTTCCCTTACACTGGGATAGATTTTCGTGGTGACCCAGACATGGTTCTTCCACCAGGAGAGCACTCGGACGAGTCAGATAAAATCCTTTTCAACATTTTTCCTATTTTATTTTTTTTATTTTTCCATCGTCTCAAAACTGATAGTAAAAATTTTAAAATGCAGATGTGGGTCCACAGCAACCAGCCGCTCTTTGGCCTTCCGAGAGGAAACAACCAGTTGCACCCGCGCCAGCCCCACAGGACGAATCAGCAGAGGTTTTGGCTGAGTTGGAGGGTCATCTCGAGCGCTTGACAGGAGATATTCCTGAGACCACTATAGACGACATTCTTCGTCGACTTCAGCGCTATGTGATTGGAGTCCCTGGACCCTTTAGGAGGTTCCTTTGCAAGGTGGCCCGTGCAGTGGTTTCTTATAGAGATCATCACAAGTGATAGGATGATCGCCTATTGTGGGCACATATGACATTTTTGTTTTTTGTACTTGTCATTTTTGCCGATCATAAGGTGTTTTTCAACCTATGATCGAGGATGATGTATTTTTTACACACTCCTATATATATATATATATATATATATATATATATATATATATATATATATATATATATATATATATATATATATATATATATATATCACTATTAACGGCTTATCTTGTAAATCATGTTATGGAATGTTTTTAAATTTACATGTATGATTATTGCAAATGTCTATTTAACATTTGAGAAGAAATTGCATCTGCTAATGTATTTAAAGATCTCAGAATATGCTGATATTCAATGTAATCAAATTCACGTTCCAAGAGACGCACTCTCAAAAATAATCTTAATAACACCGGATTTCTAATGGCATACACTCTATTAAGTTGTAATACAACGAGTTCAAAATCTAACCTCACTATCAAACTCTGAATCCTAAATGAAATAGATTTAGATAATAACTCAATCACTGCACTATACTCAGCAATGTTGTTCATTGTTTGACCAAGGCTTACCCCATGCATAGATACTAACTCGTCAGAGGGTGAATAGATAACCCAAGCTGCGGAAGAGATGTTCTGTGTATTACGACAAGCACCATCAGCGAAACCAATGTATGTTTGGAGAGGCATCGACATCTGCAATATCAAGAGTAAAACCAAGATAAGCAGGAATAATGACGAAAAAACACTCTCTAAGCTAAGCACACTGTTTAAACTAAAACACACCAGATAGAAAGAAAAACTATCCTAACTAAAAATCTCCATACCCATTCTTTGAAGCATAATACCTCTTCAAGTAAAGGCCATTTTTGGGTTTACCCAAAGAGTCCCCATCAAAGTCTACCAATTCATAAGCCCCTTTGGCTAGCTTTCGCTTGACAACATAGGGACCATGCCACATAGGAACGAATTTTCCAGTGCCTAATTTATCATTAGCTTGATCATAAAATAAGACTAGATCTCCTTCCGAAAAATTTTGAGGGGTCAAATTTCTATCATACTGAGCTTTCATGCGTTTTGCGTGAGTCTCGATCGCCAATGCAGCATCACGTCGATTCTCATCTAATTGAGCCAAGTATAACAAACGCTTTTCCTCTTTGGAAGTGGCTGGAAGTAATTCGATGGCCATTTGCAGTGACGGGATTTCACATTCAACGGGTAACACGGCTTCCAAACCATAGACTAGTTGGAAAGGAGTGAACCTTGTTGATGTTTTTACTGAAGTTCGGTATGCCCAAAGCACTGAAAATAGCATGTTGTGCCAATTCGACCGATGAATCCCAATGATTCGTCAGATCATGATAACTAAAACTTTGTTGATGGACTCAACCAGACCATTCGCTTGTGGATAATAAGGGGTTGAACTATTGTGGCATAAACCAAGCTGGCCTATAAGTTCGGTCATCACAACATTTCAAAAATGACGCCCATGATCAGTGATTATCGCTTGCGGGACACCAAACCTAGCAATTATATGATTGAACACAAAAATTGCAGCTGTCTTACCGTCTGCCTCAAATGTAGGCATCGCCTCGGCCCACTTAGTAAAATAATCTACCGTAAGGATGATATACGCATGCCCCCTGGCCGAGTGAGGGTTACATGTAATAAAATCGATACCCCATTTGGAAAAAGGACCAACGGCAATTATAGGGTGGAGAGGAGCATGTGGAGCACGCATCTTACGATCAAAAATCTGGCAGTTGTGGCATTTTCTGACCGCCGTAATACAATCTTTAAACAAGGACGGCCAGCAATAACCAGCGCGCAATATCTTTTGGGCTGTGGAAAACCTAGACATATGACTGCCACACGCTCCAAAGTGATAGTCATTTAGAACCCTTTCAGCTTCCTCGTGAGTTAAGAAACGTCGAAAAATAGAGTCCGCCCCACGGCAATAAAGAGTATCTCCAATAATTCTGAATTGTTGGGACTGGAATCGAATCTTTCGACGTTCTGACCTTGAAATTTCTGGCCGAAAGGATTGGGTCTGGAGATAAATGATGATATCCCCATACCACGGATTTAAAGTGCTGATTAGAAACAAGGATTCGTCCGCAATGGGCTCCTCTACCACAGTTTCCGTGTCAGCACGCGGGAAGTCACACATTAACTCCGAAAAAACTAAAGATTTCTTAGACTTAGATTTCTCAAATTCCAAGTCGAACTCTTGCAAGATAACGATCCATTTAGAGTACTTGCCCCCTAGCAATTGCTTGGTCAAAATGTAGATCATAGGGTTGCAATCCGAAATGACTGTAGTTTTACGTAGTAGAATGTAGTGACGAAAACGTTGGACAGCTTGAACGGCTGCCAATGCCAATTTCTCCACATGTGAGTATTTTAGCTCAGTTGGATTTAACATTCGACTAAGGTAATATATCACATGTTCAGTTCCTGATTCATCTTCCTGAACTAAGACCATTCCAATGGTGGAATGAGAAGCGGCGAGATACAAGAAGTAATCCTGGTTGTAGTTGGGAGGATGCAACAACGGTGCATGGGTCAACGCGTGTTTGAGTGCATCAAAATATTTCTGAGCTATCTCATCCCAATAGAATTGAGTGTCCTGTTTCAACAACTGGGTAAAACCCTTTGTAACCTCGACGTAGTTAGGAATGAATCATCGTAAAAACTTTGCTTTCCCCTGCAAACTTTGGAGTTGGCGAAGACTCGAAGGAGGAGGCAATTTGATGATAGCTTCGACCTTCGAGGGATCAACGTGAATGCCGGCTTTCGAAACTACAAATCCCAGCAATCGACCCGTTTCTATACAGAAGACACATTTGTGTGGGTTCAACCAAATCTGATAATGCCTACACCTCATAAAGATTGCTCGTAAATGGACGAGGTGATCAGCTCGATGTAATGAATGAGTAGGCAAGTCATCGAGATAAGGTTGCACAATGTGCTTGATGTCATGAAATGCATAAGACATCGCCCTTTGAAAATTTGCTCCGGCATTCTTAAGCCCAAAAGGTAATTTGCAATAAGCAAATGTCCCCCATGGACAAATGAAAGTTGTTTTTGGTTGATCAGCAGGTAGAATATTGATTTGATTGTATCCGGAAAAACCGTCCATAAAGGAGAATATTTCGCTGTCGGCACAATCATCAATGATTTGATCGATATAGGGAGTTAGGTAATTGTCCTTTGGACAAGCTCGATTAATGTCCCTATAGTCGATGCATATTCTTATTGTTCCCTGCTTTTTGTTAACCGGAACAATATTCGATACCCAATCCGTTAACGGGATCAGATAAATGAAACCTGCTTTCAACATTTTTTCAACTTCTGCTTTAATTGCAACAGCTTTTCGTGGGTGAATCTGATGCAAACGTTGCCGGACGGGTTTAGCGTCCGGGTAAGTCTTGATCTCATGAACAACAATCGCGGGATCAATTCCTGGAATTTCCTCATAGGACCAGGCAAACACGTCGCGAAATTCTTGAAATAGGGCCTTGTATAATTGAATTTCGTCATTTGTACACGAGGCACCTATATGAATGTTCTCAACGATTCTGGGCTTAACCGAAATGTCAATAGGAATAGTTTGAGAAATGTTTCCCAAATTTAACTCTGAATCGGGATGTTTCATTGGATTATGAGGTTCCTTGACATATTTAGTTGTAAAAATTGCTGAGAAATCATTTTCAAAACGATCATCCTCAGGTAAAAACGAAGATCTGTGATGGAGATCTTCCCATGGTAAATCATCTACACATAGGATTTCACGAATTTTCTCATCAGAGTGAACAAGTTCAGAAAACGTAGTTAAATCCGAAGTTGATGTGAAAAGTGATTCCTCACGGACCACATTCATTAAGTCATTTTTGGTTGAACACGAGTCAGCAAACGACTGCACGACTTCATAGGCAATTTCATATGGACTCAAAGGCATGGAATTACCAAATGGGTCTATCTCAGATTCAAAAGGGAAGATCCAAGGATCATCATAAATAATGGTGTCTGATGTGATCATATGAATGGTTGCAAATGAAGACGATGCGTTGATTGGAGGAAAAGGAAAAGTTCCCAGTAAACTGGCATTTTTAACTAATCCTACTCCAACATCCTTATATGGGATAGTCGTTTTACCAACATACTGAATACTCTCCGGAGAGGCTGGGTCGGATGAAAAGTAAGCCAGCTGGTCTATAGTTACGATCTTTCCATTGTGTGGAAACTTTATTACTCGAAAGACCGATGAAACGACCGCTGTCATAGCGTAAGACCAACTTCGACCCAAGAGAAGGTTGTAGTCTAGAGGGGCATCAACCACTTCCACATGTAGACTAACAGTTTTTCCTTCAACCCCTATAGAAAAATCCTGTAGAATGCAAAAAGGATGAAACCCACGGTCATCAAAAGCCTTTAGAATTGTCAGGGATTGATTTAGCTAAGGAGAACCAAGTGATCTCCAACACTGTATCGACATAATACACGTAGAGGCTCCCTCATCAATTACAGTCCGATGAATAGGCCTGTTTTTGACTATCACTAGAATCTGGAAAGCCATTTGATGAGGCAAACGCAATGTACTATTTTCTAGATCAAAAATTATTAGGTTCGGGTCCTGAACATCAACAGCTCCTATAGCCGACAAAAGTAATTTGCGTTGTGCTGGGCATGATTGCAACACTTCCAAAGCCGACATTGCTGAGGGTGAAACAACTAAATCCTCAACAATGTTATAATTCTGAGCCACTCTCGCATGTGGATTGAAAGCTGACTTTTGAAGTATACCCTTGGCGGGCGGTTTGATTACCAAGTCTGGATTAGGTTTCTCGATCTGTAGTGGATCGGAACCGAGAGCTGAGGTTGATGGATTAGAATTCTTTACCATCAACAGGACTTTTACTACCATAATATTGCAATCGAGTCGCAATCCTAACATGGGACATCATCAATATGTGTTCTTCATTGGCACTCGAGGATGAACCTATCATCTTACTGTCTTGAGCCAGAAAAGGATCCTTCAAAACAGCAGGAGTTTGGGAACCCTTGACAATTTTTGCAACCTCTGCACGATGAGGGCAGTCTCTTGTAAAATGTTCATCGTCACAAATGAGACAAGGATAACGAGGTTTACGCTTTTCATCATTGGATTCCGCCTTTTCAGGTTTCTCCTTTGAACTTTTGTCCATTTTATTCTTCTTCTTTCCTTTCTTCTTCCCACCGGATTTTGATTTGGCTGTAGATGACTCTACAACGTGAATATCGGCGGAAATTTCTGTAGAAGAATCTCCTGTTGGGGAATCAGGCAAGGTTATGATAGGAGAAGAATTCTTGGGAGACTTCTTCTTACTTTTAGTGTTAACCGTACCAATCATACCATCAGTGGCATGAGATCCCGAAAGAGCTGCAGTGATTTGATTTTGCTTGGGAAGATCAGGGACTTTTTCGTGTAACGTACCCGACTGAGTATAGACCAAGTCAAGGTACTGTGCTTGAGCAATGACTTGTTCCACAGTAACAACTCTAGCTTTAGCAACATCTTCAGTGATCTTTGGCAACAAAGATTTTACAAACCACTCGGCCAAGATCTGATCCGAAATAAATACCTTCACTAAACGTCGTCGACGTCTCCATTCATGAATATGATCTGAAATGTACATGGATGTCGATTGTTTTAGTGAAGTTAACAGTTTCGTGCCATTGTCATATCGGACTGGCAACTGAAAATGAGTTAAAAACGAGGTAGCTAACTGACTAAAATTATAAAAAGTGCCTCGCGGTAACTCAATGTACCACTTGGCCACGAGACCAATTAGAGTGCGCTGGAAAAGTCTAAGATGGATTGAATCATCTGTGATGGAGTTAGATGCACACCAGAGGTGGTAAGTCATCACATGGTTTGACGGGTCCTCTCCTGATTTATCTTCGAACTTGGGAATGTCACTGGGCAACTTATTCGGCATTGGCGGCCAAAACGGAAGATAATTAATGGGATCGTTTGTTAGGTGCGACAAGTCAGGTAAGTCCAAAGTTGTGATAAACGGTAACTGCCGATTAGGATCCCTAAAAGTCTGCGTCATGAGACCAGCCCCAGGAGGAGGATATCCAGGATAACTAGGAATAGGAATCGCGTTCGGGATATTGTATCCTCCCGGAAAACCAGGATTAACCGGACCATACTGGGGTTGTTGAGGTTGTTGATAAGTGTACCCAAGATATGGTTGATACTGATAAACTAGCTGCTGGACAGCAGGACCGAATTGGTATTGTCCCTGGTACGGTTGATAGGTGAATTGTGGTTGACTTGTGACAACCGTACTTAAACCAGGCTGTCCTACAGGCATCTGAACCGAAGTTTAAATCGTAGATCCAGACGATGGTAAAGATGTCTGAGGAGTAGATACAGGAACAGTAGTAACCGGAGCTGACGATACTCCAGAAGTAGGTGGGGTAGATTGAACAGATGTTTCGGCAGTTGTAGCAGTCGTTTGAGGCGGAGTACGAGGTGTACTAGGCCTAGGTTGAGAAACTAACGAAGGTACAGAAGTCTGAATGTTAGACTGGACCGGTTGCTGGGGTGTACCAGAAACTAAGGGTTGTCCAGTTTGAGATGAAAACTATACACTTGGTTGCAACACCTGTTGGGTTTGCGATGGATCCCACACTATATTCATTCCGGGGTACTGACCCATAATTGGTTGAGAATACTGAGGAACATAACCGGATTGAGGGTAGGATGGATAATTGAAAGGTACAATTCTCGTTCCTTGAACAAACGTTTGACCTTGGGGTGGTTGGAAACCTTGGTTCGAGTATTGACCTTGGATTTGATACCTTTGAGGCACATACTGATACTGGGGTTGACCTTGAGGTATAAATTGATACTGGGGTTGACCTTGGGGTACATATTGAGTCTGGGGTTGACCTTGAGGAACGTACTGTCCCATAGGTATGTATTGTCCTTGAGGTTTCCCCCCAGATGCAAATTGTGTACCTTGAGGTTGCCCCCCAGGCATTAATTGAGGCTGCCCCCCAGGCGATAACTGGCCACCTTGAGGTTGAGGATTGGGAATAGAACTTGACATCATAAGAATGTCTTCTGCACTCAACGGCTTTATACCATTGCTTCCAGTTAATAACCCTTGATCAATGGGTTGAGGAGATGCTCCCGAAAAAGTACCAGAAAGTGACTGATACCCAGAGGGAACAGAAGGACCGTCGTACAAAAAATATTTGGGCGATTGAGTAAACATGGATGATTGTCCTGCCATATTGACGGGAGTATAAAAACCTCTAGGTGTTGAGTGATAAGGAGCACGAGGTGGTGAAAAACTTAACCCTGAGTTTTCTAAATAATTAGTCAAAGAAAGATACCAAGAACTACTCCTAGGAGGAATGTAAAAAATTGATTCACGCTCCCTTAGTTTAATAACAGGTTGATTTTGAGGGATAGGGATGCCTACTTCTTCTTCCGGAGCAAGTTCTTCAATAGAAATAAGTCCAGAAGGAAGATCTTGGGTGATTACTCTTTCTACCCTAGGTGAACCAGGACCACTAAAAGTTGGAGAAACAAACCCCGATGTCGGAGTAGCAGCAAATTCACTTTCAGGGTCGGATATTTCAGGTTATTCACCTATATCACTAGTAGATGAAAAACTACTAGCAATTTCGGAAATAGACACTGACTGCGGATTATACTCTGCTACTGGCGTTTGAAAATCAGGATGTACTATCAAAGAAGATTCTCCTTCCTCAGGTGACCCAACTCTACTGTCTGTAGGAGTTACGAGGACTTTCAAACATTTGAGCTGGCTCGGTACTTCCTCAGGAGGTTGGCCCCGAAGCCTATGAGACCTCCTCAGCAACTCAGCCACGTTTACTAACTCAAGAGACTGGCCCCGAAGTCTAGGGGACTGCCTTGGTAATTTAGCTATCGTTAAAGACTTTTAACTACTTCACATGCAAACAAAGTAAAATCTCAATAAAAAGCACCTAAGGTCTCTAAAGAACCAAACAAAAGGACTGAAAACACTAGTTGCTGATGAAATCCAACGTCACAGAGTTCAGTACAGAAATGGCGGTTGGAACAGTTACCCCGTGTCATGCGGAAAGAGTCAATTTTGTGGACAAAACCGACCTCCCTAGAAACTACGGCTTTTCTAGTGACAAACAAAGCAATCGAACATTATCTTTCCCTAAATATGCATTTAAAATAAAAGCAACTAGGTGTTTAAGGCTTACCTTTAGTCCAACGCTGTTTGTAATGGCCAAGCCTCTTCGATCCAGATGAGCTCCTCTCCTTGAAGCCTGCATACAAAAACAAGCAAATGATTACATAGCACCTGAATAACTCATATAATAAAACATATTCATCATAAATACCAAGGAGTTTATGAAACAAATTATATATAACAACTTTTTGAGAAAAATGAACTTAATTGTATTAATTGGAAACAAAAGAAACCTTACAACCAGTGCCTTGGTGTTGTGCAGGTCCCTCCCAGGGTCCAGCAAGAGTTCTCCTCTACTTTGATCAGCTCACCCACTTCCAAATGAAGCTAAGAAAGGAATGTGATCTATCCTCTCAAGCTCTATAAGGGAGTCCTAATTTCAGCAGCATCTACCCCTAGGAATGTTCAGCTTTCAACCTCCCTTGCCTCTGGCCCAATGCCTTGTTGTGCTCACCAACAACCCCCCTTTCTTCATTTGACATTAGCAATAACGTCAAGCGAAGAGGGGACCCTGAACGAAAATCCCAAAAAAATACTTTTTCTAAAGTTTTTGTATTTCTCTCCCTAAGGCTCAAATCGCATCGCAAAGAAAGGCCGAAGCATAACTCGAGCGCAAAAAACAAATACTGCGAAATTGCGATGCGAAGTTCATCGCATCGCATACTTCACACGCGCCCCTTAAAAGAAAAACCTTCGAGCAATGCAATCGCCGATATGCGATATCGCAAATCGCAAGCATTACGCTATACGATGTAACCATTAAACGAGAACTTGTGATATTTGCGATTTGCGATCTGCGATGGCGGCGATCTGCGACCTGCGATCTGAAAAGACTTACCACACGATAGACCCATGCATTAAGCGCGCGCCTTGAAAGAATTTAATGACCGCATGCTTAAGTATCTAGGAATGATTGCGTTACATTTATCGAAGAGTCAAGTGATAATGGATGTCAGAATTATGCGTTCATTAGAGATTAATGCTTTCACGTCAAGCCTTCTCATTTCACTTCTCCTTTGCGTAAACTTCAAGACACGCAACTGATATAAGTTTATATGCAGGAAACATCTGAAGGAAAGAGGAAAGCGCCAATCAGCAAAGAGAGAATGCTTTCGCAAAATGGATGCCGCATGCAGCAGAACCGCGGATTCCAGGCTATCAGCCAACGGGAACTGATGAAATTAGACTATCCAGGACTCAGAGTCAAAAGCGCACAAAAGCAGCGTATTCAAAAAAGATCCTGAAGCTAAGACTTAGTGAAGCAGAGAAAGAAGTGCATGAGAAGGAGAACGCTTAAGGGAAACCTGGAACAAAGAACGGAAGAAATTATCGACACAGGGAGTTGCCCATGCAGCACGACTCTTAACCCACTCAGTCATTCGCACGACCAGAAACCGAAAACGGCAACAGCAAAATCAGTTCGAGAAGAAACTGGGACACGCTAAGTATACACGCGGCGAATACACCCAGCTAGAGAAAGGTTTTCGAAAATATCTTCTGGTCTGCCGGAAACAAGTGCCAACTCCTGCTATTTCCACTTTTATCTCCCGAGCGAAACAAGAAGGCGGCTAGCCGACTCTTCCCAGGAAAGCATTACACTGTTGACAGCACTAAAGAGAATATACAGAAACGGTCAGAAATTAGATTTTAAGTTTAGAAATAAAGTTGCTTTTAGTAAAAGGGTGGTCATTTGAGGCCGATTCCCTAATTTCATGTAATTAAGATTGATTAGTTAGTAGTATTTAACCCTTCTCATGGTTTTTGGAGAAGGGTCCGGAAATCTGTCAAAAAACTTATCCTCAGAACATGCACTTCTGTACCCTCAGAGGAGGTTTTTGATGAATGGATGGATCGAGATTTATTTATGTTTGCATTTTAATATCTGTTACTGATGTTGCACTTCTGTACTCTTAGCAGATGTTAGAACAAGTAGAAATAAATCATTGTTACTTGAAGTTTATTAGTGAACTTAGTCATAAATGGTACTTTTATCTCTTGGCTAGATTCTGCTAGTATTCCTAAAGTGATATGTGGCTGAGTTCTTTGTATGTTATTGCATGAATGTCTGTATTACCATTTGGCACTTCTGTATGGTGGGGTCATTTATTTATGTTTAACATATAGAAAACTGATTATGCGATATGCTGTTCACAACTACTCTGCCTAACTTCTTATGCAGAATGGTTTATCTTTATTGATTTATATTTTGATATCAGTTGAATGATCTTTATTACCGGCTGCTGTTAGAAATCTTTCTAGATCGCATAACAAAAGAAAAACACCCCGGGTTAGCGTAGATTAGATGTATTTTTCTTCATTAGATTACATTAGCATAGAGTTAATTTAGCAGTTAGAATTAAAACTAGATTAGAAGAATTCCCCCCCCCTTTCTTAGATTAATACCATCAGACTCTACGCACACACACACACCCATCATATTGGGAAACTGGTCCCACTACCCCCAGTCGGACCCGCTACTCCAAACGGGCAAGGAGCCGCCAACCAGGTTCCGGACCGGGTGGGTATCCCCCTTGTTGTTGACCCGACCTCGGGGCCCTCAACATCTCTGGCGCTAGAAGGAGGGCCACAGCTATGAATGGCACATAATTCAAAACCCAAATACCATTCTAAGAGAAAATCACCCTCACCAACTTCCCCGACTTCCCCAACACGACTAAACTCGGAACTGGAAGTCGCTCGGACATCCACCGCTGCTATACATCCCGATACATCAGAACAACTTATTGTCGATCCCCCTGAAGTTCAAACCTTGATCCGTAAACTCCAGGGATTCTCTATTTTTAACCAGAAATCTGATAAATCTAAAAGCAGCTTGACTTCGCAATACGACCCTGCTCATCCCCTGACCCGATTGAAGAGTGAAAAGTTTGGCATTCAGCCAATTGAAATCCCTCTCCCCACTAGGAAAATAGCAAGGAAAACATTTCAAGAGTCTGACAGAGAGACTCTTTCATCCACCTCATCCATTTCAACTCCCTCTCCGCGAAGTCGACCACCCACATCTCCACCTCAAATCACTCATCCATCTTCCGCAACTCTTCCTCCACAATCGTCAAAGATCATAACATCTCTATCTTCTCAACCTCAAAGATCATCTTCTACACTTTTACTAACCAATAACTCAGCGATGGCACAATCTCCATGGAACAACCCTGGGGCGGTTTTAATGCCTCCACCCCTGAGTCCAATACCTACCCATCCCGAGAAGTGGTTACCAAAGTTCAATCCAGAAACTGGAATGCTAGCTGAAGAACATATCAATAATTTCATGCTTTCTGTTAATCTCAACGGAGTTACCAACGAAGACGCCGTGGTCCGACTCTTCCCCTATACGATGCAATGGACGGCCGGGTCATGGTACTTCTCGTTACCCTTCGGATCTATCACCAGCTGGGATATTTTTCAAAATCAATTTCTCACTAAATTCGGCGATGATAGATCGACAGCGACACTGATCAACGATCTGTCCAATCTTAAAGCTGAGGCTCGGGAACCCATTAAAGATTTTAACTTACGGTTCAACAAGATCCTCAATAAAATCCCCGCTGCTTCCCAACCCAGCGAGGAAGTAAGATGTGAATGGTACATCACGGCCTTACCTTCAAACTTGGCCATCTTCGTAGATAGGGCAAGCAAGACAACCTTAGTCGAAAATTTGGCTGAGGCATTAGCAGTCGAAAGATGCATAGTAGCCTTAGAAAAGAGATCTACAATCGAAGAGCGTAAATCTAAGAAAATCTCTTTCAAAGAAGAAACCAAGAAGAAGCAAACGAAGGATCCTTTCGACATGGAAGGATTACAAAAGGTATTAAAGGCCATGTCAAATGAGATGATTGATATCAGAAAATAAGTAGCAGAATCGTCCCCAAGAAAGCCTTTTAGGAGTTTTAAGAGAAATCCTCCTATGGAGACGAAGCCACCTAGCGTGGTCTCTAACGTGGAATCTGAAGAAGAAGAAGAAGGGAACACCGCTGAAACGCATACCGACGATGAAGAAGTGGTGGAACTGCAAGGAATGTGGGATTTCATCCTCCCATAAGAGGAAGATCAAGAAGCACTTCCGGTTAGCACGAGAAGCAGAAATCAACTTGATCCTCCCCAGACTACCCCAAAACAGAAGGGCGCAAGCCCTCCAGCAAAAGAAAAGGCCGCAACAAAGAAGACAACCCCTAAAGCGACCTCATTTAGCCCAGTCCAATCAAAGCAATCACCTCCATCAAAGACACTAATATTGTCGGATGAAATGGAGTATAACATCATCGACGACATGAAGAAGACTAGGGCTAATATCACCCTGTACGAGCTGAGCAAATTGAAACACCAACAGAAGATCATGATGAAAGAGTTACACGTCGTACCTACTGCGCCTCTACCTACAGCTATAGCTTCCCATAATATAGGAAGACCCCCAATCAACGCGATCAATAAAATCGATCCAAATGACATCGCCTTGATTGGAGGGAGGTCTAGATCTCACACTCCCCCTTTCCTCCTCACTTACGAGATCTTTAACAGAAACGTGCATAACTGCTTGGTTGATTCTGGTGTTTCAACCAATATTCTACCCAAGTCAATATGTGCCAAACTTAATGTTCAACCGCAAAAATCCGCAGTACGCATAGTTCAACTTGATCGATCACAAGTCGAAGTGATAGGCGAACTAAATCAAGTGAACATAAGACTATCGTCCAACCCCAAGGTGTGCCAGGTCATCGATATTCTAGTTGCTGACATCCCTGAATTTTATGGTCTAATTCTTAGCAGGGATTGGTCCGAGAAGCTCCACGGATATTTTTCGACTGACTGGTCGCACATGTGGTTACCCTTCAACGGGAAGCCAAATCAAATAAAGGTTGAACGAGAACTGCACCAAAAGTACATAGTGACGGACCTGGAGGGAGAGAACGAAGCCATAGCATACAACAGCAGCATCATAGGCAACTATTCGGTAGACTCTTTCCTTGGAAATTTCAATGCTCACATATCACCATATTTAGAAAATTCAGTCGTGTCCCAAGTAGAAAACTTTTCCCAGACTGATGATTCAAAATGTGTTAGTTTCTTAGATAACCCTGTAAATACTTCTTTATTTTGGAAATTATATTTTGATGGCTCTAAGTCCAACGAGGGAGCGGGAGCAGGATGCGTCTTAATTAGCCCAGACGGAAATAAGACCATGCTCACATGCAGACTGGAGTTCGATTTCACGAACAACACAGCTGAATACGAAGCCTTGGTGCAAGGCCTATACAAAGCAATTGGCTCCAACGTCAAATATCTTCAAGTCTTTGGAGATTCCGAGATCATCGTCAAACAGGTACGTAACACCATACACTTCCTGTCTAGTCATTTAAAGCACTACCAATCTTTAGTGCAAGATCTCACTGCGCATTTTACAGCATTCAATATTTCATCAATCCCAAGACTTCACAATGCAAACGCAGACCTGCTAGCAAACGTAGCCTCCAGACTCATTCCCTCCGAAGACTTTAGTCCAGATAGGTTTTCGATAGAATTAATTTTTAAACCGTCTATTCCTGACAACATCACCAACTGGAGAGTATTCAACGACGACCCAGACATCGTAAGTTTCCTTACGTCCGAAGGATCCTACTCAAACCAGATAATCGACGAGGACTGTCATGACCACCAAATACAACAAAATGGCATTGATAACGCTATACCCAAATCAGTGGTCAAATTAGAAGATTTGTATGACTTAAAAAGTCGGTTCAAAAGGTCAGCTAACGCCAAACTTTACAGTTCAACTCTGAACTACGAATCAGTGAACTTAGGAACCGACGAGAAACCCCAAAACGTCAATCTAGGCCAAGGCCTAGCTCCTGAAGAAAAATCAGCATACATCCGTCTTCTACGACAGTACAAAAACGTCTTTGCCTGGAACTACGATGAGCTAAAAACTTATAACACTTCTATCATTCAGCACACTATCCCTATGATCGATAACGAGAAACCCGTCCAACAGAAGCTCAGAAAAATTCACCCCAACCTGGAAAATCAGATAAAAACTGAGCTGAATAAGTTGTTGAGAGCCAGAATAATTTTCCCGGTCAGACATTCCAAATGGGTATCCAATATGGTACCTGTTAGGAAGAAAAACGGAGATATTAGAATCTGCATCGACTTCCGGAATCTCAACAAAGCCTGTCAGAAGGACAATTTTCCCCTCCCACCTATGGAGCAAATATTACAGGCTGTAGCAGGCTCAGAATTGATGTCTTTCCTGGATGGATTTTCAGGATATAATCAAGTGCTGGTACACCTAGACGATCAGCTAAAAACCACCTTCCGAACTAAATGGGGTACCTACGCGTATCAAAAGATGCCGTTCGGTCTGATCAACGCCGGCGCTACTTTTCAAAGGGCTATGGATATTGCGTTCAAAGGGTTAATCAATAAATCAGTAGTGATTTACCTGGATGATATAACGGTGTACTCCAAAAAACGAAGCGACCATCTCAAAGATTTGAAGCAAATCTTTCAAAGATGTTTAAGGTATGGAATCTCGCTTAACCCGAAGAAATCTTTTTTCGCGTTGAGTGAAGGAAAATTGCTAGGATTTATAGTGTCCAAATCAGGCATTCACATCGAATCTGCCAGAATCAAAGAAATTTCCGAGATATCCATGCCCCATAACAAAAAGACCATGCAATCTTTCCTAGGACAGATCAATTTTGTGAAAAGATTTGTCCCAGATTTTTCACGTATTATTTCTCCTTTACAAAAAATGATAAAAAAGAATTCAAACTTTAAATGGGGTCTAGACAAGCACGAAGCGTTTAACTTAATCAAACAAGCCATCATCGACGCTCCATCCCTAGCAACCCCAAATTTTTCAGAACCATTTGTCTTATACACGTTTGCCTCAGAGCATTCTTATGCTGCGACCTTGACCCAGGCAAACAAAGAAAAGGCAGAAGCCCCAATCGCATTCTTTAGCTTAAACTTACAAGGTGCTGAGCTGAAATATTCGGACGTAGAAAAACAGGCATATGCCGTCTTTAAAGCAGTCAAATATTTCAGACCCTTCTTGCTAAAGGCCCATACCAAGGTCATAGTACCATTCCCGGCGGTAAGAAACCTCCTGATTCAGAAAGACGTGGGCGAAAAGAGAGCAAATTGGATCACCGCCTTGCAAGAATACGACCTGGAAATCAAGCCGGCACACATCGTAAGAGGCCAAGGCTTCTGCAAGATGTTAGCTGGAGCATCGCAAATCCCCGAAGAGTCACCTGAAGAGTTACACGCGTATGAGGTAAGCCTAAACGACGCAGAATCATTTTATGCCGACATCATTTATTTCCTAAAGAACGGATATGCTCCATTTCACCTGGATCACATAAAAAAGAGAGCCCTGAGGTTAAAAGCTAAACAATACCAGCTCGTAAATGATGTCTTATTTAAAAAAAACTATGATTCTGTGCTTCTTAGATGTCTTGAGAAAACTAAAGCCGAAAAGGTTTTGCAGGAACTCCACGATGGACCAGCAGGTGGACACTATGCTAGAGAAGCCACCGCACACAAGATCTTACGTGCAGGATACTACTGGCCCACGCTGTTCAAAGACTCGTACAATCATGTGAGAAAATGCCAAGTCTGCCAAACTGCTGCAGGAAAACAAAAGAAGTCATCCATGCCACTGCAGTCGGTTAACATCGAACAGCCATTCAGCCAATGGGGCCTGGACATAATAGGTGAGATCGTTCCTCACTCCTCTAAACAGCATAGGTATATCCTCACTGCAACAGACTATTTTACTAAATGGGTAGAGTCAGTTCCGCTCAAGACAGCTAATTCTGAAAACATTGTTGAATTCATAGATCAGTTTATCATTACTAGGTTTGGATTGCCAACAACCTTAATATTTGATAACGCTTCATATTTTTCTGGAAATACCATGACTGAGTTCGCACTCAAAAGAGGGTTCAAACTGAAGTATTCTGCCAACTACTATCCGCAAGGTAATGGGTTGGCTGAATCAACGAACAAGAAACTAATCAGGATTATCAAAAAGACAGTTGACCAAAACCAAAAGAATTGGCACAAAGCGCTGGTAAACGCCTTATGGGCAGACAGAATTACCAAGAAAGCCTCTATCGGGACTTCTCCCTTTAATTTGGTTTACGGGAGAGAAGCAGTTCTTCCTACTCACTTACTCATTCCCTCTTTGTCCTTAGTACAATACATTGATGAAGTACCTACTTCTCCCTTACAACTAAGGCAAGTGGAGGTAATCAAGTTAGAAGAACGACGAGAACAGGCCAAGAAAACCCATGCTCACCACCAAGCGCTGATAAAATCCTCTTTTGACTCGAACATAAAGACCAGAAAAAACTTCCAGATGGGTGATCTAGTTTTGAAGTGGGATAAGGCTCACGAAGAAAAGGGCAAACATACGAAATTCCAGAAGCTATGGCTTGGTCCTTTTCAAATCGTAGAAGTCATAGGCCCGTCGACTTTTGTGTTGCAGGACTTGACAGGCAGAAGAGATTCTCTGCCTGTAAACGGACAAATCCTCAAAATGTATTTCCCATAGAAGGTCATCCTTTTGTTTTTGTAGGATAGTTTTAAATTTTCATGTTAGTTTTCATTTTTTCATAGATAGGGCTGGTTGTGAATGATCATAAATAGTATTCATGAAGAAACATACCATTTCTGTATCAAATTTTGATTTCACTTGTATAAATAGCAAAACTTTTCGAAAAATCTGACTTTTATTATTGACAAATAGAGTTGACTTTAACCTGAATATGATGTTAGTTTCAAACTTCACAAAAAAACCTGGGATGAGAGTAACTTTTGGCAAAAAATTGTTTTATGCCAATGCTATGAAAGGTATCATCGATAGCAAAATAGGTATTCTCTGCAGCACTGCTGTTCTTAAAACTCTATTATTGTCGTCCAGAGCTTTCTTAAGGAAAAACAATGACTTCCTCCCTGCTAAGGAAAATCGCAGCATCCAGAGAGACAATCCAAGAAAACACTATATCTCAAAGAATAAGAGGTCTCATCACGAGCCGGCTTATCATGATCACAGATATTATAACTTGCTGACTTTGCCACTACTGTCTACCAAAACAGGGCAACGACTCAAGATTGTGCAATCGAAAGACAAGGGGTCTCATCACGAGCCAGCTTGTTCAGCAAAAAGTATAAATCAAGTGAATGACTGTGTCATAATTTGGCCACCAAACCAAGACATTGTTCTTTAGAGAATAAAAAAAAAAAAAAAGTGTCAAAAGGATTTTTCTCTGGAATTTTGTAAATAACCTCAAGCAGGAAAAAGGATCATTGCTGGATAACATGGTAACCCTGTCCAGGCTATGGACGCTTGCGGGCAGCAGAGGCTTTACCTGCGACAAATGAGCATACTTTACAAAGCCAGTACGCAGAGAAGACCTTATTTTGTCTTTGAGGAGACTGAGTAATGACTAGGTATGAATACAAAAAATAACCCATGGAAAACAAACAATCAGAATCAAATAAGAAGTTGTGACGAAACATCATTGACAGGATAAAAGGTAATACTCTATCTGTCCATAACAAAATTTAGGCATAAGAAAACTTTTCTGTTTTGGAAGTGAAAATGCAATAGAACAAGCAGAGATAACTGGTTCTTCACAATGAATCGCCATTGTTGTGGTCACCAACAACCCCCCTTTCTTCATTTGACATTAGCAATAATGTCAAGCAAAGAGGGTACCCTGAACGAAAATCCCAAAAAAATACTTTTTCTAAAGTTTTTGTATTTCTCTCCCTAAGGCTCAAATCGCATCGCAAAGAAAGGCCGAAGCATAACTCGAGCGCAAAAAACAAATACTGCGAAATTGCGATGCGAAGTTCATCGCATCGCATACTTCACACGCGCCCCTTAAAAGAAAAACCTTCGAGCAATGCGATCGCCGATATGCGATATCGCAAATCGCAAGCATTACGCTATACGATCTAACCATTAAACGAGAACTTGCGATATTTGCGATTTGCGATTTGCGATCTGTGATGGCGGCGATCTGCGATCTGCGACCTGCGATCTGAAAATACTTACCACACGATAGACCCATGCATTAAGCGCGCGCCTTGAAAGAATTTAATGACCGCATGCTTAAGTATCTAGGAATGATTGTGTTACATTTATCGAAGAGTCAAGTGATAATGGATGTCAGAATTATGCGTTCATTAGAGATTAATGCTTTCACGTCAAGCCTTCTCATTTCACTTCTCCTTTGCGTAAACTGCAAGACACGCAACTGATATAAGTTTATATGCAGGAAACATCTGAAGGAAAGAGGAAAGCGCCAATCAGCAAAGAGAGAATGCTTTCGCAAAATGGATGCCGCATGCAGCAGAACCGCGGATTCTAGGCTATCAGCCAACCGGCACTGATGAAATTAGACTATCCAGGACTTAGAGTCAAAAGCGCACAAAAGCAGCATATTCAGAAAAGATCCTGAAGCTAAGACTTAGTGAAGCAGAGAAAGAAGCGCATGAGAAGGAGAACGCTTCAGGGAAACCTGGAACAAAGAACGGAAGAAATTCTCGACACAGGGAGTTGCCCATGCAGCATGACTCTTAACCCACTCAGTCATTCGCACGACCGGAAACCGAAAACGGCAACAGCAAAATCAGTTCGAGAAGAAACTGGGACACGCTAAGTATACACGCGGCGAATACACCCATCTAGAGAAAGATTTTCGAAAATATCTTCTGGTCTTCCGGAAAGAAGTGCCAGCTCCTGCTATTTCCACTTTTATCTCCCGAGCGAAACAAGAAGGCGGCTAGCCGACTCTTCCCAGGAAAGCATTACACTGTTGACAGCACTAAAGAGAATATACAGAAACGGTCAGAAATTAGATTTTAAGTTTAGAAATAAAGTTGCTTTTAGTAAAAGGGCGGTCATTTGAGGCCGATTCCCTAATTTCATGTAATTAAGATTGATTAGTTAGTAGTATTTAACCCTTCTCATGGTTTTTGGAGAAGGGTCCGGAAATCTGTCAAAAAACTTATCCTCAGAACATGCACTTTTGTACCCTCAGAGGAGGTTTTTGATGAATGGATGGATCGAGATTTATTTATGTTTGCATTTTAATATCTGTTACTGATGTTGCACTTCTGTACTCTTAGCAGATGTTAGAACAAGTAGAAATAAATCATTGTTACTTGAAGTTTATTAGTGAACTTAGTCATAAATGGTACTTTTATCTCTTGGCTAGATTCTGCTAGTATTCCTAAAGTGATATGTGGCTGAGTTCTTTGTATGTTATTGCATGAATGTCTGTATTACCATTTGGCACTTCTGTACGGTGGGGTCATTTATTTATGTTTAACATATAGAAAACTGATTATGCGATATGCTGTTCACAACTACTCTGCCTAACTTCTTATGCAGAATGGTTTATCTTTATTGATTTATATTCTGATATCAGTTGAATGATCTTTATTACCGGCTGCTGTTAGAAATCTTTCTAGATCGCATAACAAAAGAAAAACACCCCGGGTTAGCGTAGATTAGATGTATTTTTCTTCATTAGATTACATTAGCATAGAGTTAATTTAGCAGTTAGAATTAAAACTAGATTAGAAGAATTCCCCCCCCTTTCTTAGATTAATACCATCAGACTCTACGCACACACACACACCCATCATATTGGGAAACTGGTCCCATTAACCCCAGTCGGACCCGCTACTCCAAACGGGCAAGGAGCCGCCAACCAGGTTCCGGACCGGGTGGGTATCCCCCTTGTTGTTGACCCGACCTCGGGGCCCTCAACATGCCTGTATTTATAATGCTTTGGAGGAAGTTAAACAGGTCCACCATCAATGGGATAAGCCCCTCTTTCAAAGGGATAGCTCCCCTCTTCATGGGATAAGTTCCTCTTTCATTGGGATGCATGAACCATCTGGAGGCGCTCAATCCACGTCAAACCATCTTCTAGAATGCTCTAGAATCGACCGCAAGTAAGTTTTTTGAAGTAAAACTTGTGCCTTTTGACTTTTACAGGGGTACACACCCACCCCTTTACAGACAGAGCGTACAAGTACGCAGGTATTATGTGCTTCAGGTGCATGCCCGCAGGTAAGAGTAAGAGAAAGTGCGGAACCAAAGTTATATTGATTTTTTAAAGGCTTTCTCTCTTTTTGGAGTTTGACATGAGGAGCAGAGGTATAAGACTTGCCAAGTAGGACAGTATGGCTATTGACGGAGCCATACTGACTGCAAATATTCATGGTGACAAATTTTAGTGTAACAGATTGCCCCCTAAAGTGCGAGGTCTGTAGTAGATTAGGGTTTTATATCATATAGGAAGGGTGAAGCACTTTATCATTTCGAGGATTATCTTGTGGAGAGCCCGGTCGGAACCTGCAAATATTCAACACAAAATACATATATGAGATCATATCATCGCTGAGGTAGGCATTCCCATACTCAGATCAAAAACTTAACTAACAGATGGTTTGGTGACAATTGACCCAAAGTTAATACCCAGAAACCGGCTGAAGACTTTCAATGTGGTTTGATCAACTGTTAGGCAAAGGATTTCCCAACCCAGGTGAATGAAAAGTGTCGTGTTCAAGAGTGGTGATAAGGTTTTTCCGAGACAAATAGGCTCATTTTCCTCTCTTTTCCCCCACCATTTCTGGCAAGTACCTCTTTATTTTTTACAAGCTTGAGGAGGATAACATTTGCTTGATTATAAGCTCATCCTTCGGATGAGTCCAACTTAGTTTAGATTCGAACCCTAAGAAGGAGTGGTTCGTTCCTGTTTGTAATTGAACAGGTCCTTTACTGTGAAATTTTAACGACTCCAGTATAGGAGAAACTCAACGTTTTTCAATTTTAGAGAGTCTGAAAAATTTAAGAAGACTCCAGGGTTGACTTTTTTCGTAAATTTGTGTCTCCCAAGCCCGAAAAAGTATAAAATAATACTTGAGAGAACCGCTTGATCTTTACGACCAAGGAGTACTTTCATGATTAGTGTCTCTGATCTGAAAAGTAGAAAGCGATCAAGGACACGTCGTTTTATTTCCAATATCGAATTTGAAACGACAAAAATCCGGCAATCTTTTCATGTTTTTACGGTCAGAAAAGGGCTGTAAGTGGACCGTCTTTTTAGTTCCGTTTTAACGAGTTTAAAAAGAAAAACTCGGCAATATTTTCATATTTTGAGAGTCTGAAAAGGGCTTAAAAGAGAACTCCAAGGATTCATTTTTTCGTAAGTTTTAACGAGTTCGAAAAAATGACAAAAATGTACTCATGGTTTTCACTTTTTCGTAAGTTTTAATGAGTTCAAAAAAATGATAAAAATGTACTCATAGTTTTCACTTTTTCGTAAGTTTTAATGAGTTCGAAAAAATGATAAAAATGTACTCATATGGCCGACTTTCAATTTAATTTACGAGAAGGAAAAGACGGAAAGAACTCGGCATTTTCATTTGTTTTACGAGAATGAAAGATAGAAAAATAATCTCGGGATTTTCATGAGTTTAACGAGTCTTGAAAATAACTGAAATTGACTCGAGATAGGTTTCATTTTTACAAAAGCTTGAAACAGAGAAAAACTATGCTTCAGAGTAGTTTCATTTTTACACAAGCTTGAAACAGAGAGAAAATTGTGCTTGATGCCCCCTAAGCGTAACTGCTAGAGCGCATGCCCCCCAGCTTCATTTCATTCAACTAAGTACAAGCTGGATGGAATGAAGGTTCATGTATGAGATCATTTGAAAGACTCGACCTAAAACTGTAAGAAAATTATGCAAAAACTAAAATAACTAACCTAAATATACAACTTAACATTTATGAGATCTAGTCAAACTCTCAACTCAATTAGAGGAGGATTTGTTTCATTTTTTAACGAGCTTGACACAGGAAAATAACTATGCTCGGATTCGGTTTCATGTTTACGCAAGCTTGAAACGAAAAACTATGCTTGTTATAAGTTCGCATGCCCCCAGCATAATGATGCAAATCAAGGTACATACCCCCCAAGCTTCATTTCATTCAACCAGGTGGATGAAATGAAGGTTTACTTTCGAAATCTTGGAAAGACTCGTGGGAGTTGTTTCATTTTTTAGTGAGGTTGACACAGGAAAAGAACTATCCTCAAAACCATTTTTTCATTTTTTAAACGAGCTTGACACAAGATAAGGAACTATGCTCATAACTACTCTCTAGAATCTACCTATATAACCTATCCTTGTTTCATCTTTTAACGAGGTTGACACAAGACAAAGAACTATCCTCGAAAATCCTTGTTTAATTTTTTAATGAGCTTGACACAAGACAAGGAACTATGCTCGTAACTACTCTCTACAATCTACCTATATAACCTATCCTTGTTTCATATTTTAACAAGGTTGACACAAGACAAGGAACTATCCTCGAAAATCCTTGTTTCATTTTTTAATGAGCTTGACACAAGACAAGGAACTATGCTCATAACTACTCTCTACAATCTACCTAACAAAAACCCTACTCTAAAAACCTTGATTCATTTTTTAACGAGCTTGACACAAGACAAGGAACTATGCTCATGACGCCTTGTTTCTTTTTTTAACGAGCTTGACACAAGACAAGGAACTATGCTCGAAAATCCTTGTTTCATTGTTTAATGAGCTTGACACAAGACAAGGAACTATGCTCTAAAAACCTTGATTCATTTTTTAACGAGCTTAACACAAGACAAGGAACTATGCTCATGACTACTCTCTACAATCTACCTATATAACCTAAAACCTACCTGATTCATTTTTTAATCACGTTGACTCAGTAAAAGGAACTGTCCTCATACCAACTGATTCATTTTTTAATGAGGTTGACACAGGAAAAGAACTGTCCTCATACTAGCCTGTTTCATTTTTTAACGAGGTTGATACAGGAAAAAACTATCCTCGCTAGCCTGGTTCATTTTTTAACGAGGTTGATACAGGAAAAGAACTATCCTCATACTAGCCTGGTTCATTTTTTAACGAGGTTGATACAGGAAAAATCTATCCTCGCAGACACCTATTTCATTTTTTAACGAGGTTGACACAGGAAAAGGAACTATCCTCGCGACAGCCTATTTCATTTTTTTAACGAGGTTGATACATGAAAAAACTATCCTCGCGACACCGATCATGGCTTCCGACTAGAAGAAAGACATGTCAATGGACACACCAAGATCATGGCTTCCAAGAGATCTTCATCAGAAGGAAGAATAGTTCTCTGGAAGGAACACATGTCAAGGGACTCAAAAGGGATAAGAACATCACGTTCAAATAATCCCATAGAGTTTTCCATGTCAATTACCAGATCTAAATCAAAGGAAGATGAGAAAACAGTGAGAGGTTCACTTACATCGGTAACTGAAAACATGGGACCAGTTGCCACATAATTAACCCGTGGCAGGGTAGATACCACTTTAGAATCAGGAACATTTAGGGGTGTCGTATTATTGGTAGTTGAAACAAGACTAGGGAACGAAAGCTGGTCTACAGTCACAATATTTCCATTGTAAGGGAAAGACATCACGCGAAAGAGTGTCGATACGACAACTTTCATTGCATAAACATAGTCTCGCCCAAGGAGTAAATTTAAATCCAAGGGACCTCGAACTACCATAAGATCAATATAAACAGTTTTACCTTCCAAGGTAATGGAAAAATTAGGAAGGATCCCTAAAGGTTCACTAATGGTTCTGTTAAAAGCTTTCAGATTCTGCGTAATAGGCGCAAGCTGAGGGGAACCCAAAGCTTTCCAAACAGTTGAGGATAAAATACTAACAGAAGCACCTTCATCTAACTAAGTACGATGTATGTCCCTACCACCAGCCTTGACAATAATTTGGAAAGGGATGGAGGAAGGAAGACGAGGTTCTGTCAGTCTATTCCAATCAAAGGAAAAGACCTCAGTACTTGGAGGGGGTTCTGTAGAAACAGGTGAAATGCCCCCCGGCATAGAAGAATCTGAAGTAACAAGAAGAACCTGAGTGGTATGAAGTTCACTCTCTAAAGGGAAAGTGGGATCGACCGAATGTGAAATTGAATCGACCACTTGATCAACTAATGGATCATCAACCTGAGTGATATGAGTTTCACTCTCCAATGGAAGAGTGTGATCGACTGTACTTGAAACTAGATCAATCACTCCATCAATTGATGGTAGGTTGGGAGAAAGTTTACGGTAACCAGTTGGAAATTCTTGCTGTGGAACAATAAGGTTTTCCAACAATTTTGAGGCTTCATCCATGTGAGGGAAAATGTGAGTTTGATGACTCCCTTTGCATAACTTACAAGGAAACCTAACTTTACCCTTTTTCCCAGGAACCTGACTATCACTGGTTGATGGATCAATGGAAAGTTGATGAGATTTTTCTGACCATACTTCCAAGACCTTTGGAATACCAGGACAATTGACAAGGAAGTGGTCACCCTTACAAAGCCTGCAAGGGTATTTGGGTTTACGATGCATGTTGGAGGTTTCCTCAACACAACTAACACTTACAGCCATGGTTGGTTGGTTGACTTCTTTCTTATCTTGCTTCTTCTTCTTCTTCTTCTTCTTCTTCTTCTTCTTCTTCCCTTTCTTCTTCTTCTTAGACACCTGGTTACTAGCATCAAGGCTTTTACCAAGCGAAGAGGAAGAAATGGAGGAAGAAAAATTAGGTGAATAAGGTAAAGGGTCAACAGAAGGTTGGTGATGTTGAGATGGTGAAATCTGTTGAGGTGAAGCATTCGGTTGAGGTGGAACAATTGGAGTATTTGGGGCCAACGAAGTTGAAAATAACCATATCGGTAAACCTATAGTAAATCTAGGTAATGACAAAGTAGCCATATAAGGAGGACCAACATTTCCAAAGAAAGGGAAAGTACTAGGATCCTCGTTAAGAGGGGTTCCTAGGTTGGTAAATTCCGAAACAGTTTCCATTATATTCAACTTCAGTGAATTTTATTAACAATTTAAAACTAAAGTTAACAATGCACAATTCACACCTAAGAATTAAAATTCACAATTCACACCTATGGTCTCTAAAAGTAAAAACAAACAAATTAACACGCACTATCAAATCTAGGAGTCAAACCACACACAAACAGTAACTTTCCGGACCGAAAACACTAGTTGGTGATGAAATCCAACGTCGCAGAGTTCAGTACAGAAATGGCAGTTGGAACAGTTACCCCGGCAACCTACTTAATGAATAGACTGGCACAATTTCCTCCAGTTAACCGTCTCGAGTGAAGAGAACCCCCCAGAAAATCCAAGTGAGTCTAGCCGACGTCTGCTCCAGGTATAGTGGGATCTTCCCACCACTGTTACCTCAGGAAGAGTCCTAAAGGATATGTCCACTAAGGTTACCAACTGAGACAAATAAACCTGGGGGAACAGTCTACGATCCGATACGCACGCAAGGGAAGAGTAGCAAGCTCAATCCCCTTGAAGGCTCCTTGACATAATCCAAGGTTTACCAACAAGTGACCCCAGGCTCCTCGACAATGGTTAATCCGAGGTTTACCATTTTTAATACGTGAATATCTGGCGTCGTTCCTAATGAGGAAGGATTGATTCCCACACTGGTTTGGACACGATCTCGTGCTTCTCCTTTAAGAGGAGCTTTCCCAGAGTATAAATGCAACAATTGGATTTCTTCCTACCACAAGATACAGCTACTTGTTTGTTTTACTGTCTTGGAGAGTTAATTACTCCCTACTCCAAGACACTAGCCTAAGCTATGTTGGTGTATCAGAGCCCTAGAAAATAAAAATATTACTAGATGAATTTTAATTAAGCGATGTGTTATTAAGGCTGTTATTACTCAAATGGGTAAATGGATACGAAACCAATGGTGTTATGACCCAACTCAAAACTGAATGCAATCGAATATGATAATGTAATCTTTTCAATTCGATGAATCCTAACTAAGGTAAGGAGAGAGTTTCCATTCACTTCCAACAATGCAAGAAATTGATCACTAAGAGAAAATATAACAAATTCTCTAATGCACTAATTTCATCAAGAAAAACTAATGCAAATCAATTCCAAAAAGTTTTTTTTTTTTTTTTTTTTTTGTATTTTCAAATCAAATAAAGTTGATCTAAATCTACGATTGATTTTTCAGAATCTAAACTATGCAATTATAATCTATGCACAATTCACTTGAAAAGTATGCAAATGTAATCTATGCACATTTTTCATTCATATTCTGAAAATGAGAATTCTAATTATGCAAATGTGATCTATGCAAGAGAATTCTCAAACACAAGATGATTCTAATGTAATCTAAGAACCAATCAAGTGCAAGTCGAGAAAATTGGGCGAGAGTTCCCAAGATCAAAAATAAAAACACTCAAAGGCGATTAACACTCATACATAAATTAGGAAATCAAATTAAGAATTTCTCAAAAAAGAGACTCAAAACACCCAATTGATAAAAGCTTAAAACAGGAATGTCAATGGAATTAACCTAAGAAAAGTTCTTGAAAAGTCACGTGTAGATCTGGGCAGAGGCTAAAAACACATAAACAAATCCTAAATTGACTGAATGAAAATATTTTAAGTTTTTCAAAAATTTCACAGGGTCCACAGGCCCTTGGTAGAAACAGGTGTGGTACCGCACTATGCAGAACAGAAACAGTGCGGGTATGCCCACACTGTGCTACACACAACAGGTGAGGTACCTCCAAGTAATGACCAAAAGACTGAGACAAACCTCCAAGTAATGACCAAAGGAAATCAAATTAAGAATTTCTCAAAAAAGAGACTCAAAACACCCAATTGATAAAATCTTAAAGTAGGAATGCCAATGAAATTAACCAAGGAAAGTTTTTTGACAGGGAACAAGCAGGTCTGGGCAATGGCTAAAACCTATAAACAAATTCTAAATTGATAAAAAGAAGAAAATTTAAAATTTCTCAAAATTTTGACAGGGTACGCAGGCAGCCTGCTTACACAGGTGCGGTCACGCTCTGTGCACAAAGCAAAAGTGCGTACAGGTATGCACTGTGCTTAACTCAGAGGGTGCGTACCTCTCCCAAAACTATGAAAAATAAAAACTAACTCAAAATTAACTAAATTCACCCAATCCCACAATCATCAAGTCAAAAACAAAAACAGAAAATACAGTTTCTCAGGTCAAAGTATCACTCAAAAGAGAAATCAATCAAATCCATGGATTCCCCAGTAAGGTCGCCATTTTGTCATGCGGAAAGAGTCAATTTTGCGGACAAAACCGACCTCCCTAGAAACTACGGCTTTTCTAGTGACAAACAAAACAATCAAGCACTATCTTTCCCTAAATATGCATTTAAAATAAAAGCAACCAGGTGTTTAAGGCTTACCTTTAGTCCAACGTTGTTTGTAATGGCCAAGCCTCTTCGATCCAGATGAGCTCCTCTCCTTGAAGCCTGCATACACAAACAAGCAAACGATTACATAGCACCTGAATAACTCATATAATAAAACATATTCATCATAAATACCAAGGAGTTTATGAAACAAATTATATATAACAACTTGTTGAGAAAAATGAACTTAATTGTATTAATTGGAAACAAAAGAAACCTTACAACCAGTGCCTTGGTGTTGTGCAGGTCCCTCCCAGGGTCCAGCAAGAGTTCTCCTCTACTTTGATCAGCTCACCCACTTCCAAATGAAGCTAATAAAGGAATGTGATCTATCCTCTCAAGCTCTATAAGGGAGTCCTAATTTTAGCAACATCTACCCTTAGGAATGTTCAGCTTTCAACCTCCCTTGCCTCTGGCCCAATGCCTGTATTTATAATGCTTTGGAGGAAGTTAAACAGGTCCACCATCAATGGGATAAGCCCCTCTTTCAAAGGGATAGCTCCCCTCTTCATGGGATAAGTTCCTCTTTCATTGGGATGCATGAACCATCTGGAGGCGCTCAATCCACGTCAAACCATCTTCTAGAATGCTCTAGAATCGACCGCAAGTAAGTTTTTTGAAGTAAAACTTGCGCCTTTTGACTTTTATAGGGGTACGCACCCACCCCTTTACAGACAGAGCGTACAAGTACGCAGGTATTATGTGCTTGAGGTGCGTGCCCGCAGGTAAGAGTAAGAGAAAGTGTGGAACCAGAGTTATATTGATTTTTTAAAGGCTTTCTCTCTTTTTGGAGTTTGACATGAGGAGCAGAGGTATAAGACTTGCCAAGGAGGACAGTATGGTTATTGATGGAGCCATACTGACTGCAAATAGTCATGGTGACAAATTTTAGTGTAACACCCCGGCAACCTGCTTAATGAATACACTGGCACAAGTTCCTCCACTTAACCATCTCAGGTGAAGTGAACCCCCCAGAAAATCCAAGTGAGTCTAGCCGATGTCTCCTCTAGGTATAGTGGGATCTTCCCACCATTGTCACCTTAGGAAGAGTCCTAAAGAATATGGACACTAAGGTTACCAACTGAGACAAATACACCTGGGGGAACAGTCTACGATCCGACACGCACGCAAGGGCAGAGTAGCAAGCTCAATCCCCTTGAATGCTCCTTGACATAATCCAAGGTTTACCAACAAGTGACCTCAGGCTCCTCGACAATTGTTAATCCGAGCTTTACCGTTTTTAATACGTGAATATCTGGCATCATTCCCAATGAGGAAGGATTGATTCCCACACTGGTTCGGACACGATCTCGTGCTTCTCCTTTAAGAGGAGCTTTCCCACAGCATAAATGCAACAATTGGATTTCTTCCCTACCACAAGATATAGCTATTTGTTTGTTTTTACTGTCTTGGAGAATTAATTACTCTCCTACTCCAAGACACTAGCCTAAGCTAAGTTGGTGTATCAAAGCCCTAAAAATAAAAATGTTACTGGGTGAATTTTACTTTTAAGCGTTAATTTTGGTGGTTTTTGTTTAAGTCCAAAGGTGCGGAGATGAAACTCGTGGTATGAAGACTCGACTCAAAATCACTAAAAATGCACCTAAGATGATCTAAACAATCTTTTTCTCTTCGATGAACTTCTAAACTAAGAAAGAGTTTGAGAATGCAAATACTTTGTAAACACAAATCTTTCTCAATTAAACAAATTAAAAGAAGAGTTTTTCCTTTCCAAAGCACTCAAAACGAGACAACTAGTTATTTCACAAAAATTTCCCTTTTCGTTTCAAAGCACTCAATCACTACAAAAAGCAAACTTTTCCAAAAGAGATTTTTTTATATTTTTTAATAAAACACTCAAAACTAATGAAAATGACTAACTTTGAGAGCTACAAACTATAAAAACCTATTTGAAGTCAAAGCCTACTAAAAGTATTTTTTAAGGATGTTTTACTCAGCTAGATGCAAGCTAAGGACTAATTTATGCAGAATCACAAATCAGTCAAGAACAACCAATTTCGTTTTCTTTTTGAAAATGAAAATCCAAACTCTCAAACACAAGCTTTTCGAAGTTTTGTAAAGAGAAAACTCAAAGCGGATTCCTCAAACAAGGGGAGATTTCATAAATGGTCAGACTCATAAGAAGGCTGGTAGACACTAAGGTGATTTGAAGTCCCTACAGCTTCTAAGCTCAGAGCCACTACACAACCAAAATGAAAAACAAACCCAACAAGCAAAACTCCTAGGAATTTCACCTAAAACCCTAACACTAACGAAATCAATCCAAGGAAAGCTTATGACAAGTTATATGCAGGTCTGGGCAGTGGATAACAATTTCTAAAGACAAACTAAGCTGACTAACAGAGGAAATTTTAGGGTTTTCAAAATTTTGACAGGGTCCGCAGGCCCACAGTTGGCACAGGTGCGGTCCCGCTCTGTGCTAAAAGCCAAGCTGCGGCTAAGTACGCACTGTATCAAACAGCTAGGGTGTGGTCCTCTCCCAAAGCTATGAAAAACGAAAAATAACCCTGGATCTACAAACTCTACCCAATTTTACACACAACAAGCCAAAAACAGAAACAAAAATAGAGTTTCTCAGGTCAAAGTAAAAACAAGGAAAACAATCAAGTCCCCAGTGGAGTTGCCATTTTGTCACGCAGAATAAGTCGATCTTGCGGACAAGATAGACCTTTCTAGAATCTAAAGAAGACCTATTGACAAGCAAACCAACCAGACACTATCTTTCTCTAAATATGCTTTGATAAACAATAGCAAACAAGTGTTTTTAGGGCCTACCTTAGGTCCAACGCAAGTTTGTGGATGCCCTCGCTTCTTCGATCCAAATGAGCTCCTTTTCGTCAATCTGCAAACACAAACAAGGCAAACAAATTAAATAGCACCTGAAAAGCCAATTGCATAAAACATATTTAACATGAAAGTCAAGGAGTCCATGAAACAAATAACATGAGATACTTGTTGAGAAAAATGAGTTTGATTGTATTAATTCAACAGAAGAAGAACTTTACAACCTTTGCCTTGACGCTGTACAATATCCTCCCAGGGTCCAGCAAGAAGTCTCCTCTACTTTGACAAGTTTCACTCACTCCCCAATGAAGCCAAAAAGATGTGTGATCTCTCCTCTTAAGCTCAACTAGGAAGTCTTTATTTCACCAGCATTTACCCTCAAAAAAGTTCAGCCTCTAACCTCCCTAGCAACCAGCCCAATGCCTGTATTTATAGTGCAATGGAGGGAGGTTACTAGGTCCTCCTTCAAAGGGATAAAGCCCTCCTTCAAAGGGATAGCTCCTCTCATCAAGGGATTAGCTCCTTCTCTTTTGGGATGCATGAACCACCTCAGAGCGAACAATCCACGTCAAAATTCCTTCTAGAAACCTCTAGAATTAACCCAAAGTGAGTTTTTTAAGATAAAACTTGCGCCTTTTGACTTTCACAGGGGTCCGCACCTACACCGTTAGGGACAAAGCGGGCAGGTCCGCAGTTTTTGTACACAGAAGGTGCGGGACCGCAGGTGACCATGAGAGAAAGTGTGGAACCAGAGTTACATTGATTTTTAAAGCCTTTCTCTCATTTCCAAAGCTTGATTTGAAGAACTGAGGTCTGAGACTTGCTTAGGAGGATAGTACAAGTGATGATAGACCCATACTGATTGCAAATAATCATGGTGACGATATTTTTGTGTAACAAGGATAGTTTTTCTTTCTAGCTGGTGTGTTTTAGTTTAAAAAGTGTGCTTAGCTTAGAGAGTGTTTTTCGTCATTATTCCTGCTTATCTTGGTTTTACTCTTGATATTACAGATGTTGATGCCTCTCCAAACATACATTGGTTTCGCTGATGGTGCTTGTCGTAATACATGGAACATTTCTTCCGCAGCTTGTGTTATCTATTCGCCCTCTAACGAGGTTGTATCTATACATGGGGTAAGCCTCGGTCAAACAATGAACAACATTGCCGAGTATAGTGCAGTGATTGAGTTATTCTCTGAATCTATTTCATTTGGGATTCGGAGTTTGATAGTGAGTTTAGCTTCTGAAATCGTTGTATTACAGCTTAATAGAGTGTATGCCATTAGAAATCCAGTGTTATTGAGATTATTTTTGAGAGTGTGTCTCTTGGAACGTGAATTTGATTATATTGAATATCAGCATATTCCAAGACCTTTAAATACATTAGCAGATGCAATTGCTTCTCGAATGTTAAGTAGACATTTGCAATAATCATACATGTAAATTTAAAACCATTCCATAACATGATTTACAAGATAAGCCGGTAATAGTGATATATATAGAGGAGTGTGTCAAAAAATACATCATCCTCGATCATAGGTTGAAAAACACCTTATGATCGGCAAAAATGATAAGTACAGAAAACAAAATGTCATATGTGCCCACAATAGGCGATCATCCTATCACTGGTGATGATCTCGATAAGAAACCACTGCACGGGCCACCTTGCAAAGGAACCTCCTAAAAGGTCTGGGAACCCCAATCACATAGCGCTGAAGTCGACGAGGAATGTCATCTATGGTGGTCTTCGGAATATCTCCTGTCAAGCGCTCTAGATGACCCTCCAACTCAGCCAAAACCTCTGCTAATTCGTCCTGTGGGGCTGGCGCAGCTGTAACTGGTTGTTTCCTCTCGTAAGGCCGGAGAGCGGCTGGTCGCTGTGGACACACATCTGCATTTGAAACTTTTACTATCAGTTTTGGGACGATAGAAAAATAAAAGAAATAAAAATAGAAAAAAATGTTGAAAATGATTTTACCTGAGTCATCCCATTGCTCTCCTGGTGGAAGAGCCATGTCTGGGTCACCATGAAAATCTACCCCAGCGTAAGGGAAGTCCTGAATAGAAAAAACTTGGTTTTCCAACCACTGGAAATACTCAGGTTTGAATTGAACAACCTTTGTCCCCTCATCCGGATGACGGGCCATAACTGCGACCCATCGCATCAGTTTGGGCTCTCGAGGAAGCCCAGCTCCAACAGTAAGGTGCTGCGGGATCAACATGGGAACCCTCTCCAGACCAAAGCTAACAACCAAAGCCCCATAACCAAAGGTCTTTAGTTGTTCGTTCTTGGCTCTGGTTAGTTGGCATTTCACATTGGCCAACACAGCATCGCACCAGTTGAAGATGGTGCCTCGAAAGTAGTCAACTGCCATCCGCATCTGGGATCTGGTGGCAACATGTAATGCGGCACTCCCGCAAAGTCTGGTGACAGTAAACGCGATCACCATGAGTTCAGGAAGGGATATGTTTTTTATGTCTATCCCTTTGTCTCTAGCCTGGCTGTTGCAAAACTCTAGCCGGAGGCTATCGACAGACTGGCCACCTGGCCTAGCCCTGAATAAAGTCAAGTCTTCGCCTCTCTTAGGCAAACCGGTCAAGAAATATATGTCTGCGGGCTCGATTTCGAGCTGGTGGCCACCAATGAAGAAGCACTGGTCCTATATGCTCCATCTGTCAACCAGCCACTGTAAGAAATCCACCTGGGCCCTCATGCCAAGTATGGCCCAGAATTTGTACAATCTGCATGCCTTCAATGCATCGATCGAAGGTTGGTGATTCAACGCGGCTAGATCCACGTCCTCATGCTCTCGTTCACACCAATCTAGCATGATGTACTCTCTGCATCAAGTAAAAAGATAAATTAGAATGCTAGAAATTAATTTGTTTGGGCCAAATTTGAGAATTTTTGGGTTAAAAACCCTTGCGGCGGGGACCGCACCCTCTGCATTAGACACAGTGCGTGGGTCCGCACCTTGCCTACATGGAAGGTGTGGACCCCTGACTTTTTCCCCATTGAGAAAAAGTCGGGGTCCGCGGGCTGGCAGTGTTGCACCTACAGGCCCCCGCGCGCGGGTTTTAAGCCTAAAAACCCTCCAAAAAATGAAATAAAAGCCTAAAACAAAAAATGAAATGGTTAAAAATGAAGAGTGGGATGATGTGGATTACCTGGAGAAGACGGTGTTCGATTCCAACGGTTGGATTTTCCGCAATCTTCACAGGAAGTTTTCTGAACAAAAGCACCTTTTTCTCACCCAAAACTCAAACGGTAAAAATGAATTGACGAAAGCCATTTTTATAAGTTTTTTAGTAAATAAATTGCAAATTTGTTTATGTTTCACTTTGGAAAGGTAGTTTTTGCAACATTTTCATCCATTTCAAACCGGTATGAGTAATGTTTGCGTTTTTTATCAGGATAACGGATTATTCAGGCAAAATCTATCATTTTCAACGAAAAAACATTTAGAGTCACCTTTAAGCTCTTTTTTGACTCCTGAAATATGAAAAGATTGCCGAGTTTTTCTTTTAAACTCGTTAAAACAGAACTAAAAGACGGTCCACTTACAGCTCTTTTCTGACCGTGAAAACATGAAAAGATTGCCGGATTTTTGTCGTTTCAAATTCGATATTGGTTATAAAATGATGTGTCGTTGATCACTTTTTTACTTTTTCGAATCAGGGGCACTAATTACGAAAAGTACTCCTTGGTCGTAAATATCAAGCGGTTCTCTCAAGTATTACTTTATACTTTTTCGGGCTTGGGAGACACAAATTTACGAAAAAGGTCAACCCTGGAGTTTTCTTAAGTTTTTTCAGACTCTCTAAAATTGAAAAACGCCAAGTTTCTCCTATACTGGACTCGTTAAAATTTCACAGTAAAGGACCTATTCAATTACAAACAAGAACGAACCACTCCTTCTTAGGGTTCAAATTTAAACTAAGTTGGACTCATCCAAAGGATGAGCTTATAATCAAGCAAATGTTATCCTCCTCAAGCTTGTCAAAAATAAAGAGGTACTTGCCAGAAATGGTGGGGGAAAAGAGAGAAAAATGAGCCTGTTTGTCATACTTTGTAACCACTCTTGAACATGACACTTTTATTCACCTGGGTTAGGAAATCCTTTGCCTAACAGTTGATCAAACCACATTGAAACTCTTCATCCGGTTTCTGGGTATTAACTTTGGTTCAATTGTCACCAAGCCATCTGTTGTGTCGATATGTGTTCACGAGGTCACTGCCAATAAGCCATTCATCTGAAAAATATCTGTCATCCATCGTGACCATCCCTGAGTCAGTCCTTGCAACTAAAATTCTTCAACTTGATCTATGATTTCCTGTTGTGGGCTTTCCTACGACGGATCGCTTTCTATCGACTTCAGCTCATTATCTAGAAAGATGATCTAGAAATTGTCAGTACCTTGGGATCTGCATGCCTCAATGGCAGGTTTCTCGCCTTTGACGACAGGTTGCATCATTGACCTTCGATCAAAGGATTCCGTGACATGTTCGACATGAACACATTTATTCACATCTCATGGATTGTACTGGGTACTTTGAGAGCCATTGACATCACTGGTGGTTTCTCTCACACTTGTTAACAGTTTACATCATTGACTGGTAATCAAGTGGTTTCTACCATGTTCGACATCAACACATTCATTTGCATGGATAGAATCGTACTGTTTCGGGAAGTAGAAATGAAGACCCTGGATCTAGTTTCCACAATCCAGGTTGCGAGGAATTTTTTATTCATTATATAATGGACTATTCATAAACAGATGGTTGTGTCCACATGAGTCTATACTTGTGATGTATTACAAGATCATTCCTGTATCAGCGTAGTAGTTAGTTTTCTAAGTCAGTTTTGATCTGAGTATAGGAATGCCTACCTCAGCGATGATATGATCTCTTATATGTCTTGCATTGAATGTTTTTACAGGTTCCATCCGGGCTCTCCGCAAGATGATCCTTGAAATGATAAAGCACTTCACTCTTCCTAAATGATAAATGAAATCCTCATCTACTACAGAATTCGCACTTTAGGGGGCAATCTGTTACATAAAAATATTGTCACCATGATCATTTGTAGTCAGTATGGGTCTATCATCACTTGTACTATCCTCCTAAGCAAGTCTTAGACCTCAGCTTTCAAGTCAAGCTTTGAAAATGAGAGAAAGACATTGAAAATCAATTAAACTCTGGTTCCGCACTTCCTCTCACTGTTACCTGCGGTCCCGCACCCTCTGTTTATAAAAACTGTGGACCTGCCCGCTTTGTCCCTAAAGGTGTGGGTGCGGACCCCTGTGAAAGTCAAAAAGGCGCAAGTTTATTCTAAAAAACTCACTTTGGGTTAATTCTAGATGATTCTAGAAGGAATTTTGACATGGATTGGCCGCTCTTAGGTGGTTCATGCATCCCAAAAGAGAAGGAGCTAATCCCTTGATGAGAGGAGTTATCCCTTTGAAGGAGGGCTTTATGCCTTTGAAGGAGGACCTAGTAACTTCCCTCCATTGCACTATAAATTCAGGCATTGGGCTAGTTACTGGGGAGGTTAGAAGCTGAAGGTTTTTGAGGGTAAATGCTGGTGAAATTAATACTTTCTAGTTGAGCTTAAGAGGAGAGATCACATACCTTTTTGGCTTCATTGGGAAGAGAGTGAAACTTGTCAAATTAATGGAGACTTCTTGCTAGACCCTGGGAAGAGCTTGTACAGTGTCAAGGCACAGGTTGTAAAGTTCTTATTGATTTGAATTAATACAATCAAACTCATTTTTCTCAACAAATTGTCTCGTCATTTATTTCATGAATTCCTTGACTTTCATGTTAAATATGTTTTATGATATTGGCTTTTTAGGTGCTATTTAATTTGTTTGCTAGTTTGTGTTTGCAGATTCACGACAAAGGAGCTCATTTGGATCGAAGGAGCGAAGGCTTCCACAAAATTGCGTTGGACCTAAGGTAGGCCTAAAACACTTGTTTTCCTTTGTTTATAAAAGCATATTTAGAGAAAGATAGTGTGTGATTGGTTTGCCTGTCATTAGGTCTTCTTTAGATTCTAGGAAGCTTTATCTTGTTAGCAAGATCAACTCATTCCGTGTGACAGCACCTCATGAAGCCTAAACAGAACACTATGGCGGGGGTTACAGAATTAGAGCCACAAAAGTGGTTGCGCAAAGTGGAAAAGGTAGGGCTACTTAACCTGCTCTTGGTGCCACATTTCCACTGTGCCCCAATAGCAATTTTCATCATCAAGAAGCTGCTTTGTCTGGTGCATGGTGGGTGTTTATGGTTGAAGGAGCCCATCCCCATCATGGAAGACTTGATTCACCGCGTTACCTGGCTGTCGCGTAAAGGAGAGGACCCCACAAACATCTCGGAGGGGAAGAGCAGTGACTTAGCCATCGCAAAGGCCATGAAGAAGAAGTACAAGCCAGAAAAGAAGAAAAGGGGCTACACCATATCCAACATCAATGAAAAAGCAGTGAAAGTGGCGACCCAAATACTAGCTAGTAAGGTTATGTGCAAGTGTCACACAAATGAGGTACTTGTGCGGGTGGTAGCAGTGGCTGAGTAGTGCGTGGAAGGGGTCCAATTTAACTGGTATGAGTTCCTCTGCAAGGAGTTCCTGGAAAATTTCCGCGAGGCCTAGGAACAAGGCAAAACATTCCACTATGCATGGCTTCTGCTATCCATAGTGGTCATGGCTGGAGAATCGCCTAAGGATAGTCACTTCCCCATAATTGACAGGGATCTGCCGGAGGCCGCGAAGTATGCTTCGCTCTGGGCCAAAAAGGATGCAAATAGGATCCACGACAGCAAGATATTCTAGGTGTTTATGGAGATGAATCTTAGAATGGGGATTAACTGCAAGCTACGGTTGTCACCCACTATCTACAATAGCCTACGGAGTTTGGCAGAGGTTAAAGAAGACATCCACAACATATACATCAGAGCATGCAAGAACCCGACCAAGCAATGGAGAGAACTACCCTTTGTAGCCACAGATGATATAATCTTCAATGTATTGGAGAGATGGCCACCGGAGTGGTGTGCTCCAGACATCGCAAAAATAAAGAAGTTGGCGCCGCAAAGGAGAAAAGAGGAGGCCAAACTAGACATGGCATAGTTGGCAAAGAAAAGAAGGAAGGAGGCAGTGGCAGTAGAATCCCAAGAGGTGCGAGACACTGCACAGGTAGCAACTGAACAGGAAAATGTCACAGTAGCAGCAGCAGCACAGGAGGCATCTGTGAAGGTGAGTTAGGGCCAAACATCACCTTTGCATGGGCAAGAACCAGAGGAAGAAGAGGGAGGTGCGGACCCACAAAACGTGTCAACACAGTTGAAGCACCAGCGCCCAACTGAGCAGACAGGGCCACGCAAGAAGGTCAAGGCATCGAAGTTGTCTATTGACCTTATCACCCTAACCGAGGGTGATCTACACAACATCGGTGAGACAGTGCATGATGTTACCTCCAAGGTCCTCCAAAATTTAATGCAGGAGAATCAGATTGTGTTGGGGGACCTCAGAGCATAGTTGCAGGAGTTGTAGGTGTGCACTCCTTAGGCTAGTACCTTACGACTAGCCTCGTAGTCAGAACAATGACAACAGAATAGATGATGCACGCTCGGGTGATGAATACCATAGTACTACTAGAAGGAGCACTAGTGACAACAAATGAGATCGACAAGCCTACAGTTAGCATGTTGAAGGGTCTCGGCATCAACATGACTGCACTCCCATGGGAGACCTTATACATTCTGCAAGATGGGATAACTACAGAACTACGGGCTAGGGAGATCCGCACACTGCAAGTCCTCAGCGAGGAGAAAATCAACATGGAACAGTTAAGCTTCCAGCATGACTGTTGGCTTAGTGGGGCCTGACCTAGGTTTAGAAGTGATTTAGCCATGCAAATCCCAGTACTACTGGCCCTTTCGGCAACAGTCCGCGGAGCGCATACTGAGGTCTCAACCGAAGTAGTATGGGAGGGTGCTAGAACTAGTTTTCCGCACACTCAGGATGTCTAATATGAGGTTATTTGTACGTGGCACAACCTTTGCACTTACTATGCTATGCGCACCTGTGGGTACCCCACGCCCTGTGATACTATCTTCACGCAGTTATAACCACAGCGTGACTCGTGTTATTTATCCAAGTCTTCCTTAATTAGGTTTTGTTAGCTGATTACTTAGATTATTTTCATGTATAAGCATCCATACAAGTATATATCAATTTTCATGCAGTAAATAAACAAAGTAAAAGTAATTCACAACATCAAAGTACAGATTGAAGAATATATGCACAAAGTAAACTTCTCTTTATTATCTTTAAATCCCCTTAGAGACCCCACTCCCCCCTATGCACTCAGCTGTAGGGGTCTATGCACTCAGCTACGGACTCTATTAGGCCTCTGCGCACTCAGTTGCAGAGCCTCTACCTACTACTATGACCCAATACACTTAAGATCCAATCTTAACCTCAAACCATGCCTTCACTATTCTATCTATTCTTACTTCCCTACCTTTACACTTAGAGCCTTGCTCTATTAATAAAATCCCATGGACCATAGACCATGGAAAGGTTGACACAACTTTACATTAAATTACAATATTTTAGGGTGGACAACGTTATGACTCATCCTAGACCTCATGCTCTGCACCCGCAATTCACAGAGTCTTATAATCTTATTGAACAAAACTTGGGCTTTGAGCCCCAAAACATGTTGCAGGGGATCCCATGCCCAACAAGTCCCCAACACAATCATTGTGACTTGTCCCAAGTCACTCTACTGGTGCTGCGATCTTGGCATGGAGCCCCTTCAACTATGCCTATGCTGCACGAAGCTCTGCAACGCACTCTTCTATCATATGTTGGATCTACTCTACTCTTTTGGCTAAACGCTCAGGGAAAAATACCTGTCTGATGGCATGCATCATTTTAATCTGTGCGAGCTTCCCTTCGATATCGGCAATGATGAGAAAGGCCTCATCAATCCAAGGCTGGATGCGCACTTCAAGTACTGCCTCTTTCTGTCGCACGACATCCACCTATTCCTTTAATGTGTTCGCCTGCTGTAGCTTCTCTAGCCGTTGGGTCAGGGCAAATGTCTACGCTATTCCATGCTCACTATCATACTACACTTGAATCTCCCGCGCCTTTGTTTCCATGCACTGTATGGTGGGGTCCTCCTGTAAGGAAGTGAAGACCGCAAAGGATTCTTCTAACATAGTTGTACAGTTCTGCACTACCTATCCTATTTCCTCCAGCCCTTCTTGGATAGTGCCAACACACTGTTCTCTAACCTCCAGGGGTGTGGATGACTATGGCTACAATCGCAGTTTGGAAATCTGAAGGTTGAGGTCCAGCTATACCCTCGTTGCTTCATCCTTTGCCTTGCAGAATCCACTGGCCAATCTGTGAATTTTCTCTCTTACTAGTAGATTTGTCGGGATAGATAATTCTGGGACAATTCTATAAGCATCATCCACCTCTTGTGCCAGTACTTGAGTCTGTGCAAGGAGTTCATCGCACTGCCGGCTGAGTTGTTCCATATTGATCTTTTGTTCGCTCAATACCTATAGCACACGGCCTTCTCTGGCGCAAAGCTCGGCTATGACCCCATCCTCTAACTGGTATAGTGTTTCTCATGGAAGGGTAGCCAAGTTTACACTCAACCCTTGAATCCTACACACTGTAGCTCAGTCAACTTTGTTTGTTTCTACTAACGCACCCTCGGGGAACACGAAAGTGTTGGTCACGTGGGCGCGTAGCATCTGTTCCATCTTTGATGTACCTGCTGTGACATATGGGGCCATCATTCCTATTTGAGGGGGCTACACTTGTAGTCCTTGTAACTATGTTCATAATGCCCCCAACACAATGTTTTGCTCCATCATCACTTCTTGGAGCGTGTCGTGACTGACATTGCGAACTGTCACACCAATGTCAAACAGATCACCTTCTATAAGCGTGATTGGGTCAATGGATGTCTTAGATGCCTTCGTCTTCTTTCTGGGGACTTGTTTCTCCAAGACGCGCAGTCGTTTCAATTGTTGCGAGGTACTTTTCAGATCCACATGTTCACCGTCAAGGTCGATGTCCTCAGCCTCCTGCCCTGTGGACATTTCATGACCCCCCTCTGCCTCTTTTATTGGCACTATTATTGTTTATGTTGTTTGCACCGCTGCTGCTGCATCGGTCATCTTTTGATGTGCAACTGCTTCTTGTTCCTGGAGCCTATTTTCAGTTAGTTGTGTGATGCGTAGCTTGGTTTCCTTCTTCCTTTGTTGGGTTGTGGTCTTTTCCATTCCTTCCAAGTCTAGGGCACGCCATTCCAGAGGCCATGTTTCCAGTGCTATGAAGATGGCGTCATCCATAGCAATAAATGGGAGCTTTTTCCATTCCTTTGGTGGATCCTTCTATGCCCGGACATGAATGTTGTGCATGTCCACTTTAAACTCTACAAAGCTCTGCAGAGTGGCGTACACTGTGGGAGAAAATTGTGGCCTTCTATTGATCCATATCTGGATGCTCACCTCCATTAGCACCCAAAACACCTTGACCGCATGAATCCTCTTTGCATCCTTCATGGCCCAAAGCGAAGCATACTTCGCGGCCTCAGGAAGGTCCTGATCAATTGACAGGAACTGGTTATCTGCCTGTAGTTCACCTGCTACCAGCATAATGGATAAGAGCAACCACGCATAGTGGAAGGTCTTACCCTGCTCTTGGGCCTCCTTGTAGTTTATCAAAAATTCCTCACAAAGTAACTCGGCCCAGTTGAATTCGACCCCCTCTGCACATTGCTTAGCCAACACAACCATAGGCACTGGTACTTCATCGGCATGACAATTTTGCCTTAGTTTGTCGGCCAAGCGTTGGGTGACTATGCACACGCCTTTGTCCTTGATACTTGCAATTGCATAGTCATGCTTCTTATTCTCTAGCTTGTACTTAGTTTTCATGGCTTCCACGAGAGCCAAATCACTACTTTTACCAGCTATTTCCCTAGGGTCTCTTCCCTTACAGGGGAGCTGAGAAATCCTATGAATAAGTTATGCGGTGATGGGAATAGGCTCCTCTAGCCATAGATACCCATCATGCACCAGGCACAGCAACTGCCCGATGACAAAAATGGTGATGGGCATGTAGTGAAAGTGGGGTAACCATCGTATATGAAGTAACCCGACCTTCTCTACACCATGCAGCCATTTTCGCGGCTCCAAAGTGATTAGTGAACCCCCAAATTCTGTTTCATCAAGCTTTCCATCGTCAAGTGCAGGAACTTCTCACTGTATGCGAAGTCCCAATCTTTGAATTTCAGGGTAGGCACCTGGCCAAGGGGCGGACCTTCAAAAGTAATGCCACCAGGGAGGAGCGGGGTCTAGAGCACACTCTTCTTGGCCTCTAGGTATTTGGCCACCCTAACTTTCCCTTTCCACGGAGGGATGTACATGGGTAACTTTGTTGCAGATGGCATTGGTGGGACATCCACCTCCCCATCATTTTGTGCCTCTATTTGATCAATTAGAGCCCGTAATTCTTCCTCCTCTCCCTCTGATTCAATGGTGATGGCTTTGCCTTTTTCTTCCATCGACAATTTGTCAAACCATGGGTTTCTTGGGGATATGCAGACTGGTCCCATCGTCTACTTATCCTTCTTTGGTCGCGGTGTCTGTGGCAATTTTGGAACTTCTAGCACAACCACCACATCTCTGGGCTCCTCATGGACCATATGGGGCTCCGCGGCCTCACCAGCAGTGTCTTCGGCGAATTTCACTCCTGGTCTGGTAGTAGTCATCATGTTTACAGGGGATATGTTCTATCGCATACTCAAAGGTAGTAATAGTACTAGGCGCTCTGTGCTCTGTAACTGCTCGAATCTCAAACAACCAAGTGTTGTCTCATGGCTAGCCTTGGGTTTTTATAGCATCTTTTGAATTTTAATTCGACCATTCCCCCCACTTCTGAGTCATTAATGGCTTCTTGGCAGCAGATCATCCCAAATCTAGCTCTTAATTCATGTCTTAATTTCCAACCGCCCTCTCCTCTTTGTCTTAAATTGGACCTCTTGTCATGAATAGTGACGCCAACGGTCACTTCCCAGCCTACCCGCACGGCAGCATAGCCCCCTCTACATGAGCGTGACCCTTGTGATATGTCAATCTTGTGCACAACCTCTATATCGCGCAACTCCCTCACAAATTCTTTTATAGTCTAGCACTCTCTTTCAACGGCTTGGAGCGCTGAGACTGTGCTCCCTACGGCTAGTCAAGTGGTCGCACCGCCTGTATGAGACTTTAATTTACCTTCCAGCCTAGTCTACGGGTACTCCTCAACTATCCTTGTGACAGTCAGTGCTGCGTGCGCTTCCTTATGTAGTGCACTCCCCTAGTTTCTTGGTTTGGTAAGGTGCAGTCACAGCCATGGTAGCAGAGTCACAAATTCTTGGTGACAATCTTCTAATCCAATAGTATGGATGTCTGTATCTTATCTTGTCATTCATATTTTGTCGACAAGACACGCTTACATGATTTCATTTTCCATTGTTTTGATTTTTGCATCCATTAAAATGCTTTTCTTCCTCAGTGGTGCCCGATCTTCTTCGATTTTGCGAACCTTAAGGTTCCCTTGCCAAATGGCTTCCTGAATCTGGATATGTTCGCCCCTGCATAGCTGCATGATTCCTTCATCCTGGTCCTTGCGTACTATCCAAATGGTGGGATCTCTTGCATGAGGATTCCTTTCCTCCAGGATTATGGTCTCGACTTTATTCCTCAGTTTCGAAATCATCTTCGCACTTAGGTTTTTTCACATGGCCCTATAGGCCCATCGAACCGCTGGCATGCACAGATTCCAATCAGTTTGTCTCACCTGGTGAACCATGTTCAGGACTCTACATACCTTACTAAAGGCTTCCACATGGAACGTTTGTGGTGTGCATCGCCTTTCCTTCTGTTGCATCCTATTCCAATTTTCGATTTTGAGTTTGGGGTGTGCTTGTGTGGGCTACATAGCACATGTCTGTACCCATCGAGACAGGTGGGTGTGCAAGTTACTCCATCCTTGTTGGCCAACTCTTGTTCAAAGCTAGGGGCTTCCAAATATTAGGCATATCATCCTTCTACATCCATGCCAGTCTTCAAAGTTCCCTTGATCTATACCCCACCATCGTGTAGGTGTTGCACGCAATGCCCACTTCAATGCATCAAACCGTTATTTTTATGGTACTGCATGTTCAAATTTTCTCAGGAATTCATCCACTATTGTCAATCCATCATATGTCAGCAGCTCTCTTGCCTTTGTTGCCACGTAATGCAGTGATCTAACCATCATGTTACAATTCAGTGTTGTCACTTTGTGCAACCGATTCTGCCATTGCTCTACTTCTTTGTCTGAATCCGAAGTGCAAGAGCTTTCACGCTCCCATGAGATCCTCCCATATGTAGTCAGATTCACCTAATCCTAGTCTCACACAGTCATCTTGTAAATAAAATCAATATCATTGTCGCTATCATTGTCGCGCACTGGTTCAGTGTAGCGCGCTCCTTCTGCTGGGTCTAGTGGGACTACTATGCATAGTGACCTTTTCTCGAAGATCATTTTGCGCTTCTTCAAGTTGATAACTCCATTCACATCGATGGCCTAGTCTATTCCTAACAACACGGGATAGGGATTGTTGTCATCGACAATCTCTATTACTTCAAAGTCCGCCTGCGCGCTCACGCCTTCAATATCAACTGTTACCCCTTGAAACCTCCCCATGGGCAAAATCTTATGTTGGTTCACCATTCGTAATTGAATAGGGGACCATTGTAACATGGGCCTGCCCATGCGTTCCCATGTTTGCTTCAGTAATACATTTGTGTTCAAACGTAGATCTAGGATTACCTAATCCATTTCATACTCACCAATTTGTGCAGTCAAGCTCATTTCCCTTCCAGTAATGCATGCTTCCCTAATTTCCGTACCAAGCGTGGTTCTCCTGAACACGTGCACCTGGTGATCAGCTCCTATAGTTCTTTAACTGCCTTGTTGTCACGCAGTAGTTTCATGCATGTCTCCAAAAAGGTAGTGAGCATAGAAGGACCCATTCCTGGCTCTGGGTGATCCTTAATCCTTGAAGTGGAGGCCTCCGCAAATCTCTTCTTAGCTTCCATGAATGTCTCCTTTGCGTGTGCTAAGTCAAACTCGGGTTCCTTCACAGGAGCCTTGCAAGCCCACGTACTTTCCTCTGGATGCTTCCCCGTATCCTCTCCCATGGCCATACCACTTTTGAGCATCATGTTTACGTTCGGGTCCTCTTCGCACAGTTTAAACCTCATCATTTGTATATTCTAAGTTGAAGGAGGCTAGAATACCCCTTTTTCACGCATCCTTGTGATCAACGTAGGACAGTCTATTGTTTCATGATCAAGCTAAGCACAATATGTACAGGATATCCTCGTCGGGTTGGTACAGTCACGGGCATAGTGCCCTGGTCATCTGCAATTGTAACAAATTAATTGTCCACGACCCCTTCTTGGCCCCATTCCACCTCGTCCTTGACCTCGCCCCTGAAATCCAGTGCATTCCATCCCCACATCTGGGTCAAGGCCTTGTGTTTCGGTCTACATCCTATAGGTATGGGTCTAATCCATCATTAGCTTGTAACTACAGCAAGTGCGCTCATCATGGCCTACTAACCTGCAAAAGTTACAAAACAATTGTTGGGGTGTCTGGGTATATTTCTGCAACAAATGACAATTATCCGTCATGTGTTTCCCTCCTATTTGACAAATTGTGCATCATAAAATAGGTGCCACACTTGGCCCTGCCTGTGCCTCTGGCCTCAACAACATTGGCCCTCCTCCTGCCAAGTAGTTCGTGAACACTGGACAATGATCCTTGTCATGGCCATGGCCTTTGCATTTTATGCACCATACTTCCTCACGTGCCTCTGGCCATGGTGCCCTATCTTGCTTCAAACTTTGCATTTCCAATCACAGATTTTGTAGTTGCATGTGGATTTATTGAACTCCCAACCTAGGGTTTTGTATCAGGGTCTCATGTAATCTCATTTCCATTTCCAATGCTTCGACCTAGGTAGAAAGTTTCTGTTGTGACAGTGCCATCCTCAAGTGCAGTGTCAGAGATGCTACAAATCATGCGCGATGTTGTCCATCTGTCAACGTCATATTGTCTTCGCGGATTGTACTCTTCAGCCTTTGATCCAGATCCTAGGGAGTCTTGCCTGGGAGCATCATGATTTGTTTAAACCCGATGATTGATTGTGTTTCTGACTTTGACCTACTAAATTCCCTGTTCACCGCATTCTAGATCTCTACTATCCCTGCATTTGGGTGGTCGTTAGAGTGCTTGAAATACCATGTTAGTGCACAATCCTGCAACGTGCTCACCAATGTAGCCTTCTTAATATTGTTGACCGTGACACCTTGTGCTTCCCATACTGCTCTTACCACAAACAGGAATTGGTCTGGGTCTTCATTCCCCACCCCTATGAATACTAGTAGTTTGATCATGCTTTCCATACTAAACTATGGAGGTGGTGGAGGTGGAGTGGGTGGAGATGGAGGTGAGGGAGGTGAAGTGGGTGGCGGGGTGGGTGGAGGTGGTAACCACAGCATGTGTTGCCTTATCAATATAACCACACTTCTTGGAGAGACCTTAGCGAACTCCTCCTTACTTTCTCACGAGGGTGAAATTAAGGGACTGTTTTCTAATTCTTCGCTACTTTTGTAGATTTTTCCGCTCCACTTAGTCCCAAACTTTAATGTATCTGCATGACCCTTTTTTCACACAATAACATCTTAATCCAGGTATTTAAATATTTAATATACTTACCTCATGGTCCCTACAGGAAGCGTCACTCTACCTCACTGTAGCTCACGGTCGTGTCTACTGCAAACTCAGTGATAAATGCCCCTATTATCTGATCGAGCCAATGTTCCACAGCTTGTGAGATCTTAACTTCTGATGCTTCTAGTCTATGCACTAATTCTGGAGTCCAAAAAATTGGTTGGTTGAGCCTACACCTTCCCTGGCTGTTAGCTAACCTCGTGATCCACTCATACAGCTCTGTCGGAAAGGATGCAAAGAAAATCTTGAGGATTTCTATATACACGTAGCGATCCGGCCACTTTTGCTTAGATACTTGCAGGGTTCTGTTTTCCTGTGTTGCGAACTTGTGAATCTTCTTGTCCAACCACTCTTTAATTTCCTTCTTTGTTGGGTTCTCGTGGCATGCCATCAGACATCCCTTATGCAGATCCTGGTCTCAGCAACAGAACCATTTGTTGGATTAGTAAGGCCTAACCCAGGTTCAGAAGTGATTTAGCCAAGCAAATCCCAGTACTACTGGCCCTTTCAGCAAAATTCTATGGAGCGTGGACTAAGGTCTCACCCGAAGTAGTATGGAAGGGTGCTAGAACTAGGTTCCCGCACCCTGGGGATGTCTGATATGAGGTCATTTGTACACGGTCCAACCTTCATACTTACTGCGCTACACGCACCTATGGGTACCCCATGCCCTATGATACTATCTTCAGGCAGTTCTAAAAACAGTGACCCGTGTTATTTATCCAAGTCTTCCTTAATTAGGTTCTGTTAGCTGATTACTTAGATTATTTTCATGTATAAGCATCCATACAAGTATATATCAATTTGCGCGCAATAAATAAACAGAGTAAAAGTAATTCACAACATCAAAGTACAGATTCAAGAATAGATGCACAGAGTAAACTTCTCTTTATTATCTTTCAATCCCATTACAGACCCGACTCCACCCTGTGCACTCAGCTGCAGGGGTCCGCGCACTCAGCTGCAGACTCTATTAGGCCTCTGCACACTCAGCTGCAGAGCCTCTACCTACTACTATGACCCAGTACACTTCAGATCCAACCTTAACCTCGAACCATGCCTTCGCTATTCTATCTATTCTTACTTCCCTACCTTTACACTTAGAGCCTCGCTCTATTTATACAATCCCATGGTCTGCGGACCATGGGTAGGCCGACACAACTTTACATTAAATTACAATATTTTAGGGTGGAAAACCCTATGACTTATCCTAGACCTCACGCTCCGTGCCTCCAATTCGCAAATTCTTACAATCTTATTGACCAAAACTTGGGCTTTGAGCCCCACAACATGTTACGGGGGATCCCATGCCCAACAACGACGAAGTGGTGTCGCAAAATTAATAGCTAGTATAGGTACTAGATGAAGCTTGTCAAAGCATCCTTGAGCTGGCCATCCCAGCAGACACACGAGTAGAGGCACGCATCCACAGGCTCGCAGCAGGGGTGTGCGAGGCGTGGGACGAAATGACAAAGGTTCAACTGGAGCTGAACCTTCATATTGCCGAGCTGCGGTTAAAGGTGTAGCCATCCACCCCTCCAGAAGTCATAAAACGATGCACCAACGCTATTATAGCGGGACTAGACGAGATCAGCAGTGCAGTGCGAGACTTCACCAACATGTTGGAACAGTCATTTGAGGTCCTCATGAATCTGCACGAGGACCCCAATATCCAGCGCTTAGAGACAGAGGTACGAGAACTCCAACAATATTATGACAGTGTCAAAGGAACTGCATAGATGGTGGACCCTCACTCAGATGCTCGTGAGGATGCAATAGTCCAAAGCGTTGAAAGAATAGGTGGACATGGAACGGCACAAGGAAGCAGTCCTGAAGGTGCGTGTTTAGGCTTGGATCGACGAGGCCTTCACCATCACAGTAGAAATTGAAGGAAATCTCGCACAAATGTAGGGGATACAGTTGTTAACGGGAAAAGTGTCTACTCAGAATGCCCCTATCCCACTAAGGTGTGACAGTACCTTAGAAACAAACAAGGAAAACTACTTTCGTATTCTTCTTTATGAACTATAAACGAAGAGGAATAGGACGAACCAACCTGTGTCTTGCGCTAGTCCTTTGATCCAATCTCTCTCCTCTTTGACAGCTTCCAGCTACCTGCTCCCTCACTTGCCCAGCTTCACCAAGTTCCTGCAAGATCACAGAAGAGGAAAACAACACAAAGACATGGATTTATATTCATAAATAGCTTAGGATCAGATTTAAGCTAAACATGCAAATATAACAAAACATCACTGATACACAAGCATGTAGGAGAAACTCAAATAGTTTTATTGATACAAAAAGAAGGTCCAGGAGGAGTTACAACCGATGATTCCTGATCCAACATCAACCCCCCAGCAAAGGAATCCCCTCTTCACCTCCAACAAAGCATAAATCAACCAATACACTGATCTCTATCTCAAAACCAACAGCAATTCTCTGCAATGTACAAAATTCCAGCCTCTGGATCTCTGGGATGAGGGATCCATATATAGATGTATGCAAAGAGGATGAGTCAACTTATGGTTTGACTAGTGGCCTCTCTCTGTCAGTTCTTGCTTCCACTTGGAGACTGAGAGCCTCTTACTCATCCTTGGTCGAACTCAGTGAGGCAAGTGTCATTGGGGAAGATTCTGAAAGCTTCCATTGTCTGTCCACCTCGTGGAATGACACTGCCATTTGTCATTTCCCGCTCAGAGAACCCTGGTAGTGCATTTAGGTGCATTGCAACGCACCTAGCTAGTGTACTTGGGTGCTATGCAACGCAGCTAGCCAGTGGAGCAACTGAAATGATCCTGATTTGACTGATTCTTAGCAGTTTCTGGTGGAGAAATTCTGGGAGAAGCTGTAATTGGTTGACCTTGTTCCTCTAGGGGTAGGAACAACACTTTTAGGGACTTAGGATCCCTTGGTTTATGGACATTTCATGCTTAGAGCTGTAAGGCACAAAAATGTCTATAACAGTTGCCCCCTAAAGTATGAGGCTGTTTATCGGGTGAAATGCTTTATTAGGAGGATCTGAAGTTATTTCAATGCTGGGAGGAGACCTGTAATAAGATACAATACAATACATTATCTTCATACTGTTTTCATGATCTAGCTGAGGCGGGCATTCCCATGCTCAACTTTATAAATTCATTTTTATGTACACAGGATAGACAATCGTCTGATGGTAGACTGATGATTCTGATGAAATCATCATCCTTTTCGTAGGATGATTATCTGTGCTGCAATGTTGTACATGTCAATGTTTTTATTTTTCCTGAATATATATCGCAGCCTGGATGGATGAAACTAGATCCGGGGTCTTCAATTCGTCCGATCTTCACTCAAATTACAAGTCGATCCATGTGAGAAATGTTTTGAAGTCGAACATGGAAAGACATCGCTTGATTACCAGTCGATGATGTAAACTGTTAACAAGCGCGAGAGGAATCACCGATAATGATGATGACCCTCAAGGTACTGCAGTACAATTCACGTGGTGTGAATAAAGGAATTGGCGTCGAACACCACGCAAAATATTTCGATCGAAGGTCATTGATGTATACCTGTCGCCGGAAGTGAGAAACTTGCCATTGAGGCATGCAAGCTTCAAAGTACTGAATGGGGTGTTCCTAGATCAACTTCTTGGATAATGAGCTGATGTCGACAAGAAGCAATCCGTCAAAGGAGGGCCTTGATGAATCCCACATCAATGACACGGAACGGAGCAAATGATTTTGATGGAGGTGAAAACGATCTGATGATATATGGTTCAGGATGGCAGTCATGAAGGAATGAAGTATAATGTATGGTAGTGGATGGGACACGGGTGACTTCTCTGGATGACTTCTCTTGAACATGTCGGCGACACTTATGTGATGGATTGGTAGCATTTACCCCAAATGTGGATGGTATGGTGTGACCATGGTGATGTGACCAGTGAATGAAACAACCCAACCTGACTCAGGCACGGAGTGGAAGTGTCATGTTCAAGAGCGACTTGCTACCAATAAAGATTCTTTGAGTTTCTTACCAATTTTTCCCCAGTCATTGCTGACCAGTACCTCTTTATTTTTGTCAAGCTTGAGGAGGATAACATATGCTTGTTCTATAATTTTCCCTTCAGGCAAACCCATCGCTATTTTTGAATGAGCCTAGCGATAGTGAAACTCGTTCTCGTCTAAAGACAAGTTTGTCGCTATTAATCTTTTTAACGAGTTTAACGACAAAGATAACTCGGTCCTTTTCATTTTTAGAGAGTCTGAAAAGGTACGTAAAGGTAACTCTGAAATTCCTTTTTCGTCATCTAATCCCTTAAGTCCGAAAAAGTATAAAACAATACAGAAGAGATGAATTTTCAATAGTTTTAACGAGCCGAACAAAACGAGCGCTCGATCTTTTTGTGCAATAATCCCTCAGGTCCAAAAAGATTAAAATCTAGAGGAGGGATAGCACTTCCGGTCGCTTTAATGAGCTGGAAGGCCAAAACTCGGCAATCTTTTCATATTTTACGAGTCAATTGAAAAGAGCTTAAAGAAGACTCGTCTTTTGAGGAACGAGTGATAAAATGGGTAGCAGTTGATTCCAGGTAATGGTTGGAATTTTCCAATCACAGCAGTGTCACAAGGATGGCTAGTGAAATCACTCTTCGCAGCTGTTCCTCAAAATGGGTAAACAATCAAATGGAGGTGAATGATCAGCCAATGGAAAAGTGGAGGTGACGGTGCAAACACGACCAAGGCTTTAATGGCTGAAATCTTCATTCACGGTGGTTATTTACCGGGGAATAGTTCATTTTTTAATGAGCTTAAACGCGGGTGGAAACACTTGCTCATGTCTTATGTTTATTTCTTAACGAGCTTGAACTATGTGCTAAAACTGCTCGATTAATCCAGTCATATGATAAGAATGTCTCATATAAAACGGAAACTTTTAGATTTTGCCCCACATCCTTTCTTTATGCAAGTTAGGTGACGACTAATCCTACGAGTTTAAAGGGTCAGAGGTCTTAAAAATTTAAAAAATAAATAGTCGCCCCTCGCTTACACTCCAAAAGGTTTGCATGCCCCCAGGTATAAAGTATGGTTTCAAGGTTACCCCTTCTTCAGTCCAATAAAACATTTGTTTTACCGAGAGAGGCCTACCTCTTACAGGTTACCCAAAGATTGCTCGATTTGCGGTGCAAAAAAAACACTTCTTTGGCGATGTCTACCGGGATAAACAAAGGCGAGTGACTCTGTTCTGTCAACTCACATAACTTTGACAAGAGAATCTTGTTCTAGAATAACCCCTCTTCCAATCACGGACGGGGTACAGACTAGTCATATTCTCCCGCGGAAATCTACCCTATACCCGAAGTTTTCCTGCCGAAGCAGACTTGGACCAATGCCCCCTGGGATTCAGTCATATCCCTTCGAATTACTCGCGCTCATCGGGAGGACAGACTGGAGATTGAGACATTTCTTGCGTGAATAGACCATTTAGGGATGGTATATGACTATTTTCTATGCGCAATCCGGGAAATGAAAGCTGGTCCACGAGCTTGACCACTCTTCCTTCGTGCAGAAAACACATTACTCTAAAGAGTGAGGAGACGATGGCTCCCATGCAATAAATATAGTCTCGTCCAAGGAGTAGGTTATAATCCAAGGGTCCTTGAATGATCCGAATGGAAAATGAAATCAACCCATGGTACTCATCCACCCATATTATTCACCGACCCATGGAATTTACCCATGGTATTGTAAATGGCATCCGCCTGTGGTACTGTAAAACCCACCTAGGGTACTCATCCACCCATATTATTCATCGACCCATGGAATTTACCCATGGTATTGTAAATGGCATCCGCCCGTGGTATTGTAAAATCCACCCATGGTATTCATTCACCCATGGAATTGGCCCGTGGTATTGTAACTAAAAAATACTATAAGTAACAAGTCACATTTTGTAAAAGGACAGATTGTCCGCGGCAATGTAGCCTTTACAGTTCAGAGGCATGTAGCCACCACATCTCTTCTTAGAGATAAGCTACCATCGCCCTAGCTGGTTTATTTTCATTACTATTTTAAATAAAAGTTTCTTTGTGGTTTTTTTTATTGGGCATTATCCTTATTTTTCTTCTGGCAATTCAAGTTTTCAGATCTTAGGGTCCTTTCCCCCAAGATCCATTGCAAGTTTTCAGATCTTGGGGGTCTCTCCTCCCAAGATCCGGATCAGTGGTATCAGAGCAGGTTATGATTCCATGGGAATGAGGGTTTGATGCATGTTTCAGTTTCAAATTTTGTAGCAATATTCAAAAAACTTAAGGCATGTGCTACAACCTCCAGAGAGCACTTTCTTGGGTCAAGCAGGAAGAATTTTTCTTTTTTTAATTTTTTGCAAGAATTTTTTTTGGGCGGCGACTTTGCAGATCATATCTGAAACATTTGGTACAAAATTTACAAAAACAAATACCAGATCTGGATTCCTCTCAAAAAATCACCCAATTTCAAAAAAAAATGGGTCGAATCGGAGTTCGGATGTGGGAGATATCGCTGATTTAAAATCAGCTATTTTATCAGAATTTTTGTGACGGCAGATCTATTGCAGCACGAATATGAGATCTCAGAATGTCCAGATAAGGATTTCCAACTCATGGGAAGATGCAAAAGGATCCTTCTGCTTCTAAAAACAGGTTATATTAAATATTCTGAGTTATATTAGCCGAGTTATGTCCATTTTAACTTTGGAGCAGCGTTCGGAGTGGGTTTCCATTGGAGACGTGCCCTCCCACCCCAGGCTATGTAGGCACCTGCTACTTCATCAACAACCAAAATCATGGTTATGGGTCATCCACAAACCCACACTTCATCGAAGTCCATTTGCTAGGCCGCACATTGTCATCATCACAGTTGGTCACAAGCATTACAGGGTATCTCTATCCTCGGATCTTCGTTTATCATGGTTATGGGTTAACCACATAAAACACTTATCTTCAGTGGTTCTTCATATTCAACAAACGCTTCATAGGAGGGAACTTTACGCAATGTGGACCATTGCTTCTTAAGGAGGGAGGAATGATCCGAATGGAAAATGGCATCAACCCATGGTACTCATCCACCCATATTATTCACCGACCCATGGAATTTACCCATGGTATTGTAAATGGCATCCACCTGTGGTATTGTAAAACCCACCTAGGGTACTCATCCACCCATATTATTCATCGACCCATGGAATTTACCCATGGTATTGTAAATGGCATCCGCCCGTGGTATTGTAAAATCCACCCATGGTATTCGTTCACCCATGGAATTGGCTCGTGGTATTGTAACTGAAAAATACTATAAGTAACAAGTCACATTTTGTAAAAGGACAGATTGTCTGCCGCAATGTAGCCTTTACAGTTCAGAGGCATCTAGCCACCACATCTCTTCTTAGAGATAAGCTACCATCGCCCTAGCTGGTTTATTTTCATTACTATTTTAAATAAAAGTTTCTTTGTGGTTTTGTTTATTGGACATTCCCCTTATTTTTCTTCTGGCAATTCAAGTTTTCAGATCTTAGGGTCCTTTCCCCCAAGATCCATTGCAAGTTTTCAGATCTTGGGGGTCTCTCCTCCCAAGATCTGGATCATTGAACTATCATTACGTTCATTTGAACTGTCTTCGCTCTCAATGTTATGGGCACATTGGGAAGGATCCCTAAAGGTCGACTGTTTCCTTTATCAAAGCCTGTCAGATTTCTCATCTCAGGCAACAGCAATGGCGAACCAAGCGCTTTCCAAGCAATAGAGGAAAGGATACTCACAGAAGCCCCCTCATCTATGATGGTACCAGCCATGACCATTCTATATATTTGAACGATAATTCGGAATGGTATGCTTGCTGGTAAGCGGGGTCTGCCTAGTTGATTCCAATAGAAGGAGACAACTAGGTTGCTTGGAGGTGGGACCGAGTAGACGGCCGGGTATGGCTCTGACGAACTTCCCTCCTACGGTAAGGGAATGGGTAGATTGCCCCCATGTTCGTCGGAGTCTGTGTTGATGAAGATAATTTGGACGGTGTCATCCCTGTTCTCTTCAGTGATTGTATCATCCGCAGATAAAACCTCTGAAGGCAAGACCGGGTCAACTGCCGCCTCGACCTTTTGACTTTCGTCTGGTATGGATTCATATGGTTTATCTTCGATGATAGGCGCTTCAGCCGACCACTTGAGCGGGCCAGCTGGATTCTCAACTAGCGGCGGACTCGGCAAGAGTTTTTTATATCCAGGAGGAAGTCGTAACGGTGAAACCGGACGATCATCCAAAACTCTTTTCGCTTCATCTAAGAAGGGACAACGGTGGACGGCATGATTGCCTTCGCACAGTTTACAGGGAAATCTAGCTTTCCCTCTTTGTCCTTGGGCTTCACTTTCGCTAGTTGACGGTGTGCTTTCAACATGATCACCAGAGGTTGATGACACCAGATTGTGCAAACGAGGAGACCAGTCCCTTAGTATCCGAGGGATGCAAGGACAATCTCTGTGAAAGTGGTCTCCTTTGCAAATGACACATGGAAATTTAGGCCTGGTCGGTGCAGTGTGTGGATTTTTGTTAGACGATAATCGTTTTCCCCCATTCGCCTTTGGCTCCTTCTTCTTCTTCTCTTTCTTCTTCTTCTCCTTCTTCTCCTTAGGAACTTGACTTTTGGCTTTGCCAGCCCTATCAAGCGAAGAGGAAGGAGGAGAGGAAGAATTAGAGGAAGTAGACGGTTGGTGGGCAACTCTGGACTCGTCTAATTGCTGATTCGATTGTTCAGGAATAGTGGTGTTCTGAATGACATTGGTTGAGAAGAGCCAGACTGGCAAGCCAATTTTCAGTCCTAGAAGCGACAATGTGTCCATATGGGGTGCACCAACATCTCCCCAAGAGGAGAAGCGACTAGGATTTCCACCAAGGGGAATTCCTTGGTTGGTAGACTCCATTTTCTCAACCTAAGATCAACGTAGGAAAAGGGTATGAATATTCCGTTTAAAATAAATTTTAAGACGCTTTGACACAACTTGTTTTTTCAGTTTTAAAGAGTCGAGAAAAAACAAAAGATGACTCTAGTCTCCTTCGATTTTTAATGAGCCTGAAGTGACAAGTGCTCAGATGGACCTTTTCCGTTAAGGAGTCTGAAAAGGAACGAAAGGGACTGCTCTGGAGATCTAGGTAGAGGGAGTACCAAACCAATCGCAAAACAGCAGAATACTTTTTACGGTACGGCAGTCAGTCTTCCCGAATGCTGTGTTTGGTGCATTGCGATCAGTAGGGCGGTTGACATGGCTTCCTATGGATAAAAGGTTTTAATCCTATAGGGGTCTCCCAATATATGCTCGATGGTACGTGGGAGCACAAGTCCGTACTGGCACTTATCGTCTCAAAGTGGAGGAATCACCCAACCATTAGTGAGGACAACAGTTACCAGGCTTTACGACGCCAGAATACGTCTCTAGCCTAGACCTCTAAATGTTGTGCGTTAAGTTCCAAAGCGTTGTTAGATTAATTCAATTTATTTTAAGTTGATCTTTCTTAGAAGTTTGCCTTTTGGGATCACCACGAGATGTAGATGTAATTCCTAAAATGCAATCTAAAGATGATAAGCAAGCTTTTATCTCTTTTCAGCAATGAAAATCCTAGCTACAAGGGGAAAAGAAAGACACAATCTTTTCTCAAAGAGCAAAGAGCACACTGTAAATGCACTTTTCCTAAATCAAGCCAAACAGACTATCAATATGCAAATGCACATATGCATGTATTTGTTTTCACTTTCTTAATATTGATGCCTAAAAAGAAAGTTGATGTACAAATCTGAATTTGCTTTCAAGTGAAAAACACAAACAAGCTTATTTTCGAAATCAAAATGTAGAGAAGATTACGACACTTTATGATTTTGAAATAAACACTCGTTTCGACACTAAAAAGTGACAAATTCAAACCAAAGACAAAAGTAAAAGCATAATCAACTGTCAACAGCAAATAAACTTTCTCCTAAGATCAAAATCGACACTTACGACAGATCTAAATCCAAGGACGACAGTATGACTATTCTACTCTTTCAATGGAAAACTGTAAATGATGTAACAAACACACAAAGAACATCTACAGTCTTTTTGTACAAAGGAGGCGGAATTAAGGTAAAGAAAAGGGGTTTTTAAACAGACACACACTGATCACAGGCTGCAAAATCAGAGACAAAACTGAAAAAATGAAGCAAAGAACCTCAGCTGCACAGGGCTAGGTTGATCAACGCACCTCTTACACAGAGAAACTGAATTACAGCGCAGGTAGCCCTCTCGGGAACTGTGTTGAAATGCAGAGTCTCTTCACAGTGCCTGCGCTGGGGCAGAAACGAGACTTCTATTCGGGTTCTGGGTCACGGTTTGCAGTTTAATCTATGGATTTTGGCCGAGTAAAAGCAATCAGTAATGCACAATCAGAGGGTGGATTTAAAGGAGGTCTAAGAGCTATCACAAAGGGTAATCAGATCATTTGTGAATCAGCTGTTCAAATCATAAACAAATCCAGTGAATGGATTGAAGTAGCAGGTGTCTACTTTGCATTTGATAATGGAAAATGCAGTTCGATTGCTACTTCTGTGTTTATGAAACAAACAACAAGAGAAACACAAACAAACTAACTAGACACGCTCCCCAGCGGAGTCGCCATTTTGTTAACGGGAAAAGTGTCTACTCAGAACGCCCCTATCCCACTAAGGTGTGACAGAACCTTAGAAACAAACAAGGAAAACTACTTTCGTATTCTTCTTTATGAACTATAAACGAAGAGGAATAGGATGAACCAACCTGTGTCTTGCGCTAGTCCTTTGATCCAATCTCTCTCCTCTTTGACAGCTTCCAGCTACCTGCTCCCTCACTTACCCAGCTTCACCAAGTTCCTGCAAGATCACAGAAGAGGAAAACTACACAAAGACATGGATTTATATTCATAAATAGCTTAGGATCAGATTTAAGCTAAACATGCAAATATAACAAAACATCATTGATACACAAGCATGTAGGAGAAACTCAAATATTTTTATTGATATAACAAGAAGGTCCAGGAGGAGTTACAATCGATGATTCCTGATCCAGCATCAACCCCCCAGCAAAGGAATCCCCTCTTCACCTCCAACAAAGCATAAATCACCCAATACACTGATCTCTATCTGAAAACCAATAGCAATTCTCTGCAATGTACAAAATTCCAGCCTCTGGATCTCTGGGATGAGGGATCCATATATAGATGTATGCAAAGAGGATGAGTCAGCTTATGATTTGACTAGTGGCCTCTCTCTGTCAGTTCTTGCTTCCACTTGGAGACTGAGAGCCTCTTACTCATCCTTGGTCGAACTCAGTGAGGCAAGTGTCATTGGGGAAGATTCTGGAAGCTTCCATTATCTGTCCACCTCGCGGAATGACACTGCCATTTGTCATTTCCCGCTCAACGCACCCTGGTAGTGCATTTAGATGCGTTGTAACGCACCTAGCTAGTGTAGTGGGGTGCTATGCGACGCAGCTAGCCAGTGGAGCAGCTGAAATGATCCTGATTTGACTGATTCTGAGCAGTTTCTGGTGGAGAACTTCTGGGAGAAGCTGTAATTGGTTGACCTTGCTCCTCTAGGGGTAGGAACAACACTTTTAGGGACTTAGGATCCCTTGGTTTATGGACATTTCATGCTTAGAGCTGTAAGGCACAAAAATGTCTATAACAACAGTTACAGATGCAGAGAAGTCGTTTGGACACCACAGTCTCAGAACAACACGTACAACAGATCCAGCAGGCAGCAACTCAGTGTGCTGCCAACCTTGCAGTAGTTCGAGCAGAGTTGGAAGGACTCCACGCTGACAGAGTAACTCAAGGGCGAGTCACTATGTTCGTGTTGGGGGCTTGTTGGGCATGGAATCGCCCCCAAGGTATGTTTTGGGGCTTAAAGCCCAACTTTTGACTAAATCCTTTTGTAAAAACTCCGCGAATTGTGGACGCAGGGCGCGAAATCATGATAGAGTCATAGGGTTGTCCGCCCTCATTATTTTAAAGTAATTTTGGCTTAATAGACCTACCCATGGTCCGCAGACCATGGGATTGTATAAATAGAGCAAGGCTCTAAGTGTATAGGAAAGCATAACTAAGAATGGAAGGATGATAAGTCTAAGTGATTGAGTCGAAGTTTAAAAGGTGTCCTTGGGTCGTAGTGTAGGAGAAGGTTCTGCAGTTGAGTGTGAAGAGGCTTAGTAGTCTGCAGCTAAGTGCGTGGACCCCTACAGCTGAGTGCGCATGGCAGGTCAAGTCTGTAACAATTGGAAGAATCAATAAAGAGAATTTTACCATATTTCTGTGTATCTTTTCCCGTTTTAATGTATGATTGGGTATAATTTGAAAGTATACTATTTATTTGCTGTGTGAACTCATATGAATGTTTTGTGTAAGTAAATATAACGTAAGACATCCAAGAATTCTAAGGTAATTAACTAGTATAGGAAGATAAGTAAGATCTCAGGCAATAGCGCAGAGCGCTGCTCTAGTAGCAGAAGCTCCACAGCCCCTGGTTAGGGCTGCACGAAGGCAATATATCAAGGCGAGAAGAACAGGAAAGTGTGCAAAGTGACCTACACACAAGGAGGAACAGTTGGACCAGTCGAACCTCTCAGACATCTCAAGGCTGCGGAAACTTGGTTCCAGCACCCTGCCATACTACTTCAGGTGAGACCTCAATCCACGCTCCACAAACTATTGCCAAAAGGGCCAGTAGTACAAGGACTTGTTTGGCTAATTAACTCTGAACCTGGGTCAGGCCCCAACAAGCCAAAAATTGGAATAGGGACCTAAGACATCCTAGTTAATAACCAAATTTGTCCCATCCAATTTGGATTTGATTTTCTTGGTCATTAAACCCTCACCAATTTCATCATTTCACAAGGAAATTTCTCCAAGCTTTTTGAGCGAATCCATCCATCTCCCAACTTTTGTTTTGAGTTTTGAGTGATCCTAGGAATTTTCCCACTCCATTCCACCCATATCACACCTTTCCTAGGCTTCCCATCATGTCCAACTCCTCATATTTTTCTCTCGACTGTATCCTGTAGGTTCACTATAATTCCTATAGAATCATCCTGTAGGTTTCTAGTACATCATGTAGGTTTTCCTGAAATGGCCTATTTTGAGGCCAAATTGAGAGAAAACCTCTAGGAAGTCACCAAAAACATTCCAAGGGTCTCCCACACCATCTGACCATCTCTTAACCCTTCCATCCAACCTCCAACATCCTTAATTCACCTGCCACATCACCAAAGGAAATTAGTTTGCATATTTGATTTTGCATGAAAAAAAAAGACAGAATTATATTTATTTTAGTCCCTTTACTTGCACATTAGTGATGTTTGATACTTCTCACTTCCATGCTTAGATAAGCATTTGGTTCATCATAATTTAGCATTATTGCAAAGCATAGTTTCTTGGTGGTTAATTAGGAAATAGTGTGATTTAGCATTGAATTTCCATCTCTTTCTTTGTACTTTCTTTCTTGCAATAGGTTAAGGTTCCATTTTGAACATTTCATTTTCTACAATTAGTTTAGGATTTGACTTTAGTACATGCACTCCGTTACATCATGACAATAAAGTTAGGACACATTGTATGTCATACATATAGTGCTGACACCTCTTAAGTTTTTATGAACCCAGGGCTGATAATTAAAGTTGGTAGCCTTGGGAGTTGCAACATTCTTGTTGCAATACCAGGGCCCATCACTTTTTGGCACTATTTCCGGGGAGGTGTCAAAGTATGCATTTTTTTCTTCCCTAGTTGATTACTTCCCTTTTAATTTTTTCAAAAACAAAAAAAATAATAATTTCATTAGGCATATTTCATTTCAAAAATAGAAAAGTGAATTGCATTAGTGTTTTCATTCAATCATAACAACAACAACAAAAAAATCTCCAACACCAACCCACCCCCCAATTGATCATGTGGTGTAGTAAGAGCCACATCACCATTCACTTTTGTAGGTAGAAGAAGAAGATGGCAAATAATGTAGAATAAATTGATGGCGATGATGACAATGAGGAAGATCTTCTCAAATTTCCCATTCAAGATACTGGTGGTAGTGTGCACATGAAGACCATCCCTTCATATTTTCTTCCAAAATTTCATGGTCTAAGGTTAGAGGATCCAGAAACCTTTCTCTTTCAATTTGAGATTGTTTGTAGATCTTATGGTTACTTATTAAAAACTCAAAAATTGGGATTGTTTCTGGCAACTTTGAAGGACAAATCTCTTCGATGGTTCATGATTTTAGGGACTAATTGAATAAGATCATGGAATGATATGGAAAAGATATTTCTAGACAGATATAAAGATCATGATCTTAAAGAAGAAATATTTATAATGAATCAAAGAGAAGATGAGAGTCTTGAGGATCTAATAGATAGGTTCATGTACAACATTAAGATGAGAAAACTACATCATTTAGGATCCGACACACTAAAAACCCTCTTTCTTAGAACAATTAGGGATGAGTGGATTGATCTCCTTAATATCATGAGTATAGGTGATGTATATGAATTATCATTTGAGGAAATTTGTGAAACATGCAAACACATATCAAGAGGAAAAGCAAGAGTAGGTAAATCAGCATCAAGATCGGTAAGTCAAGCTAAACTTGGAAATTGTTTGATGATTTTAAAACAAAAATTCTTAGCAATCTACCAAAACAAGTAGAAATGTTAAGAATTCAATATGAAGTAAAAGAAAATGTTGATATTTGTCTTGTAGAATCACATGATGTCAAACATTATCCATCATTACCAAAGTTGAGGGAAGTTTACCAAGAGGGCAATGGAGCAAGTCAATTTCCAATGCAGCGATGCTATGTAGCTCCAAGAGGACCATGGCATATTATTCAACCTGATATGATGTAAGAGCCTAATTCACAATTTCAAGCTTATATACATCCACCTCAAAGTAATTGGAACACACCCTTTCATTGGCAACATTGGCCATCTCAACCCCAAAACCAATCTTGGCAACAAGGTTGGAAAAGAACTTATGGGAGCCATCCACAATATCCTCAATATTTTCCTCAATATACTCCATACCAAACTCCATGGTATCCTTACCATTCGCGTCCACCACAACCACAACCCCATCCACATCCATCTCAAATATACACTCCCACTCAACTACCTGTACCACCATTCCCAAACCCACACATTGAAGTAGCTCAGTGCACTTACAATGCTGAGGTACAACGCTTCCAAACATCTCCTATTGAGATCAAAGGTATTCACCATAGCTTAGGAAGAGTATTGCAAAAAAGAGATCATCTTGATATTATTGGAGGACCATATCCAAAATAAGAATATTCAAATAAGAAGACCACAAAACCATGGGTTTCAATTGATGAAGAGCAGACATCAAAATCAGAGATCGAGAGAACTCCCTCATGGTTACCATCAAATCCTCCATGTATTCAAGAGAACAATTAGCAAAAGGAGGAATATTTGAAGGTCATGGTAGAAGAAACATGAAGAATGATCCAGATCAGCAAAAGGACCAAGGACATCACAACTATATTGAAATATGGTTCCAGACAGTGACTAAGTTGCAGCATCACTCTCTTCCTCAACTATTCTTGATCCTTTCAAAGTCAAATCATTGGTCTCTTAAATCCAGGTACATGTCAACATATACATTTCAAACCTCTACATCATTTTTTCTATCATATTGATATGCACATGGCTCCATTGGAAGTATTCTTATACTTGAAAGTGATTTTGTTTTTCAAGTAGGGTAGGGTAGAAAAAAACAAAAAAAACAAAAACAAAAACAAAAAAATCAAAATGAAAAATAAGAGGAAAAAAACAAAAATCTAAGGTGAAAACATCCTTGGAGGCGCCTCAGATTGGCTCATTGATTGAAAACCTCCATGAGGTGGTCAATGGGTTGGAAAAAAAAGAAAAAATAGAGAAAAAAAAGATCCTAGGTGAAAACCTCCTTTGAGGCGCCTAGGCAGACCTACTAGTTGAAAACCATATTGAGGCAGCTAGTAGGCCTAGAAGAAAAAAAAGAGAAGAAAAATAAAATAAAAGAATCATTGCTCCATTCATACATGTACTCTCCAACATCTGCAAGCAACAAGAACAAGTTGGTACCAAAAGGAAAATTGGTCAAACCTAGTCAAAAGAAGTCAAATGGTGACTTTCTCCTACTTTTCTCAAATGCTCCAACAAGGCCAAGGCCATGCCAATCCATCACCCTCATCTATTTCCACCATCCATACATCATTCTCAAGCTTCTACCATTCAATTTTATTACTATCCTAAAAAACTACAGGATGCTCTATTTTACTACAGGATACAAAAATACATAGAGAAAAAAATTGTTTTTGCAATAACTTGAAAACTGTGCATCCATTTGCCAAGTTGTTTCAGCGAGAGATGCATATGGATGATGGTAACATGCTCAAGTTATTTTAGCAAATTCCAGTGCATGGTTCCCAAGAAATCGGCCTCCATCACCTTCAGCCATTTTTGCAGTTTCTCAATATCTGTGCATCCATTTAAAAAGTTGTTTCATGGGGAGATGCATATGGATGATGGTAACATGCCCAAGAAATTTTAGAAAATTCCAGTGCACCATTTCCAAGAAATTGACATTCTATGGAGAGGTGCATAATGATGATGGCAACATGCTCAACAAGTTTCAGTTAAATCCAGTCTACCATCTAGGAGATATGGATAGAACAAGTCGCTATCCTATAAACCTACAGGATAAAGAACAACGCCTACAGGATTGAAAGTGAGCAGTTTTAAAGGAGATCCAGAGGTCAAATAAGCTCCTCCAAAGCTTAGCAGTAGCATTGGGATCATCAGCATCACCATCCAACACCTGCACATCAACATCAACTCAGCAGCAGCATGCATGTCTCTCCAACAACCATCAGGTAGGTACAGGTATGAAATATTCTTGACCTCTTCTCTTGAGCATATTATAGTTAGAAATTTCTTGTCAATGCATGAGAGATGAGGTTTTATAAGCTAAGGATTGGTCAACAGTCTCAACCGCCTTCAGCTAGTTAATTGCAACTCACTCCTTCACTCATGCAATGTTGAAAAGTCAAATTATGAAGGGTGATGATTTCAAGGAATGAGGACAACAGTTAAAAGAAGAAATTTTTGCAAAGGCCAACATCAGCACAGCACTCCAAGCCCTCCTTCCACTTCATATTCACTATCTATTCAAAATTCACCCATCTCATTTCATTCTTGAAAAAAATAACAAAAAACAAAAAACAAAGAAAGCATCCTCTCCATTTTCATGAAATTTTCATTTGCAGGTCAGTAAGAAGGACAGACGAAGAGCAGAGGATCACAAATAAACCCCCATCACTCACATTTTTATTTTACCACTCATTACCATTCATTCCTCCACCATTTCTTTCATTTTTTCCACTCCCTTACTTCAGTTTACAAAGGGACTGTGTTTTCAGCAGGATGATCCTATAGGAATTATAGTGACCCAGAAATCCTACAGGAGATGTCCAAATGGCAGAACAAGGTAGCAAAAGTTTGATAAGGGTGTGGAAGACCTTTCCAAACTAAACCAATATTCAATAACTCATCTTGAATAAGGGCAAGAAAGCAAGCTAATGGTCTCAAGAAACAATGGTTTTCTTTGAACAAATATGTTTTTAGGCTTATCCTTGCAGAGCTTATAGCCAAGATTCTTAATGCACAAGAGAGAGGCCACCAAGGTCATGGATGAGGCACAATGAGGTCACTAAGTTGCTCAGAGGATGAGAAACACTTTCAGTAGGGGGGTATGATGGGCCTCTAAATTAGACATAAATTAAGGCCCATGCCTCTAATTTAAAACATAAATTAAGACTTATGACCATCCTTCAGCACATTAAACCTCTCTTTTTGCATCATATAATTTATTTTTAACTTTAATATATTCATTAGGAATGTTTATGAATAATTGAATATTTGTTCCTAATATTATTTATTTTTGTGGAATATTATGAGAATATTGGGCATATTATGAAGAGTTGGAGGAGGATATAATTTAGGGACTTTTTCCCTACTACTAGAGGATCAATAATAAATAATAAGTCAACAAGATATTATGGAATTATGGCACAAATTGTGGAACTCCAATGATTGAGAAAATCTAGGAATGTGTTCCCTGCCATTTAATGCAAATTCCTAGTATTGGGGACTAGATCCATTAATCAATGGATTTTGATGGGGAAATATAATGATTCCTAATCATTTTGTATAAGTAACAAGGAGAATTTTCCTCTATAGGGGAGATTTTTGTTAGTGTTGTTGTGGAGAGAGCTTGTATTTTTGTAGCTCCGTTGTATTTTCTTGCAGGGATGTAATTCTATTGATGAAAATAATGAAGATTGGTGTCATGTTTAGCTTATAAATCTTGTTCCCCTCCATAGGAATCTGATTTTTCTTGGTCTTGGCCATCCCAAGAGCCTCATAGCCCTTTTCTATCATTTTCTTTCCTTCTTTTCATTGCTTATTCACATGCATCTCTAGTTTTTATTTCTTTTTATTTCTGCGTTTAGTATTAATGATTCCTTATTGTAGGATTGAGTTAAATGGTTGATGTAAGTTATTTTTCAGGATCACAACTATTTCATCCTTGGAAAATATTTGGAAGTTCATAATAATCATTGAGTTGCTTGGATTAATCTTCTTATTCCCAAATCTAGATTGTCGGACCTCCTTTTTAGCAAAGAACAATGAATTTTTGGTATTTTTTATAGCATGCTAACGAGCTTCAATTGACTTGATTCCACTTGCACTAGATCACAAAAACATTCTAGTTCATAACAAAAATTACCCCATTGCATTTTCACTTGATTTGGTTAGGCACTTTTTGATTTACTAGCTCATTAGTTCTCTAATTTCTAGCTTTTCGACTAGTAATGTTTTTTTTATTTTTTTTAATGGGTTAACCTAGGTTTTTTTTAGTGATTCCAATTGGAATATAGACCTAAGAAATCCTAGTTAATAACAAAAAATTTCCCATCCAATTTGGATTTGATTTGCTTGGCCATTAAACCCTCACCAATTTCATCATTTCACAAAGAAAATTCTCCAAGCCTTTTGAGCGAATCCATCCATCCCCCGACTTTGGTTTTGAGTTCTAAGTGATCCTAGGAATTTTCCCACTCCACTCCACCCATCACACACCTTTCCTAGGCCTCCCATCACCTCCAACACCTCACATTTTTCTCTCGGCTGTATCCTGTAGGTTCATTGTAATTCCTAGAGGATCATCTTGTAGGTTTCTAGTACATCCTGTAGGTTTTCCTAAAATTTCTTGTTTTGAGGCCGAATTGAGAGAAAACCTCTAGGAAGTCACCAAAAGCCTCCCAAGGGTCTCCCACACCATACAACCATCTCCTAACCCTACCATCCAACCTCCAACATCCTTAATTCACCTGCCAAATCACCAAAGGAAATTAGTTTGCATACTTGATTTTGCATGAAAAGAAAAAAAGACAAAAACAAATTTATTTCAGTCCCTTTACTTGCACATTAGTGATGTTTGATTCTTCTTACTTCCATGCTTATATAGTAGCATTTGGTTCATGATAATTTATCATTATTGCAAAGCATAGTTTCTTGGTCGTTAATTAGGAAATAGTGTGATTTAGCGTTGAATTTCCATCCTTTCCTTGTACTTTCTTTCTTGCAATAGGTTAAGGTTCCATTTCGAACATTTCATTTTCTACAATTAGTTTAGGATTTGACTTTAGTATATGCACTCCATTACATCATGACAGCAAAGTAAGGACACATTATATGCCACACATATAGTGTCAACACCTCTTAAGTTTGTACAAACCCCAGGTTGGTAATTAAAGTCGATAGCCTTGGGAGTTGCAACATTCGTGTTGCAATACCAAGGCCCATCCCGACACCCAGAGCATGTTGAGAAACCTTGCCTTTTCTACTCCCTTGAGCCACCTCCGCGGCTCCAATGCGGTCATTCCTATATTCGTATTAGTGATGTGGCGCATCAGCTGCTCAGCCGCAAGCTGTGGGAACTTTTTGTGGTCTGCCAAGTCCCAGTCTTCAAGTTTCAGCACTGGAATTTGTGCCAAGCGCAGACCGTCGAAAACAATTTCGTCCAGTAGTATGGGGGTTTGCAGGGTAGTCTTACTCTCATCGATGTCCTTTGGTACCTTGGACTTAGGCTTGCGCAGAGGGACATACTCTGAAAACTGAGTAATAGGGTCCACACCCTGGGCTTCAACCTCCTCCATTTCAGCTCCCACATCCTCATCATCCATCAAGATGTCTTCAATGTCTTCCTCCTCTGGTTCTAAGTTTATGGCCTTGCCTTTCTCTTATGCAGTGGATTTGAGTGGGTTTCTCCTTGGCGATGGATGCACTGATATGGTAGGTTGCTTGCCCTTCTTGTCCTTCACGGTTTCCTTGTTTGGGGTTGGCTTTGGTCGCCATGTTCTCGGTGATTTAAGGACCTCTGCCAATACTTCAGCCACTTCTAGAGTAGCCACTTCTTCCTCTATCTCCATTTCATGTGCCAGCTCCTCTACTACCTGTTTAATATTTATAGTTTCTATGAGTGATGACATAACACTTTATAAACAGTGCTCACAACGTTTCTGGCAAGTTTGCAAATGTGGGAGTCTCTTTGAAAGCCTCAAAGAATTCTCGGTCCATGGGTGTCTGAGAGCTCAACAACTCAATTATCAAAATTCCAAGTGTTTTTCATTGGATAACCACTTGTAATTTTTAGGGCATTTTGAATTCAAAGCCGACCATCTCCCCCAAATTCAGTTCATTATGCCAGATTGGCAGTGTATTTTCAAGGATCTAAGCCATAAATTTCATCTTAAATACCGGCCACCCACTCCATTTGGCCTCACTTCTACTGTCAAATCATGAACAGTGACTTTAACGGTCACCGTCCGGCCAACCTACGTAATTTCTCCCTGGGTAGCGTAGCTCTCTCCGTGTTGCCGTGGACCCTGTGACACTTCCTTGCTTCACACAAACCTCCAATCACGCAGCTCCCCAACCTGGGTAGTATAGTTTATAGTCTTGCACCTCCTTTCAGTTGCCTGGAGTGCTAAGACTATGCTTCCTTCATTTAGTCACATGGCCAGACCATTGGTGTATGGCTTCAAGCGACTCCCATTCACCTTTCCTGGGAAGGGTTCTCTATTCAATTTGAACAGATGTACCTTTCCTCCATCGGTAATTTCCTTAATGACATAGGGCCCTAACCAGTGCATTTTGAATTTTCCTAGAAATTTATCAAACTTACTGTCATGTAGAAAAACCAAGTCATTTACGTTAAATGTGCATAGCTTAATGTGTCAATCATGCCATGCCTTTTTGCGTTGCTTTTGGACCTGTTCGTGAAATCTAGCGAGAAATCTCTCTTCCTCAAGTTCAACCAATTGTGTGATTCTTTCCTTCAGGGATCCACGATCCATCATACCTGTGAGTGTCGCTATGCGTAGACTAGGCACAATATATTCCATAGGCATTACCACTTCAACCCCATAGACAAGCCTAAAGCGGGTTTGTCCAGTCAACTTCTTGCATGTCGTTTGATAAGCCCATAGTAATGTAGGTATGCGTAGGTCCCAATCACTTCGCCGATTATTACAAACCTTGGCCAGTGTGTTTTCAAGCACTTTGTTGAACGCTTCCACCATCCTATTAGCCTACGGGTGATAAGGTGTGCTCTTTTCGTGGTATACCTGAAATTCCTTCGTCTGCACGTTGATCGTCTCATTCAAAAAGTGCATACCGCGGTCACTCATCAAGATCTTCAGATAGCCAAATTGTGTTAGTGCATGCTCAAAGAGGAACTTTGCAGCAGTCGCGCCTATGCAATCCTTCACAGGATATGCCTTCGCCCAATGAGTCAAATACTTCGTCACGGTGATAATGTACCTTATCCTTGTCTTTCTTGGGGTTGAATGGATCCCACAAAATCTTTCACCCACTTCTCAAAGGATTACAATGTCATCTATGGATTCAAAGGCATCTCATCCCTCCATGATGGCCTACCAATCCTTTGACACACTTCACACACCTTGCAATATGCTTTTGAGTCCTGATGGAAGGTTGGCCACCACAACATTACGCGTAGAATCTTCTGCGCAATTTCTCTTCCTAGATAATGTCCTCCCGCAATGCCCCCATGAGAATCTGCGAGGATGTTGCTTCTTTCAAACTCGGGTACATATCGCCGCAGTATCTCATCATTCCCCATTTTGTACAGGTGCCCAGCAATGACAGAGAAATCAATCACGGGCACCACTAAATCCTTCTTCTACTGGATAATGTGTCATTAGGAAATGTATTATATCCTCAAAATTACCTTCCACGATGGGCACTGCAAATAGCTATGGGCCAGGCAATCCTTCTTCCAAATTAGTGGGTTCCTCCCCCATTTTCATGCGTGACATATGGTCTGGTCTTACGTTCAGTCATCCAAGTTTTACAATAACATCAAAATCATACTCCTGGAACAATAAGAGCCACCTGCAAAATCTCCCCCCCAACACAGGCTTATTGACTACGTACTTCAGCGTGGAATGATCTGTATACATCTTAAAATGGCCACCCAACAAGTAGTTCCTAAACTTCTAGAGTGCATAAACCATGACTAACCGTTCACGCTCGGTGGTGGAATAGTTCTTCTCCACTTTGGATAATCTTCGGCTTGCGAACGCGATAGAATGGTCCAAGCCTTCTCCGCCAGACTATGTCAATACCGCTCCCAATGCTAGACATGACACATCGAAATGTACATGAAAATCCTTCTTCCAATCTGGGAAGACTAGATTCAGCGCGGTGACCATCTTTTCTTTCAATATATCCAAGCTCTTCTTGCGGTCCTCGTTCCAGCAGAATATGACATCCTTCTTCAACAATTTCTCCATATGCGCAATGATCTTGGCATAGCCTTTGATAAACTTTCTGTAATATCTCGTATGTGCTAGGGTAGTGCGTAGCTGATTCATGCTCCTTGGCACTTCCAAGTTCAGTATCACTACTATCTTTGTGGGATCTACCATCAGTCCCTATCTGCAAACCACATGCCCCAACAGGGTCCCAAAAGGAACACAAAATAGACACTTCTTTAGATTGAGCACAATCTGGTATCTTTGACAGGTATCTAGCATTAGGCGCAAGCTTGCTACATGACATTTAACCAACCCAAAAAGAGTCCAATCATCAAAGTATACCTCCAGGAAATTATGAATAAATTCCTTGAACGTAACAATGACTACGCACGAGAAGATCGCAATCAAATTCGTTAATCCAAATGGCATTATAGTGTATTGAAAACAACGCCACTCAGTCACGTAGGTTGTCTTTCTCCTATCCTCCGGTATGATTTTGATCTGGTGGTACCCAAAGAACCCATCAATGAAGGAATATGATTCCTAGCCACCTACATTGTCCAACACTTCATCAATGAACGGAGTAGAGAAAGGATCATGTACACAAGTGTCATTTAGCTTTCTGAGATCCACACATATCTTTATTTCATCCTTCTGCTTCTTCTCTTGTACCACCATTGGGCTTACCCAATCAGATTCCTCCACAAGTTCAATGATGCTTTCCATGAACATCTTGCCTAGCTCCAAGTGGACCTTCTCCTTATACTTCGGATTGAGGGGGTAAGGTCTTTGCTTAACCGGCTTTGCGTCTAGATTTAATGTAATATTCATAATGCGCAGGTCCTCGATTATCCCCTTCAGATCCGTAAACTTGGTAGGGAATAAATCCTAAGATTCGCGAAGAAATTTAGCAACCTTATCCACCGTTGCATCATCCCAATAGTCTCCAATCTTCACAAATTTGGGTTTTGCCTCCATACCAATGTTTACTTGTTTCATTCTCAACGACGCAGTTATATCAAGGTTCTCAATATGCACTCCTTCTACCTCGCGGTGACCCTCTGTCTCCGAAATGTTAATCTTCCACGGATCCTCATCTTCTTCTTCAGCGGTCACGTTATAGGATTCCAATGCATGACTTAGCTGAGTAGCCCACTCAGGCTGAATCAGGTCCAAAGGATCTTGTGGTATCCTAAATATCGTTGCTTTCACTTCTTGTAGCACCTCATTAATACAGTCAAACCCATCTTCAAAAATGAATGTCATTATGAATCCCTCGCGTAGAATATCCCATTCACCTGTACCATGGCGGAGCTCTGTTTCTATGTACCAATTCATCAGGACAACATCTAGGGTGTGACAGAACAAGTGCACCCATTCAGGTTGGGGCTTTTCTCCATAAGCCTGGGCCCATTTGGCTATGCATACAGATAATCCTTCCCATCATACTTGTCTATCATGCGCATCTTAGGCTTCCCAAATCGCATTCACATCATCCTCCTACATTCGTGCCAATAATCAAAGCTTCCCTTATGCGTACCCCACAATCTTCTAGGCATAGCACGTAGTGCCCAATCAAATGACTCAAAGCATTGCTTTTCTAGTACCTCCCTTTCAAATGCATCCAAAAAGATATCTACCTAATTCAGGCCATCATAAGTAGGCATATTTCTCACCTCTAAGGACACACAGTGCAGCGATTAGATCATCATGTTGCAGTTCAACGTAGTCACTTCATGTAACCGATTCTGCCAGTGTTCTAACTCTTCGTTGGAGTCCGAGGTGTAGGAACTCTCACGATCCCATGTAATTCGTCCATCCACAGTGGGATTCACCCAATATTGGTCTTGTGCTATTAACTTACAGATACAGTCCATATCATCATCGCTCTCATAATTGCGGACTAGTTTAGTCTAGCATGATCCTTCAGCAAGATCTAGGGGTACTATTAAGCATAGAAATTTCTTCTCAAATATCATCTTTCTCTTCTTTAGATTGATTACCCCGTTCATCTCAATAGCCCAGACAATTCCTGGGAGCACAGGATAGGGGTTTCTATCATCCACTATTTCTGTTACTTCAAAGTCAGCCAGCACGCTTTCACCTTCAATATCCATAGTCACCCCCTACAGTCGCCCCATGGGGATGATCTTCTACTAATTCTCCATCCTTAGCTGAATTGAAGACCATTGCAGTGCGGGTCTCACCATCCATTCCCAGGTCTTCTTTGGTAGGATGTTCACGTTTGACCCGAGGTCCAAAATAACCTAATCCATTTCATACTCTCCTATCTGCATGGTCAGTCTCATCTCTTGTACCATTCTTGTTTTATGTTTGCCAATATTTCCTACTACACGTGGCTCTCCTGGAGCATTTCTGGTGCATCTATTTATGAGCTCTTGTAACCCCTTCACAGGCTTACTATTGCACAGTAACTTCATGCAAGTCTCCACAAAGGTTGTGAGCATAGAAGGGTCCATTTCTTGCTCAGTCCTATCCTTGTTCCCTGAGGTGGAGGCCTCAATGAAGCTCTTCTTTTCTTCCATGAACATTTCATGTGTGCGCTCCAAATTGAACTCAGCCTCCTTCACTGGAGCTTTGCGAACCCATGTACTATCTTCTAGCTATTTCCCCTTATCATCTCCTGTCCCGATTCCAATTCTGAGCACTATATTTACGTTTGGATCCTCTTCGCATGACTCAGACCTCATCATCTATTGGTTCTAAGTCAGCCGAGGTGGTAGTGCCCCTTTGTCACGTATCCTTGCTATCAGTGCAGGACTCTCTTCTATTTCATGACAAACAGTGTGTAACACTTGCATGATGGACGTGTTGGATTAGTATAATCACGGTCATAGTGTCCTGCTCCTCCGAAATTGTAGTAGACCAACTGTCCCTAACCTCTGCGAGGTCCTACTCTACCTCGGGCTCATCCGCACCCCTAAAATCTTGTCCGTGCCATCCTTGTGCTCTGGTTAGGGGGTTGCGTTTCTGCCTGAACCATATAAGTAGGATTTCTATCCACCATCAATTCATAACTTGTGCAATTAAGCTCATCATGCCCTATCGACCTACAAAATTTGTAGAACAGTTGTTGCAGTGTCTGTACAAACTTCTGCAGCAAATGACAGTTATACATAGCATGTTTTCCTGCTTTCAGACATATAGCACACCATAGTGCATTCCCTGCGCTTGGTCCTACTTGAGCTTCGGGCCTTAGAGGCATCGATCCTCCTCCTACAATATAGTTTGAAAAGATCATGAAATGGTCCTTGTCATGCCCCTGACTCTTGCATTTTAAGAACCATACCTCCTTACGCACCTTTGGTCGAACCATTATGTCCTGCTTTATAATTTGCATCTCAAGGTACAAATTCTTCAACTCCACATGGATCTACTGAACCTCTAGATTTGGATCTTGCATCAATGTTTCATGGCAATCTCCAAGGCCTTTGCCTAAGTTGTTATCTTCTGTTGTGACAGCGCAACCCTTAAATGTGGCAGTAGCCAAGCCAAAAACCATTCGTGATGATGTTCATCTGTCAAATTCATGTTGGCTTCACAGATTGTACACTTCAACCTATGATCTAGTTCCCAAGGCATCTCGCCTGGTTGCATCACGATTTCTTTAAATCCCACAATCAATTGTGCCTTCGATTTAGGCCTACTGAATTCTCTATTCAGTGTTGTCTGGATATCTGCCACTCTAGCATTCGGGTTATCATTAGAGTACTTGATATACCAAGTTATTGCATGATCTTGTAGAGCACTAACCAATGTCACCTTCTTTATATGATCATCTGTAATGCCCTGAGCTTCCCATACAGCTTTCACAATGAACAAGAATTCGTTCGGGTCCTCATTTCCCAAGCCTTTGAACAAAGGCAGCTTCACTGAATTTTCCACACTGAACTACGGTGGAGGTGGAGGTGGTACGGGTGAAGTTACAGGTGACGGTGGTGAAGTTGGAGGTGGTGAGGGAGAGGTGGTATTCGCAGGAATCCTTATCTTATTTACTGGATAGAACTTAGCGAAGAAACCTGTGCTATTCCCTCTTTGTCACCTCGTGGGGGTGAAATCAATGGACTATATTCAAGACCCTTTTTCCCTTTGTTCCTATAAATTTTTCCACTTTGCATAGCTCCAAACATCAAGGTAGCTGCATTAATCATTTTTTGCACAACCGCATTTTAATCCAGGTATTCAAATATTTGACGTACTTACCTTGTGGTCCTTTAAAAAATCGTTGCTCCGCCTCGCTGTAGCTGACTGAGGTGTCGAATGCAAATTCAGTCACAAATCCTCCCTTGACATGATCGAGCCAATGATTGACAGCATAGGTGATATTTTCCTTAGATGCTTCCAATTTTTGTACTAGCTCTGAGGTCCAAACAATAGGACCATCAAGTTTCCACCTTCCTTGGCTATCTTCTGGCTTTGTGATCCATTCGTATAGCTCAACTGGAAAGGAGCAGAAAAAGATTTCGTGGATCTCTGTATATAGGTATCTGTCCAACCACTGTTCCTTTGTCAGTCGCGGGTTTCTATTCTCCTGCGTTGTGAATTCGCAGATCTTCCTATCTAACCAATCTCTGATCTCTTTCTTAGTTGAATTCCAGTGATACGACATCACACATCTCTTATGCAGATTTTGATCCTGGCAACAGAACCATTTGTTTGCTTGAGGGGGCATAACTGAGATTTAGCATTAATTAGCCAAACAAATCCCTACACTACTAGCCCTTTCAACATTAGCCCGCGGAGCAAAACCGAAGTCTCACCTGAAGCAGTATCGGGGGATGCTAGAACCAAGTTTTTGCACCCTAAGATGGTTTTGATGTCAGTTTATTCCTCTTATTCCTACCTTTGCATAGGTCACTTAGCTTTAGGGATTGCCAGATTAGCCCCTTATTCCACCCTTCAACACCTCCGCGAAAGGGTGCAATCAACCTTCGCGCAGCCCTAACCTGCTGCTCAGGAACTTTTGTGCTGCTATGGCAGCGTACCGTGCAGATTCCCCAATTAATCTAAGTGACTTGCTTATCTTTATCAAAAAATTATAGTTAACACCACGTAAACAGATATTCATAATTGCGTTCATTTTTCCAATGTAATTGCATTCATTCATGCATCGTATAAGCATAATAAAGGAAATTCATACATAAGATGACAAGATGCATTAACAGAACAAAGACATAGAATTTGCATAATATCTCTCTTTATTGATGTCTTCCAATTGATTACAGACTTTATTCACCCTATACACACAGTTGCAGGGGTCTGCGCACTCAGCTGCAGACTTCTACCCTAGGCCTCTGCGCACTCAGTTGTGGACTTCCACCCTAGGCCTTTGCGCACTCAGCTGCAAAGCCTCTACCTACGCTACGACCCAAGACTTAAAATTATTACTTTAGAGCTATGACTTTTTTACATGGTTTCCCATTATCTCTCCCAAACTACTTAGATCTTAGCTCTTTTTATACAATCCCATGGTCCATGGGCCATGGGTAGATCTCTTACAGCCAACTTTACTTTACAAAACTAAGGTCGGACAACCCTTTATGACTTATGACACCTTTGTGCTTCACGACCACAAAATGCAGAGTCTTTTACAATTTTATTACAAAATTTGACTCAAACATGGGCTTTTAGCCCCAAAACTGTGCTTGGGGGATCCTGCTCCTAACAATGCATACTTTCTAAATGAAACAATCAGCACGTTAATAGAGGAATTCCAGGTCTACCATTAGAAGATTATACCATATCACCCATAGGCCAATGGAACTATTGAGGCCTTCAACAATATTTTGGAGAACGTGTTGACGAAGGTCTGAAACATGCAGCGAAATGACTGGGATGTGCATTACCTAGAGTACTATAGGCATATAGGAATACTTTCAAGAAGCTGATAGGACACACGTCGTTCAGGTTGGTCTATCAAGTAGAATTTGTAATGCCAATGGAGTATATTTTTCCTAGTCTACGCATACCAGCTCTCACAGGTATGGCAGATCGTGAAGCCTTGGAGGAACAATTCACGTAGCTAATGGAGATTGAAGAGCATCAATTCTTGGCTGGATTCCATCAAAAAGTATAGAAGGAACGTGAAAAATCCTGGCACAATCGCCACATCAAGCTTCGCACGTGTAAGGTAAATGAACTTGTCTTGTTATATGATAGTAAATTCACTAAGTTTCCAGGAAAATTTCATATGCATTGGCTGGGGCCATATATTATCAAAGAAATCATAGATGGGGGCGCAATTCAGCTCGCGAAGTTGAATGGATAACCTTTTCCAGGAAGGGTGAATGGGAGCCAATTGAAGCTATATACAGGGATCCTGTGCAATGACTATATGGTAGCACGATAGTCTTAGTGCTCCAGGAAATTGCAAGGGAGCACAAGACTATAAACTACGATGCCAGGGTTGGAGGACTACGCAATAGGCGGGTTGTGTGGAAGATGATGAAGATACGACCTATAAATATGCATGCAGGAAGTTGCAGTATTGAGGGAAGTACCGCGTAGCACAACAGAAAAGTGGTCGTTGGAGTCATTGTTCATGACTTGACAGCTAGAAGACGGTTAAGAGGAGAGGTATGGCAGAATTTAAGGCAAAAATATTTGAAGATCTGCTGCCAAAAAAACATTAATTGTCATAATTTGGGGGGAACAGTCAAATTTGAATTCAAAAACCCCTATAAATTATGCATGTCGGTCCAACAGAGAACACTTTCCACCCTTAGAGTTTTTGTTGAGTTTTGTTGTTTGTCGCCTATGAACTGATCGTATTGGGAGGATTTAGTCACGAGCCCTGCATTTGCTAAGTTGTATGAGTTGAATCAAAAGTTCATTCTTGAAAAAATGCGTAGACCAAGCCCTGTAAAGACTTGTTATCAGGAAAACTAGTGTCCATTCAGAGCTGCTAGTCCCACTAAGACGAGTAGCTATCTTAGAAACAAATAGATTAAAGTCACTTGTATTTTCCTTTATGAGAGATAGATGAGAGAGAAGTAGAGAGTACCAACCTCACTCTTTCGCTAGTCTCCTTGCTTATTTCTTCTCTCCTTTGATAGAGCTTTCGCCACTCCTTTCTTGCTTTTCCCACTTCAAAGAACACTTGTAGAGTCAAGGCAGCAAAATACCATCAAAGCAGGGAGATCTATAACCATAAATAATGTAGGATCAGATGTACATTAACCATATAAATGCATACACAAACAAGAATTAGAGATATACAAGCATATGGAGGAAAAATCAAATAGCTTTATTGATAGAAGTAGTAGAAGAGAGGATTACAACCAGGCTATCTAATCCAGCATCATCCTCCCAGCATGAAAGCCCTCTTCACCTCATACAAAGAAAGATCACCCAAAAATGTCTTCAAAGAGAAACCAACAACACTTCCTTGCAAATTACAAAATTCCAGTCTTTTGGATCTCTTGGATGAGGGATCCATATATAGATGTTTACAAGAGAGTGAGTCAACTTCTGGATTTTGATTAGTGTCATTTCACTGATAGTTCTTGGTTCCACTTGGAGATTTCAGATCTACTACTCATCCCTGGGCGAATTCAGAGAGGCAAGTGTCATATGAGCAGTTTCTAGAAGATTCTTTGGGTTTCCACCTAGCACACTGCTTCTGCCACTTGTCTACTCTCGCTCATCACACCCTACAGAAGGGCTTTCTAGTATGCATCACACCCCCCATGTGTAATAGGTGAGATGCATCGCACCCTATGCATGGAGCAGTTTGTATGGTCCAGTTTTGACCAATTCTGAGTAGTTTTTCATGGAGAACTTCTGGGAGATGATGTAATCAGCTGACCTTCTTCCTTTAGGGTATGAAACAACACTTTTATGGGTTTATAAGCCCTTGGTTTATGGACATATGTGATTGGGGTTACAGTGCCCAAATATGTCTATAACAGTTGCCCCCTAAAGCATGAGGTCGTAAATACTTTTGATGTCAGGTGAAATGCTTTATAATGAGGATCCGAGGTTTTTCGAACTGGAAGGTGACCTGTAATAAGATACAATATAATACATTATCTTCATAATATTTTCATGATCTAGCTGAGGCAGGCATTCCCATGCTTAGCTTTATAAATTCATACTCATGTACATAAGATAGACAATCGTCTGTATGGCAGACTAATGATTCTGGTAGAGCCATCATCCTTTAGTTTGGATGATTATCTGTGCATCTGTGATGTAAATTTGATGTCTTTATTGTTCTGAATATACATCGCAACCTGGATGGATGAAACTAGATCCGGGGTCTTCAAACTCGTTCAATCTTCATCTGAAGTACATGTCGATCCATGTGAAAAGATGTTCTGATGTCGAACATGGAAAGACATCGCCTGATTACCAGCCAATGATGAAAGTTGTTAACAGGCACGAGAGGAATCACTGATAATGATGATGACCCTCAAGGTACTGTAGTACAATTCATGTGGTGTGAACACATGAGTTGATGTCAAACACCACGTAAAAATTTTCAGTCGAAGGCCATTGATGTAAACCTGTCGCTGGAAGTGAGAAACTTGCCATTGAGGCATGCAAGCTTCAAAGTACTGAAAAGGTTGTTCCTAAATCAAATTCTTGGATAATGAGCTGATGTCGACAAGAAGTGACCCATCGTATGAGGGCCTTAATGAATCCCAGATCTATGACATGGAACGGAGCAAATGATTTTGTGGAGGTGAAAACAATCTGATGATACAAGGTTTAGGGAGGCAGTCATGAAAAAACAGAGGGTGAAGGTATTGCAGCGGATGAGACGTTGTCTAGGTTGGTGAATTCTCTGAGCGACTTCTCTTGAACATACCGGCGACACTGAAATGGATTGGTAGCATTAACTCCAAGGTGGATGGTACGGTGGACAAATGATGATATGACCAGTGAACTGAATAACCCAACCCAACTCAATTATGGTGACGGAGTGAAAGTGTCATGTTCAAGAGTGACCTACTACCAATGAAGCTATTCAAGTTTTCTTCCCTTTTTCCCCAGTCATTGCTGACCAGTACCTCTTTATTTTTGTCAAGCTTGAGGAGGATAACATATGCTTGTTCTATGATTTTCCCTTCGGGCAAACCTGTCGCTATGTTTTAACGAGCCTAGCGACAGTGAAACTCGCTCTTGTCTACATGGACAAGTTTGTTGCTATTTTTTTAATGAGTTTAACAACAAATATAACTCGGTCCTTTTTAATTTTAGAGAGTCTAAAAGGGACGGAAAGGCAACTCCAGTAGTTCTTTTTCATAATGTAATCCCTTAAGTCTGAAAAATTGTAAAATAATACGAAAGGGATGACTTTTCGATAGTTTTAATGAGCCGAACAAGACAAGCGCTTGATCTTTTTTTGTAATAATCCCTCAAGTCCAAAAAGATTAAAATTTAGAGGAGGGATGGCACTTCTGGTCACTTTAACGAGCTAGAGAGGCCAATTGCTCAACAATCTTTTCATTTTTTACGAGTTAGATGAAAAGAGCTTAAAGGAGACTCATTTTTTGAGGAACAAGTGATGTTTTGGATAGAAACTGGTTCCAGGTAAGGTTTGGAACTTTTCAATCACGGCAGTGTAAAGAAGGTGGCTAATAGAATCACTTGTCACAACAATTCCTCAAAAGCGTAAACAATCAAGTGGAGGCATATGATCGGCTAAAAAAGAGTGGAGGTGATGGTAAGAACATGATCAAGGTTCAAAAGCTGATAATTATGCGATCACAAAGACTATTTACTGAAGGTGGGGTTCATTTTTTAATGAGCTTGAACTCTATGGAAACACTTGCTCATTGCTAGGTTTATTTTTTAACGAGCTTGAACTTTGTGTAAAATTGCTCGTGGCAAGGTTTCTTTTTTAACGAGCTTGAACTTTGCGTAAAACTGCTCATGCTAGTCGTATAATAAGGATGTCTCATCGATAGGTTCATTTTTTAGGGAGCTTTCCTTATTCAAAACTTTTCTCCTGAGCCTTTCATTATGCAAGCTAGGAATGACCAACCTACGAGTTTAAAGGGTTAAGATCCTACAAACTAAGAAAATAAATGGTTGCTTTTCACTTGCATGCAAAAAGGTTTGCATGCCCCCAGGTATAATGAAATAGAGTTTCGAGGTTACCATACAGAAGTTCTTGCATTAGCAAGATTGTTTCATCTGCGTTGCAGACAAAACACTTCCTTGGATATGTCCATTGAAATGGACGAAGGTGATTCTAGCTCCAATCACCTAACCCTTGATGGAGGAATCCTTTTCCAGTCTGATCCATTTTCCTAGATGGACAGGATTGTCAAACTAGTCATATTCCTACGTGGAAACCTACCTTATATCTAGGGTTTTCCTGCCGAAGCAGACTAGGGCACATGCCTCCTGGGTTTCAGTCATAATCACCGAATCACTTGCGATCATCAGGTGGACGAACTGGAGATTGATGACAAATTCCTTGTGAAAAAAGACCAGTTAGGAATGGCATTTGACTAATAGTTGTGTTTGAACCAGGGAACGAAAGCTAGTCTACAAGCTGGACCACTCTGCCTTCATGTGAAAAACACATCACTCGAAAGAGTGAAGAAACGATAGCTCACATGCTATAAATGTAGTCACGCCCAAGGAGTAGATTGTAATCTAGAGTTCCTTGGACTACCATCACATTTAGATGAACTGTTTTCCTTCTCAAATTTATAGGAAAATTTGGAAGGATCCCTAACAGTCGACTGGTTCCTTTGTTGAAGCCTATTAGATTTCAAATCTCAGGTAGAAGCGATGGTGAACCAAGCACTTTCCAAGCAGTTGAGGAAAGGATACTCATAGAAGCCCCTTCATCTATAATAGTACCAACCATGATCATTCTGTAAGCTTGTACTATGATTTGGAATGGTACATTAGATGGTAGGTGGGGTCTGCCTAGTAGATTCCAATCGAAGGAAACAACTAGATTGCTCGAAGGTGGGACCCAATAAACGGCCGGATATATCTCTAACGAACTTCCTTCTATGGTAAATGAATGGGTAGATTTCCCCCATGTTCATCGGAGTCTATGTTTATAAAGAGAATTTGAACAGTGTCATTCTCATTCTCCTTGGTGACCGTATCATCTAAAGGTGGGTCCTCTAAAGACAAGATTGGGTAGACTTCTATCTCGACCTGTTGACTTTGGTCCGGTGTGGACTCAGAGGGTTTATCTTCAATGATAGGTGCTTCGATTGACAACAACAATGTGTCAGTCGGATTTTCAACTAGCGATGGACTCGACAAGAGTTTCTTGTATCCAGGAGGAAGTCGCTGCGGTGATGCAGAATGGTTATCCAAGACTCTTTTAGCTTCTTCTAGGGAAGGACAATGGTGGAGGACATGATCGCCTTCACACAGTCTACAAGTAAATTTAGATTTTCCTTTCTTTCCATTGGCTTCGTTTTCACAAGTTGATGGTGTTCTCTCAACATGATCATCAGAGGTTGAATACACTGGATTGTGCAAGCAGGGGGACTAGTCCCTCAGGATCCATGGGATGCAGGGACAATCTTGATGATAGTGGTCTCCCTTGCAAATGACACATGGAGATTTAGGTTTGGAAGGTGCAGTGTGTGGATTTTTTCCAGATGATGCACGGTTGCCCCCTTTCGTGGTTGGATTCTTCTTCTTCTTCTCCTTCCCTTTCTTCTTCTTCTCAGTCACTTGGTTTTTAGCGTTACTAGCTTCACCAAGTGAAGAGGAAGAAGGAGAGGGAGAAACAAATGAAGTAGAAGGTGGGGGAGCAACTTCATCTGATTTCTTATTGGACTGCTGAGGAATTGTGGTGTTTTGAATGACAGAGGTCAAGAAAATCCATACAGGCAGGCCAATTGTGAGTCCTGGAAGGGACAATGTAGCCATGTGTGGAGCACCAACATCCCCCCAAGAGGAGAAGGGACTAGGATTTCCCCCAAGGGGAAATCTTTGATTGGAAAACTCCATTTCTCAACCTAAAGACCAATGAGGGAATAGTGATTTTATTTTGATTAAAATAATTTTTATGACGCTTTGACACAACTTGCTTTTTCAATTTTTAAGAGTCAATAAAAAGCTAAAGATGACTCTAGTCACCTTTGATTTTTAATGAGCCTGAAGTGACAAGTGCTCAGATGGACATTTTCTTTTAAGGAGTCTGAAAAGGAATGAAAGTGACTACTCTGGAAATCTAGACAGAGGGATTAACAAACCAATCGCAAAACTACAGAATACTTTTTACAGTATGGCAGTCAATCTTCCCGAATGTTGTGTTCAGTGTATTGCGATTGATAAGGCGGCAGACATGGCTTCCTAAGGATAAAGGATGTAGCCTATTGTGGTCTCCCAATATATACTCGATGGTATGTGGGATCACAAGTCTGTACCTGCACTTGTCATCTCAAAGAGGAGGAATCACCCAACCTACGATGAAAGGGATAGTTACTAGGCTTTATGACATCGGAATACGTATCTAGCTTAGACTTCTAAATGTTGTGCATTAGGTTCCAAAGCGTTTTTATGTTCATTGAAGTTTATTTTATAGTTGATCTTTCTTAAGAAGTTTTCCTTTAAGGTTCATTGCATGATGTAGATATAAAATTCCTAAATGTGAAATCTAAGATGATAAATAGTCGTTTACTTTCTTTTTACAATGAAAATCCTAGCTACTAAGGAAAAAGAAATGAAATTATTTCAACATAGAGCATAGAGCACACACTAGATGCACTTTTCCTAAATCAACTTCAGCATGCAGGCTTAATGCAAATGCACATGCATGTATTGTTTTTCAGTTTCCTTAATGTGAGAATGACAAAAAATAAAACAAAGCATAGATCTAAACTATCTTTTTCCAAAGCGACAATACTAACAATTTTCTTTTCAAAAAATGAACGTAAGGTCAAGACGACACTTTGTGATTTTGAATTTTAAACTACTTTCGACACTTGAAATACTAATGATTCAAATCAAATACAATGGCAAAAGTGTAATCGACTATCTAAAAGAGAAATGCTTTGTAACACTCTTTTTCTTGACTGAAAACGACACTTGCGACACTTTCAAATCAAAAAACAACAGTTCAATTAAGCTACTATTTGCAAAGGAGAACTTTAAATGATGAAAATTACATAAAAAAAAATTCACAATTCCTTCTGATGGAGGCTGAATAATGCAAAGGATGATGGTTTCAACAGAGATACACTGATCACAGAAAACAAAATTACTGAATAAAGCTAAATACAATGAAGAAAAAATCAAATTCTAGAGGTGGAAACAGTCTTAGTCAATCATCGCACCTGTAACACAGGGAAACATGGATGCATCTCATATGAAACACACGGGAGGTGTGATGCATCCAGGTGCCAAGAAGAGATAGTGCAATGGACCAAGGATGAGACTGTGCTTGGTTTTCACTCACAGTTTGCAGCTAAGTTCAGGGATTTATGCTGAGCTAATGTTAGTCAGTAAACACAAAGTATAGGGGCTGATCTAATGAGGTTATTTGAGCTACCACTAGGGAACTTAGGATGTTTGCAAGCTAGATGTTCAGTTCATAAACCAACCTAGAGATTGACTGAAGCAACCTTGATCTACTTTGTAGTTGCATAACTAAAGAAGTTCGAAGGCTAGCTAGCTTAACTTCAGGCTCTGTTTGTGGTTTATAAAGCAAACAACAGTAACAAAACAAACAAACTATTCGCTCCCCAGTGGAGTCGCCATTTTGTTATCAGGAAAACTAGTGTCCATTCAGAGCTACTAGTCCCACTAAGACGGGTAGCTATCTTAGAAACAAACATATTCAAGTCACTTGTGTTTTCCTTTATGAGAGATAGATGAGAGAGAAGCAGAGAGTACCAACCTCAGTCTTTCGCTAGTCTCCTTGCTTGTTTCTTCTCTCCTTTGATAGAGCTTTCACCACTCCTTTCTTGCTTGTCCCGCTTCAAAGAACACCTGTAGAGTGAAGGTAGCAAAATACCATCAAAGCATAGAGATCTATAACCATATAAATGCATACACAAACAAGATTCAGAGATATACAAGCATATGGAGGAAAACTCAAATAGCTTTATTGATGGAATTAGTAGAAGAGAGGATTACAACCAGGCTATCTGATCCAGCATCATCCTCCCAACATGAAAGCCCTCTTCACCTCATACAAAGCAAGATCACCCAACAATGTCTTCAGAGAGAAACCAACAACACTTCCTTGCAAATTACAAAATTCCAGCCTTTTGGATCTCTTGGATGAGGGATCCATATATAGATGTTTACAGGAGAGTGAGTTAGCTTCTCGGATTTTGATTAGTGTCATTTCACTGATAGTTCTTGGTTCCACTTGGAGATTTCAGATCTCTTACTCATCCCTGGGCGAATTCAAAGAGGCAAGTGTCATATGAGCAGTTTCTAGAAGATTCTCTGGGTTTCCACCTAGAACATTGCTTCTGCCATTTGTCTGTTCTCACTCATCGCACCCTACAGAAGGGCTTTCCAATATGCATCGCACTCGCCGTGTGTAATAGGTGAGATGCATCGCACCCTATGCATGGAGCAGTCTGTATGGTCCAGTTTTGACCAGTTCTGAGTAGTTTTTCATGGAGAACTTCTGGGAGATGATGTAATCATCTGACCTTGTTCCTTTAGGGTGTGAAAAAACACTTTTAGGCGTTTAGAAGCCCTTGGTTTATGGACATATGTGATTGGGTTTGCAGTGCCCAAATATGTCTATAACAAGACTATGAGTACTGGTGGTGATATTGCTTCTGAAGGAGCTGCCCCAAAAGTGGTAAGTTTGGAAGCTCCAGCTGCTATGCCTATGGCATCGAGGTCGCCTAGGTCGAAGCCTACCCCTGTTAGAGAAACAAAGAAGTTGAAGAAGGATAAACATAAAAATCCACTACTGGTGTGTGAATCAACTAGAAATCATTCTGCAGCATAGAAACAAAAGAAGGACAAGCAGTGTGAGAAGGTAGTTGACTAGAGGCAGAGGAAGGCCAAGGTATAGAAGACATAAATGCTGAGGGAGTGGAGCCCATCACAAAGCTACCCAACTATATCCCTCCATGCAAGGGGAAGATGAAGGTCACAAAGGATCCAAATTCAGACAAATTTTCCATTTCTACACCCCTACTGCCTGAGCGAGTCCCCTTTGAAGGTTCACGGCTTGCGCGGATCCAATTACTGAAGATGGAAGATTGGGACCTCAAAGATCATGCTAAGTTTCCTCACTTAGCAACAGAATCACATCTACTACGCAGAGTCAGGTGTTACCATGCTAGAGACGATGAAATGGATCCACGGTGTGGAGAATTCAGGAATAATAAATCTGTTGTGGGTACCCTATTATCACCGCACCCCTATCAACAAAATTTGTGTGCGCCAACTTCTCACTCTAGTGTATGATGGGTTCTTATGGCTAGGAGGGCCTATCCCCATCACTGACATGCTCATTCATAGGAATAAGCATCTTCCATATGAGGGATTGAATCTGGCCAAGGAGTTTGGTGGAAAAACGGGAGAGGACTTGGCAGAAAGAATGAAGAAATAATTCAACCTTGTAAATAAGGTGTGAGGATATTCCATCACCTCAATAAATGACCCCGCAATTCAAATTTCCACCCAAAATTTATCAGGGAAGGTGATGCTTAAGTGTCGCATGGATGAAGTTCTAGTGCCCATAGTCTCCCTAGTTGCACAGTGTGCGAAGGGCGTGTAGTTCAACTGGTCCAAGTACCTATGTCAGGAATTCCTCACGAATTACCACAAGGCCTAGGATGATACCAAGTCATTTCATTATGCTTGGTTGTTGCTATCTATTGTTTTGGTTGCATGGGAGCTATCAAAGGATAGCCAGTTTCCTCCACTCAAAGAGGGATTACTAGAAGCAGCACAGTTTTAATCTCTATGTGCTACAAAGGACCCCATGAAAATCACAGAGACAAATATCTTTTAGGTCCTGATTGAATCAAACCTCCACATGGCCATTAACTAGCACCCAAGGTTGTCCCCAACCTTGTACATGTAGTTGTTAGCCTATGCAACATTCAAGGTTGGCTTCCACCGAGTATACATTCAGGCATGAAAGGATCCACAATAGAAATGGCATGACTTTCCGTATTTGGTAACAGAGATAGACGTGCAAGAGGTGATCGCGTGATGGCCAGCAAAGTAGCGCACCCCCTTAGACTTAGATGTTGGAACCAGTAAGGGCACGGGAAGTTCAGTAGTGCAGAAGAGAAAGGAAGTAGCTAAGATGGCTACAGAGAGAAAGAAGGAAGCCACAGAGAAGGCCTGAAGGGAGAAAGAGAGCATTGCCAAGGAGCAGGCAGAATAGGAGCAACGCAAGTCACAGAGAAGTGGTAAGTCACCTTCGCTAGAGACTGAGAAGGAATAATTGTTAGAACAAGGCGGTGGAGGAGAAGCGGGGCAAAGCACCCCATTTATTCTAAAAATATGTGGCAAGGGATAGTAGGAAGGTCCCAGGAAGAAACATAAATCAGACAAGTCGCAAGGTGATCCCATGGTCTTGACGGAGGGAAATCTCGATGAGATCAAGGATAAAATAAGGGACACTACGACTGAAGTGTTACAGTAGTTCAAGTAGAAATATATGCGGATGTTGGTGAGCATCCAAAAGGATCTCCATGATTTGTAGATCTAGGTAAATAGGCTACAAGTGGGAACTATTCAAGTGATCACAGAGCAAGCGAGCCTGGCACCTAGGACGAGTCAAGTAGCCGAGCTAGTAAGAACCCTTGACCTTAGAACTATTGCCTTACCAGAAGGGTCCCTTTGTGTGGAATCAACCGATGATCACATAATCTTAAGCACACTAAAGAATGTCAGATTGACATATCAATGCTCCCCAATGAGATCCTCCACGTGTTGCATGCAAGAGTGACAAAGGAATTGAGAGCTCGAGTGCAGCGCACTCTCAACCTCATCAGCGAATACAGGGTCAGAAATGAGCATATTTTCACCGAGAAGATGCAGACCTTAAAAGAAAATGAGATGATGTAGGCACAGAGTTCAAAACTAGATTCCACAGTCACAGTGGCATGCAGAATAGTGGCGTGAGCTGCATATTCCTGACGATGCACAACCAAAATCGAAGATTAGAAAATTAGTCGTTGGGGTGTGTAAAGCAAAGGAAGAGATTAGAAGAGTTCAATTTTAACGCAATGTGAAAATAACTAAGTTGCAATTAAAATTGCAGCCCACGACTTCGCCTGAGATTTGGGAGCAATGCAGAGCCACCATGAGAGAAGGAATGGCCACCCTGGATGCCATAGTCGCTAACTATTCAGCATTTTTTGAGCAAGCAATGGAGTTGGTGGCAACTCTGCAAGAAGACCCAAACATATAAACACTGAATACAGAGGTCGGGGAGCTGCAGAGGTAGTATGACAAAGTCAGGGCAATGGCGTGCTCTATTGCACCAGAGTAGCGCCTAATCAAATTGTAGGAGTAGAAGCAACTCCTCACGTAGGTAGGGGTGGCACAAAATAAGGAGGCCTTGCTTGAGGCTAGGCTCTAGCCTTGGTTAGAGGAGGCTTACTAGGTCATGACCAATATTTAGGAGAAGCTAACAAGCTTGCAACAGACGCAGCAGACAATGAGGTTAGTCACATAAGGACCAGCTATAGAGAAGCTGTAGAAATTTTTAATAATATAGCACTTATTCACAAAGATTATCCTGATTATACACTATTTGTGGAATGCATGCCTAATACATAACCTCCTCTATGTTGATCATCAATTTGCGGAATTAAAAACAATCGCATGCACACATTGAAATATCAATCACACATATCAACACAGTATGTAATGGGGAAATCATACAGCTGAAAACCCCCAACTATCTGTATATTATAATGATAGAGAACATGTAACAATACATAGTACAATACTCCTCACAAGTACTCAGTACTATCTCCACCTGCTACACACAAACTAGCTCATATCTGAATCAAGTCACAGGTTCAAATCTCCTCCACTGTTTGTCTACCTCTACTGCGCAATCCAAGTTGAGAATAGATCTAATCCAAGTTCAAATTCCCTTTTGGGTTGTACTGCGCAGTCCTCATTAGCAATCTCCATCAATGATTGTACAAATCTCATGCACAACTATAGTCACAACTGATAGCAGTCTCACTCTTTCACCCACCTCTAACACTTGTCTCCACTGAATTGTCCATGCACTGAGTTAACTGATGTATTCTTTAGTTGATTTATGAGTTAATAATTAGTGAATTAATTCACATCACTCATCACTAGTGTATTTGACAGTTAGACTAAATACAACTAGTTCAACTAAGTCAAACTGAACACAACTCCATCAACTCCTCAATCAACTCCACCAAACTCAATCACTTGAGTTTTAACTGAAGCCCATCATGCAATAGCTCAACTAACCCATAGGAAAATCATATTTCCTTCTAGCAGTTGCATGTGCCACATCCGTAGCTTGAACTAAAGTGCTGCAAGAGGATAAGATAATGTTTATAGTCCAAATATTATTAAGAGCTAATAATATTCGACTATTCTATTTTTAGACTAGTAGTCTAAAAATAGACTCTGCCCATATGTCAAAAAATAGAAGTCCATCTATTTTTACCAACATGACCAATCATCCATAAATAGCATCCTGCAACTCATAGACCATGATCCATATGGCTAAAAATATACATAGTCTAGAAATAGACTTTGCGCCAAAATAGCCTACGGGCCCACTTAGTGAAGGCGACTTCTTTTCACTAAGCTCCATCATCTTGTTGCATTTTCAATAGAAGCTAGTTGAGGAGTTCAATTAGGCAGCCACTCAAATTGTCACTGAAGTTGTTGTAGTTCAGGTGGAGCTATGGGATCTTGACAGCAAGTTTGCAGCACCAACCGAGTGACTCGAGGGTGAGTTGTGATCTTTGTCTTGGGGGCCTATTATGATGGGGTCCCTTGGGTCAGTTTTGGGGTTAAAATAACCCAAGTTTTGATGTATATTTTGTAACTAATGTAAAGTTTTAGCAATTTGGGGATGCAAAGCGTGTGGATGGTTAGGATTCAAAGGGGTTTTAGCCCCTTGTTTATGTAAAGTTTGACTCAGCTTTGAGACCCACCCATGGTTCGCAGACCATGGGTTTGTATGTAAAAGGCTATAAATAGGTGTGTCTTAGAGAGTCTAAGGTATACATGGATGTATAACGAATGAAGGCTAGAAGTGATAATGCAGAGAAGTGGGTCAGATATGAAAGAAAGGCTCTGCATCTGAGTGCACAGAGGCCTAGGTAGAGTCTGCAGCTAAGTGCGAGGGCCCCTACAGCTGAGTGCATAGGGTAGTTTTTACTCTGTAATACCATATTGAAGATCAATAAAGAGAATTATTGAAGAATTCCTATGTATATCTGTTTATTTCCCTTTACTTCTATTTATGATATATGTTGTGGATGAATAGTGTGTTTATGGAATATTGATCTAATGATGTGTGATTCACTATAATAAGTCTTAATAGATGCACGCAATGCACATTAAGCACTTTCACAAAGGTTGTGATGAATTCTGTTATGTTTTCTAAATAACTTAAGTAGATCTACGCGAACACTAATCTAGGATCGTTCTTTGATGCATGTAAGTGGATAAATCAACAGATAAGGGTCTGCAGAAGCTGATCGTAGACCTTCGCAAAGGTTTGGAGCTTGTTTCAGTAGAGTTTCAGCATCGATCCCTAAGGTCTTATCAATCTGCGCGAAGGCATATTTGAGGCACTAAAAGACATCACACTCGTATCTAGATGTAGAAACTTGGTTCTTGCATCCCCCCATACTGCTTCAGGTGAGATTGCAGCTTGTGCTACGTGGGTTTTTGTAGAAAGTGCCAGTAGTGTAGAGATTTTTTGGTTGGCACAACTAACTCTGAACCTAGGTCAGGACCCCCTAAGCCAATGACTTCTTTGAAATCAGCAATCAGTAGGTCATGAGTCCCAGTAAAAATCAAATCAGATACATATAAAACAACAATAAGAATATTATCGTCACTATATTTGATGTAAATAGTAAGCTCACCATAACATTCGTTAAATCCATTATCTAATAAGTATGCATCTATCGTGTTTTACCATGCACACATTGCTTGCTTTATCCCATAAAGAGCTTTCTTCAACCTATACACTTTGTCTTCTTAGCCTTGCACCTCATAACCCAATAGTTTCTCCACATATACTTCCTCTTTCATCACTCCATTCATGAATGCCAACTTCACATCCATTTGATATACTTTCCATCTATGTTGTGCATCTATTGACAGCATTGTTTGCATTATCTCCATTCTTGTGATTGGTGCAAATGTGTTTTCATAATCTCTTTTGTGTTGCTGCTTATATCCTTTGACAACCAGCCTTGATTTATGCCTTTTTTTCTTTATTGCAACCTTTTTTTTGGTCTTATAGACCCACTTTACACCTATGGCTTTTTTTCATTTTGGAAGTTCCGCTAACTCCCGTGTTCCATTCCTTTCTATAGCTTCCATTTCTTCATTCATTGTTGCAACCCATTTTTCTTTTGTAACAACATCTTCAAAATGAATTGGATCATCTAGATGAAAAAATAGTGCAAATAAAGAATTCAAACCTTCACTATTGTTGGCTTCATTTTTCTTATAAATCTCCCTTAAATTTCTAAATTTTTGTCTTCTCATGCTTGCATAAGATGGACTTGACATGTAAATTGATGTTGTGCTTAGAGAATATGATGTTGTGAGTCTCTACGGTGCACTTGGAGTAGTAATTTCTTAACTATGTGGCATTGTCATATATCTTGCTGATGGTGTCACTTAATGACTGATTTTGTGAGCATGAATAGGTGTAGGAGGAGTCATCAATGAGGAATTACTTTTTGTGGTCAATTCCTCTTTGTCTTCTTGTGGTATGCTTGTTGTTACATTGATTGTCTTCTCCAAACTTCCATCCCATGCTTCCTCTTCTATGAATTGCACATCTCTATTGATTATGACCTTCTTGGTTAATGGATTGTAGAGCTCGTATGATTTGGATTCATCATTTTATCCAAAAAATATGCATTTCTCCCATTCGTTTTCCAACTTCTTCCTTAATTCATATGGGACATGTGCATAAGACACATCCAGATACGCTCATGTGAGTGACACTATGCTTTCTTCCACTCCATTCTTCTTCAAAAATCGTATTTTGGACACTTTTTGTTGGACACATGGTTATAAAGTATGGTGTGCAAGCAACAACGTCAGCCCAATAATCATTTGGAAAATTCTTTTACTTCAACATACTCCTTTCCATTTCCATAATGGTCCTATTTTTTTCTTTCTTCAACACCATTTTGATGAGGTGTATACCTTGATGCAATTTTTTTGTGAATGCCATGCTCCCTACAGAACTAAAGGAACTCATTTGAGATGTATTCTCCACCTCTGTCAGTCCTCAAAAATTTGATGTTGTGTCCTCTTTTCTTCTCAACAATTGCTTTGTAATCGTGGAAGATCTCAAACACTTTTCTTTTCTGCTTTAAGAAGTAGACCCATGTCTTCCTTGTATAATCATCTATGAATGTCAAGAAATAAAAGTTTCCACCAATTGATGGTGTTTGCATTGGTCCACATAAATCTGAATGGACAACCTCCAAGGGTGTATTTTCCCTTATTGACTTTCATGTTGGAAATGATTCTCTATGTTGTTTTCCCAAGATGCATCCTTCACATAAGCTGCCAAGCTTTTTTATGAGTGGCAATCCCTTCACCATGTCTTTAATATGTAGAAAATTTAAACCTCAAAAATTGAGATTCCCAAATATTAGATGCCATAACTAGTTTTCATCCTTGACCTATACTTGAAAACTTATGTGTGTAACAGCAAAAACATTTCTTTCATCTTGTGATTCCATTGATAGTTGTTCTTTCGCACCTCCTTCATTCAAATCTAGTTTCATCTTGAGGGGAAGATCATGTTTCTTATCATTGGCACTTTTGCAATCATCTGATTGCTTGGAAATTTATCCAATATTGTGCATTCACCATTTTTGAAAAAGATATTGCAGCCCTTTTGCGTGAGTTTTCCAATTCTTATCAAATTGTGCTTCAAACTAGGGACAAAAAATACATCTGAAATATATTTCTTATCCCACCTCTTTGTTTGAATTTGGACGCTTCCTTTTACCATAATAGACACTTTATTACTAGTCCTTAATTTTGCATCAAATTTAACACTTTCATCTAGAATGGAAAACATATCTATATGGAGATTCTCCTATAGATTCACAAGCTCATGAAATTTACTAAAGAACAGGACAAGAATCTACTTCTACTTTCAACCAGTAGAATCCAAATAGATCGATGAAAACAATATGAACCAGAAGAAGACAAATCAATGGCACATAACACAATATGTATCCAGGGAAAGCCTCAGCCCAAAACCCCTACTATCTATATTGCATTAATCTGAAATCCAATATGAGAATACAATGCTTGTTCTCACAAGAGCAATCCCTACACAAGTATAATCAATCTCTTAGCTCACAAGCTAGCTCAATCCAAACCTCAACCTCTTCTACTTCTCTCCAAGCCCCTATTTTCTTGTGCAATTCCTATTTTTGAATAGCCCATATTAATGGGAATCCAGTGCTTCCAAAACTGCGCAATCCAAAATAGGTCCAATTCATGATTGTGTGCATGATCTATACAACTCAATAAATCATACAACTGATAATACATTGTCCCTACACTCTAGTCTCAACTGGGAATTTCTCAAAATAGACATGCATGAGTTTCTGATGAGGGAATATTCAGTTAACTAGAGTGACACTTGTGTATGCACTAGTGTACCAACTGACTGTTAACTCTTTATTAGTTCCACAAATAGTTTGGAATTAATTTAAGTGAACATAACTTAGTAAAATGAGTTATCTTATTACAACTCACAATTAAAATCATATTGGAATCCTAAAACTTAGGGAGAACATATACATGACTTCCAAAAAACTTCCAACTCAAAATTCTTAAGCTAATTAAGTCAAATTAACTTAGTTAACTATTACAAGTTGCTATGAGAAAATAATTACAATTTTAATTCACAATTTAATTCAAGGACAAATTAAATTGGAATTTCTAGATTCTATTTTTAACATTTCTTGTTGCAATTTTCAACACTCCCTCTCAACAAGAACGGAATTCAACTTGATTCGGACCCTGAACCTTTGGAATGTTCTGCATGCAACACTTCTCTCTAGTTTGTTTGCTACAACAACTCCAGAAACAAAAAAACATCCAACATGAATCAGTATGATGCATATGCCATCAAAGTATCTAACTCCTACTGCCTCTATTGACTGAAAACTCTGAGCTTCTACTGTCTCTGCCTTTCTCCATTATCGTCAACCCTTCTCTGCGCTCTTCCGTATCTAACTACTCTAGCCTCTGTCACTCTTATCTTTGACTACATCAATCACCACTGATTCAACCCACTACTATGTACTTTTGAGAAAGGTATGATCCATGAGATAAAACCTCTCAATGGATCCTGCCCAATTTCAACCCTCTTGGGACTATCACTTCACATCCCTGACCTCACACCTGGAGCTATGGATGCATGGGATCCATCTACCCACTTGGCTCAAAATTTTCCCCTACTAGAGGTCTCTGCATGAGTGGATGCCACCACTCGGTCTCCTCTTAGATTCTCCAATTGTGGCTTCTCCACAATTTTCTAAGACTGCTTCTAAGATTTCTTCTTCTCTACTTGATTGGAACTCTCCACTCAGTCTCTTATCATCTTCTCTAGTTTTGGCTACTCCACAACTTCTTGAAGCTACTTCAAAGGATTCTTCTGGGGCTACATGTTGAGAGGTAATTTACTCCCTCTCAACCACAAAGTCTTTAACATGTTCTTTTCTCCTCAAGGCTTTGCATGCATATTGTACCTCAAGAGCATATAGGTTCTTGACCCATGCATCGATCTATTTCACATGTCTCATGGAAATGTTTCTAAGGAAATTTTTTCTCTTACTAAAAATCACATCATAGCCACAATCTTCTAATATCGCGACTAAAACAAGCTTCTACTTTAAAACCTGGAAAAAGCATCACATTTTCTATCCTTAGAGGGGATCTAGATCCCCTCTGAAAATTAATCATGCCCAATCTAGTAGCACTATACCTCCTGTCATCTCCAAACTCTATGCTCAACTTGAGGCCTTTCTTCTAGTTTGGCACACACATTGAGAAGTTTGAAGGCGGAAATTATGAGTCGCAAGGCAGAAAATGATAGGTTGGTTGAGGCATGGGAAAGGCTTGTGAGAGCTTAAGAAAAGAAATTCAAGGTTAATGTAGTCATCCTCCATAGTCTTTTAGATTTTTAGAAGCAAGGACAGTTGGGGATCAGTCTTGGACAGGAAGAAATGAATAATGGTGTATATGGAAGCAGGTCTCAAAAAAGGTACAAGATGGAAAAATATGATATAGTAGATGGTGGAAAATCCATGGATACACCTAACACGAGGGATAACAGTCATGGATTTGATTCTAGCTCCAATTCAGAAAGACAACATCACCATCACCATCAACATCCTTATAAGAGGAGTGAGAGGGGATATTTTCTAGAAGATTTCAAGAAAGCTAAACCTCCTAAGTTTTATGGAGAAATGAAGAAATCAGAAAATGCAGAAGCATGGTTGCATGGGATGAAGAAATTTTGAAGATTACATGACTACTCAAAAAACACGAAAGCCAAGATAGCTACCTTTAGTCTCAAGGGAAATGTAGATATATGGTGGGAAGATGTTAAGCATGTTGAAGGCATTAGAGTAGAGGATTTTATTTGGGATGAGTTTGAAAGACTCTTCAGGAAGAAGTACCTATTTGAGAGATATTATGACGGAAGGGACAAGGAATTCTATGAGATCAAGATGGGTTCCATGAGAGATGAAGAGTACACAACCAAATTTTCTAGAGTTGTTGAGATATGTAATTCGATCCATCTAGTAAACTAGGCTAGATGGTCAATTTTTTGGTGATAACAGCTTATAGGCCAACCCTAAAAATATGGCTCTGATTTCATGGACGCATACATGGAAATAGGAAATTTTGGTTGCAACCACATGGAGGGATGCCTGTATGTGTGGGTGGACTGTGAACTTAGTTAAAAATAAGTTCCAAATAAATTTTTGATCACCATGGGTTGTAGTTTGAAGCCTAAGTGATATGATCTCCATGAGAGGTTTCAACAAGTTTCCAGATAGTATACCCCACTTCCATAATTGGAACTTGGATGTTGGGTTAATTCATAGTAGCTCTTAGCTCATGTTTTCCTAGAGAGATTCTAAAAGCAAGTAAATGTGGGATGGGGTGGTTGCAAGGTGGTATCAAAGCAAGGTTGCAACACTGGACCTTGGGGTGAATGCATATTGTTATGCATGCATGACAGTTGTTTATATGTTTATCATGCATGCATATCAGATACTTTTTGTTATGGTTATGATATCCATGTATGAGATAGTATGCTTGTGATGTTGTATCATGCTAATCAGGATTGGCTTATGTAGATGAAATAGCCTTCCCTAAAACACATTGAGGTATTATTTTGATTATGTTTTTATTTATCTAAGAATGGCATATTGCATGGAATAGAAGGCCAAGAGATGAAGAGTAGAATAATTGAGTACAATTCATATGAATCTTCGTACAAGCCTACAGATACATTGGTATAATGGGAGAGATCAGTTGAGCAACAGGGAGAGGGACATTCTCCTAGTTTGGAAGACACATTGAGAAGTTTGAAGGTGGAAATTATGAGTTGCAAGGCAGAAAATGAGTGGTTGATTGAGGCATAGGAAAGGCTTGTGAGAGCTCTAGAAAAGAAATTCAAGGTTAATGTAGTCATCCTCCATAGCCTTTCATATTTGTATAAGAAAGGACAGTTGGGGATCAGTCATGGATAGGAAGAAACGACTAAGGGTGTATATGGAAGCAGGTCTCAAAAAGGGTACAAGAAGGACAAATATGATACATTAGAGGGTGGAAAATCCATGGATACACCTAAAAATAGGGCTAACACTCATGGATTTGATTCTAGCTCCAATTCAAAGAGACATCATCACCATCACTATCAAAATCCTTATAAGAGGAGAGAGAGGAGATATTTTCTAGAAGATTTCAAGATAGCCAAGCCTCCTAATTTTTATGGAGAAATGAAGAAATGAAAAAATGTAGAAGCATGGTTGCATGGGATGAAGAAATTTTTAATATTACATGACTACTTAGAAAACACGAAAGCCAATATAGCTACCTTTATTCTGAAGGGAAAAGTAGATATCTAGTGGGAATATGTTAAGCATGTTGGAGTAATTACAGAAGAGGAGTTGATTTGGGATGATTTTGAGAGACTCTTCAGGAATAAGTACCTATTTGAGAGATATTATGAAGGAAGTGCCAAGGAATTCTATGAGATCAGGATGGGTTCCATGAGAGATGAAGAGTACACAACCAAATTTCTAGAGTTGTTGAGATATGTACCTTATCTCAAGGATGAGAAAGAAAAGATCTAAGGGTTCATCGGTAGGTTTCCAATAGCATTCTAAGACTGGATTGAGTTTGATGAGCCTCGATCATTGGAGGAAGTCATCAGAAAGTTGAAGCATTGTTATGAGCATTCAAAGTGTAAGTGTTAGTTTAAGCATGATTGGAAAGGTAATGATAAGACGATAAGGTAACGATAAGTCATCTTTACTTAATTTCAATCCCATGACAGCTGGAGTTGGAGCAGGCTTGTTGTCCTTCATATTAAACCTCTTCAAAATGTTTGAGACATACTTTTCTTGAGAAATAAAGATCCCATTTTATGTTTTCTTCACTTCTATGTTGTTGGGAAGGGGTCCCCTGAGGTCGAATTTTGTAAGGCTTTGTTAAATATTGTAAAGTCTCTACATTTTGAGGAGCAGAGAACAAGTAGCGTGGGTCGATAGGAAAGGGGCTTTTATAAGGTCAAAGCCCCTTAGTTTGTTAAGAGTCAAATTATTTTGTGACCCGCCCATGGTTCATGGACCATGGTATTGTAATGAAGAAGGATATAAAAAGGAGTCATAGAAGATTCATAGGAATATATAGATAAGAAACAACTTAGAAGTGTAGATTTTGGGTCTATTTTTTCTATTTTGTTATTGGCCGAATTGGAAAGCTCCTGCAACTATGTGTGTGGAGACCTTGGTAAGTCCGCAACTGAGTACAGGGGCCCCTACCGCTGTGTGCACAGGGTTGGAAATGACTGTAATTGAAGATATAAAGCATAATAAAGGCTTGTTTTGAAGAATTATCTGTGTATTACTGCTTATCTCTAAATTTACTATACTTTTGATCTATTGAATGCAATTAATCATGAAAAGTACTTAATAGAATTATGAATACTTAGATTAGTATATTTATATGATGTTATGAATGTTTAGTGTAATCGGTAAAGGGAATAAATTTTCTAATTGTTAGTTGTTGCAATTTCCAGGTTTTAAGGATTAGGGTTCACGAAGGTCAAGAAAAGCCCTAAGTTTGACAGAAACACATCACATAGTCCTTTGGATGCAAAAACCTGGTTATAGCATCCCCCAATACTGCCTCAGGTGAGACTACAGCCTCTGTTACATGGGTAGTTGCTGAAAGGGATGGTAGTGTAGGGTTTTGTTGGTTAGTGCAGCTAACTCTGAACCTAGGTCCAAGCCCCCTCAAGCCAACAAATGGTTCTTTCATTGGCACGGGGTCCCCTAGGGTCTAAGTTTGTAAAAAAAAATTAAATATTTTAAAGTCTCCTCATTTTGAGGAGCGGAGCACGAGTATTGCAGGTCGATAGGAGTCAAAGGGGATTTTAGAAGGTCAAAGCCCCTTAGTTTTTTAAGAGTCAAGTTGTTTTGTAAACTGCCCATGGTTCACAAACCATGGTATTATAATGAAGAAGGATATAAAAAGGAGTCATAGAAGAGTCATAGGAAGATATAGATAATCAAGAGCATAAAAGTATAGAGTTTGGGTCTATTTTGTCTATTCTGCACTTGGGTGAAGGGGAAGGCTCTTGCAGTTGTGTGCGCAGAGACCTTGGTAAGTCCACAACTGAGTGTGCGGACCCCCTATACTTGTGTGCGCATGGTTGGAAAGGAGTGTAATTGAAGATCGAAAGCATAATAAAGGCTTGCTTTGAAGAATTATCAGTGTATTACTGCTTATCTCTAAATTTATTGTACTTTTGTTCTGTTGAATGCAATTAATCATGAAAAGTACGTAATAGATTCGCAAATACTTAGATCTATGTATTTATTGTTGGCATTATGATACATATGATACAGTGTTGTACTTGATGGAAACCCACTTAGATGACAGATCACAGTTCAGGCCACTTAGAATGAAGAAATAAAGGTATACACAGGTTCACCTTGAAAAATCCACGTATACACATAGGTTCATTAAACAAAAGAAGCATATACCTACGCATGCACTTTCACAGAAGGAAAGGCACGTACATGTTGGAAAACTAATCGCTTGGAATAGATATTTGGGGAATCATGGAAGGAGGATATACCTGTCCATCAGCAATTTCTACAGATATGGAAGGTACAAAGCAATATGAAGTTAATGCCAAAGATGTTACTATCTTATTGGGAAGTCTATCAAAATCAGAGTTTGTCAAGGTCATGCAATTCAAATCAGCCAAAGAAATATGGGACAAAATCATTCTAAGCTACGAAGGAGATGATCAGGTAAAACGTGCTAAGCTTCAAACTCTTAGAATACGGTATGAAACTCTTAAGATGCATAGTAATGAAAGCATAGATAATTACTTCCTATGTATAGATGAGATTGTCAATTGTATGAATAATCTGGGTGAAGAAATTAAGGAAGTGGTCTTAGTTGAGAAAGTTTTGAGATCCTTGTGTACTAAATTTGAATCCAAAGTGTCTTCCATAGAAGAAAAGGAGGATCTGCAGAATATCACTATGACGTAGCTTCACGGAATCTTAACTGCTTTTGAAATGAGAAAAGGAGGACCATCAGATATGAGAGAAGCTGCATTTAAAGTATTAGCAAAAGGAAAATAAAAACTCAGTGAATCAGGATACATTTCAGAAGAATGATATGAGGTAAATTTTGTCAAGAATCTTCAATGGGGATCTGGAAGGTTCAAAGGTAAGCTACCATTCAAATGTTTTTCTTGTGGTAGAGTTGGTCATTATGCTACTAGATGCCCTCATAACAAAGGAAAGATGTCTGAAGAAGGTAATGGAAGTTATTATACTCATGATAATAGTAATGACTCATCCAATAATGATGAAGACAATCAAGAAATTAAACTTCTCATGGCATATGAAAATAATGACGTAGAAAAAGAAGAAGTTACCAGATTAAAAGATCAGCTGGAGACAATAACCAGAGTAAGGGAGCAACTACAAGATGTAGTAAAAGATTAGAGCATAACAATCCAGAGACTTGAATGTAAGATCCTCTCTCTAAAAGAAGATCTTGAAAAATCAAAGAAGCAGAATGAAGAAGCTATTGAAGAACAAGGCATGAAGTGCTCGAATTGAGGCAACAAGTGGAAGAAGAAAGAAAATATGAAGAAAAAATAAAGAAGCAATATCTGGACAAGGAAGAAAAGCGTCAGGTTGAGGTAAATATCTTAAAAGGTAAATTAGAAGAAAAGGATAAACTGTTATGATTTCAAGACAGTACTAAGATTTTGGATGATATTCTTAGTAGTCAAAGATCCCCTACTATCAAAACTGGTCTTGGCTTTTATGAAACTGTTGAAGGTGAATCTAGCTCACAGGGTGAGGGAAGGAATTCTAATGCAAAATCTAAAATGATCAACAAGGAGATAAGTGGTCAACCCCAGCAATAACCAAGGAAATAAATTCTTTAAAGAAGATCTTTTCTTCCTAACTATGGAAGTGATAGACCGTTATTTCCTTCGATGAGTAATGTTGAATGTTATGAATGTCATAATCTTGGACATGTTGCAGCTAGATGTAGAAGAGGAATGGTTCAAAACCATCACACATAAATATATTCACGTTCTAGGTACTTTAAGGGATATTGTTTTGCTTGCAATATGTTTGGTCACAAAGCTATTGACTGCAATAAAAGGAATATGAAACATGTAAGATGTTATGCATGTAACAAGTTTGGACATAAAGTAAAGGAACGCAGGAAAAAAATTCAGACACCAAAGCAAAAGGAGAATACATCATCTCAATCGTAGGTATTGAAGAAGACATAATTAGTGTCAGAAATATGTGGCATAACTCAGTTAGCAGACATAATAGACTCAGGGGAAGCTGAAAGTGTAAACCTTCAGTATTTCAATTTTCATACGCAGATATTATGAAGCGAAGTCGCGTATATACGCAAGTTAGAGGCTGCAGAGTTGCGTATATGGAGCTCTGAATAAAAAGCAACAGAACAGATTCAGGAAAAGAAGTTTGATATGGTTCAGCCATGGTATATGTTGGTTGGCACAGGTTCAGGGGAAGCATATGATTCGAATAATGCATTGTTGGCATTATGGTTAGAAGTCCTTGGTGATGATGCTTGTGTGGCTAAATGATACATCTTGCTACTTATTGTTGGTTGGCCAAGAGAGTGGTATTGTAGGTTACAGGTTTGGATTTTGGTGATAGATGCTTATGGTGTAGATCATATATGGTGTACGATAGGCGTTGATGACTATCATGACTCAACATGTGCTCAGGGGGAGCATGGATGGATTGATACATCTTAGCATGAGCAGAGGGGGAGCTCAATCAAAGATTTCAGCATGTACTTAGGGGGAGTATGGACAGTAAAATGTATATCAAGGGAGAGAATATCTTGGTTCGTGTTGGCCTATATGGGCCTGACCCAGGTTCAAAAGAATTATTTAGCCAAGAAAATCCCATAGCTATCGACCCTTTTGGCAACAGTCCGGGGAGCGCGGACTGAGGTCTCACCTAAGGTAGCAGGAGAGGGTGCTGGAACCAGGTTTCTGCACCCTTGGGGTGTCTAGATGTGATCTGGAGGGTCACGCACCGTTTCGCAGTGTCACACTGGTATGTTCCACGTAGATCCAAACCCAAAACACTCTTCACTAGTTATTAGCGCGCTATTTACAGATTTAGCTTATGCGATGAAGTATTACTTAGAAAGGTCTTTAAGAAAATATTATTTAGCTTTACTCAGTTCGCGTACTTACATTAACCACAGATTCACATGTATTCAAAATGTAAGAAGATGTGCATAGATCAAACAGTAATATCAATCATTCAAAATCTAGGTCCGCGATACTTCAGATTAACACAGAATTATATCAAAGCAACTTATCTTTATTTCCTTTCTTCACCAATACATACAGATTTTCCCTACGCACTCAGCTGTAGGAGTCCACACACAAAGCTGCGAACTCTTCTAGGCCTCTATGCACATAACTATAGAGCCTCTACCCACTACCCACACTCCTGACTCAGACTTACAGATGCTTATCGATTCCTCTTCTCAAAAACCCATTACATCAAGATCATAACCCAAAAATTAGATACCTCTACCCATAGAGCCTCACTCTATTTATACCTTTCCATGGACCTTGTTCCATGGGCAGGCCAACTCAACTTACATTTCCTTACATTATTTTCGGGAAGACTACCCTTTGACTTTTACCTACTATACCTTGCACTCCGCTCTTCTCGTGGAATCTTTGCCCAAAATTGCAGGCTTCGTGCCCCATAACCATTGTGCAGGGCTTCAGCTACCCAACAGTCCCCCAACACAATCATCGTAACTCGTCCTGAGTCACTTGGCTAGTGTTGGGATCTTTCCCTGGAGATCGCTCAGCAATTTCTGCATCTCACCCGTCTCTATAGCAAATTCGGCTGAGAGCCTCTGTACCGTTTCCAACTGAGCCACAGAGGCACCCCTTTCACCTGTAACAACTTGCTCTGTCGCATCTACTGACTGCATATGTGTTACCTTGCCTTCAATGGTTGTCGATATGCTAAATGCTTCCTCGAGCAAGGGTTGGATATGCTCTTTAAGTGCTACCTCATGTTGTCGCACCTTGTCCATTTGGGCTTTGAGCGCCTGGGCCTCTTTCATTTTGGCCAACCACTGTGTGATAGTAACCATTTGTGCAGCCCCGTGGGTGGTATCATAGGCCTGTTGTAGTTTATGCACCTTGATTTCTACTTGTTGTATAGTTGGGTCCTCTTAGAGGGCAGTGAGTATCCTAAGCGAATGTCTGAGTAGTCCCGAGCATTCGTGAACAGTGCTACTCATCGTTTCTAGTCCAGCTATAACTTCGTTGCGGCGACATTCCCGTTCAGCTGGGGGTGTGGGAGGAAGGGCCTTAAGACAGAGCTCTGTAAAATGTAACATTAATTCCTCTTGGTTTCTTGCGGCCTCTACTTGGGTTGTACGAAAGCCGGATGACATGTGTTGAATCTTGGTGGCTGGTGGGAGATCCTCGGGGATAGATAGCTTGAGTACCGTGTTACATGCCTCTGTCATCACTTGTTCTACCACTCGGTAGCACGCAGCTAGGTCCTCATGCTGAAGAGTGACTTGTTCGATCTTTTCCCTCTATTCTGTCAAGATGTGGAAAGCACAACCTTCCCTGGCTCGAACCTCCTGCGCTAATCCCTCCTATAGTAGGTATAACATATCTCTAGACAGGGTGGCTAGATTTAATTCCCAACTACCTATGTCACTTGTAGCTACGACTCAGACAACATCTGCTGGCAATGGGAGAATATGTGGCATGTGTGTACGGATCCCTTATTCGGTGGCAGCTGTGTCATCTGTGGGCTCGCAAGGGACCCAGCCTAGGGGTCACTCTTGCAAGGCCTGTAGCTACACTTTGATCTCCCCCAACATAGTGGTTTTCACAGAGAGTAGTTCAGGCAACGCGTCGGTGGTAACATTGCTTGCAGGCTGGCTACTATCCATGAATTTTTTTTCAAGAGCCTTCACTGTTTTGGACTTTTTCCGAGTGCCCGGTGTTTCCTTGTCGCATGACCGCTTGAGGTGGTCCTATGTCTCTGATTCTTGTTGCGGGTCCTGTTCCAAATCAATGCCTTGCTCTCCCTAATTCCCCTTTGTTAGTGGGCTCATCGTAGCTTCGTGTTACAAAGTGGCCTATTGTTCCTAATGTGTTTTTTCTGCCAGTTGAGAGAGTCACTGCTGGCATTCCTTCTTTTGATGTTGGGTGGCCAATTTGTCGAGAACGGCCTTGTCTAGGGTGCGCCATTCCAAAGGCCATGATACTAATACCAGGTAAATGGCATCATCGGTCACAAGGAACAAGAGTGAAACCCAAGATCGTCCCAGATCCTTTCGCGCATGGATATACATGTGATGCATGTCAGCTTTGAACTCGACCGTGCTCTGAAAATTATTGTAGATCATAGGGGACATGCATGGTCTTCGAGCAATCTACATTTGTGTCTTTCCTTCCATGGAGGTCCAAAATGCCCGGATCACAGAAACCCTTGCTGCATCTTTTGTAGCCCAAAGAGAAATATACCGCACCCCTTCGGGTAAGCTGTCCTCAATGTGGTGAAACTAGCTCTCTTGTGGCAATTCACTTGTAACCAGAAGGATTGATAAGAGTAACCAAGCATAATGAAACATCTTACCCTTGTCCTATGCTTCTTGACAATTGGTCAGAAACTCATCACATAAAAATTGTGCCCAATTGAATTGAACCCCCTCAGCACACTGTCCTGCCCATGCGATGGCAGGAGCTAGTACTTCATCTGTGCGACATTTCCTCATAAGCTTGCAGGCTAGTAGCTACGTGGAGACTTGTACTGCACGGTCGCTGATGCTTGTTATGACATACCCATGCTTTCCTTTATCCAAATGATACTTTGCCTTCACTGTTTCGGTGAGGCCTCCCTCGGTACTAGTTCCTGCGATGTTCTTTGGGTTATTCCCTTTAGTTAGTAGGTGTGTTAGGGTCCCACCCTAAACCCCTTATTTATGTCATGGGATCACGTCATAGTCAAGAGTCAATAAAGCCCATATTAATATTTGTAAGTGGTTAACCCGCAATTAATGATGGGACCACAGTTAGTCGTAAATGGGTCGTAGTAATAGATAGATGGTATTAATAAAACCCACGGTATTGGCCCATGGTATTGCATGTATGAGTCATATATAAAGGATAGAGACTCCCTGCGAGGAGCATCGTGTCTTATTTTGTAATCGAGCTCTGCTCTATTGGAGGTTGCCCCCTCGAAGAGGCATGTGAACATTGCTCTTTGAATAATAAATTCATTGCTATTATGTGTTCTGGGTATCGTTTCTTCGCATATTCTGTGTTCTGGGTATCTTTTCTGCGCATATTCTGTATCTGGGTATTATTTTGCAGGTTAAGAGCATAACAAGTGGTATCAGAGCACTTTCCAGGGCTCGGTGGGATCTCCAATTTTTAGCAAAAAAAATTTGGCTAGAGACGTGTTCCGGCGTCTTTAAACCACGGGATCTGTCGTTAAGCACATAAACCTACGGATTTGGGGAGGCATGCACGCAGGAAATACAAGAGGTGGTCACATATGTTGGACTCCCTTGTAACCCCTGTGGGTACCCCTTCGAGTAGTAGCGCATTAGACAGAACCGCGCACGAACTGTCTTCCACGTACCCTCTGGGTATATAGGAAGCCCCCTAGGCTCCTTGAAACCTCGCCATAGATAAACCTTCGACCGTCTTGTGGCTACAGTACATCGAGAACAGCACTCGGAGTGATTACTCGCCCGTACGATAGGGTAGTCGGGTTGTACGGCTAAGGGTACGGTCGATCCTCCTTAGTTAGAGCCCTGAAACATTGGGCCGAGTACTACTGTCAGACCCTTATGTATATTGCGATCTGTAGCACCTGACACTCCTCTAGACCATAGTTCCCTTTTCTATCGGGGGATCACACATCATCTATTCCAGATCCACGTGTGCAAAGACGTGCCGCAGTAGCAGACATCAGTCCCGCAGCTCCATCAGATCCACAACAGCAGTTGTTCCACCATTCAGATCTCTCAGATCCACCAGATCAGAGTTGTTGTGAAGGGTTCCTATACCGAGGTCTACTTTTCGTAGGACTTTTGGCAGCATTGACATTTTGAGGATTTGGCGACTGCAGTATTGATAAAGAAGGAGTAAAACTCTTATTTGTGATCTAGCCCATCAGCATCAGGACGACGAGCTGAACACGGTGGTACCATTCAATTTATTAGAAAAAAAAAATTGGCGGTCCCAATTTTTCATCAAGTTGGTGTATGGTAGAAACTAGAGCTCAAGCGATGGCCAATGAAAGGCTAGACAAAATTGAAGCAGATATGGATGACCTCAAAACTATGATTAGCGGACTAACATGCCAGGTACAGCAAGCACTCGATAAGGGTAGGGAGCCAGCCCTCGAGGAACCATATAATGGCCATGAACACCATGAAGGTGAGTCTAGCCACTCTCCTCACGTCTGGCACACCCATTCACCACCCAGTCAGCGACCTCCGAAGTTGGATATGCAGAAATTTGACGGTTCTCACGCATCCGCATGGCTAGCACAAATGGACCAGTATTTCAAATTGAATCGTCTCCTAGATGATTGGACTAAGCTTATGGTGGGGACCATGTACTTGGACAATGAATGATGGCAATGGGTGGAATGGCATCAACGTCGCAATGGACCTTTTCAGAGTTGGGCCCAATTTACCAAAGCTCTTCGAGATCGCTTTGAACAGGGAGACTCCTTTTTGGGACGTCTCACTAAGCTCCGACAGACAGGTACAGTGGATGAATATATCACTGCTTTTGAAGCCTTAGCCTTCCGCACTCAGAGTCTCTCAGATGAGTTCTACACGGAATTTTTTATCACTGGTCTTAAAGAAGCCATCAAAGCTCAATTTCTACTTCACCACCCTCCCACGTGGACAGAGGCTTGCCAGGTAGCTCGTAAGGTGGAACATGCATTAGCAGCCCAATACAACCGCCCCAATTTCCCCGCTAAAGGTCGTCCCCCACAGGCTCCCAACATGACTCAGACACTTAAGATTCAAAAGGTGTCACCTACGGAAATGGCCGAAAGAAGAAAGCAAGGACTATGTTACTACTGTGATGAAAAATATTCCCCGGGTCATAAATGCAAGGAGCCCAAGTTTTTTCAAATAGGTGCCACTGACTACAGCTCCACCGAGGAAGATCCACCACTTGAGGAACCGGAGGTGGTCGAAGAAGACAACCAAAAGGAGATTGTATCTAACGAACCAGTTATTTCGCTAAATGCGTTGGCAGGAATTTCTTCCCCTCAAACTCTCAAAATCAGGGGTTTTCTTAAACATTGCCCAGTAGTAGTCTTGATTGATAGTGGAAGTACCCATAATTTCATCCATCAAAAAATCACCGAAGCAGCGCATTGTTTTGTACGGGCAGTTTCTAACTTCCAATTCCAAATTGCAGATGGGGGCACAATGAAATGTGAAGGCCGCTGTGAAAATGTCAAACTTCAAATGGGGGATTATCAGTTGAAAACCTACATGTTTGCCATACACATGGGGGGTTGCGACATTGTCCTAGGCGCTGAATGGCTCCGCACTCTTGGGCCAATCACAATGGATTTCCAGGAGTTATATATGAGTTTTAAGCAGAACAACTCCACACATACCCTCCGTGGACTCCAGGTGGGAGCCCCCTCTGTCATCAGCTCGCATCGGATGGAAAAATTGTTAAAAAAGGGCCATCATGGAGTGGTAGCTCAATTTAATGCCATCGAGGTAGTCGAAACCATGTCTCTGCTAATTCATCATGAGATGCAGCAGATTTTAAATAACCATCGGACGGTCTTTGACAAGCCTCATGAGCTTCCACCCTCGAAAGGGGAACATGATCATAGCATCACCTTGGTTCCAGGGGCCCAACCCCCAAATGTGCGGCCATACAGATATCCGTTCACTCAAAAGAATGAAATAGAAAAAATCATCAAGGAATTGTTGGAAGCAGGTGTCATTCGTCCCAGCATTAGTCCTTATTCATCCCCGGTGGTCATGGTCCTAAAGAAAGATGGGGAGTGGCGGATGTGTCCCGACTTCAGGGCCCTCAACAAGTTGACAGTCAAAGATAAATTTCCCATTCCGGTGGTTGACGATTTGCTGGACGAACTCAATGGGGCTCAATTCTTCACTAAGTTGGATCTTCGCTCCGGCTACCACCAAATTCGCATGAAGGAAGTCGACATTCCCAAGACGGCTTTCAGAACTCATGAAGGCCATTATGAGTTCCTGGTCATTCCATTTGGTCTCTGTAATGCCCCTTCTACTTTTTAGAGTCTTATGAATCACATCCTCAAACCATATCTCAAAAAAATTTTCCTTGTCTTCTTCGATGACATTCTCATCTATAGTGGCACTTGGGCAGCACATCTTCAGCATGTAGATCTACTCTTGCAACTGCTCCACAAGCATAAATTATTTGTCAAGATGTCTAATTGTTCGTTTGGCATGGAAGAAGTTGAGTATTTGGGCCACATTGTGGGGCGTGAAGGTGTCAAGGTGGACCCCAAAAAGATCCAAGCAATGCAAGAATGGCCTCAACCTAAGACTTTGAAGAGCTTGAGAGGATTTTTGGGTCTCACAGGCTATTATCGTAAATTTGTCCACAACTATGGCCGCATAGCGAAGCCCCTCACTCAACTCCTAAAGAAAAATTTCTTCTTTTGGAACGAGGAAGCACAACAGGCATTTACCGCTCTCAAAAACGCCATGTGTTCCACTCCAGTCTTAGCACTACCTGACTTCACCAAATCATTTGTCATTGAATGTGATGCTTCGGGTACCGGTATTGGGGCGGTCTTAATGCAGGAAGGGCGACCATTGGCCTTCACAATCCAACAACTCAGTGGGAGGAATCTGGGCCAATCTACCTACGAGAAGGAAATGATGGCCATCTTACATGCAGTCGAGACCTGGCGACCTTACTTATTGGGGCGACGTTTCCAAATCCGCACAGATCATCACAGTCTTAAATATTTTTTGGAGCAACGCCTATCCTCCCCACAACAAAATAAATGGTTAGCCAAAATGCTGGGATATGATTATGAGATCATTTACAAGAAAGGGAAAGACAACAGTGTAGCAGATGCATTATCGTGCCAATTTGAGGAGGAAAGTACTCTGCTCGCAATTTCCCTTCCCATTCCAGACTGGATTGAAGAGGCTCGCAGGGAATGGTTTTCACACCCAGGGCTCTCCCAACTCATTTCTCAATTGCAGGTAGATCCTAATTCCAGCAAGGGCTACTCATGGCAGAATGATATTCTTCTCTACAAGGACAGAGTCATAATATCACCAACATCTACCCTCAAAAGTCACATTTTGGCAGAATTGCACTCATCTCCCATTGCAGGACATTCGGGCTTTCAGAAGACGTATGCTCGCACCAGAAGATCATTCTTTTGGACAGGCATGAAAAAGGACATCCTTACCTTCGTAGCATAATGTGATGTCTGTCAACGCCACAAAGGGGAAACCATCAACACACCAGGCACATTACAACCATTGCCCATTCCGACATCAATTTGGACGGAGGTTTCTATGGATTTCATTACAGGTCTTCCAAAGTCAGGGAAAAAGTCAGTCATCATGGTGGTTGTGGACCAACTATCGAAGTATGCTCATTTCTGCGCCCTACCCCACCCGTTTACACCAACTTTGGCTGCTCAATCTTTCATGGATCAGATCTTCAAATTACATGGCATGCCCACTTCTATAGTGTCCGACCACGACCCGATCTTCACCAGCAATTTTTGGCAGGAACTCTTCGGAATACAAGGCACTCAACTCAAACTTAGTACTTCATATCATCCGCAAACAGATGGTCAAACCGAAGCCGTCAACAAATGTCTAGAAACCTACCTTAGGTGTATCACTTCAGAAAAGCAACACCTTTGGGCACAGTGGTTACCTCTGGCTGAATGGTGGTATAACACCAACTATCATGCTACCACCAAAATGACTCCCTATGAAGCAGTCTATGGTAAACTTTCGCCTTCCCCTACTTCTTATCTCAAGGGGTGCTCCAAAGTACAAGCAGTTGATCAACTCCTACAACACCACGCAACCATGCTCGCCCATCTTCGCGAGAATCTTCATCAAGCTCAGAACCGCATGAAGCAACAGGCCGACCAACATCGCTCAGAGCGCCAATTTCAAGAAGGGGATCAGGTCTTTTTGAGGCTGCAACCATATAAGCAAACATCACTCAAAGACAAGGGTTGTCAAAAGCTCTCTCCAAAATTCTACGAACCATACCTAGTACTTCAGCGCATTGGAGAAGTGGCTTACAAGTTGGCTTTGCCACCTACGGCAAAAATCCATCCCGTTTTCCATGTATCGTGCCTCAAGAAAGTGATTGGGAACAATTTCCAAGTTCAAACCAGTCTACCTGAATTAGACGAAGAAGGGTCAATCTGGCTTCAACCCGAACAGGTTCTAGACACACAAGACAAGCACCTGCGCGGCCGCATGATTAAGGAAGTCCTCGTCAAATGGAAAGACACCTCTCTAGAAGATGCAACTTGGGAACCAGCCACTATTCTTCAGCAGTTTCCGCAGCTTCAGCCTTGAGGACAAGGCTAGTCTTAAGGGGGAGGGCATGTTAGGGTCCCACCCTAACCCCCTTATTTATGTCATGGGATCACGTCATAGTCAAGAGTCAATAAATCCCATATTAATATTTGTAAGTGGTTAACCCGCAATTAATGACGGGACCACAGTTAGTTGCAAATGGGCCGTAGTATTAGATAGATGGTATTAATAAAACCCACGGTATTGGCCTGTGGTATTGCATGTATGAGTCATATATAAAGGATAAAGACTCCCTGCGAGGAGCATCGTGTCTTATTTTGTAATCGAGCTCTGCTCTATTGGAGGTTGCCCCCTCGAAGAGGCATGTGAAAATTGCTCTTTGAATAATAAATTCATTGCTATTCTGTGTTCTGGGTATCTTTTCTTCGCATATTCTGTGTTCTGGGTATCTTTTCTGCGCATATTTTGTATCTGGGTATTATTTTGCAGGTTAAGAGCATAACAAGGTGCATGATCCGGTGGATTATGTCGGCTATGATTGGGATCGGTTCTTCCAACCAAAGATATCCATCATGGATGAGACATAGCATCTGTCAGATCACAAATATGGTGATGGTCGTGCCGTGATAGTGAGGTATCCATCTGAGATTTAGTAGCCCCGTACTCTCCACACCTAGTAACCACTTCTATGGCAATAACTTGTCGTCGGCGAGTTTGGAGAACTTTTCACTGTCCGCTAGGTCCTAATATTTGAATTTGATGCTTAGAACACACCCAATTGGTAATCCTTTGAACCTTATATCATCTGGAAGAAGTGGGTTTTTCAGTGTAGCTTTCGCAGCATCTACATCTTTTGATATCTTGGTCTTCCTAGTCCATGGAGAAAGGTATGGCGGTAACAACAGAAACTGGAACGCAAGTTCTTATTCCTCCACATGTGCGTTAGTCTAATCGATTAGGTCTTGTAGATCGTCCTCTTCTTCAGCGGGTTCGGTGGTTACTGCTTTTCCCTTGTCCATAGCCGAGCGTTTGTTGAGCCTTGGGGAGCCCCAGACTGTTCCCATCTTTTGCTTATTCTTTCTGGGTCGCGGGGTATGTGGGGATTTAGGAACTTCAGGGGTTGGAGTCACAGCCTCGGGCTCTTCTTGATTCAACTACATCTCTTCTGCGACCCATGCTCGAGTTCTTTCCATAGTACTCATGGAGTGCCCGATAGCTACATACTTGCTGCTTGTTGCTAGTTTAAAGCGCCAAAAGTCCAATGTCAGCCTCAAAGCATGTGATTTGAAAAAATCCCTTCCCTTTGTTTTTAGTTCATTAATGGCGTTGAGTGGACAAATCTTTGCATATCTCATTCAGAACTTGCATCTTAATGTCTCGCCGCCCGCTCCTTTCTCACATGATCGAACCTTCGTGTGAGGGCCACTATGGCTAACGGTTATATTTTGAATTTCCTTTGTGGTAGTGCTATCCGTGGGGTGTGGCTGCGGACTTGGGGACTGCCAGTTTTTTGCAGACTGGTTTATAGTCCCACACCTTCTCTTGACTGCTTGAGGTGCTGAGACTGCATTTTCCACTACTAGTCAGGTATTCACACCTTTGGTGCAAGGTCGGAATGGCCCTGCTAGCCCGGGCTGCGAGCACCATTCATGCACTTGGTTAGTCGATCGAGGGGTTATGTTCTTTCATGAGTGCAGGCACAGCCATGATAGTAGGGTCGCATCTTGTTCCTAGTCTATTAGGCTGGATCCATCCCTTCGTAGCCTGCATTACTTTCTTGGCTGTAACCACAGTGTATTGATGTTGCAGGGCTTGTGGCTACTTTATTTCTTCTGAGCTTCCCTCTGCCGTTTATGATAGACCCAAAAGATCTGTGGTATTCGTAACTTCCTTGAGCCTACGCTGATCTTGGCGCTAACCACTAGTTCACTAGTCTTTGGGGTGGCTTGGGACTACTGATGCTAAGCTAATTGGATGCCCACACCACAGAAATCCATCACTTATGCTGTCAAGGGATTCTTACTACGTTGTGCTCTCCCTCCATATGTGTCGGGCCTTTGACATTGATGCCCTTTCCTCCAAATCCTCAGGAATATACTTTTGCCTGAAGCAGTGGTGACGCTGGAAAGTTTCTCAGATACCTCTGGCTGTTCTTTTGCCCCTATTGCCACCATCCTATTACAATTGAGTGTGGTGACCTCATGCAGTCGGTTCTACCATCATTCAATTTATTCATTTGAATCCGACGTGCAAGAACTATCATGGTCCTAGGAGAGTCTACCGTCCACTGTTGGATTTACCCTATCATGATCCTGCGTTGTAATCGTGTAGATACATTCCAGCTCCCCCTCGCTGTCTTCGTCGTATACAGGCTCCGTATATCGCACACCCTCCACTGGATCCAATGGGATCACTATGCAAAGAGATTTCTTTTCAAATATCATTTTTCGTTTCTTGATCTTGATGACTCCATTCATATCGGTTGCCCAATCTATCCCCAGTAGAGTAGGATATTGGTTACTATCATCCACAATTTCGATGACCTAAAAATCATTCTGTGTGCTGGCACCATCGATGTCTACTGTAACTCCACGCAAACGTCCCATGGGCATAAAATTATGTTGGTTATCCATCTGTAGTTGAATCAGTGACCATTGCAGCATGCATTCCCACATCTGCTTTGGTAGAACATTCGCGTTGGATCCTAAATTTAAGACAACCTAATCCATCTCATAGTCTTCGATCTGGATGATTAGTCGCATTTCCTGCCTAGTGCACAAAGCATGTTTACCTAATTTTTGGATTGTTCGCGGTTCATTTGCTCCAGCGCACTGGGTTATCAATTCCTACAACCCCTTTACCACATTAGCATCCCTGAGTAAGTTCATATAGGATCCCAAAAAGGTGGTTAGCATAGATGTATCCTTCTCTGATCCTACTTAGTCCTTACTTCTTGACGTAGAAGCGTCTGTGAAGTTCTTCTTGGCTTCCATAAAGGTTTCCTTCGCACTTTCCAAGTCAAAGTCTGGTTGTTTTGTGGCGGCCTTATGTACCCACACATCCAGCTCTGGTTGTTTCCCCTTTTCTTCTCCAGTGGTAGCGCCACTGTGAAGCATCATATTTATGTTTGGTTCCTCCACCCGAGGTTCAGCCTTCATCAGCTGGAAATTTTGAGTGGGGTTGGTTGGGAGCACCCTCGTTTCTCACATCTGAGCAATCAACATGGGGCTATTGACTACTTCGTGGTAAAATTGGTAACAGTAAGGACAGCAGGCTTTGGGCGGGCTCGTGCAATCCCGCACATAATGTCTCGGCTCTCCACAATTGTAGCAAATTAATGGTCCTCGTCCCTGCCAAGTCCCATGCCTCCACGGCCTCGTTCGCATCCCTGGTATCCCCCTCGTGTAAAGGACGCAATGGGATCCTACCCGCGTGCCTCTGTTTGCATCCTATAAGCAGGTGTTCGATCCATCAACATTTGATAACTGTGGCAATTTCTTTCCTTGTGGCCCACCGTCCTGAAAAAGTTACAAAATAATTGTTGAGGAGGAGGATGTCTTAAGTTTGGTAGTAGGTGACAATTGTCTATATCATGCTTCCATCCTACCTAATAGATTTCGCACCAGAGTACGGGCACCATGCTTGGCCCAGCTTATATCTCTGGTCGCAATGATATTGGTCCTCTTCCTGCCACATAGTTCCTGAAGGTCAGGCAGTGGTCCTTGTCGTGGCCCTGTCCCTTACATTTGATACACCACACTTCTTCTTGTGCTTCTATCCATGACACATGTTCTTGTTTCAAGATTCTCATCTCTAAACATAAATTTTGTATTTGCGCTTGGATTTGTTGTACTCCCAACCCTGGATCCTGTATTGGGGTTTCGTGCAGCCGCATGGCTGCTTCCAATGCTTCTACCTGGGTTGAGATCTCTTGTTGTGATAGTGCCAATCTTAGATATGGTGTTAATGATGTGACAAACCAAGCACAGTGCTATGCATCCAACAAGTTCATGTTAGCCTTGCGAATGGTTCTTTTTAACCTCTAATCTAGATCCCACGGGGTTTCACCAAGCAACATTGGAATTTCCTTGAACCCAATAACTGACTGTGTTTCTAACTTTGGTCACCAAAATTCCTTGTTCAGCGCCTCTTGGATTGTTGTTATTCCCTCATTTGGATGATCACTTGACTATTTCATATACCAGGTCAAGGCACGGTCCTGCAACGCACTAACCAAGGTAGCCTTCTTGATATTCTCATATGCGATGCCTTGGGCGTCCCATACAAATTTTATCACAAACCAGAACCGGCCCGGTTCCTCATTTCCTAGACCCTTAAACGCTGGCAAATGGACTACGCTCATCATCCCGTCTTTTGGTGGCTGTGGGGTTGGGTCTGATGTAGGTGAGGTAGGTAGTGGTGTGAACGGAGGTGATATTAGTGGTAGGCGCTCCATGATCAACCAGACTGCACTTCTAGGTGAGAAATTTGCGAGCTCTTTCTCACTTTCCTGCACAATAGATGCCAAAGTATTGTTTCCTATCCCTTCCATTTCGCAGTAACCTCTTCCACTTTGCGTTACTCCAGTCATCAACACTCGCGCACGAGCAGATTTTCACATGATAGCATTTACTGATTTGATATATCTACCCCGTGGTCCTTGACGAAACCACTTTTCTACTTTAGTAATAACCCCTTCTATTACCTTATCCAACCACTTCTTCAATCTATTTCTCTATCGGGTTCCAGTCTTCCAACATCATACACCCCTTAGGCAGATCCAGGTCCTGGCAACGGAACCATTTTTTGGCTTATATGGGTCTGACCTAGGTTCGTAAGAATTATTTAGCCAAGAAAATCCCGCAGCTACCGGCCCTTTTGGCAACAGTCCGCGGAGCGCGGACTGAGGTCTCATCCAATGTAACAGGGGAGGGTGTTGGAACCAGGTTTCTACACCCTTGGGGTGTCTATATGTGATCTGGAGGGTCGCACACTGTTTCGCAGCGTCGTGCTGGTCTGTTCTGCGTAGATCCAAACCCAGAACACTCTTCACTAGTTATTAGCGCATTGTTTACAGATTTACCTTATGTGATGAAGCATTACTTATAAAGGTCTTTAAGCAAACATTAATTAGCTTTACTCAGCTTTCATACTTAGATTAACCACATATTCACATGTATTCAAAATGTAATTAGATGCACATAGATCAAACAGTAATATCAATCATTCAAAAGCTAGGTCCACGATACTTCACATTAACACATAATTATATCAAAGAAACTTATCTTTATTTCCTTTCTTCACCAATACATCTAGATCTACCCTGCACACTCAGCTGTAAGGGTCCATGCACACAGTTATGGACTCTTCCAGGCCTCTGCGCACATAGCTGCAAAGCCTCCACCCACTACCCACACTCCCGACTCAGACTTACAAACGCTTATCGATTGCTCTTCTCAAAAACCCATTACATCAAGATCATAACCCAAAACTTAGCTACCTCTACCCATAGAGTCTCGCTCTATTTATATTTTTCCATGGATCGTGATCCATGGGTGGGCCGACTCAACTTACATCTCTTTACATTATTTTTGGGTGGACTACCCTTTGACTTTGACCTACTATACCTCGAGCTCCGCGCTTCTCACGGAATCCTTACCCAAAATCGCAGGGTTCATGCCCCATGACCGATGTGTGGGGCTTCCGCTACCCAATAGTTCACCCTTTGCCCTTGATGTTAAAGGGGGAGAGTGATTTGGTGTTGTTGCCATCAAGTCCAAAAGGGGAGATTGTTGGCATTATGATACAAATGATACAATGTTGTACTTGATGGCGACCCAATTAGATGACAGATCATAGTTCAGGCCACTTAGAATGAAGAAAGAAAGGTATACGAAAGTTCACCTTGAAAAACCCGCATATACACGTAGGTTCATTAAACAAAAGAAGCGTATACGTACACACGCACTTTCATGGAAGGAAAGGCACGTACATGTTGGAAAACTAAAATTTGGTCTGTGGTATTTGACCTATGGTATTTGGTCCGAAGTGTTGACCCCAAGTGTTCGGTCCAAGTTATTGGTTCTAAGTGGTTTTGGTCCATGGTATTGAGTAAGGCCTAGGACTATAAAAGGAGGAGATCATTAGGCCATAGAGAGCAAGTGTGCAAGTGATGAATATCTAATGAAGTGTGAGATCTAGTATGTTGGTTATGTGTATGTGATGCATTGTTAAGGATGCACCTATGTGACGAATGAAGGTTGATGAACCAGGATCATGAAGAATAAAATGCATTATATTTATATGGTATGATCATGAATAGATCTGAATACTGATGCATGTCTTATCCTTTATATCTTATGTTCTGGGTATATTTGAAGTTGAAAATTGCAGCAAAGGTATAAGTAATTATTTTCATATCTGTACACGGGTTCCCTTTTGTGAAAGAGCGTATACATGATGGTTCGACACAGCCAAGTAGCATATACATTATGAGATTTTATATTTGAGGTTGCTGTTGGTTCTAGTGGTTGTTGCAGAGTTCTGGGTTCTACTCTGTGTACTGGTGACTGTGTTTTGATGACAGGGTTTCAGTGATTTAGTTGTCTGGTGATTTAGAGATTGATGTTGTAGATATATTTGATGGTTGTATTGCAGTGGTGATTATTTTGTATTAATGGATCCAGTCTGAAAATTTATGAAACGTGGTCCCTGGAAGAAAAGAGAAAGTCGTAGCCTTCTGTAGGTTGGCGCCTACGTACTAGTAAATATATCAGCTAGTACAAGAGCTAGGGGGTTGTAGCTCCCTTCCAGGAGAAGCTGGAGAACGAGAGAAGGTTGTAGCCTTCTGTAGGTGGGTGCCTATGTATTGGTATGAGTCTGTGCCAGTACAAGATTGTAAATAGTTTTTTCTTATCTTAAAGAAAACAACAGCAAGTGGATTTTGTCCTGCATTGGGTTTCCACCTTATATCATGGTGTTCATGTGTGCTTCTTATGTGTGATGATCTGTTCTATTTTACTGCACATGTTTACTGTTTATATGATTAATGAATTTCTGATGCTCTGGTTAAAGGTAAACATATAATGGATTAACTGAATCATAAGTTTACTGGATATATGCTAGTTTCATTAAACACAATTGCATATACACAGTGGTTCCTTAAACTGAAGTAGTGTATATGAATCTGAGTATGAAAATGAAAAAGTTATTCATTTGCTAATATTGATTCACCCCCCCAGTATTATTTCCAACATTTATATGATGTTATGAATGTTTAGTGTAATAGGCGAAGGCATAAATTTGTTAACTGTTAATTGCTATAATTTCTGAGTTTTGAGGATTAGGGTTTGCGAAGGTCGAAAAAAGCCCTAAGTTTGACAGAAAAATCACATCGTCCTTTGGATGTAGAAACCTAATTCTAGCATCCCCTAATACTTCCTCGAGTGAGATTGCAACCTGTGCTATGCGGGTTTTTGCCGAAAGGGTCAATAATGTAGGGTTTTTTTGGTTAGCACAGCTAACTCTGAACATGGATCCAAGCCCCCTCAAGCCAACAAATGGTTATGTTGTAAGGAACGGGATCTATATGAGGAATGTGTGATGTAGCATAAGTGGATATCAACTAAGAAGGATATTTAAAAGTGGATAGATCAGAATCTGCACAAGTTTGTAGCTAAAGAAAATAGGAATTTGTGCCTGTTGAAAGAAGAGTGGTTGCAGAGATACCTATAAACAGAGGAACACGAAGTTTTCTTCTATTATTTTCTATGTGAATTATACAAATGGATAGGTAAATGGGCGAATGGTCAACCTGCCTAGAAGTTGGATAGCCCTATTGTGTGGACTCAAGAGTTAGTGAAGCGCCTAGAAGGATCAGAGAATAAGATGGCGAAGGCTGTCGATTATTGGATCGATAGTATTTTGGGTACATGTATTTTGGGTCGATTATTTTGGATCGATAATCTCTGAAAACTTGGACTAAAATGTTATTGTGTGAGAAACAGGTTATTCCATTAAATTGATGTTTAGATGAGACTCAATGGAAGCTACGCGAAGTGGGATACCTTTCATAAGAGACCTAGATTCAAGTGTTGAGTACAGTCCTTTGTTGGGAGCATATAATAGTGAAGAAGAAAGTAATAGTCTAAATACCCCTCAAGGTGCACCGCAGAGGATAGATCAAGGTATTGCGGGAATACCACATCCATCAACTCCACCTCCTCCATCATCTCCACCATACACACCTACACCTCCACCTCTACCTCCATCTCCACTATTCAGTATTATGAATGCTATGAAGATGCCTATATTCAAGGGTCTAGGAACAAAAGACCCTAATCAATTCTAGTTTGTAACAGATATTGTCCAGAAATCATAGTAGATAATGAATGACGATCTAAAGAAAGTATAGTTGGTCACAACATTACAAGACAGGGTGTTGAGTTGGTATATTAAGTACAGTGCGATTCATCCAGTTGAATCATGAAATATGTAAAGGATGCATTGAAAAATGAATTTAGAAAGCCTAAGTCTCAAGCCCACTCTATGATTGAGGTCAAAGAGATTAAGAAAAAGGTGAATGAATCTGCATGGGATTTTGATCAAAGGATAAAATGTCTACTAATCCACAGATCTTGGATAAGAAAAATAAGGATTGGTATATTTCCTTGTTGTTACATTATTTGAGATTACCATTGTCATATAAGAAGGTTGGATCATAGGCTAAAGCACCAAAAAATTTTATGAAGTTCGAAGCTTCGCCTATTTAGGATACGAATCTAGGAGTGCAACAGATTCAGTGACAGTTGGCTAGCCTACATATGGTTTTTCAGAATCTAAAAAAGGGGAAAGAGGTTCAAAATGAGACCCACGTGGAAGTATGGTGCTTAAAATGCAAAGGGCATGGTCATGACAAGGATCATTGCCCGGTATATCAAAACTATCTAAATGGGGGAGGTCATATCCCCCCTGAAGCTAGAAAATACTACTAGATCGAGTTTCGATGCAATGTCATGGTGCATTATCTTCCAGATAATAAGAAAACATTCAACATACAACTACCATCTGTTGCAAAAGTTTGTACAGACTCCCCAACAACTATTCTACAATTTCTGTAAGTCTATAAGCCATGATGAGTGAAATTGCCATAGTTATGAGTTAATGATGGACCGAACTCCGAAATATAGAGTACAGGCTGAGACCCATCCTCGTCAAGATCAAGGCACACTTGCAACACGTGGAGGATTCCAAGGATGAGGAAGAGGACGAGGGGGATCTGGAAGAGGTCGCAAACAGATTATTTGTTACAATTATGGGGAACCAAGCCACTTTGCATGAGATTATCAGAACCTGACACACCCCTCCTGTCAATATTGCCAACAATTTGACCACATTATGGAATATTCTCTTGTGCTCATTGCAAAGATGCAAGAGAAGAAGAACCAACAACCCACCCTGAACATCCATATGATGAGATCAGAACCACGCGAATATGGACCCAACATTAACATAGTTAAGCAAAGTAGTATGGCTATTGGGGAAGTTAAAGCTGTAGGAAAACAACCAGAAGACAATATATGGGCATGCAAGGCTGCTGAAAAATATGCTAGATTTGATTTGCATAAGGAAAAGGAAAATTTTATGGAGGCAAAAAAGAGCTTTGTGAATTCAGGAGATTCCACATCAAAAGCTCAAGGTGCACAAACGAAGAAGCCTGAAAAAGTCATTGCTACGTAGGAAACATATCCTTTAGTGTTAATATCCTTCTTACAAACTTGCATGAAGCTCCTAAAGGACCAAAATCAATAGAGGGACTACAAGAGTTGATAGACAACTGCACTTGCAAGGGTAAACCACTGCTTGAACAACGTGCAATGCATAAAGTAGACAAAGGTAAGAAAAGGATTGGTCGAGAGATGAGTTTGACTGCAAAAATCATAGAATTTGAAATGGACCAGATAATCCTCAATCTTGGATTTAATGTGAATGTTTTTCCTAAACAAACCTAGGAAAGAATGGGAAAGTCAGCACTACAATGGTCCCTAATTCAACTACAAATGGTGAACCAATAGAAGGTTATTCCTATGGACCACTTACATGGAGTAATTGTAGACATTCAAGGGACATGCGCTATAGTTGATTTTTAAGTAATTGAAATAGTGGATGACAGTAATCCCTACCTGGCTCTGCTTGGAATTGATTGGGCATTTGATATGAATGTGGTCATCATCCTAAAGAAGCGCGACATGATGTTTGAGAAGAAGGAACTGAGAGTTATTGTTCCATTAGATCCAGTTGAGGGTGCACAATATACTTAAAGATTTTGTGTTTGCTCACAGGAATAGTTTAGGGAAATTGCATTAGATGTGTTCTTTGTTCTTTAATTACAAGAATCTGATTGCTCTATCCCTACTAGATAAGGTTTTCATTGTTCAAATTGAATGAAAAGGATGCTTATCATATTAGTTGCATTCTAGGAATTGAAAAATAAATCATGTGGATCCTTGAAAGGCAAATTATTAATCAAGATCAAATTAAAATTAACATCAATTAACCTAATGTAGCATTGTCACCTAATGCAAAACATTTAGGGAGTCTAGGCTAGAGATGTGTTCCGACGTCGTAGAACATAGCAGCTATCACTAACTTGTCTGCAATACATTTCGAGTGTGATACCTCATTCCATGTACATGAGTATATCGTATCTCATTCACGTACCTTCGTGTATATAGGGCGGTGTTATAGTACATAAAGTATATGGGAATGCTCTCATTGTGTGGTTTCGCATTAGAAAACGCTAATATAGATTGGGCCTCCACGTACTTTCAAGTATATATAGGAGTACAGCACTAGGTTGCTATCCATCCTTAGGTAACTGATGAGCCCAATAAATGGGTAATTATATGGGCTCATTTTGCCTCCTAACATAGTTAAATCAACCATTCTCTTAGCTTATTGCATGTTTTTTATTATATTTATGCTTATGGAGTGAGTTGGGTTAGTTATGATGCCATGAGGTCTAATATGTGTTTAATATAGATTTTTGTTGAATTTTGAAGACAGTCAAAGATTCAATGGACAATTGGCAGCAATAATTTGAAGTGGACAAATGAGAGGATTTCTAGGAGGGAATCCCCCTTATTTATTACTCCCCACTTTGAATTCTCCTTCATGCAGCTCGGAGCACAAATAACCAAATCAATGCACTAGGAGGCAGCCGAGCAAGTGGAGGATAACTTATGTTTATCTTGAGTTTTGGGAGCCAAGCCTCCCTGATTTTAAAGAAGTTGTTGGCAACTTCAGTTGTGTAAGTAGAGAGGTCTAGGGCCTCACTAGGGTCGAATTTTTGTGGAATTTTTATTGCAGTTTTGCTTTGCTCAACTTCAAGCCTACTTTTGGCGACAGTTTCATGTAATCCTATTACTATTTTGATAATAAAGATGAGATTCTTCTTGAGCTAGCACTGAGTTACCTCAGAGCTCTAAAGCTCTTGGGTTAGGGCCCAATCTAAGTATCCAAGCTCCTCTTTTTTGTATTTATATGCTTTGTTTCAGTTTATGGATTAGTTGATGTTAGATGAATTTATTTCTTGTTTAAGAATAGGTTGCTTTTGGTGATTTAGTAGTTGTTTCAGTGTTAGAAAGAAGATATAAAAGACCAGCAATAGTGCCTTGGCCTCCTTTCCTCCCTTTGAGACCATGAACTGAGGCCAAGACCCTCGTGTTGCCACAAAAACACAGATTTTCCTTCTCCATGGGATTTCTAGTGTTGCAGTTTATTAGAAGGTTAATGCTTTGCTTTAGATATCTTTTGCCAAGATCATTTTTGTCTTACAATAAGTATTCTTCCATTCTTTCTCTCATTATAGCATTTTCAGCATTTCTTTCCATAGCTCATAATGTAGATTAGCTTGATGCAAAATTCTGTTTTTTGATATACTTGATTTCCTTGCTTGCTTGATTTCATTGTTTGACTGTCAGTTTTTTTGTAGCAGATTTCTTCTCACAATAGGTCAGGCTATCAGCCATCACATCCTCTCCCTGATCTATGCCCTACAGGTCACCCAAAGTTCACCTCAAATTTGCCTTAGTTTTCTGTGTTTTTCCATATGATTTCTTCCTCTCTCCCGACCATATTTCCCTCTCCTAGTGATCCTTGGTGAACCCTAGGCGCCCTAACACATCATTCCAGCCTTCATCTACCCTTTCCACCCACTCTCACACCTTCAAAACCTTCAAAACTACTCTCGGCATCCTCCTATAGACCTCTTGTCGACCTCCTGTAAATCCCCTGTGTCCTCCTATAGATTTTCTTGTAGGCTTTCATTTGAATGACGAGTGTGGTAAAAGCCTCCAGAAGGCCACCCGAGACCTCCTAGGACCCATCTACACCATCTTACATCTCGTCAAACCCCAAAGTCACCCTTCAACACCACCTATTCTCTTCCAGCTTCACACACAATAAAAACGCATGCCTGTTAATTTCACATAAAAATCCAAAAAGATGTTTTTTGCTCATTTACTTCTAGAAATAGCTTGAGTAGATGTTGTTTACTTCCTTGAGTAGGTAACCACATTCATTTCATGGTTTTGATAGTGCTCTCTACAAAATTAGGATTAATTGGTTAAGTAGGGTTTGCTAGGTTTACTTTACATTTCAGTCTTTTTCCCTTCTGCAACTAGAGTAGCCTCTATAGTGTAAGCTTTCCTTTATTTCATCACATATAAAGCTTCTTCTGGAATCCATATAATTTGGCTTGAGCTCCTAGTGATCTTCCGCCAATTGACCAAGTGACAGCCTACAGTAAGAACTAGTACTTATGTATACAACACCGTCGCTTCCAAGTTTGTTACGAACTACCGTGTTGATAAGAGTAAAGTAGGCAGCCCAGGAGTTGGAGCATTATTGTTGCAATACTGGTGCTCACCACTTTTTTGGCGTTGTTGCCGGGGAAGCATCAGAGTATTTTGTGATTACTACTTTCTTCTATTTTCTATCGCAACATTCTGCTAAGTAGTTTATTTCAGCAAAAGTAGAATAGTTGTTTCTTTCAGTTTCTACATTTCCTTGCTTTCCTTTTCAATTCTGCAAATTTCATTTCAGCAAAAGTAGAATAGTTGTTTCTTTCAGTTTCTACATTTCCTTGCTTTCCTTTTCAATTCTGCAAATTTCATTTCAGCAAAGTTCATTTCAGTTAGTTGCAATTTGTATTGTTCAATCCATTTCAGTTTTGCAGGTACAATCAGTGAAAAAAACAAAAACCAACCAAAAAGATTTCCTTTCATGCCTTGTAGGAATAGAGATAATTCAGGAAAATTCTTGCCCAACACCCCCACTACATCACACAGCCAACCTTCTCTCTTCTTTGATGGTAGTGATCAAGAAGAACCTTTAGGTGAACAACCAGAGATATTTGAAGAACCTATAGGGGAAGAAGAAGAAGAAAACATCCCTCCTGAGCCAATGGCTGAAAACATAAATGCTAGGGGAAATGGAGAAATAATAGAGGGTACCTTTCCCATCTGGGAGACCAATGGGGACACCAAATTGAAGAATATAAGTCCTTCATCCCTATCTCACTTCCATGGTTTGACTACAGAAGATCCTGGCACCTTCTTGTTTGATTTTGTTGTCATCTATCGAACCTATGACTATGCAGAAGATGAGAAAAAGTTGAAACTATTCCCTTCTACTCTCAAGGATGAAACATTGCATTGGTTTATGGGGTTACCTAGCAATAACATCACAACTTGGGCTTAGATACATCAGGCCTTTAATAACAAATATCGAGACTACTGTAGGTCAAAAGATACCAAGGAAGAAATCTTCCGAATGGCCATGGGAAGTGATGAATCCTTGGAAGATTATGAAGAAAGGTTCCAGCTTAGTTACAAAAGGGCCAAGTGCACACTTGACCCTGAATCTTTGAAGTTGGTTCTTCTCAGGGGAATCTTGGAAGACCTTCTAGACACCCTCCATCTACTGGCTAGGGGAGACATCTACCAACTATATTATGAGGACATAAAGACTGTCTTTAGAAACCATTCTAGAGTAGCCAGAAAGAGAGGTAGGGGGAGTCAACCCATAGCCATTACCTCCTCTTCCAATTCATTGATCAAAGGTGAACTCGGAAACATGCTGGAGGACTTCAAAAGTGAGATGTTGTATACTCTTTCCATGTAAATGGATACCTTGCATATCAAAAGGAAACAAGAGGAAGTAGAGAGGGCTTTAGCCATCTTTTGTCCTAGATGCACTAAGAGGCACCCTAGGAATGAATTTCCATTGAACTCTATAGAGGTTTGTTCAGTCTGTGAAGAAGATCATTCTAATGATAAGTGTCCTTCCTTGCCCAGACTTAAAGATGTATACCAGGGGGCTGAAGGAGCCACTGAGCCACTCTATTTCATGAACCAAAGGAGGTCGCATGGACCTAGACCATGCCAGCAAGGGATGCAAGGGACATATCAAGCATACTACAACTAAAACTAAGTCACTTCCATACATTCTTAGGGACCCCCTACTCATCTTTCCTCGTCTACGCCTCCTCCTTGGTCCTTTCCATCTCAATATCATCCCCAACCAGCCGCTCATTTGTTTCAATCTTATGCTCAGCTGCAACCTCAGTGGAATGCATCTCATTAGGGGTGGAGGCCTAAGTACAACTCTCCTCCCACTCTTTTTCCTCCACCACCTTCTCAACCACAACCATTGCCTCCTACTCCACCAAGGCAACCCCAAAAGCCTGCCCAGCCGAACCCGAACCTAAACCACAGACAGGATCAACAAGTATATTGTGGGGAACCATCATGCCCAACGTATGCTGTGGAGATTTAGGAGATTAACCTACGATCTGGGAAGGTTCTCTCAGATAGCCAGCCTCCGCCGAGGGAGGTTGAGGAAGATAAAGAGGAAAATGAACCTAAAGCAATTCCACCCTTTCCTAAGAGACTATCTAGGACAACGCAGCCTACCCCAGAAGATTGAAACTGAAATTTTGGGAGAATTGAAACAGTTATGTGTGAAGATACCACTTATATAAGCCATAAAAGATGTTCCTATATACTATAGGATGATTAAAGAGAAGTGCTTTAGGCATCCAAGAAGGTGTAAGAGAGATGTCCCAACCATCAATGTCATAGGACAACTATCTGACCTGATGTTGGGACAGGTAATTTGTCTGAAATATCTGGACCCTGGAAGCCCAGTAGTTGATGTCCACATCAATGGCACCCTATTCCCACATACCATGATTGATCTGGGAGCTACCATTAATGTGATGACAAAGGACACAATGCTCAAACTTAACCTTCAGGGCTCCTTGAGGAAGACCATGATAATATTGCAACTAGTAGACCGCTCCATCGTGACCCCTGAAGGGATTGTGGAATATGTGATGGTCTCCATTTATTCTTGGAAGTACCTTATTGATTTCTTAGTTCTCCAGCCAAAGGAAAAGCTCATTGGGTATCCTCTCATCCTAGGAAGACCCTGGTTGGCTATTACCGATGCCTACATCAGTTGTTGAGCTAGGAGCATGACCATTAAGAACGGGCATATGTCCAAACAGTTAATCCTATACCCTCTTTCCCAACCCTTGCTAGAACATGATCTACCTCTCTGGTTGGAGGAGGAGGAGGAGGAGGATGAAGTATGTTCTGCACTTTTGCATTAGAAACTGCCATGGGGGGAAACCGCAAGATGAGGATGATATCATTGAAAATGTAATTTAGAATACACCCTGTAGTATCTTACCATTAGAGGACATAGTGAAAGAAACTCAAGATAACCCCTTAACTGATCTCTGTGTGGCCGACCTGACCTCTCTCTGTGTTAAGAATATAGAGTTCGGCCCAAGAAGAACCTTGAAAATCAATCCATCCCTATCCCCTTCCCAGGAGAAGGAGTTGTGTAGCTTATTGAGAAAACATTTAGATGCCTTCGCCTGGAGTTATAAAGAGATGAAGGGAGTGCACCCTTCAGTATGTACTCATCATATATACATTAAGGAAGATTTCAAACCAGTCAGGTAGCCTCAAAGGAGGATGAATCCAGCACTTAAAGACATTGTTAAGGAAGATTTGCAAAAGTTACTTGATGCAGGATTCATCTACCCCATCTTTGACAGTGAATGGGTCTCTCCTTTGGTGCTAGTGACAAAGAAAAATGGTAAGTGGATAATTTGTGTCGAATATCAAGAATTGAACAAAGCCACTAAAAACAACCATTTTCCTTTGCCTTTCATAGATCAAGTGTTAGATGGTCTGGCGGGGAAAAAGTTTTTCTCCTTCCTAGATGGGTTTAGCAGGTACAATCATATTCAAATCAACCTGGAATACCAAGATAAGGCCACTTTCATTTTTCCTTGGGGTACCTTTGCATATTGAGTCCTTCCTTTTGGTTTGTTCAATGCTCCAGCCGCTTTCCAGAGAGTGATATTGAGTATATTTTCTAAACTGGTTCATGATGCAGTGGAAATATATGTGGATAATTTTACTCCTTATGGTTCTGACTTTCAAGAGGCTTTATCTAACCTAGGAAAAGTTTTGGACAAGTGTATTGAGATGAACCTATCCCTCAGTCTGGAAAAATGTGAATTTTTTATGACTGAAGGGACTGTGCTAGGTCATGCAATATCTCAACAAGGATTGCAGGTGGACCCCAACAAAATTGTCATCATCCAAAGGGTCCCACCTCCTCAAAAGGTGAGAGATCTTAGATTTTTCCTAGGCTTAGCTAGGTATTATTGAAGATTCATTAAAGATTTCAGTAAGCTAGACTCTTCGTCGTTTGGTCTTCTAGGCAAAGATGTCGAATTTGTATGGTCAAAACGTTGTCAAGACACCTTAGATACCTTGAAGAGTAAACTTATGACTGCCCCAATTTTGAGAGGCCCAAACTGGGCCCTACCTTTCCAAAATCATATAGATGCCTCGAACAAAGCAATAGGAGCAGCCTTAGGACAAATTGATGAAAAGTTACCTTATGCCATATACTTTATAAGCAAAAAATTGTTAAAGGCAGAGTTAAACTATACAGTGACCGAGAAGGAACTCCTAGCTGTTGTGCATTCTTTAAACAAATTCAGACATTATATCATATGCTATCAGACCTTCATGCACACTGATCATGCTGCAATTAGATATTTAATGAACAAACCAGATGTAAATGCTCACATTATTAGATAGTTTCTTTTACTGCAACAGTTTGATTTGACCATTGTTGATAAGCCTGGTAAAGAAAATGTTCTTGTTGACTTTCTGTCTAGAGTAAATTTGCCTGCAGGTGAAGAAGGAATGGTGGATGATCAAATGCTAGATGAACACCTGTTTGCTATCTCAGTACTCTCTCCATGGTTTTCTGATATAGCAAACTAGTAGGTTTCAGCACAGTTCCCACCACACCTGTCCCCGAAGGAGAAGAGCAAGATAGTGAGGAAAAGCATCCCTTTCACCTGGATTAGGGGTAATCTCTTCAAAATTGGCCCAAATCAGATCTTGAGAAGATGTGTCAGGGAGGAGGAAGTTTTTGACATCCTCCTGACCTGTCATGACGAGCTGTGTGGAGGTCATTTTGCAACAAAGAGAACTGCATTCAAAATCTTGCAAGCAGGATACTATTGACCCACTCTTCATTAATATGTAAGGAGATAGACCAACCAATGTGGTCGGTGTCAAAGTATGGGGAAACCTACTCCAACGGATGAGATGCCCATGCAGCCTCAGATGACCTTTGAGCCATTTGAGAAGTGGGGCATGGACTTTGTGGGTCCTATCAACCGTCCTTAAAAACATAAGCAATACATCATTGTGTGCACCAATTACCTGACAAAGTGGGCAGAAACAAAAGCAATCAAAGCAGCAACAAAGGAAAAATTAGCTGAGTTTTTGAGAGAAAACACATTCTACAAGTTTGGGTATCCAAGAGAATTGGTCACAGATCAAGGCAGTCAGTTCACTTCCAATTTGATTGATGACCAGCTCACACATCATAAAATCAAGCACAGGACTTCCACCCCGTACCATCCACAAGCCAATGGAAAGTGGAAGTCATTGACAAAGCTTTGGAAGGAATTCTAACCAAGGTAGTGAGCAGTAGCAGAAAATATTGGGTGGACATATTAGTTGAGGCCACTTGGGCCTACAACACAACATGGAAGACCACCACAGGGTTCACACCCTATGAACTGGTCTATGGGAAGAAGTATTTTCTTTCAATAGAATTTGAATTCAATACACTAAGGATGGCAACTTAGCTGGACCTAGACCTCAGCCATGCACAAAAGGAAAGACTACTCCAGCTCAGTGGATTGGATGAAAGATTGCAAGCCCTTCTCCACACAAAGGTAGTTCAGCTTTAGAGGAAGATATGGCGTGACAAAAATATCAAGGAGAAGCAATTCCAAGAGGGAGATTGGGCACTGCTCTATGATTCAAGGTATAAAGACTTCAAAGGCAAGCTGAGGACAAGATGGATGCAACCCTACACTATGGAAAAATGCAATGACAATGGTTTAGTTCTGATCAAAACCATTGATGAGGAAGCCATCCCCATGCTTTTCAATGGACATAGGTTGAAAATTTACAAGAAGCCCCTCTCCAAGTGAGAGTTCATTGATAAATAAGATAATGATGGTAGTGGAGCATGTCTTAGCCTCCACTTCACCCACTCATTGAAGAAACAGAAAAGAGAAATAAAAATTAAGGACTCAAGTGAAAACCTTCATGAGGCGCTTGAGTCCCATCATTGAGTTGAAAAATTCTTCTAAGACAGCTCAGTGATGCCAAAAACACAAAAAAAAAATAGAATAAGATCCCTGGGTGAAAACCTCCTTTGGAGGCACGCAGGGCAGGCAATTAGGGTGAAAACCTCCTTGAGGCGCCCTAGTTGTTTTCAAAAAAAAAAAGAGAAAAGAAGAAAAGGAAAATTGAATTTATTATGTGTTGCAGGTTACAGGAGGACCACAGGGAGAAAGAGAAGATGCCAAAGAGCCTAGTTCACCTCCTCCACACTCTTCTCCATCATTTCTAACCTTTCTTCCACCCCGTTGTGTTTTTTTTCTGGAAATTGTGTGTTCTACAGGAGGCCCTATGTTTTCTACAGGAGGCTCCTGTAAGAATCATAGAGAGCCAGAAATGGTTCCAAAAAGTAGTTTGAGGGGTTGGGAAGCTTTATGAAGAACATGTAAACCCTCCTACAGCTATCAACCCTCATTTCCATCCATTCCACACCTGCATCACATCATCATCATCATTTTTTTCCCTTCCTGTCACAGAAAAACACAGAAAACCATTTTTTAGGAAAAAATAAATAAATAAAGGAAGCAGAACCTCAAATCTCACCTGTAGCTTACCTAGTGCCTCTCCATCTCCATCATCATCTCTAGCATCATCCTCACAACTTCCAGTATAGAAATAAGCTGAAATTTTAAAGGGAGAAGCAGCTATAGGAGCTCCTATATGAATTCCTGTAGCAGGTGATCCCATTAAAATCAAGTCACAACAGCAAAAAAAAGTACAATCATGGGATTGAAGGAGACATCTAAAGCTTAGATCCAGCCAAAGGATACCTACATAAGACAAATATCATAAGACAAATAGCCACACATCAAAAAGCAGAGAGCATGCAACAAAGGAAATACAAGCATGCAGTAGTAAAGGAGCCAAAATACCTCACAACACATACATTCGACTAACAGGTAATTGACTAACTCACTCCTCTTTTGGATTTGTATAATTGAAAGATATGCATAAGCAAATGAGATGGTTGGGGTTGAAAAGAAAAAATGGCTAGTTAACTTGGCCACCTTCATCCAGTTGACTGCACTCATCCGAAGATGTCACAACACATGCGCATAGTCAACTCAGAGAAAGATCCCAAGGACAGGTAGTGGAGGGTTTACAAACTTTGATGCAATGATGAGAGGTGATTGTGGGAAGAAACCATGATGACAAGGCAAGTGGGGACCAATGGTCCAAAAATGGCCAACATACCTTTTTGCTAGCTCACCCCATCACCGGAAATATCTAAAAGAAGGAATAAGTACTCTTCCTCGAAACACTCTCACCACCTTTTCTTTCATTATATCCTCATCCACTTAGCTCCAGCAAGCTCCTTATCACCCCACAGCCTCAAAACCATCTTTCTTCATTTCTCTCATCTATCCTCCTACTAGATATCATTTTGGGATTCAACTGCGTTAAGTAAGTCATTCACGTATGACCATTTCCATGAGAGGTAGTCGTAACTGACTAATTTCTCATGATTTTTGAATAGTTCACTTAGCACTCATTGCATCGGGTGATGCTCACAGGGGTGAAGAAGTGGGATTGAAACTAGTGAAATGAATCACATAGCATCAATCATCACTTCCGGGGCTTGCACCCGGTAACCAGGACTTCCCAGGAGGTCACCCATCCCAGAACTCCTATGGCTCAAGCGCGCTTAACTGTGGAGTTTTCCCCACAATCAAACCCACTTAGCTTGCTACCCCATTTGCAAAACCTTAGCAAGTATTGTGCCTCATGAACCATTCAAGTAGAGATCCCTTGACTCTTTTTGAATTTAAGTATGGGGCTTTACGCAGTGCATTATATTAGATATCATTTTGGGATTCAACTGCGTTAAGTAAGTCATTCACGTATGACCATTTCCATGAGAGGTAGTCGTAACTGACTGATTTCTCATGATTTTTGAATAGTTCACTTAGCACTCATTGCATCGGGTGATGCTCACAGGGGTGAAGAAGTGGGATTGAAACTAGTGAAATGAATCACATAGCATCAATCATCACTTCCGGGGCTTGCACCCGGTAACCAAGACTTCCCAGGAGGTCACCCATCCCAGAACTCCTCTGGCTCAAGCGCGCTTAACTGTGAAGTTTTCCCCACAATCAAGCCCACTTAGCTTGCTACCCCATTTGCAAAACCTTAGCAAGTATTGTGCCTCATGAACCATTCAAGTAGAGATCCCTTGACTATCCTCCTACTATCGGTGTTCTACAGGAGCACCTACAGGCAGTTCTATAGGAGGGGCAGTGAGCTGTTTTTAAGAAGAAAACACAGGTTTTTTGCTCGATTTTTGGCTTGAGGAGGTAGATTCCATACATACCCACCTTGATTATCAATATGTGCAAGGGATGATATCATTTTAAGGAGGAATTGAGTCCATAGAAGAAGAGGAATTACATAAAAAAAAAATCTACCTGTTTTCTTTAAAAAAACACAGTTTTCCTCTGTTTTCCTGTTTTCTTCAAAATTCTTGTCTCCATCTCCACATTGGGTGGTCAAAAGGGGTATAAGCACAATGAAAAGAGGATTCATGGGGAAGGAGCCCACTAGTTCAACCAGGCTCCATGAACATCCCCAAGTAGTAGCCATATTCACTAGGGCAAATTGTATGACATGTTTTGAGAAATTTCGAGGGTTTTATGAGGAAGTTGCTTAGGAATTTGCCCTTTCTTTAGTCCCTCACTCAAGAACCCATGCCACTGTCACTCTTAGAGGTCTTTCCATGGAAATCACCCCAGAATTTATCAGTAGGGTTACTACCCTTCCTCTTAGATTGCCTTGGAGCAAAGATGAAAAACCAATTGGATAGGCTACCAAGAAAAATTTCTTCCAAAACAATGAACATCCTGTAGAAGATAAAAATGGCATTAGAAGGACAAGCATACCCTACCCTTGGGATGAGGTTAGTTACCAAATCATCAAGTATGTTTCCTATGAAGGGAGGTATAGCATAGTCTATGGCTACCATTTCAAAATCCTTCATGAGCTGAGATATAGCATGGACACTACAACACCCAGAAACTCAGCATCCCCTATTTCCTCCTATAGTCCCTCCTAGACTCTAGCATTAAGTTCAAGGCAAGGAGTCCAGATCAACTAGCTCACCATGGGTTAATTAAAATTTTAGTGGAAGAAGCCCTCCATACATTCACAATCCCCATAGCATGGGAAATTTTCCGAAACATGACAGCAGAAGATGACATAAAGGCCCTCACCTATGATATCAGTCCTTCTGATAGTGAGGAGGAAGAGCAGCAAGGGGGAGAAGGGGAAGAAATTGAGGAACAAGAAGGGAAGAAGGAAGAAACCAAGACAGAGCAGGAAGAAACAAAACAAATAGAGACAGAGAAAAAGACAGGAGGAGGAGAAAGAGGGGCAGAAACGACAGAAGTGTCTCCTGAGACCCTAGAAAGAGAGGCAGCAGCTACTGTCACTTCCCTCAGCACCCCAATTAAACCAAAACAAAAGAGGAAGAGGTAGACCTCAATGTATTTCAAGGCTAGGAAGAGCACAAGGACCAAAATATGGAAACCCCAACCTTCTTCTAAAGTGCCTATTGTTATTGAAGATTCACCCTCTGCCCAAGGAAAGGAATCCCCTTCCAAGGAAACTATCACTGATGGAAGGGGAACTCCTAGATCTCCCACATGGAAGGAAAAATTAGAACTACAGGACTCAAAAATAGTTCTACAGGAGGCACAGGTTGTTCTACAAGAGACCTTGTCAAGACTACAGGAGACCGAAAAACTTGAAAAAAAGGATAGAAGGACAAACACAGGGGAAGGAGGAAGCAACAAAAGCACAAGAACCTGACCCCCAGCCTAGTCTTGGCTCTTACTACAATCTTCTTGAGGGGGGAAGAATCATTCCACAAAAAATTGCAATTCCACTATTCTTTGAGTTGGAGAAAGAAAGAATAAGGACCCATAGGTGGATGAAAATATCCAAATCCAAGGGAGTTGAGGATATTGGCCATGTGGAGAATCAACTCAGAGAAATGGGTAGAGAATTAAGTGTTGTTAGACATAGAGAAGCAATCACAAGAACTCACCTTGAAATGGAAAATGGATTTATAAGATGATAACTGCAAGAAAAAGAGACACAATTTTCATGCATGGCCAGCTTATCCATGGAGGCACTGCAATGTAGAACACCAGTAAAATCCTATGGATTATACCTCAAGGACCAATGGCTACAGTTTCAGATAAAGACTTTGGCACAAAGAGGCACAATGCCTTTTCAAGATTATAGACAATTTATGGACCTGTGTGACCAAAGTATAACAGAAGATAAGGCAAAAATGGTAGAATTTTACCTGCATAATATGGCGCTTATAGACATGAATGTGTGGGACCCCAATGCTAGGCTAGGGGACCTACAACTAATGGCCATAGCTTCTAGGATGAACCATGAGGAGTTAAGGGAAACTGAAGTAAAAAGGTTGATGATCAAAGAGCAAAATGAGCCACTAATGATCAGAGATGAGCCATCAGATCCCATGGCTCTCATCAGCACACACCAGCTCCTTGAAAATAATCCCCAAATTGCCCCTAAATATATCAATGATCAGGCTCAAGCCATTGCACATTTTTAGGATATAGAAAGGTTACTTGGGGATGACTGTATTCATGCTTGTATGAGGAGGTGGAACACCCTACCAAACAGCTTGCAGATCAGGGAGTATCACTCACCAACAAGGATGAAAGAGGCATTAAGGAGAGTGCCACTGTACAAGCGCTCCATGCAGAGTTTGAAGGACAATTGAATTGGCCTCAAATTGAGTCCCCCACTATTGCTAGGCATGTTAGAAGGCAGAAAATAGGAAGAAGAGCAACAGCAGTGGGAAGAGGTAGACAAAAAGGTAGGATTCTATGACAAAGAAGAGGATATCACATCAAAAGCATGGGATGTTAGGGAGGCCACCAAGGCCATCAAAGATGAGGAGATGGACTAAGTTTCTTAGAGGATGAGCAACACCTTCAGTCTGGGGGGTGATGATGAGCCCCATAAATGGGTATTATATGGGCTCATTTTGCCTCCTAACGTAATTAAATCAACCATTCTTTCAGCTTATTGCATTTTTTTTATTATATTTATGCTTATGGAGTGAGTTGGGTTACTTATGATGCCATGAGGTCTAATATGTGTTTAATGTAGATTTTTGTTGAATTTTGAAGACAAAGTCAAAGATTCAATGGACAATTGGTAGCAATAATTCGAAGTGGACAAATGAGAGGATTTATAGGAGGGAATCCCCCTCATTTATTACTCCCCACTTCAAATTCTCCTTCATGCAGATCAAAGCACAAACAGCCAAATCAATGCACTAGGAGGCAACCAAGTAAGTGGAGGATAACTTATGTTTATCTCGAGTTTTGGGAGCCAAGACTCCCTGATTTTAAGGAAGCTGTTAGGAGCTTCATTTGTATAAGTAGAGAGACCTAGGGCCTCACTAGGGTCGAATTTTTGTTGAATTTTTGTTGCAGTTTTGCTTTGCTCAACTTCGAGCTTACTTTTGGTGATAGTTTCATGTAATCCTATTACTATTTTGATAATAAAGATGAGATTATTCTTGAGCTAGCACTGAGTTACCTCAGAGGGCTGAAGCTCTTGGGTTAGGGCCCAATCTAAGCAGCCAACCTCCTCCTGTTTTTATTTATATGCTTTGTTTCAGTTTATGGATTATTTGTTGTTAGATGAATTTCTTTCTTGGTTAAGAATAGGTTTCTTTTGGTGATTTAGAAGGTTTTTTCAGTGATAGAAAGAAGATACAAAAGGCCAACAATAGTGCCTTGGCCTCCTTTCCTCCCTTTGGGACCATGAACTGAGGCCAAGACCCTCTTGTTGCCACAAAAACACAGATTTTCCTTCTCCATAGGATTTCTAGTGTTGTAGTTTGTTAGAAGGTTGATGCTTTGCTTTATATCTCTTTCACCAAGCTCATTTTTATCTTTACAATAAGTCTTTTTCCATGCTTTCTCTCATTATAGCATTTTTTAGCATTTCTTTCCATAACTCATAATGTAGATTAGCTTGATGCAAAATTCTATTTTTTGATGTACTTAATTTCCTTGCTTGCTTGATTTCATTGTTTGACTGTCAGTTCTTTTGTAGTAGATTTCTTCTCACAGCAGGTCAACCTATTAGCCATCACATTCTCTCCCTGATCTATGCCCTACAGGTCACCCAAAGTTCACCTCAAATCTGCCTTAGTTTTCTGTGTTTTTCCATAGGATTTCTTCCTCTCTCCCAACCATCTTTCCCTATCTTAGTGATCCTTGGTGAACCCTATACACCCTAGCACATCATCCCACCCTTCATCTACCCTTTCCACCCACTCTCACACCTTTAAAACCTTCAAACCTACTCTCAGCATCCTCCTGTAGACCTCTTGTAGACCTCCTGTAGATCCCCTGTGTCCCCCTGTAGATTTTCCTGTAGGCTTTCTTTTGAAGGCTAAGTGTGGGAAAAGCCTCCAGAAGGCCACCCGAGACCTCCTAGGACCCATCTACACCATCTTAAATCTCATTAAACCCTAAATTCACCCTTCAACACCACCTATTCGCTTCCACCTTCACACACAATAAAATACATGCATGTCAATTTCACCTAAAAATCCAAAAAGATGTTTTTTTTCTCATTTACTTCTAGAAATAGCTTGAATAGATGTTGTTTACTTCCTTGAGTAGGTAATGTCTTCATTTCATGATTTTCATAGTGCTCTCTACAAAAGTAGGATTAACTGGTTAAGTAGGGTTTGCTAGGTTTACTTTACATTTCAGTCTTTTTCCTTTCTGCAACTAGAGTAGCCTCTGTAGAGTAAGCTTTCCTTTCTTTCATCACACATAAAGCTTCTTCTGGAATCCATAGAAGTTGGCTTGAGCTCCTAGTGATCTTGGGCCAGTTGACCAAGTGATAGCCTGCAGTAAGAACTAGTACTTGTGCATACAACATCGTCGCTTCCAAGGTTGTTACGAACTACCGGGTTTATAAGAGTAAAGTAGGCAGCCCAGGAGTTGTAGCATTATTGCTGCAATACTGGTGCTCACCAATAACTGAGTCGGTCACCTTGTACACTGTGATACACCGAACACAACATTAGAGGAGATTGCCTGCCCGTACTTCTTAGTTTGTTGGGAGGTATTCTGCAGTTCACGGTTGCTTGGTAAACCTTTTTTCCTAGCTTACCCCTTTTTGTTTATTTCTTTTTTGTAATAAAATCAATTAGAAATTGTGGAGGAAAATCGACCCTTACCCCGTCATTTACAAAGAGTAGCTAGTAAACTGCCTTTACTGCCTGAAGCTACACCTATTTGGTCAAAGCAGTCTCATTTGACTGGATCTAGTACTTCACAAGCCTCTAGTTCTTCATCTGAATTACCAGAAACACCTATACCTATAAGTACCGAGACCCCAGTTACTCCTACAATTATAGGTACATTTGTTACTGAAGTGGAATCTCCACAATTACTTGAGGAAACTAGAACTGAATCTAGTGAAACGGTAACCCAAGTTGTTCAACAACAAGTTGATTCTCAATCCGAAGTTGTTCAACAAGAAATTACTTCTGAACCTGAATCTGTTCAACCAAAAGTTAATCCTGAACCTATCATTGTTCAATCAGAAGTTACTTCTAAACCAGAAGTTGTTGATTAAGCCCAACCTAAACTTGTTCTTTTACCAGAACATTTGGATCTCGAGGTTAAACAATCAGAAGTTGTTACCTTACCGAAATAATATCGACCTGTAAATCCTCAAACATCCATAACTGTCAAGAATTCCTCTTTACCTCAACAACAAATACCAAAAATCTATTACAAACTTGACGGTGAAATTCTTCCACCTGGTTTGATTTTGGTATAAGAGGAACCTGAGGTAGAATCACCTAGAACTCCATTCCATTTTGGAACTAGACTTTATCTGTATCCTCATACTCCTCATTTTACTACTCCTTTTGATCCTGATTACTTTCAGACACCCGTTGGTTTGTTAGGAAATTTATTTGGACATTTGACTATGGCAAAGTCAACATCCCAGACCGTACCATCTGTGATGGCTACGGCAGAATATTATGTCACAACCTCTTCAATGTTTACTATGACACCCGAGTCACATTTTTATGGTGTTCCATCCATCCCATCGGGTTACCAATCTTTATCGAGAACCATGATATAGGATAAAATGCATGGTGTATGTGTTATAGACATTTTTGTGCCTAACAGTATGAAGCATGAAATGTCAATAATCTAAGGGATCCAAAGTCCCTAAACATGTTGTTCCTACCCCTAGAGGAACAAGGTCAGCAAACCACAGCACTGAATATCAGTTCTCCACCTGAAAACACTCAAAAACAAGCTAATTCTGGATCATGTCAACTGCTCCACTGAGCATCTGCGCTGAATGTCAACTGCTCCACTCTGTACCTGCGCTGAATGTCAACTGTAAAGAAGGCTACCTACGCTGGGCGAGTTTGGCCAAGTGGCACAGTCATTCCTCAAGGTGTCAATGCCCAGGAAGCTTCCAAAATGACACTTGGATCAGGGAATTCGCCTAGTGATGAGTAAGAGGGTCTAGATCTCCAAGTGGAAGCAAGAACCTCCAAGTGGACTCAAGAACTGAAGAATAACTGAAGTGGGAGAGGACACTAGTCAGCTTCATGCCAGCCTCAAGCTGACTCATCCTTTCTCCAAAACTCCTATATATAGAGCTCTCTCATGAGGTCTAGGGAGGCTGGAATCTTGTGAATGTAAGGAAGTGCTGTTGGTTTGAGTATAGAACTATTGGGTGATTTGCTTGAAGGAGGTGAAGAGGAGATTTCTTTCTGCTGGGAGGCGATGCTGGATTGGCCCTTTTATGGTTGTATCACTTCCTGAACTTTACTTCTTCCATTAATAAAGCATTTGAGGTTCTTCTATATGCATGTGTCTCAATGGTGTATTGTTATACTTGCATATTTGATTTATTCTAATCCTTGAATCAATTATGAATGTATGCTTCTTGTAGTTTCCCTCTCTTGTGATTTTGCAGGATCTTGGTGTAGCTGGGCCAGTGAAAGAGCAAGGAACTGGGAGCAAGCAGCAAAGAGAGAAGATTGGATCAATCATTAGCGGAAGACATCGGTTAGTGGATCTCTTCCTCCCCTCTCTTACATCTCATAAAGAAGTAATCTCAAATAGCTTTGCTTTGATTGTTGCTGAGGTACTATCACCCTTAGAGTGGGATAGGGTCATTCCGTATTGGATACTTTTCCCAACAACAAATTGGCGACTCCGCTGGGGATCATATCTTGTTGGTTGTTTGTGTTTTTTCTATTCATTTCATAAACACAGGGAGTACCGAATCGAACTGCATTTGGATCTCTCAAATGCAAAGTAGAGGGCAGCTACTCTAGCTCAGTTTCTGGGCATGTTTATGATTTGAAGAGCTGATTCACAAGGACTCTAAATAGCTCTTAGTGATAGCTTTTCATCCTCCTTTTCATCCCTTAGTGTGTACTTGACTGATAGCTTCTGATTTGGCCAAAAACTGTGAATTTTTGAGCAATCTGTGACCCGGAAACTGAGAAAAACGAAAGTTTGAATCTTCAGTGCAGGCACTGTGAAGGCAGTCTGCATTTCAGCGCAGTTCCCGAAGGGGCTACCTGCGCTGAAGGTCAAACTGCCAGTGTACTACCTGCGCTGAACCAGTTTTGCCTAGTGCTACTGGGGTTCCCTCCTGTTTATTGCCCTGTTTTCACCCTTGTTTTTGCAGCCTGTTACCAGTCAATGTACCTATCTGAAACCAACTTTCCTTGCCACTATTCCGCCTCGGTTGTATAAAGAAACTGTGTTTGTTCTTTGTGTATTTCTTGTATCATTTGCAGTTTCCCATAACGAAAGTGAACTAGTCTTGTTGTGGCCTCTTAGATCTAGACCTGTGATAAGTGTCGTTTTGATCTTAAGAGTTAGTTTGTTTGTTGTTCATAGCTGATTGAGCTTTTGCTTTCGTCATATGGTTTGAATTTATATATTTCTAGTGTCGAAACAAGTAAATCTTAAGGTGTCTTTTGATTTTGGACAAGCTTGTTTGCTTTCACTTGAAATTGAATTCAAAGTTATACAACAGCTTTCTTCTTGTATTACATCAACATTAAGAAAGAGAAAAGAAATACTTGCATTGTGCATGTGCATTATGACAGTTTGCATGTTGATTTAGGAAAAAGTGCATTAGTGTGTGCTCTATGATCTGTGTGAAAAGATGATGTCTTTCTTTTCCCTCAGTAGTTAAGATTTTCAAAGTTGAAAGATTGAAAAGCTTGCTTATCATCTTAGACTGCATTTAGGAGTGTTACTATACATCTCGTGGTGAACCTTGAAAGGCAAACTTTAAAAAGATCAACTTAAAATATATTGAATGAACGTAACAACGCTTTGAAACATAACGCAAACACATAGAGGTCTAAGCTAGAGACGTGTTCCGGCGTCGTTAAACATAGTGACTGTCGATCTCGAAGAAGGTGGGTGATTCCTCCTGAGAGTCGGTGGCACTAATACGGACTTGTGCTCCCACGTACCGTCGCGTATATATTGGGAGACCCCTATAGGCATATATCTTTTATCCATAGGAAGCTGTGTCGGCCACCCTACTGATCACAATGCAGTGAACACAGCATTCACGAAGATCGACCACCTGTACCATAAAACGTATTCTGTGGTTTTGCGAAAGGTTTGGCACACCCTCTGCCTAGATCTCCAGAGCAGTTTCTTTTGGCCTTTTTCAAACTCTATAACTGAAAAAGTCCATCTGAGCATTTGTCACTTCGGGCTCGTTAAAACATCGAAGGAGACTAGAGTCATCTTTAGCTTTTTCTCGACTCTTAAAAAGTGAAAAAGCAAGTTGTGTCTAAAAGCTTCTAATAAAATTCATTCAATTCGGAAACACAAATTTCCCCTTTTAATATTTTGGTTGATCGAGTAATCTGCAATAGTGGAAGAAAGTCAATTGAAACCCCGTCGTTCGCGGAGGCTTACGAGTCAACCGTCTTTGTCTCCGGAATCGAAAACAGTACGGACAAAGCGAACTCGTTTAACCGGTTCAAAATCTCCTTTAAAAGTTAGAACAAGTGTTCCAACTACATCTGAGGTTCCGGTTACTCCAAGCATTTCTGGAAACCCTGCCTCTATAGAAGAAGTTCAACAGCCACAGAAGGACAGTAATACTGATCCTAGTCTGGGGGCAGATACTTGTATAACTGAACCAGTTCCATCTGTAACCGGTCCAGAGAGTTTTGTTCCTCAAACAACTGTCGCTGTCGAAACAACCACTTCTTCGGCACCAGAAATATTTTACGGACCTGACGGTCTTCCTCTTCCGCCGGGTTTGATTGCGATAGAGGAAATTGCAGAGGATCCGCAAGCAAGTACTCCAACTCATTTTGGAGTCGGGGTCAATCTATTTCCTTCATCAGAAGTTAATCCACCACAAGTGGAAGTTCCTGTAGAATCGCTAGGCAATCTATTGGATAGACTTAAAATGTCTGAACAACCGTCATCATCTAGGACTGTGTCAAATGACACAGCAACAGCAGAAGCCCCTGCCGTCACTCCGACGATGTTTGCCGGCATACCAGCTATCCCGACTAGCTCTCAACCGCTAGAAGGAGTCCACCAAGGGACTATTTCGACAGTGTGGTCTGTTCCAATTTGTTCATCCGGAGTAATACCCGGCAACTCTTATGTTGAGACTCGACAGATTGATCCTCATGGAGGTCAATTTGGGCCATCTAGTCCTCAAGGACTAACAATCCCTCTGAGTTCCGGATTGCTACCGTATGGGGGGCAGTATGCCCTTTCATTACCTCCTCCAGGAGGATATCCATACGGCAGTTCTCAACAGTATTCAGGTTATACTGGAATTGCATCAAGTAGTTGGGTACCTATGCTACCTCAACAACCAAGGGTTGTATATTCTATGCAACAGTGTGTACCTATGACGAACATCCCAACCACACTGGCTATTGTAACAGTGTCACAAGTTCAAGCGATACCTGTTGCATGTCAACCTCAGATTTCTCAGGTTGTAATGCAACAGCCACTTGACCATGGGTCACAACCACAATCGCCAACTGGTGGGGCGACACAAGTACAAACGGGTACAATTACCCCACACCTCGGTCCAATGGTTAGCATGGCACAACAAAACATGGCTTCACAACCATGGCTTGTGCAATACCAACAACCGCAATTCCAGCAAGTATACCAAGGTTCTGAGCAGCAGATCTTTGTGAATAGTGGACAACCGTATATCCAAAACGGTCAAAATAAACCACTTTACAGTGGCCAAGTCCACCAACCGTATCAGTCATACCAACATCAATTACATTATGCTGGTATGCAAAGGCCCACTGCTCAAGCGATTCCATCGTACCCTGGTTATTCTTCGCCTAACCTGAATCAACAGTTACCATTCGTGGCGACTTTAGAGTTACTCGATCTACACCGGTTAACCAACGATCTGATTGCTTATGCCCCTTGGTGGCCAGCGATTCCTCATAAACTTCCATCTGACATTCCTAAATTCAATGGAAATCCAGGTGAAGACCCATCGAATCACGTGATGACTTTTCATCTGTGGTGTTCGTCGAACACCCTAAACGACGATTCAATAAGGCTTCGCCTTTTTCAGAGGACATTGACAGGTCCAGCGGCTAAATGGTATATTGAATTGCCAAGAGCCTCTTTCGACAATTTTAGTTCCCTAGCCACGACTTTCTTAACCCATTTTCAAATACCGATAAGGAATGAAACGGGAACAGAAATATTAACCAACTTCAAGCAGACAACTGCCACCCATATATCTGATCATATACATGAGTGGCGTCGTCGTCGTAGGATGGTGAAAACATACGTTCCCGATCAGCTATTAGCTGAATGGTTTATAAAGTCGTTACTTCCGGCTATTACGGAATATGTGGCCAAAGGGGGAGTCGTAACAGAGGAGCAAGTTATTGCTCGTGCACAGTATTTGGACTTAGTTTATACTCAGTCCGGCACGCTCTACGACAAAATACCCGACGCCCCTAGACCAGAATTTTCAATTCCTCCTCCTCCTAAATCAAATAGTGACTTTCACGCCGGTGATGGTGTGATTAGCACGGCAAACGCGAAATCGATAAAGGCCTCGTCAAAGAAAGCCCGTAAGAATTCGGATCAAAATGCAAAAGAAGAAATTCTTGCTTCGGAAGTGAATGCCGTATCAGCTGATAAAGGCAAAGAAACCAATCAACCAGGAAGCAAGAAGAAGCAAAACAGAGAGAAGAAGAAGAAACAGGGTGAGTCATCTCCTGGAAAGAATCCTTCGAACTCTCCCAGGAAAGGAAAACCAAAAAGTCCATGTTTTATATGTGACGAGGATCATTGGACAGTAGACTGTCCGTACAAAGATGAGATAAAAAGATTCTTTAAGAGTCCGAAAAATCCAGCTGTGTTGACTGATCCGTTTCCCAATCCAGGTCAAAATCTGGTTGATAGCGGAAATGCTTCCCCATGCCAGGTGCTAATGTTGTCGACTTCCAAGCAACAGAATGATGCTTTGATTTCGACAAGGAACAAAGATTGCGGAAATCCGCAGTTGTCAAACAGCAAGGGAAAAGATCAACCGAGCAGTTCGACGACAACTTCGGCAGAAGTTGTGCCACCATTCATTACAGGAAGCATTCCAAAGATCCATAGAAGCAATCATCCTCTCCAAAATATCGGAGTCATTTTCCTAAAAGACCCTGCTTTAATGGGTACTTTTGCCTTACCGCCTCCGAATAATTTGGCAGAAATGGCCACAGTGGAATATGAAACCTTCTATTTTTAATGGATCTAAAGCTTTGAGGATAGTTCCTATCTCATGTCAACCTCGTTAAAAAATGAAATTAGGAGTCAAGAGGATAGTTCTTTACTGTGTCAACCTCATTTAAAAAATGAAACAGCCCCTTGAAATCTAGGGGGCGTGCGCTTCGTTTGCATTATTATGCTGGGGGCACGTAAGATTCGAGCAGTTTTACCGCGGAATTTATGCTCGTTAAAAAATAGAAAAGCGAGATCCAAGCAGTTTTAATACATAGTTCATGCTCGTTAAAAAATAAACATAAGATTGAGCAAGAGTTTCCTCCAGAGTTTAAGCTCATTAAAAAATGAACCTATTCCGGTAAATAACCATTGTGATCGTAAATTTATTAGCCATAAAAAGCCTTGGTCGTGTTTGCACCTGCCACCTCCATTCCATTTGGCCGATCGTTCACCTCCATATGATTGTTTACCTATTTTGAGGAACAGTTGCGAAGAGTGATTTCACCTAGCCATCCTTGTGGCACTGTCGTGATTGGAAAATTCCAACCTGTACCTGGAATCTGCTGCTATCCCTGTTTATCACTCGTTCCTCAAAAGACGAGTCTTCTTTGAGCTCTTTTCAACTGACTCGTAAAATATGAAAAGTTTGCCGAGTTTTGGCCTTCCAGCTCGTTAAAGTGACCGGAAGAGCTATCCCTCCTCTAGATTTTAATCTTTTTGGACCTGAGGGATTATTACACAAAAGGGTCGAGCGCTTGTTTTATTCGGCTCGTTAAAATTATCGAAAACTCATCCCTTCTGTATTGTTTTATACTTTTTCGGACTTAAGGGATTAGATGACGAAAAAGGAATTTTGGAGTTAACTTTATGTACCTTTTCAGACTCCCTAAAAATGAAAAGGACCGAGTTTTCCTTGTCGTTAGACTCGTTAAAATGATTAAATAGCGACAAACTTGTCTTTAGACGAGAACGAGTTTCCCTATCGCTAGGCTCGTTAAAACATAGCGATGGGCTTGCCCGAAGGGCAGGTTATAGAACAAGCATATGTTATCCTCCTCAAGCTTGACAAAAATAAAGAGGTACTGGTCAGAAATGACTGGGGAAAAATTGGGAGAATCTCGAAGCTTTAATGGTAGCAAGTTGCTCTTGAACATGACACTTTTCCTCCGTATCACATCGGGTTGGGTTGTTTCATTCACTGGTCTCATCACCATGGTCTTCGCCAAACCATCCACATTTGGAGTAATGCTACCGATCCATCGCATCAGTGTCGTTATATGTTCAAGAGATGTTGTTCAGAAAGAGTCAACCGTGTCCCATCCACTGCCATACATTATCCTTCATCCACCCATGATCGCCACCCTGAATCATATTTCACAGATTGTTTTCACCTCCACTAAAATCATTAGCTCCGTTCCGTGTCACTGATGTGGGATTCATTAAGGCCCTCCTTTGACGGATCGCTTCTTGTCGACTTCAGCTCATTATCCAAGAAGTTGATCTAGGAACACCCCCCTCAGTACTTTGAAGCTTGCATGCCTCAATGGCAAGTTTCTCACTTCCGGCGACAGGTATACATCAATGACCTTCGACCAGAAGATTTTGCGTGGTGTTCGACGCCAAGTCCTATATTCACACCACGTGAATTGTACTGCAGTACCTTGAGGGTCATTATCATTATCGGTGATTCCTCTCGCGCTTGTTAACGGTTTACATTATTGACCGGTAATCAAGCGATGTCTTTCCATGTTCGACTTCAGCGCAATTCTCACATGGATCGACTTGTACTTAGAGTGAAGATCGAACGAGTTTGAAGACCGGGGATCTAGTTTCATCCATCCGGGCTGCGATATATATTCAGGAAACATAAAGACATTTGACATGTACATCATTGCAGCAGATGATCATCCTACTCAAAGGATGATAATTTCAGCAGAGAATTATCAGTCTACCATCAGACGGTCGTCTGTTCTATGTACCAAAATGAATTTATAAAGCTGAGCATGGGAATGCCCGCCTCAGCTAGATCATGAAAGCAAAATGAAAAAATAATGTATTGTATTGTATTTTATTACAGGTCACCTCTCAGCGATTGAATGAACTTCGGATCCTCCTGATAAAGCATTTCACACGATAAACGACCTCATACTTTAGGGGGCAACTGTTATAGACATTTTTGTGCCTAACAGCATTAAGCATGAAATGTCAATAATCTAAGGGATCCAAAGTCCCTAAACATGTTGTTCCTACCCCTATAGGAACAAGGTCAGCAAACCACAGCACTGAATATCAGTTCTCCACCTGAAAACACTCAAAAACAAGCTAATTCTGGATCATGTCAACTGCTCCACTGAGCATCTGCGCTGAATGTCAACTGCTCCACTCTGTACCTGCGCTGAATGTCAACTGTAAAGAAGGCTACCTGCACTGGGCGAGTTTGGCCAAGTGGCACAGTCATTCCTCAAGGTGTCAATGCCCAGGAAGCTTCCAAAATGACACTTGGATCAGGGAATTCGCCTAGTGATGAGTAAGAGGGTCTAGATCTCCAAGTGGAAGAAACAACCTCCAAGTGGACTCAAGAACTGAAGAATAACTGAAGTGGGAGAGGACACTAGTCAGCTTCATGCCAGCCTCAAGCTGACTCATCCTTTCTCCAAAACTCCTATATATAGAGCTCTCTCATGAGGTCTAGGGAGGTTGGAATCTTGTGAATGTAAGGAAGTGCTGTTGGTTTGAGTATAGAACTATTGGGTGATTTGCTTGAAGGAGGTGAAGATGAGATTTCTTTCTGCTGGGAGGTGATGCTGGATTGGGCCTTTTATGGTTGTATCACTTCCTGAACTTTACTTCTTCCATTAATAAAGCATTTGAGGTTCTTCTATATGCATGTGTCTCAATGGTGTATTGTTATACTTGTATATTTGATTTATTCTAATCCTTGAATCAATTATGAATGTATGCTTCTTGTAGTTTCCCTCTCTTGTGATTTTGCAGGATCTTGGTGTAGCTGGGCCAGTGAAAGAGCAAGGAACTGGGAGCAAGCAGCAAAGAGAGAAGATTGGATCAATCATTGTTGGAAGACATCGGTTAGTGGATCTCTTCCTCCCCTCTCTTACATCTCATAAAGAATTAATCTCAAATAGCTTTGCTTTGATTGTTGTTGAGGTACTATCACCCTTAGAGTGGGATAGGGTCATTCCGTATTGGATACTTTTCCCAACAACAGTATGGAGAATGAAGATACCCTCAAAGGTCTTCCTAGGACCTTCAACAGACTATAAGATTATCTGAAATAGTCACAAAGTTACATGCATGTTCATAAACATTAACTAACTATCAAAGTAGGAGAAATAGATTACCTCAAGCCTCCATGTAGATTTTCTGGAGAGAGCAATGTAGATAGGACGAAATCCCCTAAGCCGGCTCTAGATCAAGTCCTACACATAGAAGAGACAAGCATAATCACAGCATACAACTCTGATAACTAATACATGAATACATAAAAGAACGTCTAGTTACACATAACTAAGCTACTCATGCTAAAAGGTATTGGACAAACAACTAAATGAATGACAGTACCAACACCACGGAGTAGATAGTATAACTCCAATTCTATATTAATGTTGGAAGAGTGATTACAACCATCTATCGTATCAGCCTTCCCTTACCCCTCCAGCTTCTCTCTCTCTCTCCCTTCTTGCCAACTTCTTATCATTTGAGACAATGCTCAACACTCAAGTATGCTATCCTTTCAAATGCTCTGACCTCTATCACCATAGCCCTAGCTTTGCATATGTAGCAATTGAGTTAGGGTTGCCATGTTCCTCCTTGAGTTCCCTAGGGCAAAAGCAATGAACTTGCCATAATTTTCAGCTCTTTCCCATTTGCCTCCTTCATTAGGATTAGAAATCCTCCAAATAGGTCAAATCTGGATGTTTCCCTGCTTTTCTTGAGTAAATCTAGGAAAAAATATCTAGATATTTATGAGCCAATTCATTCCTTTGACCCTTAGAACTTCACTAGGATCCACTAACGTTTTTCCCAAACTAGTAACCTGAGTTATTTGGGTCACTAACACACCCTTAGGCTTGCAGAGAATCTTTATAAAGCAGGTTGTCAGTGCATAGCTAGCATTAGTGTGTAATCAAGGCATGTGATCTTGGTCTTTGCTTCAGCTATCATGTCTTTCCCCTCTGAGTTGATGAGGAGGTCAATTTGTTGTATAACAGATTCCCCCTAAAGTATGAGATAAGATGGTGTGATGATGGCCAAAATACTTAACTTAAATGTAATTTTCCTTCAAAAAGAGAGAGAGGATTGGAGCTTTGGGTGGTACGGGAAACCTGATACAACACATATATATAACTACTAAAATCATGTCCTGAGTCAGGAATTCCCATGCTCAATGGCTATATCAGAGTGATTTTCTCCAAAGAGATATGACGATGTTGGCCACTGATAAGCACAATGCAGATCTGGTGTCATAATATAATCATCCTGATAAGCTATCTCCAAAAAACAATATACGCAACTTGGAGAGGAAACAAGGCTAAGTGATGCAAGCCTCTACCCAAGGTCTTGATTTCTGCTTCACCGAACAATATAGATCGATACATGTGAATATATGTGTTGATGTCAAACATGCACAAAATCATCTGATTACTAGTGAATAATGGAGACCATTAATAGACACGAGGAAGGCCACCAATAAAGGTGATGGTCCCCAAGATGCACAGTACAATCTAATGAGTGTGGAAGATGTTTTTGTCGTGGAACACCCGTAGAATCTGTTGACACCTAATCCGAAACGGATGGGTGAACTGGACAGTCATCTAGAAGATGAACTGATCCGTTTTATTTTTGTATATAAACATAAGCTAACTAATGAATAATATCAATCAGTTTTGTCTCTCGTTCAATGTGGAGTTACCTTGGCCTGACATGGTATCAGAGCACAGGTCCCAAAATAGGTTGTAACTCCTGCCCTGAGCACTGTGCTGCTCTGTCCTGCGCCCCTCTGTCCTGTCTGTCCTGCGCTGCTCTGCCTCTGGCCTGGCGCAGAAAGAATCAATGTCTGGCCATGCCAGAACGTTTCATTCTCTGTGCATCTGACTGTGTGAAATTTCGTTTTTTTTCCATACGCCCAGGTCTTGCTGTTGTTTTGTCTACTAAGTGCAAAGAAAGCGTAATGTATCCCTCTTGAAACCATGAGTCTTATTACCGTAACAGTCATGAACTCAAGCCGGTTTACTCTGCGGAGGAATTTCGTTTCTGTCGTCGGCGCTTACAGTCATTAGAATTCCAGAATTCCTACCTTCTCTTCATCTACAGTCCTCTCTTTTCGCTTTGATTATACAATAGCTTTGTTTCCTACTAATATTTTATTCACATAGTCCGATGCATGTTGCTCAATGTTTCTAGTCCAGTTCCTAATGTTGTTGAAAGACGATTCGTCAGTCACATCATAAACCAGAAGAATGCCCATTGCACCACGATAGTATGTTGTTGCAATAGTGCGGAAATGCTCTTGACCAGCTGTGTCCCAAATCTGCAATTTGATACGCTTCCCATCAAGCTCAATAGTCCTAATCTTAAAGTCGATCCCTATGGTAGTTATGAAACTGGTGGTGAAAGAGTCATCTGAAAAACGGAGGAGGAGACAACGTTTACCCACACCTACTGCCAACATCAAATTGAAAGCCGGTGAATGCTAAGGATTGGGTCGGGAATCAGGACCAGGTGCGTCAACACGATTTCACAACGAGAATTGAGGCCAAACGTTCAGAGATTCGGGCAGAAATTTCAGGAATGGGACTGCCCTTCCTATCTTCTCGTTCTACTTCAGCGTTTTGAATGATGTGCCCGCTGCCGCTACTTGCGCCTTCCCCAAGATTTCGTGGTTTGTGGCTTTTGTTGTTGTAAGCCTGCTCCGGTTTTGGGTATGTCTGGCTTAAATATTTTACGGCTTAGTTATGTTTGTATGGTTCTCTACTGTAATGTGAGGTACTGAATGAACTATTTATCCGTAGACTTTCTATGAGTGATCCCGAGCCATAGAATTATGTATTGAGACCCATGCCGAGGTTTATATAAATTGTATTGAGACCGATGCAGAGCCGGGCTTTGAGCATTGATCTTTAAACTAGTTCTTTGACAGGGTTCGGTTTAATCTCTGTTATTAATGACTGTAATGCCGTGCGCTAATAACGCTGGTGATCGCAATTTGATGATTGTACACAACTTGCCTGTGCTACAAAATGAAAAGTGGCACTACCGTGGTTTTTTATTGTAAGAATCACTGCTTTTTATTGTAAAAATGCGTAAAGAATGACTGCGTTTTTAGAACTGCTCCTATTCGAACCATTTTCCATTACTGACAATCAAAGACTCGCAGAACGCAAGAGCCTCAAAATTCGCGAAGACTGCTAGGACTTCAGTATTATGCAGTTGATTTTTTGACTTTGTATGGTGTTTTTTTTGTATAAGGTGGAGATGCGTTTTTTTTGTATAATGGTTGAGCAGTTTTGTTGAATTCAAAGCAGTTTGTTGAATTCAAAGCAGTTTGAGATGCGTTTTTTTATAGTGGCTGAGCAGTTTGTTGAAATCAAAGCAGTTTGTTGAATTGATATATGCAGTTTATATTATTCAAAGCATTGTTGTGTTTCCAGAAGAAAATAAAGTGCATAAGGCTGTGGCATAAGAATTTTTTTTCTAGCAGAAGTCTTTTATCAACAGAAGTTTTTTTTTAGCAGAGATATTTTGTTACAGTATGCATTCAAGAGAAAGAAGAAGATATTTCAGAGGCAGGGGGGGCAGACACCCTCAAGAAGAAAAGGCAGACTTACATTGCATTCGCTGCAAACAAAATGGATCTCATGATGCTTCTACATGCAAGCTACCATGGGAAAAGATTGAGCAGAGAAGAAATCAGCAGAAAGGTAAAACTGATGACACAGACAAAGGTAAAGCACCTGAATCCGCTCACTATATTGAGGCACAATGTAACATTGGAGTAAATGAAGATCTGTTTAATGCTTCACTTACTTCTTCGAAAAATGACTGGTTGCTTGATTCAGGAGCAACCTGTCATATGACTCATAGAAAAGATTTTTTTGAAGATTTCATTGATAATGTTGATGGAGCAGTATACTTTGCAAATCAGTCAAAAATCAAGCCATCAGGGCTTGGCACAGTCAGGCTTAAACTGTCTGGTCTTCCAGACTTTCTTCTGGATCATGTTCTATATCTCCCACAGCTCAAGAGAAACTTGTTGTCCCTAGTCCACATCCGCCAGCAAGGTCACTCCATTCATATGTTTGATGGAAAGCTTGAGGTAAGAAAGGCATCTGACCATTCACTTGTCATGAGGGGTATAGAAGAAGAAAGACTTCTTAAACTGCAAGGAACCTCTGCTCATGCACAACATTTTTCATATATTTCTCATCATGATGAAGGTACACTTCCATCAAGTTTATTATGGCATGCTAGATTTGGATATTTAAACTATGATAGTCTCCGCTTGTTGAAGAAAAATGGTGTTGCTGGTTTGCCTACAATTCCTAGAAAACATAAACAATGTGATGCTTGCATTCTAGGAAAGCATAGCAAACAGTCTTTTCATGATTCACTTTCAAGAGCACATAGGAAGCTTGAACTTATTCATTCATATTTATGTGGTCCAATGCTTGTTCCTTCTGCAAATGGAAATAAGTATATCATGACATTTATTGATGATTACACCAGAATGTGTTGGGTTTATTTATTGAAGAACAAATCTGATGCTTTTCAAACATTCAAGAATTTTCATAAGTGGATTGAAAATGATGCACAATCTCATATTGGGTCTATTCGCACTGATAATGGAAAAGAATATACATCAAATGAATTTGAACACTATCTTCGCCAACATGGGATTAAACATCAAACAATTTATGCCTTATAATCCTCAACAGAATGGTGTAGCTGAAAGAATGAACAGAACAATTTTGAATATGGTACGATCCATGCTTTTCTTCAAAAATGTAAAGACAATGTTTTGGGCTGATGTTGTTCTATGTGCTGCATATATAAAGAATAGATGTCCATCTAGTGCTATAAGAAACAAGACTCCTTATGAATTGTGGTATGGACATGTTCCTTCAGTAAAACATCTCAGGATTTTTGGTTCCACCTGTTATGCTTTAATACCAAAGGTACATAGAAACAAACTTGGTGCTAGAAGTCGTAAGTGTATCTTCCTGGGGTATTCAAACACATCTAAAGCATACCGCCTCTATGATGAAGTAAATAAAAAGTTTGTTTTATCTAGAGATGTCATTTTTCTTGAATCATCCAAATCTGACAGTGTTGTTGAGCGGCAACTTGATCGCTTGGATAGATTCACAAAACCGAAATCATTCCAAGAGTTTGATAATCAGATTCCACATCTTGAAGGGGGGATTCCTATACTAGATCAACATGTGGAATCTTCTTTTGAAGAACAATCTCCCCTGCATGACACTCCAACAACGGATGATGCTTTAAGTGATGTAATTGATAGAATTGGGAGACTCAATCTTGATTCAGACCCAACTCAATCAATAGAACAGCCTGGACCATCTCAGAAAGGTCCCCCAAAGTGGCTGATAAAGACACTTGAAAGTGTTCATCCTGATGAAATTGGAAAAACAAGAACCAGAAATACAAACCGACAAGATGGAGGTGATGTAGATAATTCTAATTCACCTGTTGATATGGATGTTACTTATGATTGTGAATTGAACTTGTCTACAGATTTTGAACCAACTTCCTTCAAAGAAGCTGCTTCTCATGATGAATGGAAAGAAGCGATGCAGAAGGAGTATGATGCCCTCATAAAGAATGGCACTTGGAATCTGGTTGATCCTCCATTTGGAACCAAACCAATTGGCTGCAAGTGGGTCTACAAGAACAAGTACAAAGCTGATGGCTCACTTGACAAGCACAAAGCTAGGCTTGTGGCAAAAGGTTTTGCACAGAAGGAAGGGGTCGATTATGAGGAAACTTTTGCTCCCACAGCAAAATGGGCCACCATCCGGACACTCTTTGCACTAGCTGCTCAGAACGGTTGGAAAGTCCATCAAATGGATGTAAAAACTGCATTCTTGAATGGAGATCTAAAAGAGAATGTTTTTATGTCCCAGCCTGAAGGATTTGCTGTGAAAGGACATGAACACAAAGTATGCAAACTTGTGAAGTCCTTGTATGGCCTCAAACAAGCACCACGAGCCTGGTATGAAAAACTAACTGAGCATCTTCTGAAACTCAACTTCAAACATTTTGATCTTGATGATGCAACCTTATTTGTCAAGAAAGTTGGCAAAACAGTTGTATATCTTGTGGTATATGTAGATGATCTTTTAATGACAGGGAACAATGAAAGCTATATTGCATCCATAAAGAAAGAATTAGGAAAAATTTTTGAAATGACTGATTTGGGCTATGTTCATTACTATCTTGGCATTGAAGTAACTCAACATCCAAAGTCCATATTTCTTTCTCAAAAGAAATACATTGGAGATTTGTTAAACAGATTTGGCATGACAGAGTGCAATCCCCTTTCTACTCCAATGGAACAAAACTTGAAGCTCACATCTATTGAAGGAAAGGAGTTTGAGGATGCAACAAAGTATAGACAGCTTGTAGGAAGTCTCATCTACCTCACTACTACCAGACCAGACATTTCATTTGCTGTTGGAATCCTCTCCAGGTTTATGCAAAAGCCTTGTGAGGGACATTGGTCTGCTGCAAAAAGAGTTCTAAGGTACTTGAAGGGAACTCAAGACCTTGGAATCAAGTATACACAGGTGGACGACTTCAACTTGATTGGATACTCTGATTCAGACTTTGATGGAGACAAAGAAACTGGGGTATCTACTTCAGGATATGCTATGAGTCTTGGATCAGGAGCTGTCTCCTGGAGATCACGCAAACAATCACTACCAGCAGATTCCACAACAGAAGCAGAATACGTGGCAGCAGCTGAAGCAACGAAAGAAATTGTGTGGCTCAGGAAAATTCTTGAAGATTTGCAAGTAAAACAAATACAATCTACTCCACTCATGATTGATAACACATCTGCAATAAAGTTGGCCAAGAACCCAAAGTTCCATGATCGCACTAAGCACATCAATACTAAATATCATCTGATCCGACATCATGTTGAGGCCAAAACAATCCATCTCCATCATTGTTCCACAAACGAGCAAATTGCAGACATCTTCACCAAAGCGCTTGGAAGAGAAAAGCTTGAAAGATTCAGAACGATGCTTGGACTCACCAACATCCCTTCAGATTAAGGGGGGAATGTTGACACCTAATCCGAAACGGATGGGTGAACTGGACAGTCATCTAGAAGATGAACTGATCCGTTTTATTTTTGTATATAAACATAAGCTAACTAATGAATAATATCAATCAGTTTTGTCTCTCGTTCAATGTGGAGTTACCCTGGCCTGACAGAATCGCTTAACCAGGAGCCAATAATGAGAACCCCTAATCAAACATAAGGTAACCTACCACTAATGTCTGCAAGTACCAAGGCACTGAATGTGTTTCTGGGTTGTCTTCCTAGATAGAGTGTCGAAGTCGATAGGAAGATACCTGTCGAAAGGTAGGCAATAATGTTTGAGGAATCTTTTGAGCATTGGGTCTAAACAACAGAGGGAATGATGAAAGGATATGCTTGATGGGTTGATGGAGGAAACAAAAGGTTAACCCTTGAACAATAGAAGGCATGACAATGGTTTTAACCATGCAACACTAGACTTATCCAAAGAGTGTTAAGATACAGAGATGCAAGAACATCAAGTTATATAGGCTAAAACACATAGGATGGTAGGATTCATATTGAGAGGTCGTCACAAGGAAGGTTTATCTGAGGGAGTGCCATGTTCAATGGAACGACTCCTGCTAAACCGTGCTTTCTAATACTCAATGCAGTTGTATTGTCCACTTTCCCCATCAGATTAGTTTATTGAGTCCAGACGGGTAAACTCATCGATCTTTTCATGTTTTAAGAGTCTGAAAAGGACCACAAAAAGAATGACTCTATATATCTTGTTTGTGTAATTTAATGAGTCCAGATGAGACAACTCGGTGGTTTTTTGATACTTAGAGAGTCTCAAAAGATCGTAAAGAACGACTCCATGGTGGTCCCTTCGTCATAGTTGTTAACGAGGTGCGACAAAAGGTTAATAGTATACCTGGATCGGTTAATTTTCCATGAGTTAATCCATTGAATCTGGATAAAGAGAAACCTATGTTCAATGGATGTTGACCTCATTTTGTTACGAGTACGAGGAGATGGACTAAACTTTTTTTTCGTCGTAAATTTTTAATGAGTCACGCAACAACAAACTCAATACCTTCATCAAATTTTAACAAGTCAAATGAAGAAAACTCAAGGTATCTTTTTCAATTTAGTGAGCCAGAAAAAAGAGGTAAAATAACTACTCATTCCTCCTTCGTAGATTTAACGAGCCCAAAGGAGGGGAAACTCTTAGGGATTTTTTGATTTAAGAGCGAGAAATGGTCCCAAAAAAGAAAGTGCTCTTGTTGCTGCCGTAGATTTTTAACGAGCCCGGTGACAAAAACTTGGGATTTTTCAGTTTAACAAGCAAGAAAAGTACCTAAAAGAAAGCTCGGGTCATCTTTATAAATATTTAATGAGCCTAAAGACAAAACTCAGATTTTTTCAGTTTAATGAGCGAGAAAAAAGTGCCTAAAAAGAATTATCTAAAGGTCTTTTTTAGTTTAATGAGCTAGAAAAAAATTGAAAAATAATTGCTCAGACCATCATCATATATGTTTAACGAGCCCAACGATGACAAACTCAGGGATTTTTCAGTTTTTAGAGCAAGAAAAAGTCCCAAAAAAGAACATGCTCATATCTTCTTTGTAGTAGTTTAATAAGCCCAAAGAAGAAAACTCGAGGTTTTTTTAATAACAAGCAAGAAAAATACCATAAAAAGAACGCTCGATCTTCTTCGTGGTAGTTTAACGATCCTGAAGAAGGAAACTCGAGGATTTTTCGGATTAATGAGCAAGAAAATACCAAAAAAATAATGCTCGATCTCATGCTTGACAATAGAATGGCCTATGCCATGCATTTCCTCATAAGACCAAAGGAAAACATCACAAAAGTCCTTAAAAGGGTAGGTGAAGCTTGCAATTTCCTCAGGATTGTGATTGGCTCCAGTCTGTATGTTTTCCATGATGTCTGTCATGACAAAAATATCGGTGAACAATGTTTTTGAAATATTGCCCATGTTTCCTTCCGAGTCCAAAGTTTGGATAGTCGTATATGGTGAGGAAACGATTTCTGGTATGTCAGGGGACAGGATTTGAAGAGGATTCATGTCTAAATTAGATATCAAAACACGATGGTGCAAATCCTCCCAAGGTCGCTCTTCTAAACTCATGATCCCTCTAATAGCTTCATCCTTAGGTAGGACTTGATTGAGTGGATTGAAAGAAGGAGCGGTTATGGGAGGGGTAGTGGTACCGTTGGTGATAACCAAAGTGACCGAAGATTCGGATGTAGATTGAATGGCTTGGTAGGCAAATTTAGTTGGTGGTAGTGGCAATTTTTCTCCGTAAGTGTCAATTTCTAAAGGAGCCGATAGGATCCATGGATCGTTCTATTCGTGAGGAATAAATGAAAGCATATTGACCGTCTGTGAAACCTGGGGCAGCTGAAGAGGGAAACAACCCATGAGGGAAGAAGCCTTCAGTAGACCGGTACCAATACTGACGTAAGAGTCAGGTACACCACCCACTAAGGGTACAGAGCTGCTAGGTAACGGAGAGTAATCTGGGGTGAAAAAGGACAGTTGGTCCACTGTGACTATCTTTCCATCCAAGGGAAAGAGGATGATATGGAAGACCGAAGACACAACGGCCTTCATGGCATAAGTCCAAGTGCGACCCAAAAGTAGATTATATTTGAGTTTATGATCCATGACTTCAATATCTACCGTTGTCATTTTCCCACTCAAGGTGATGGAATAGCTAGCTAGGTAACCTTTTGGGATGAAAGTGTGGCCATCAAAAGCTTTAAGGGAATTTGGTGGTGGGGATAGGGTTGGAGAACCCAGAGTGATCCAACATGAAGCCAACATGACGCAGGTAGAAGCACCTTCGTCGATGACAATTCTGTGTATACCTTTACCTTTCGAAAAAAATTGCACTTGAAATGCAAGCTGGTGGGAAAGGGGAGGTTTACACTTTTCCATGTCAAAAACTGCAAGCATGAAATCCTATGGGTCGATACCACCAATAGCAAAAAGCAAAGCTTTCCTTTGTGCTAGGCATGTTTGCAATACTTCGAGGACTGACATAGCCAACGGCGCTTGCGCCAAGTCTTCTACAATGTTGTAGTTTTGGGCGGCACATGCCGATGTATTGTGCATTGTGCATTGAAGTGCCCCTTTGGGGGGGCGAATTACAAGGTCAGCAACCAGCCTTTCGATATGCGAATCATTGGGCAGTGGTGGGTTTTGACTTAAGGAAGGTTCCTCTACATAAGTGGCAAGAGCTCCATAAGATTTGGCTCTGGTTTTTAGATCTACCTTTTCAAAGGTGTAAACGATAGAAGATCCTTCACTAGCTAAAGGATGTTGTGAACCATCGTTTCCCCTTGCAGGGGTTGGGGTTGGTTTGCAATAAGGTTTTGCTACTGTTGAGAAGGAAAAGGATTTTTTAGGACAACAAAGGTCCGGCCAATATCCTTTTTAGAAATGTATTATGTGCATTCATGAAGACGCGGACACAAATATGTCATGTGGTATTTAGCATAGATTTTGCAAGGGAATCGGGAGGGTTTATCATTTTCCTCATTATGAGGCACAACGGCCTTCTATTTTGGGTTTTGTTGTTGTATTGATTGCTCCTCAGAAGGAGCGGTCTTTTTCTTACCGCCGAGATTTTGTGTAGACTGCACAGAGTTTATTGCGATGGTAGGAAGAGAAATCGAATTGGTAGTAGTGGATGCATTGGAGTTGCGAGGGGCATTGGTGATTATGTCGTAAAGAGTGCTAGACTATGAATATATCAGATCTAAGTGTTGGGCATGATGTATGGATTGGTCTTCTGTGACTGCACCACCTAAGGTGACATCCTTAGCAATTTGAGGGAGTAGGGACTTGCAGAACAAGTCCGCTAAGAGATAGTCTGGGAGGGAAACTTCGACTAACCTCCGCCTACATCTCCATTCATGTATATGATTAGAGATATGGGTGGTGGTATCCTGACGTAATGAAGTGAGGAGCTCTGTCCAAGTCTCATAGCAAATGGGTATCTGGAAGTGCTTTAGAAATTCCATCGCTAAAGCGTCGAAGGTTTTTACTGGCGCACGTGGTAACTCAATGTACCATTTAGTTGTGTTGCTAGTGAGGGTACTAGGAAAAAGACATAACCGGACACTATCATCCACCATGGAGTTAGAAACACTCCAAAGACGGTAGGTGGTGATATGAGTGCCCGAATCCTCCCCTTGTTTCCCATTGAACTTGGGGATGTCTGTTGGTATTTTATGCGGGATTGGCGGTCACTGTAAGTTATGATAGATGGGGTCATTTATAAGTTTGTACAAGTCGGGGATATCCAATGTTGCCAAGAAAGGCAGATTGTGTGGTGCCCCCGACTCAGACCAAGGTGATGACATATGACTTGAGGAGCCTTGTGGTCCTCCCATCGTTTGAGTCCCAATATTATACATGGGATACATGGTATAGTAGTTGCCTTGTGGTACGGCGTTGTATTGTGGATTTCCATGGGGATTTTGATTCTGGGGTATAGAATTTCCCCCAGGATAAGCGATGCCCCCTTGACTCATTTGAATTTGTGAGTAGGGTGCCCCCATGGATTGGTTGGGACCTCCTTGAGGATTCCTACCCATCACAGAACTAACCATTTGTCCTTGATTGACATAAGAAATGCTCATGTCAATTAGCGACTAACCATGCATGCCTGAGAATGGAGGGGGAATTGTTATGTTCCCTATCGGCCTGTGCATATTGGGAATGCCCCCAGATATTTGAATCTGGAGAATTGAACTGTACAATGGTGGCTAACCATATTGTTGGTGGATGGGAACCATGCCCATAGTGCCATGTTGAGCATTATAGGGAGCGTTGTAATGTTGAGCATTATATGGTGCAAAACTAATACTAAGTGTAATCATAAAGCAAGTGTAACCAACATATCATCAAAACAATATAAATATGTCAGCCTATATGATTACTCATGTAGCAAATGCCAAAACGAATGTGGAGACAAGCACATGGATGGTGGGGGGTATGAAAATAGAATGTCAACACATGGATAATCATGTGAGAAGAGGTAATAAAAGGATGTAATCTAGTCCATGAGATCCTCTCTTTTAACCAAAATATAGAGATATCAATGATTAGGCTCATAAAATTTTGATGGATGGAAACCTTGTGCATATTATTATGGTCCTTATTATTTATGTCATATTTCATGCCCTCTACATGGTTATGATTAGTAGGGAAGTGGGACTGATAAGATGGATAGGCACAAGTAGGACGCCCATGATGATCACACTGGAAAGGGGGAATTATAGATTGATCATGATCCTGAGGGGGTACCCAAGGAGATAATGAATATTCAATGAGGGGCTTCCTTGATACTATACCGAGAAAGGGGAAAGGGATCAAGTTTACTTGATATCATATGAGAACAGGTGCGGGAATTACTTTCAAAATGATGAACAAGAGAGGGAGGAAAAGAAGGGGGGGGGGAGGGGTTTTGTATCCAACATATTTTTCTTCCCAAAATCATAAGGCTTGGAGGGTTTAAATATAGCATCATACTTAGGAGAGGTGGGAGTCTTACCGATTTCCTTAGTATTAAAGATTGGGTCTCTCCTAATAGGAAAATTGATCACTACCAACTGCCCTCTTTATGCAAGGGAGAATCAAATTTATCCTTCCCAAGGGCATCAATGGATATGTCATCATAAATAATACCCAAGAGAAAGGGAGGACCAATTTAAGCCTCATCCTATCGATGTCCTAAATGGCAGCACAATCAAATTGAGGACCAACAATTTACCATTTCTCCTTTTCAATATGGAAATAATCTCCAATGTCATCTTCTAAGGGGAAAATGGGATCACCTTCCTCAAGGTTCTCAAAAGGAGAGTCATCGGGAGTAATATCCTTGAGAAAGGTAAGGTTGGTCTCAACTTCATCCTTCCCAACACGTGTTCTCAAAATCATCCTTTTCGTCATGTGGACCCGAGGAGGACTCGTCTTCTTGCTCATTACTTAGATTCTCAATGTCTTGATGGTAGTCAATAAAGGCTTCCTCTTGGATGCTTAATGTGGGGAATACTTGAAAATGTTTAAGAAATCCATCAACAAACTCCTCAATAGATGAGATGCTCTTAGGTTCATGATCATGCAACCATGAGTTATGACCACCGAGAGATCCCATGAACAACAACATAAGGACATCTTGGTGAACAACCTCCTCTCTTGAAGCATGTGCATTAAATCTTTCTACGTGGTCAATTGCGGAGAGTGGATCACCATCAAACACGGGAACCCCACATACCATCCTTCCCATGACATGATTAGGGTGCCCAAGGATGCTAGAAATGTCCAAAGAGGGAAATTCATCAAAGAAAGACAACCTATTTGAGATATACATGAAAAATATGTAGGAGTCGCCAAGGTGAATTTAAATATGCCTAGAAAAATGTTTGCTTCACCCTACAAGCATCGACCTTAAAGTTCAATGAAGAACGAGGGCTTCGTTCTTCCAATGAAGTCACCAGTAATGTTATGTCAATATGTCGTATGGGGAACAAAACACACATTTTGTGTCCCCGGCAACAGCACCAAAAATGTTACCGCTCAAACTAGCAAGGATCCTAGAAGAGCAATTGCTAGGTTAAGAGCAACAATGAAGCTAAAGTCCGTTGTCACCATAGCTAAAGCTTCCTTCTCTTTATGAAATTTCACTGATGGGAGGAGACCCGATATATAGAGAATCAATTATGAAGGATAAATCAACTAAGATAGATGTGAAGTGATCTCGATGACCATTTCATACGAGAGACTCAAGAGTGGGACTTGCTTGCTTCTTAAGCAAGGTGCAAGGTTCTCTAGGATAGGGGAATAGGATTTGAGGGGTTGGCTTAGGGAATGTGACTTGCAAAGGAGCTTCCTAAACCCTAAAGTCCTTTTGGAACTTCATTTCCCAAGTGGTTTTTGAATAGTTGACTTTGATAAGATATGGGACCACATGGGACCAAGTGGAGCCAAGTTAGGTCAAGAGGAGGGAGTTTAGCAACCAATGATGAGCTTGACCTAAACAAGGAAGAGAAGGGGATCAAAGAAAGGATCTTCACTTAAAGGTGATAAAATGATCCCTATGAGGTACTAGCCTAGGGAAACCTAGAGCAAGGTCTCAAGGCTAGGGCTTGGGATATTTCACAATCCCACCGTCGAAATTCCCTAAAATTTGGAGGAGACCTAGGAGACACACCGGTGCAGAAATTCCCAAGAGATCGAAGTTTTTCTATGGGTAGTTTGTCAGGAAAATGATGCCCTAGGATCCCCAATGTGGCTAGACCTAGAATAAAGAAGGAAAGGTGAAGAAAAATGGTTCTTAAAGTGATCACCTTATGGTAGACCAGTGCCTAATCCTTTGGGGAGATTGGAGTCAAGAAGAATAATGAGAATGGACTTCGTTTCTAGGTCAAGGAGGCTTCAAGGACTACTTCGCTTAGCATTAGGGCAAAAGAGAGTGACCTTAAAGCTTTATACTTCATTTTGCAAGATGAGATGGCTTATCAAGATGAATTCAACCATAGAATTATCCATCGAAAAATTTGTTCAATATACATGGCCCCTACATAGAGAGTTGTTATCTAGAAACAAAAATTCCACAATTTCGCAATAATGCGTGCAGCAATTAGCCCTAGTATAGCGAAAATCCATTATCAATGCATGTGACAAAGTAAAAGAAAGAATAGCATTAAATTTGTACTTACATGTAAGAGAATATATCTAACCATCAACAAATTGCCCATCAAGAAGCTCCAAGACAATAATAGATAATCCAAACATCAAAATTCATTTAATCCTCCAAAATTTCGTCCACCAAGAAGGAATAGCAAAAATATCTAAAGAGATGCAAGTCCAAACCAAGTGATGATGCTAAAATGAATTCACATCACTTGTATTCATACACTCCTAAAGAGTTTTATTTAGCTAATTATCCCTACATTAGCCCCTAGAATAAAATAATGTGCAAAATAATTAAAATTTGGTGACAACCCCATCAAACTAGCTCATAAACAAAAGAACAAGTCTCTCAAGAGGTTGAATGATCAATAGTACATGTCGTTGAGCCATATAAGATGTTTGATGAAGTCCATAGGTGCCATAATGAGAAACAAGACTCCCAAAAGTAGTGAAAAAGGGGTTGGCCCCTTGTTCTCCAAATAATAAGTCTGTGGTGCTCCCAATGGGTGTGGGGGCACACAAGTGTCCTCATGGGTCTCCAAATAGACTAAAGATGTTTGTAGATCATCAGAAGGGGTTCGGATGATGGTGTAAGTGATGCCACATCATCATACAGGTCCTAGGTCATCTGCCAAGTGCATAATACAACTGTGGGGCTGGTTGGGCATGGTGAACCAAGTGCATCTTCCTCGTCCAATAGATGAAACTCGAAGAATCTCTAGGTGATCCATGGAATGATGTCTATTGTTGTGGAGGCTCGTGGCTCTCTACACACACCCTACATGTGCCAATGTACCCCTCTGGAGAGTTAGGACCCCGCATAGGGAGACCAAACCCAAAATGGAGACAATCTGCAATCCTGCATAAGATCTAATGCGTCCCCTTGCCTTCCAGTACAACAAGTCATTTAAATAAATCGAGTTAAAGAGCTTACGAACCATGGACAACAGGTGGGCACTTTATAATGGCATGTCCTTCCATAGTGGCCTTTGGCCTGTGCTAATGTTTTCAAGCTCCAACGAGGGTTAACCAAGTGCCCTATTAGGTGGTTTCTACTTTTAAAGGGGATGATATGCCCAAGGTACATCCTTCAAATGGTGGTGGTGTGTGATAAAGTGATGGAATGGAGTAGGGGATGGAGGGGGCAATCCTGGGTCACATACTAAGGTACAAGGGTAGCTAATAAAAGGGAAGCCCGTACTTGGGTATATAATGTATAGGAGGGAGAAATCGTGGTGCATAAGGTGCCCCGGCCTTGATTTTTCCACCCTTCTTACATGCCTTTTTTCTTTTATGATTTTTCTTTGATTAACTACTCGGTGCTCAAGGGATAAGAGCATGATGTGTAAGGTATAGCAGTGGATACCCCCTTTAAGGTAGTGTGGTTCATTGCCCACCAGGGGTTGGGACAATCATGGGTTCTTGAATGATAAAAGAGGCTCATCTAGGGCCTATATGAACCAGGGCAATGGTCATGATAATGGGGTAGAGCTCATGTATTGGTGTTTTCCCATGTGCTAAATGTGTTTGTCTCAACTATCTTTTGCATTATATAGTACATTTTCCTGTTGGATCTGGCCAATTATGCTTTTACTTTTATTTTCAGTTGCATCAACCTCTAGGGCATCATTCCAAGTCTGACCCAAGGTGTGGGCAAGGCGAGAGGAGGCTAACCCTATGTGGACCCAGTGGAGGAATGTGGAACCAAGGGGGAGAAATGACGAATGGGGTTATAATGAGTGGAAGGGGAGAGATATATGTGGGTGAAGGAGTCGGACCACACAACCAAAATCAAGGTTTCCCATATAGTATCATACATAAAGCCCAAAGGTCAGTAAAGAGATCCCATGGGACTAGGGTCCAAGGTTAACATCCAAAAGAGGCATAGGGGACGAGCACAGACCTAGCCCACTCTTTTTGTCGAATCCCCCCATTAATCCATGCCCAGAAGTATCCATAATAAGAAAACTACAATACTCAATTACCAAATGACAAAGCATACCTTTAGGTTCAAGAGGCCCACCTTCAAACATATGATCATGACAAATGGGTGAAGGACCACATGACTGACTTAGGTGGTGGAGAAATGGCACAATGAGGTAGTTGGTGGCTACAAGGGGTTGTTGGATGTCGATTGAATACCATCTTGGGGAAAATTTTCTCCTAAGGATATCACCCACAAAATGGTGCATAACACACCCACAAAATATTATTAAAGAAGCACTCCACGAATAGATCATGGCAATAAATTATTAAACCAAGGAAATAAGAAATCAAAGTAATTATAATCCAATTTCAATAAGTGATATTATAGTGGGGAAAAATATAGTTGGTACATATATATATATATATAAGAAAAATAAAAACACTTGTGAAGTCCATTATAAATATTAGAAAAGATTTATTTAAACAAATTACAAGTTAAGATGAGTTCCACATATAAGCCAACATTTTGGACTATATTTCTGTTTTGTGAAACAAAAACTATGTATCTATGGTTTCCTACAAATTGCGAAATATGTTGTCCAACATGTGGGAAATTATTTAGTACGGAAGAACGTCAAAGTAATGAGCTAATACAAATGAGAAAATTAGAGGAAGAACTCGGAAAACTTGAACAAAAAATTGAAGTATCAAAAAAGAATCATAAAAACCTTGAAGATATGTTATACAATGTGTCAAAAGAAAAATATGAGGGAATTTCGAGTCTAAGGGACCACAGTCAAAAATTACTTGCAAAGGTGAAGAAGTCCAAAAATGCAAAGAAAAAAAAATAAAAGAAGAAAAAAAATGTCTCAAGAAGAAATTCAACGAGAATCTATTGAAAATGGAAGAAGAAAATTTGCGCTTAAAAACCTTTGCTCAGAGGTTAATAGAACAAATTAAAGATTTAAAAAATGAAAAGTTTGAACGTCAAAACATTAAAAATAACGTTGATGAGTCAAAAACTTAAGAACTCTTATGTTTTAGAAATCATAATCCAAGTCTAGTCACTCAAATTAAGAAACTTAAAAATGACAAGAAATCATTGAAAAACAAATTGGAAACACTTATCACCAAAGAAGCATCAAAGTCTTCAGAGGTAACCATCCATGTAGAAGATAAAGGAACAAATACCGATATAGTTAATATTACAACTCAAGAAAAGGAGAAACCAGTGGAATTAAGGACATTCTCATAAGTTACAATTCAAACGACGGAAATTTCAAGTGAAGATCTCGCTATTAATCAAGCGAGCTTTGTACCTAAAAGAAATCAAATACCTCCAATAACCCAAGAAATCACCACAAACAGATTAAGGCGAGATCAAATCACAAGAACTCTTTATCAACATCCAAATCACAAGAGTAGACATGTCAATTAATCTGCAAATCCATATCATTTGGACCATAAAAAAATGACTTATGTTCCAAAAAATGTCGATGTCACCGCAATAAGTTGTGATAAAAATCCATCTCAAGTTTCCAATAACCGCAAGCTTCTGCAAAAGATTGATTTAGGATGGTCAGATTCCTTCTCAATTCTACTATTTTGTTTATAACTCGGAGGATCTTATCATCTTGTATCAATGAAGATGACAAGTCGAAGAATTGCAAAAGATGTGCATAGATTACAAAGACAAAAAAAATAATGCCTTGTCATAAACAAACTTTAAGGACAATGTTTTCTGAAGAGGAAGACAATGTTATGAATATAAATCTATAAATAATGTAAATATAAATATAATTAATTAACTAATAATTAGTATTGATGAGGCATGTCTAGAAGGACATGATGATTCGTGGAGTACCTACCTATGTATATATATGGGACTCTCAATTGTAATCAATCATATCATATTTTATGTACATTTCTTATATAATGTGTCCTATCATAGATATTTACATATTTCAGATCTTCTGAGTATACTACTGTGTTTATGAACTTTGCTCGTAACAAAAATCTTGTGTTCATCATTGCATGGCACAGATCAACCATCTCTTTCATGCTTGAGATCTGAGATATTTTTCGCATGCCAATCATTCTCTTGTTGTGGTAAGTCTTTGGCTTCCAAAATCACAAAGATCAAAGTAGGGAATTTATCATTTGGTGGTCAATTATGGGGGTTGCAGGCCAATCATGCTGATGTTTCATCCCCCCAGCTAGCACTATTCTGATTAGATTGTTCTGAATGTAGCAAATAAGTGGAGATGGAAGAGGTTCCCAAAAAATGGTACAGATGACCCACCCTAGTGATGTAAGATCTTACTAATTTTAGCAACAACCACCTAAATTTTATGGACTTGAATTGTAATCTTCAAAGAAAGATTGACACACATAGTGATGTAAGATCTTACTAATCTTAGCAACAACCACCTAAATTTTATGGACTTGAATTGTAATCTGCAAAGAAAGATCGACACACATAGACCCTTGTCGACACAAGGAGAAGGGTCTAGTTGTGGGGGCTTCATCAAAATTGACGACATTCCTTTCTTTGTAGATTAAAAATGGGTTTCTATTAAGACAGGTTGTCTTGCCAATTGAAATTCGATGGGCTATGGAAATATCATTTATGGCCTAAAATGGCAGCATTCCAAGGAATGGGATTCAAAGAAAGATGCCCACAAAAAGTGCTTGTCAATTTTTAGATGAACATAGAATAGTAGAACCAGAATATATTAACTCTGCTCTACTACACAACAGATACTTATTGCTAGAAATTCTAAGTTGAACAAGACGACCCTTATTAGTGAGATCTCATATTAGAAGAGAACTTGCCAAAAAGGCTTTATCGGGTTCCACTATAGATTTCCAAACAGTCATCAGCCCACAAACCCAGGTGATTTTCTTAAACTTGAACCTACATTTTTTGGAAATGAGCATCTAAATTTGATCTCCTTGACAACCAACAATAACAATCGACTGACTTATACTCAGGAAAGGCTTTGGATACATTCCGACATCAATTTTTCCACCAGATACTGAGAGAATAAACTCTTTATTAGAAAAAGAATGCGTCCTTGGATCCTTGACTTTATCCAACACTAGTGTATCAACATCATCCACATTATCCAACACAGCTCATCAACATTATCCAATGTAAAATATCTCCTTCAATTTTGGTTACAAAATCTAACCCCTACTTCCAACATTAAAAAAATATTTTATTTTCACTTCAATTATCACATGTCATTATTCTAACATGAATATATTTCAACCAATATTACTCATAATATAATGTGCTCCATCTTGTCCAGTTTGGCTATACAACATTTAATTGTATATATTATTTTACATCATTTGAATCCTTAACATATAGAGAGAACTGCCATGGCTTCCCAAATTTGCCAAACAGTAAAATAAATAAATAAACCGAATAAAACATTCTTTATATTAAAAGGGTTTGAATACTTTGAATGCACTGAAAGCCTTCAAATTTTCTAAGCAAACGTATTATTTTACTTGAATTCTAATATGATGCCATGCTTATCACTGTTTTCTGGTTGATTTTATTTCACACATCTGCACCAAACTGTGCAATTACAAGATTCAGTAGGGACTAGTAGGAGCGAATTTAATATTTATTAGTACTGTTTTCTGGTTGATTTTATTTCACACATCTGCACCAAACTGTGCAATTACAAGATTCAGTAGGGACTAGTAGGAGCGAATTTAATATTTATTAGTAGTTGACACAAGAATCCATTAGCTCAGTCTACATAATTACCATTGCATTCAAAGCACAAAATCTAAATGATAATGAATCTAGTTAACAGTTACAGCAGGAGTATTGTTGCTGCTAATGAGGATGGAATCTGAGAGATGTCTAACAAATTCTCTACTGCCATTAGTCAACAAGCTCATATCCTGTAAGTATCCAGTATCCTTTGAAGTTGTGAACCAGTAGTGAAGTTGATAACTCACCAAAGTAGGCTTTCTAAAATAGTCGATAGCTGGGCCAGCTATTAGTTTGATCTTGTGCTCTAATCTACCTACGATAATCACGCCTATTATCCAACATAGCCATCATAAGTATTCTCCTTCCAACTATGTTCTCAACTGCTATGATTTTGATGTAATCATCCTACTGTCCAAGCTAGCTATCTTTGGGATTATCCTTCCATCTTTGTTCTCAACTACTGTAATTTTGCTGTACATCTATTATTCAAGCTAGCCATTGCTAGGATTCTCCTTTCAACTATGTTCTCAATTATTATCAAACCTATGACCCAAGCAAGCTATCATTGAGATTTTTGTCCTTGGGTTATTTACAACTACTTTCTAAACTACTGGATTTTGATCCCCAGATGCCTAGTGTATTTCTTATAAGGTCTGATTAGATTGGCTAAATCCACTGGAATTTTTATTTTGGAACTCTTAACCTTTTAGGTGTGAATATGGATGTTTAATCAAAACACCAAGCTGGAGTTTCTCACATCATTAGAACTTGTTCATATTTTTCTGTTTATGAAGATGTATCGATACAGTAGCACCATGCCTACTTTTAACTATGTTGTCAACTAGATCCCCTTGGTTCTGTAGTTTATTTTCTTATAATGATCCAACAACACTTGTTAAATCTATGCTAGATACTGTTCATGTTGCAACTCTCACCGTTGCCCATTTATTGTTCTCAACAACTGGATATTGCAAATCACTAGTGGTGCCAAGGGAAATAAATGTTAATTTGGCAAAAACACAAAGAATAAATGTTATTTTGGATTAAAAATAGCAAGTACCTGAGTTCCATAATCTATCTCTTATGATGGTCCGATAATACTTGCTAAACCTTTAGATAAACATGCACAAACTTCTTATCACCCAGTTAAGACTATCGGAAACATAATCATTAAACCTCAAAAGCTGAGCATAAAAGATCACATGAGAAGAAGATTTTCATGACCAGAGATATCCCTCAATTTTCAGAATCTATCAATTAATCCTATTAGAATCTAACTCGATTCAAATATATGTTCCACAGGACATGAAAGTCACAATCTGAAACTGATGAATTTTATTATCTCACAGTGATAACTCTTGCTGTGAAACAAGAATACCATCACTGTCAGCATAACACCATTCCCCCGGAAGAATGCGGGTACCAGCAATGTAAATAGGCACATGTTTTTCACCCACACCCTTCTTGTTGGCCTTCAGTGGGTTAGATGTGAGTGCTCTTATACCAATGTCGCATCTGTTTATTTCATCAACATCCCTTATGCAGCCAGTGACAATTATTCCAGACCAACCATTGTTTTGAGCAGATACAACTACATTGCCCCCCAGTATGGCACATCTAAGGCTTCCTCCTCCATCAACTACCAAAACTCTTCCATTACCTCTCTCCTCAAGGAATTCCCGCAAAAGGACATTGTCCTCAAAGACCTTGAGTGTTACAATAGGTCCAGAGAAAGCTCGACGTCGACCATATATCTGGAAAATTGGTTGCAAGACACGAAGCTCACCATTCTCCACAAGGCGTGGATATGTATCACAAACTTCAGTTGTTGCTAAGGCTGCCATTAAACCTTGTTTGTCACTACCTGCATGTAACATGGAATGTAATTATGGAAGTGTACAAGATAGTTTATAGTTTGAAGCTAGCACAAATTTTCACGCACCAAGGATATGACATCAACAATAAGATGCAAAAAGCATTGAAATTTTGAGATTCTAACAGTTAGATTGGAAAAAATAAGAAAGAAAGAAATAATATATTATGGAGATCAAAAGTACATCAAGCAACAATGACAATACTGAAGTGCCTAAGGAATGTCCTGAAAATGAAAGATAAAAACCGGAATCTACACCAGTAAATAACAGATAACAAATAACTAACAGTAGGGTGAACCCAAATAAGTAAACAATATACAATTGAATAAAGATCAATCCTGAATTAAGAAAAAAGGATATAATGTATATCCCAGTGCCAAAGGAAGGAGAATCCAATTTTTTTAATTTGCCATTAAAAGATTCTCCATCAAATTCTGAGACTATGACTTTCAGTTTTTGTTCTTTTATTTTCCTTTCTTTGAAGAAAGTTCTTTTCAAGAGAAAATCTCTCATATTTTGACCTGTTCTTGTTTTTTTCCTCCCTCCTAAATGGATGAAAATTGAATCAGCTCACAAAAAGGTTTCTTAAGGCTATGACCCCTGTTTAAGATAGCTGTGAAAAAAGAAGCATCACTATGAATCTTAAATACATTAAAAAATTGGTCAAATTTGACTTTAGAATCTCCTTCTTTACCCTTCCCTAAAGTACTATATCGGGGTGACCTTAGCATGCCAGACTGGTCGAGGGGGCATGTCAGACCATTTTAACGAAAAAGTCACACTGCTTTCTCATCAATTGATGCACATTTCTCCTTCAGATTTCAACTCTATATATCATAATTAAAACTTCTACAGAAATTCAAGCTTTTTGGCATATATTTATATGGTATTTCTTAGCCCTTGTTCATGCTTCACATCTTCTAGAGCCTATTCCTCCTCACTGACTTAAAAAGAAACAAATACTCCAATTCCTGTCAAACGTCGAGGAGCTGAAGACCTAGGAAAATAGTTGAATAGCCAATCACCAAAGCTTAACAGCTTGATCTCCATGCATTATTCGCCATCCAACCCTCCTTTTCGAAACTTGAACCAAACATGTTCCTTAACAAAACTAAGGAAGAAATTGCATTCTGAGATTGGCCACTTTTCAAGTTTTTGAACAAGATCTAATAAAGGCTTCCTTTACCTTTACATAATCTATAGATAGGACACTACCAGACCTATATTCATACCTAAGTAGCAAAGGTGTATAAGTGATGGTGCGGGGGTACCACTTTTGAAATCTAGTTAGGGGTTGCATAGGGGAGGGTGTGTCATTTGTATACACATAATATATCTAAATAGTCTCTTTCTCAGACATAAAAGCTTCCTTTGATTGTTACTATAACAATAGGTATAGATTATACAAAAAAACAGGTGGATCACACATGCAGTGTCCACAAGTGCTAGCAAAGTCTAAGCAAAACTCACAGAGCGGGTTGGCTTAAGGCAAAACACTCATTATATATAGACACAAATATACATAAATCCAAAATAAACATAAGCTGATACAAGCAAAAATCACAGTGCATTTCAACTGAGCATAAACAGTAAATTGTAGGGACCAAGCCAACAGCAAAAGGGGCTCACTACAATCGTTTGGCACTAGACCCTGTTGTGTGGAATTGGTTGCATGGATGTCCCAAATTCCTTTTCTTGTGCAAGAGTTGAAACCTACACAATGTAATAGTCAAAGGTTAGTGTTGAACATAAACTTAGAAAAAAAACTTATTAGATTCTACCGTGAGAGAATTAATAAAGCAAACAACAAACAAAATAAACACAGAGAGTAATAGGAAGCAACACATTTTATTGATGATTGATGAGGTGGCAATGATCTACAAATAGAGACACTAGGGAGAAGGCATTTGAGCAAGATCAACCCTCTCCTAGCCTCCAAAGGAAGGTCCTTCTCTCCTTTTTCTAGCTCTCTCTCCCATTTTGAAGAAGCTTGCCAAGTCTTTCAATCATGAAACTTGCGAGTTCACAATGTTCATGCAATCAAGCTTGGATATTTAGAGAATTCCAAATAGGGTTTGGCAGCATGACAATGTATTTCTTCTTTTTTTAATGGTCACCCAAGATTGGTATTTACTATTTAATATTTATAGTGTTTCCAAGCATTCATGGTCGTTGGCTCATTCAATGAAGCTGTTGATCTCTCACATTTGGAATGAATATGATGAAGCCTTGGAGGCTCTAAGTACCCCTCCATAAACGGCATTGAGCCCTTAACGATACCATTCGCAATGTATACTTGCCACTATCTTAATTTGGTAAGACTTACTACGCCTTTCGATACGAACGTCATGTCTACAGATCCGTGCAACTGTTGAAGGAAAAGTCACGTGAATCCATGCTAAAGCAGAACTGTGGATTTGCATGAATGAGGAAAATCCCATTTTATAAAATTAATCACTTTGTTTTGAGCTACTGACTAATAGACTTTGCAAACCTTTATCTTGATGGGTTAATGACATTTTTCAATGATATAACATGTAACATTGTTTGAGTGATTTTTAGGTCATAACAAATCCCAGCCAAAAACTGAAGAATCATTGTCAACCACAAGTCGCTACTAGCTCGAGAAGCTTCAAATTGTCACAAATGGCTAGTGGAAAAGTAGGAAATACCTTGTTATATGCCAGAGGAGGCTAGTTGTGCTTGTATTCCTACCTCTCAGAAACCTATCATCCTACCCTCTGGAAAGCATTGTTATCACCATGGTGAGGTGTTAGCTAGTAATTCCCATGTTGCTCCTTGCTCATATTGCAAGAGTGTTGTTAAAACTGGCAACTAGGGCAAAACTCCATGTGGGTCATCTTATTCATGGCTGATAATATTTTTATTAGATTCCTCTCACTGAGAGGTGTAGGATTGATATAAAGATTATCCGATTCCGATAAGTATTCATGGAGATATGAATTTATTTTGATTATGGAATTATTATCAAGACGTCCTACAACTCATGTAGGCTCAGAAGCCCAACAGTCGCATCTATTCAAACACCAACATTGTGTATAAATATGGGAGGACTTTTCCTCATTTGGACTCACTCATCTCATCACATCTCTCTCTCTCTACTGCGCAGAAAAGAGTCTCTTCTCTACTATGCAAAAAAGGGTCTCTCTCTCACACGTGAAGCCGGAAGCTGTTGAACCTGAAGCTACAACTACAAAAGTAAAGATTGACCTGCATGGACTAGAAAATCTCCTCATCTGAACTGCATTGTAGGTTCATCTAAACCTCCTCTGAAAGCCACAACTTTTGGTGGTGGAATCAAGTCAATCCGACGGACAGTTTGCAAGATATCGACTGCCCTAGTTTGAAGCCGAAAGCTGCCAAAACTGAAGCTGCAACTGCAGAAGTAAAGATTGACCTGCGTGGACTAGAAGATATCTTCATCTGAACTGCATTGTAGGTTCATCTAAACCTCCTCTGAAAGCCGCAACTTTTGGTGGTGGAATCAAGCCGATCCGACGGTCGGTTTGTGAGATATGGTCTGCCCTAGTTTGATGATGACGCCGCTAATGTTGCTGCTGCTGATCTAGGGTTTGCTACTTCTGATATGAATCAGATTTATTGTACTATTTCTCTCTGCTAAATTATTGAAGATAAAAGAAGATTTGATCAAAGGGTTTCCCCACACACTGGGGTTTGTCCCTGGCCAGCCGCCACATCTTGTGTCTCTTGTCTTGGCTTGTTTTTTGTCGATCGTTTAATGTTCTATCTGCACTTTACTTTATGTACATGTGACTGCTAATCTATGGAATATAATAAGAAAAAGAAGTAAACTGTTATAAGCATAGAACATAACCATAACTTAACATGGTATCAGAGCTGAGGTGAAGACAAAGCCCGAGCAAGAGCAAGAGCAATCACCGAAGAGAAGAACGATGGGGTCCTCAACACTCCTTCCTATCGAAGACAAGCTCCGTGAGAAAGCTGACTATCACGGATGGAAGATGTCTATCGATCTAACCCTTGAGGATCAAGGAGTGTTGGATCATGTGAGAGGCAATATTGTTGAGCCTCCATCAAATGCACCTCCTGCTGCCAGGAACAAATGGAAGAACGGAGAAATTAAAGCGAAGAAGATCATCCGAGACTCTATCGACAAACGCTTGGTGGCCTACATCTCTGAACTAGATACCTCCAAGGAAATCTACGATAGACTGGTGAGTTTATTTAAAGTTAATGATGCAAATCAAGTTTTGTTTCTTAGAAATAAGCTGAGTGAAATCAGGAAGGGTAAATATGAGAGTATGCAAGCATACTTCTTAAGAATCACTGAGATCAAGAACGATCTCCTATCTATTGGGGAGACTATTACTGACAGAGAAATGGCACTCACAACTCTTGGAGGATTACCATCCGAATGGTACGTGTTCAGGACTACTCTTCTGAACAATAATGTAATTCCTGGTTTCGAGGAATTAATGGCTAGATGCATTCAAGAAGAAACAAGGGTAGAAGAGCAAGAAATTCCCTTGCCTAAAGGTCCTCCTGCTGCTTTTTCTTCTCATGCTAAGAAAAGAAATAATTTTGGGTCTAAATCGAAAAGAAAGGCTAGACCTAAGGGTGGAAGAAAAGGACGATGTTTCATTTGCAATAAAGTAGGTCACTATGCAAGGGAATGTCCTGATAGAAAGGACTCTCACCGTGACGATGATCAAAATCCCTCTCATGGTAATCGAAGGAATGGAAAATTCAACAGCAAAGGTAAAAGGAATGTTGGAAATCAAGGAAGAGGGCAACCATTCAAGAAGGCTAGAAATTCCATGTATGAATCTAACATTGTTGACAATAAGCAGGCTTAATATTATCTACCAGCTGCTCTATCTACCTCCGCTCCTTCGGACTCAATGGGAATTTGGCTCATTGATAGTGGTGCCTCAAGACACTTCACTGGTTACAAATAAGTACTCCATAATCTGGTAGAGAAAGAAACTAACCTGGAAATTGTCCTTGGAGATGACATGAAATACCCCGTGAAAGGTGTAGGCAATGTTTCTCTCAAATTGAATCAAGGTAATACGATTCACTTACAAGATGTATTATATGTACTTGATCTCAAAAAGAACCTGATATCCATCTCGGCAATGGAAGACAAAGGCTACAAGGTAACCTTCAGCAATGGCAAGGTACATATATGAAAAAATAATGTTAAAGATGCTTTCACTCTTGGGTTTCGAGTTGATTCTTTATATCAGGTCGGTGGAAGTCCGCTAGGTGTCATGTCTTGTGACACAACTCTTCAGTCCAAACTTTGGCATCGGAGGTTTGCCCACCTTCATTACAAAGCTCTACCTGATGTAAGACAGATGGTAACAGGGATGCCCGAATTCCAAGTAGAGAAAGAAGGTGTATGTCCAGGATGTGTCGAAGGAAAGCTCAAAAGGGGACCATTCCCTTCAAGTCAAAGCAAGACCTCCGATATATTACAACTAGTTCACTCAGACATATCTGGTATGATGCCTGTGAACTCCTTGGGAGGATATTCATATTATCTTACTTTTACAGATGACTATTCTCGAAAGACCTGGATATACTTCTTGAAAAAGAAGGATGAAGTGTTCTCTTGGTTTCGACACTTCAAAGCCCTGATCGAGAATCAAACCGAAAAGAAGATCAAGATCTTAAGAACTGATAATGGGACTGAATATGAATCTAATGAGTTTCATGATTTTTGTAAAGAGGCTGGCATCAAGAGGGAGACTACTACACCATATACTCCTGAACAGAATGGTGTGGCAGAAAGGAAGAACCGCACAATTATGGAAGTTGTCCGGGCCATGCTACATGATCAAAGACTTCCGAAGTTCCTATGGGCTGAAGCTGCAAACACTGCAGTATATGTACAAAATCGATGCCCTCATCAAGCATTGGGTTCCAAGACTCCTGAAGAAAAGTTCACCGGTAAGAAACCTGATGTTTCTCATTTTAGAGTTTTTGAAAGCCCTATATATTTTCATGTGCCGAAAGAGAAAAGAAATAAATTGGGTGCCTCTGGAAAGAAGGGAATTTTCGTGGGCTATGGTGAAAATACTAAAGGCTATATAATCTATGTAGCCGGTCAAAGGGAAGTCGTAATTACTCATGATGTCACCTTTGACGAAGATATGGCTCTCAGCAAGGTGAACAATATTCCGACTTTGAGGAGCTCTCAAGAAGCCAACACCAGGGAACCGAAAGAAAAGGATGATGAATCAATGCCTGATGTAGAAGAACCCATGGATCCGATTGATCCTCCTCCACATGAGCCTTCCTCCTCTAGAAAGAGGCCTTCATGGCTTAGGGGGCTACTTGATGATGCTGAAGGACATGCTGCACCCCGAGGAACCTTTCGTGAAAGTAAGAAACCTAATAGGTATCAAGGATACCTGACCATCATGAGCACGATCATACAAAATGAGCCTTCATCATTCTTAGATGTCGTCAAGCATCAAGTATGGAAGGATGCTATGACTGAAGAATATGAGTCTATCATGAAGAATGATGTCTAGGAAGTAGTTCCCAGACCCCAGGACAAGACAATTGCTACTTCCAAATGGCTTTACAAGATAAAGCATGCAGCAGATGGAAGTACGGAAAAGTATAAGGCTCATTTTGTTGCTCGTGGTTTCTCCCAAGAGGAAGGTATAGACTATGATGAGATATTTGCACCTGTTGCCAGATATACGACCATCCGCTCGATCATAGCCCTTGCTGCTTCACAAGGATGGAACCTACACCAGATGGATGTCAAGACCGCGTTCTTGCACGACTCAATCAAAGAAGAGGTCTACGTGGAGCAACCCGAAGGATTTGAAATTTATGATCGAAAATCTCATGTATGCAGGCTGAAGAAAGCTCTCTATGGGCTGAAGCAAGCACCCCGAGCATGGTATGAGAGGATCGACAGCTACTTGATGAAGCTGGGATTAACTAGGAGTGAAGCCGATCCTAACCTTTACTTTAAGGTTGAAGATGACAAACCTCTCATACTAGTGTTGTATGTGGATGACCTCTTGCTAACAGGTGCAGACCCTATCATTCTCAAATGTAAAAGGGAGCTGGCTTCTGAATTTGAAATGGAGGACCCAGGACTGATGCACTATTTCCTAGGACTTGAAGTGTGGCAGAAGCCAGGAAAAACTTTCCTATCTCAAGGAAAATATGTGGTGAAGATATTGGAAAGATTCGATATGGTGAACTGCAAGCCTGTAACTACCCCGATGGAGCTTGACTTCAAGAAGTTAAGTGGTAGTGCTGCTGGACCTGTTTTACGAAATGCTACTGAGTATCGGCAACTCATCGAAGCATTAATGTTCCTAGTGAAACTCCCGTCCAGATATATGCTTCGCAGTCAACGCGTTGAGTCAACATATGGTTGAACCCCACCACATACATTGGATTGGTGCCAAGAATCTGTTGAGATATCTTCGTGGCACTATCACTTATGGGTTAAGATACACTGTCGGAGATGTGAGACTATTTGGATACACAGATGCTGATTGGGCAGGCAATGTGGAGGACCGTAAGAGCACTTCCGGGTGTTGTTTCTCCTTGGGATCTGCTTCGATATCCTGGATGAGCAGGAAGTAGAAGTCGGTGGCCTTGAGCACCGCCAAAGCAAAGTATATTGCTGCCAGCATGGCCTCCTGTGAGGCAGTTTGGTTGCAAAAGCTCTACAGTGAACTGTTTGGATTTACATTGGATACCACCGTGATCCTTTGTGACAACCAGAGTGGGATTCGTTTGTCAGAGAATCCCGTATTTCATGATCGCTCCAAGCATATCGATATCAGATACCACTATATTCGAGATATGGTGCAACGGGGAGCTATAAGGCTCCAACATATCGGTACAGATGAATAGGTCGCCGACATTCTGACAAAACCCCTTGGGAAAGTAAAATTTCTGACTTTCCAAGAACAACTTGGAGTTGTTCAAAGACCCTCCGATGAGGGTCATGTATGATGCATTGAGCTCTGGGAGCTCCAGGGGGTGCGAGTTGCTTCTTGGAGCAGCATATGACCACAGGATGATTCACTATCCCCTGGTGGTATACATGTACACCCCATGGCGACATTGTAGCAGGATTGATGTGTTCTCCTATGAGGGCTGGATTGATGTGTTCTCCATGGCGATTGTAGCAGGATTGATGTGTTCTCCTGTGAGGCCTGGATTGATGTGTTCTTCATGGCGGCCTAGATTGATGTGTTCTCCATGGTGATTGTAGCAGGATTGATGTGTTCTCCTATGAGGACAGGATTGATTAGTTCTCCTGTCGAGGCATCCTACCCATGCAGTCTGGGACTCATGGGAAGTACCTCTCATTTGATCAATGAGTAGGGAAATGAAGTTAGGGACCATAGTAGTACCAATGGACACATCGTTGTATCTATCGTACTCCCTACGCTAGGATGACCTCCATTGATCTGGGATCAATGATACTGGTCTGGGACCAGTGGTAGGAGTTGTACCATACTATGACACTGACTTTGGGTCGGTTGAGACTGGTCTAGGACCAGTGGTACATACTCTGAGACTGACTTCGTGTCAGTGCAGTACTAGTCTGGGACCAGTGAGAGTGGTACATACTATGACGCTGACTTCGGGTCAGTTGAGACTGGTCTGGGACCAATGGTACACTCTCTGAGACTGCGATACTGGTCTGGGACCAGTGGTAGGAGTGGTACTTACTATGAAGCTGACTTCGGGTCGGTTGATACTGGTCTGGGACCAGTGATACGCACTCTGAGACTGATTTTGAGTCAGTGGAGGATGATACTGGTCTGGGAACAGTGGAGTTGTACTCACTATGACGCTGACTTCGGGTTGGTTGAGACTAGTCTGGGACCAGTGGTACATACTCTGAGATTGACTTTGAGTCAGTATGATACATCCTCGATCATTTCTTTTTCTTCATAATTCGGACAAAAGCAGAGCAGAACAGAACAATGCAAGAGCAGAGCAGAACAGAACAATGCAAGAGCAGAGCAGAATAGAGCAGAACAATACAGATCAGTACAGGGCAGAACAAGACAAAGCAGAACAGGCAGAATAGAGCAGAGCAGGGCAAGGGACAGGCTGTATAGGGCAGTGAATTTGATGGATGAATAGTAACGACCAATAGACAGATTGCAGATGAAGTTCTTCCTAGTTGAGAGGGAGTATTAAAATTGGCAACTAGGGCAAAACTTCATGTGGGTCATCTTATTCATGGTTGATAATATTTTTATTAGATTCCTCTCGTCGAGAGGTGTAGGATTGATATAAAGATCATCCGATTCCGATAAGTATTCATGGAGATATGAATTTATTTTTATTATGGAATTATTATCAAGCCGACCCACAACTCATGTAGGCTTAGAAACCCAACAGTCGCATCTATTCAAACACCAACATTGTGTATAAATATAAGAGGACTTTTCCTCATTTGGACTCACTCATCTAATCACATCTCTCTCTCTACTGCGCAAAAAAGAGTCTCTTCTCTACTATGCAGAAAAGGGTCTCTCTCTCACACGTTAAGCCGGAAGCTGTTGAACCTAAAGCTGCAACTACAAAAGTAAAGATTGACCTGCGTGGACTAGAAAATCTCCTCATCTGAACTGCGTTGTAGGTTCATCTAAACCTCCTCTGAAAGCCGCAACTTTTGGTGGTGGAATCAAGTCAATCCGAAGGACAGTTTGCAAGATATCCACTGCCTTAGTTTGAAGCCGAAAGCTGCAACTGCAGAAGTAAAGGTTGACCTGCGTGGACTAGAAGATCTCATCTAAACTGCGTTGTAGGTTCATCTGAACCTCCTCTGAAAGCCGCAACTTTTGGTGGTGGAATCAAGCCGATCCGACGATCGATTTGTGAGATATGGTCTGCCCTAGTTTGATGATGAAGCCGCTAATGCTGATGCTGCTGATCTAGGGTTTGCTACTGCTGATATGAATCAGATTTATTGTACTATTTCTCTCTGTTGAATTATTGAAGATAAAAGAAGATTTGATCAAAGGGTTTCCCCACACACTGTGGGGTTTGTCCCTGGCTAGCCGCCACATATTGTGTCTCTTGTCTTGGCTTGTTTTCTGTCGATCGTTTAATGTTCTATCTGCACTTTACTTTATGTACATCTGATTGCTAATCTGTGGAATATAATAAGAAAAAGAAGTAAACTATTATAAGCATAAAACATAACCATAACTTAACAAGTGTCCACCCCAACAATCTCAAAATTGTTGTAAATGTGCCATCTCTACACTTTCATTGTAGTCCACAAGGACAAGCACACATGAATTGGTGCATTGTCATACCACGAGAAAGTTCATGAAGGCTCTTTATCATTGTTAAAATTGGCAACCAGGGCAAAACTTCATGTGGGTCATCTTATTCATGGCTAATAATATTTTTATTAGATTCCTCTCGTCGAGAGGTGTAGGATTGATATAAAGATCATCCAATTCCGATAAGTATTCATGGAGATATGAATTTATTTTGATTATGGAATTATTATCAAGCCGACCTACAACTCATGTAGGCTCAGAAGCCCAACAGTGGCATCTATTCACCCACCAATGTTGTGTATAAATATAAGAGGACTTTCCCTCATTTAGACTCACTCATATCATCACATCTCTCTCTCTCTACTGCGCAGATATGAGTCTCTTCTCTACTGCGCTAAAATGGGTCTCTCTCTCTCTCACATGTGAAGCCGGACACTGCTGAAACTGAAGCTACAACTACAGAAGTAAAGATTGACTTGCGTGGCCTAGAAGATCTCCTCTTTGGAACTGCGCTATAGGTTCATCTGAATCTCCTTTGAAAGCCGCAACTTTTAGTGGTGGAATGAAGTCAATCCGACGAACGGTTTGCAAGATATCGACTGCCTTAGTTTGAAGCCGGAAACTGCTGAAACTGAAGCTGCAACTGCAGAAGTAAAGATTGACTTGCGTGGCCTAGAAGATCTCCTCATCTGAACTGCGTTGTAGGTTCATCTGAACCTCCTCTGGAAGCCGAAACTTTTGGTGGTGGAATGAAGTCAATCCGACTATCGGTTTGTGAGATATGGTCTGCCCTAGTTTGATAATGAAGCCGCTAATGCTGATGCTACTGATCTAGGGTTTGCTACTACTGATTTGAATCAGATTTATTGTACTATTTCTCTCTGCTGAATTATTGAAGATAAAAGAAGATTTGATCAAAGGGTTTCCCCACACATTGTGGGGTTTGTCCTTGGCTAGCCGCCACATCTTGTGTCTCTTGTCTTGGCTTGTTTTCTGTCGATCGTTTAATGTTCTATCTGCACTTTACTTTATGTACATGTGATTGCTAATCGGTGGAATATAATAAGAAAAAGAAGTAAACTATTATAAGCATAGAACATACCATAACTTAACATGGTATCAGAGCTGAGGTGAAGACAAAGCCCGAGAAAGAGCAAGAGCAATCAATGAAGAGAAGAATGGCAAGGCTATCCTAAAAGAACTATGGGGTCCTCAACACTCTTTCCTGCCGAAGACAAGCTCCGTGAGAAAGCTGACTATCACGGATGGAAGATGTCTATCGATCTAACCCTTGAAGATCTAGGAGTGTTGGACCATGTAAGAGGCAATATTGTTGAGCCTTCATCAAATGCATCTGCTGCTGCCTGGAACAAATGGAAAAATGGAGAAGTCAAAACAAAGAAGATCATCCAGGACTCTATCGACAAGCGCTTGGTGGCCTACATCTCTGATCTAGACACCTCCAAGGAAATCTACAACAGACTGGTGAGTTTATTCAAAGTTAATGATGCAAATCAAGTTTTGTTTCTTAGAAATAAGTTGAGGGAAATCAAGAAGGGTAAAGATGAAAATATGCAAGCATACTTCTTAAGAATCACCGAGATCAAGAACGATCTCCTATCTATTGGGGAAACCATTACTGACAGAGAAATGGCACTCACAACTCTCGAAGGATTACCATCTGAATGGTATGTGTTCAGGACTACTCTTCTGAACAATAATGCAATTCCTAGTTTCAAGGAATTAATGGCTAGATGCATTCAAGAACAAACAAGGGTAGAAAAGCAGGAAATGTCCTTGCCTAAAGGTCCTCCTGCTGCTTTTTCTTCTCATGCTAAGAAAAGAAATAATTATGGGTCTAAATCGAAAAGAAAAGCTGGATTTAAGGGTGGAAGAAAAGGACGATGTTTCATTTGCAATAAAGCAGGTCACTATGCAAGGGAATGCCCTGATAGAAAGGACTCTCACCGTGACGATGATCAAAATCCCTCTCATGGTAATCGAAGGAATGGAAAATTCAACAACAAAGGAAAAAGGAATGCGGGAAATCAAGGAAGAGGGCAACCATTCAAGAAGGCTAGAAATTCCAGGTATGAATCTAACACTGTCGACGATAAGCAGGCTGAATATTATCTACCAGCTGCTCTATCTACCTCCGCTCCTTCGAACTCAATGGGAATTTGGCTCATTGATAGTGGTGCCTCAAGACACTTCACTGGTTACAAAGAAGTACTCTATAATCTGGTAGAGAAAGAAACTAACCTGGAAATTGTCCTTGGAGATGACATGAAATACCCAGTGAAAGGTGTAGGCAATGTTTCTCTTAAACTGAATCAAGGTAATACGATTCACTTACAAGATGTATTATATGTACCTGATCTCAAAAAGAACCTGATATCCATCTCGGCAATGGAAGACAAAGGCTATAAGGTAACCTTCAGCGATGGTAAGGTACGCATATGGAAAAATAATGTTAAAGATGCTTTCACTCTTGGGTTTCGAGTTGATTCTTTATATCAAGTCAGTGGAAGTCCGCTAGGTGTCATGTCTTGTGACACAATGCTTCAGTCCGAACTTTGGCATCGGAGGTTTGCCCACCTTCATTACAAAGCTCTACCCGATGTAAGACAAATGGTAACAGGGATGCCTGAATTCCAAGTAGAGAAAGAAGCTGTATGTCCGGGATGTGCCAAAGGAAGCTCAAAAGGGGACCATTCCCTTCAAGTCAAAGCAAGACCTCCGATATATTACAACTAGTTCACTCAGACATATCAGGTATGATGCCTGTGAACTCCTTGGGAGGATACTCATATTATCTCACTTTTACAGATGACCATTCTCGAAAGACCTGGATATACTTCTTGAAAAAGAAGGATGAAGTGTTCCCTTGGTTCCGACACTTCAAAGCCCTAATCGAGAATCAAACCGAAAAGAAGATCAAGATCTTAAGAACTGACAATGGGACTGAATATGAATCTAATGAGTTCCATGATTTTTGTAAAGAGGCTGGCATCAAGAGGGAGACTATTACACCATATACTTTGAACAAAATGGTGTGGCAGAAAGGAAGAACCGCACAACTATGGAAGCTGTCCGGGCCATGCTACATGATCAAAGTCTTCCTAAGTTTCTATGGGCTGAAGCTGCAAACACTGCCGTATATGTACAAAATCGATGCCCTCATCAAGCATTGGGTTCCAAGACTCCTGAAGAAAAATTCACCGGTAAGAAACTTGATGTTTCTCATTTTAATTTTTGAAAGCCCTGTATACTTTCATGTGCCGAAAGAGAAAAGAAATAAATTGGGTGCATCTGGAAAGAAGGGAATTTTCGTGGGCTATGGTGAAAATTCTAAAGGCTATAAAACCTATGTAGCCGATAAAAAGGAAGTCATAATTAGTCATGATGTCACCTTTGACGAAGATATGGCTCTCAGCAAGGTGATCAATCTTCCGACTTTGAGGAGCTCTCAAGAAGCCGACACCAGGGAACCGAAAGAAAAGGATGATGAATCAATGCCTGATGTAGAAGAACCCATGGATCCGATTGATCCTCCTCTATATGAGCCTTCCTCTTCTAGGAAGAGGCCTTCATGGCTTAAGGGGTTACTTGATGATGCTGAAGGACATGCTGCACCCCGAGGAACCTTTCGTGAAAGTAAGAAACCTAATAGGTATCAAGGATACCTGACCATCATGAGCACGATCATAAAAAATGAGCCTTCGTCATTCTCAGATGCCGTCAAGCATCAAGTATGGAAGGATGCTATGACCGAAGAATATGATTCTATCATAAAGAATGATGTTTGGGAAGTAGTTCCCAGACCCCAGGACAAGACTGTTGTTACTTCCAAATGGCTTTACAAGATAAAGCATGCAGTAGATGGAAGCACAGAAAAGTATAAAGCTCGTTTTGTTGCTCAAGGTTTCTCCCAAAAGGAAGGTATAGACTATGATGAGATATTTGCACCTGTTGCCAGATATACGACCATCCGCTCGATCATAGCCCTTGCTGCTTCACAAGGATGGAACCTACATCAGATGGATGTCAAGACTACGTTCTTGCATGGCTCGATCAAAGAAGAGGTCTACGTGGAGCAACCAGAAGGATTTGAGATTTATGATCGAAAATCTCATGTATGCAGGTTGAAGAAAGCTCTCTATGGGCTGAAGCAAGCACCTCGAGCATGGTATGAGAGGATCGATAGCTACTTGATGAAGCTGGGATTCACTAGGAGTGAAGTCGATCCTAACCTTTACTTTAAGGTTGAAGATGACAAGCCTCTCATACTGGTGTGGTATGTGGATGACCTCTTTCTAACAGGTGCAGACCCTCTCATTCACAAATATAAGAGGAAGTTGGCCTCTGAATTTGAAATGAAAGACCTAGGACTGATGCACTACTTCCTAGGACTTGAAGTGTGGCAAAAGCCAGGAGAAATTTTCCTATCTCAAGGAAAATATGTGGTGAAGATATTGGAAAGATTCGGAATGGTGGATTGCAAGCCTGTAACTACTCCGATGGAGCTTGACTTCAAGAAGTTGAGCGGTAGTGCTGCTGGACCTGTTTTACGAAATGCTACCGAGTATCGGCAACTCGTCGGAGCATTAATGTTCTTAGTGAACTCCCATCCAGATATATGCTTTGCAGTCAACACGTTGAGCCAGCATATGGTTGAACCCCACCACATACACTGGATTGGTGCCAAGAATCTGCTGAGATATCTTCGTGGCACTATCACTTATGGGTTAAGATACATTGCCAGAGATGTGAGACTATTTGGATACACAGATGCTGACTGGGCAGGCAATGTGGAGGACCGTAAGAGCACTTCCGGGTGTTGTTTCTCCTTGGGATCTGCTTCGATATCCTGGATGAGCAGGAAACAAAAGTCGGTGGCTTTGAGCACCGCCGAAGCAGAGTATATTGCTGCTAGCATAGCTTCTTGTGAGGCAGTTTGGTTGCGAAAGCTCTTCAGTGAGTTGTTTGGATTCACATTGGATACCATTGTGATCCTTTGTGACAACCAAAGTGGGATTCGTTTGTCAGAGAATCCCGTATTCCATGATCGCTCCAAGCATATTGATATCAGATACCATTATATTTGAGATATGGTACAACGGGGAGCTATAAGGCTCCATCATATCGGTACAGATGAACAGGTCGCCGACATTCTAACAAAACCCCTTGGGAAAGTAAAATTTCTAACTTTCCGTGAACAACTTGGAGCTGTTCAAAGACCCTCGAATGAGGGTCATGTATGATGCATTGAGCTCTGAGAGCTCCAGGGGGGTGCGGGGTGCTTCTTGGAGCAGCATATGACCACAGGATTATTCACTATCCCCTGGTGGTATACATGTACACCCCGTGGCGACATTGTAGCAGGATTGATGTGTTCTCCTGTGAGGCCTGGATTGATGTGTTCGCCATGGCAGCCTGGATTGATGTGTTCTCCATGGCAATTGTAGCAGGATTGATGTGTTCTCCTGTGAGGCCTGGATTGATGTGTTCTCCATGGCAATTGTAGCAGGATTGATGTGTTCTCCTGTGAGGACAGGATTGATTAGTTCTCCTGTCAAGGCATCCTACCCATGCAGTCTGGGACTCATGGGAAGTACCTCTCATCTGATCAATGAGCAGGGAAATGAAGTTAGGGACCATAGTAGTACCGATGGACGCATCGTTGTAACTACCGTACTCCCTATGCTAGGATGACCTCCATTGATCTGGGATCAATGATACTGGTCTGGGACCAGTGGTAGGAGTTGTACCATACTACGACGCTGACTTCAGGTCGGTTGAGACTGGTCTGGGATCAGTGGTACATACTCTGAGACTGACTTTGAGTCAGTGGAGGATGACATTGCTCTGGGACCATTGGAGTTGTACTCACTATGACGCTGACTTTGGGTTGGTTGAGACTGGTCTGGGACCAGTGGTACATACTCTGAGACTGACTTTGAGTCAGTATGATACATCCTCGATCATTTCTTCTTCTTCATAATTCGGACAAAAGCAGAGTAGAACAGAACAATGCAAGAGCAGAGCAGAACAAAACAAAACAGTACAGATCAGTGCAGGGCAGAACAAGACAAAGCAGAACAGGCAAAATAGAGCAGAGCAGGGCAAGGGTCAGGTTGTACAAGGCAGTGCATTTGATGGATGAATAGTAACGACCGATAGACAGATTGCAGATGAAGTTCTCCATGGTTGAGAGGGAGTGTTAAAATTGGCAACCAGGGCAAAACTTCATGTGGGTCATCTTATTCATGGCTAATAATATTTTTATTAGATTCCTCTCGTCGAGAGGTGTAGGATTGATATAAAGATCATCCAATTCCGATAAGTATTCATGGAGATATGAATTTATTTTGATTATGGAATTATTATCAAGCCGACCTACAACTCATGTAGGCTCAGAAGCCCAACAATCGCATCTATTCACCCACCAACGTTGTGTATAAATATAAGAGGAATTTTCCTCATTTAGACTCACTCATCTCATCACATCTCTCTCTCTCTACTGCGCAGATATGAGTCTCTGCTCTACTGCGCTGAAATGGGTCTCTCTCTCTCACACATGTGAAGCCGGAAACTGCTGAAACTGAAGTTACAACTGCAGAAGTAAAGATTGACTTGCGTGGCCTAGAAGATCTCCTCTTTGGAACTGCCTTGTAGGTTCATCTGAATCTCCTTTGAAAGCCGCAACTTTTGGTGGTGGAATGAAGTCAATCCGACAAACGGTTTGCAAGATATCGACTGCCCTAGTTTGAAGCTGGAAACTGCTGAAACTGAAGTTGCAACTGCAGAAGTAAAGATTGACTTGCGTGGCCTAAAAGATCTCCTCATCTGAACTGCGTTGTAGGTTCATCTGAACCTCCTCTGGAAGCCGAAACTTTTGGTGGTGGAATGAAGTCAATCCAACTGTCGGTTTGTGAGATATGGTCTGCCCTAGTTTGATAATGAAGCCGCTAATGCTGATGCTACTGATCTAGGGTTTGCTATTGCTGATATGAATCAGATTTATTGTACTATTTCTCTCTACTGAATTATTAAAGATAAAAGAAGATTTGATCAAAGGGTTTCCCCACACATTGTGGGGTTTGTCCCTGGCTAGCCGCAACATCTTGTGTCTCTTGTCCTGGCTTGTTTTCTGTCGATCGTTTAATGTTCTATCTGCACTTTACTTTATGTACATGTGATTGCTAATCGGTGGAATATAATAAGAAAAAGAAGTAAACTGTTATAAGCATAGAACATACCATAACTTAACAATGGGTTTCTTCAACAAAAAGTAAATCACTTCAACATAAACAAGCATCCAAAATAGTCAATCTCAATAACCCAAGGAAGACAATCTCCTAACAAGGTTTCCTTCCATGAAATGGACACTAGCAGATATTGACGGAACAAAGACTTCACTCAAATCCATTCAAACTTCAAGATAAGACTCCTTTGGGTTTCTTCTACAAAATGTAAAGCACTTCAACACAAACAAGCATCTAAACAATGTCAATCTCAAAAGTCAAAGGAAGACAATCTCCTAACAAGGTTCCCTTCCATGAAATGGACACTCGGAGTTTTTCCTTAAATCTCCGCCTTTCTTTACAAATATTCAATGAAGCTTCAGAACTCTGATTACTCCTTCAATCTTAGACAAATCACCAAATTTTCTTGCCCAGATTTGCCCACGATTAGGGTTATAAATATTGGTTGAACATGCCTATAATGGGGCCAACTTCATCCTTTGAAAAGACATGTCTATAACAAAGTCAACCAATGCTACAACAATTAACTTTATTTTGAAATAACCCATTCAATAGGAGCCAACCTAAAGGAGGTGAACCAATCTTCTTAGAGGAGGCTTAGGATACTCAAAAAAACCAATCGTTGCCTTTCAAGTAGTTTGCTTTCAAGGTTGATTAGGGCACATGAGTTTAGGCCTATTAGAATGTAGTTTTCACCCTTTTTTAGGGCAGCAAAGAAGTGTTTAAGGCCATAAACTTTTGGCTCAAAGGGGCTGGTGCCAGAACATATTTAGGGCATTAGACTTCAAAAACTAATATCTCTCCAACCCACAAGGCGTGCCACCTATCAAACAAAATGGTGTGACGAGGGCTACCAATTTAGAGGGTCCTTGTACCCAAATTTACTTGATTTGAACACACAAATCACCAAACAAATGTTGGCCCACTCAGCCTTTGACATCAATGACAAATTCTTCCAACACAAAACCCATGTTCAGAATTTTCATATTCGCCCTCATCTCCTCAAAAATCAGACATGAAGTTGATTGTATGAAAACTTTAACATGTAACGTTGTTTTGGAGTTGGAGCTTCACATGTGCAGAATTTCTTCTAGAATGGTGTGTTGCCACTTAATTTAGCAAGGCTTCCAAAGGGACTACTACTAGATCAAGTGGCAACAATGGGGCAAGGACCCATTGTCACCTCAATCAATGTCCCCTGCTCTTTACGGACTTTCACCGATGGGAGGGGTCCCAATATAGGGAAATCACTAGAATGATGAGGTCAATAACAATGCACAATGTGATTTCCAATGCCCATTCAAAGGAGAGGCTTAGATAATAGGTTGTTTGTCTTAGAAGCAAAAGAAGGGCTCTCCAAGAAAGGCTTGAGAGAAGGATGACCTCGGGTTTAGGAATATTCAAAAATGATGAATGCCTAAGATCAAAAATTCCAAAATCCCTCACTTGTGATTGATGTGTTTATACTAGGGTTCAAAGTGAGGCAAGGATGGCTCATTCAATGGAAAGATTCAATTAAAGTGTGAGCTTTAGGAGAAGCTAGGATGACTTTCCACGAAAAACCCCTTGAGAAAAATATTATAAGAGACTAAGGGTTGAGAGATATACTATAGTAAAGGCTCATCCAATGATCACCTATAGTTAAGAGAAAAGGTTTTGAACGATGAACTAGAAAGTGCAAACCTTCAAGAAATCCCCAAGTCAAAGGAGCTTCAAGGGTTCCCTCTTTGTGTTAGCTAGGGCATCAATTTATTTGAAATTCCACCATCGAAATTCATTCAAAACAAAAGGATGCCTAGAGGAGACATAAAGGAAGAAACTTGTCTAGACGAAATCCTAAAATTCCTCCTCCCTAAAATTTTGCACCAAGCCCTAGAAAATCATCTTATCCTTAGGGGACAAAGAAAAGAGGAAGAAAAGAAGTGAAAGAATGATGTTTCGTTAAGTTAATGTGATCACCAAGGATCTAGGACCAGTTCCTAGTCTATTGGGAGAATGGAGTCAAGAATGAGATTGATTTAGGGTTTTGTTCTATCAAAGAGCCTCATTGCAACTTTGCATGCCCTACTGAAGCAACTACCCAACTACAACAAGGATTTATACTTTGACATGCCAAATAATGGAGTTTTAAGGTTAGGTTTTCAAAGATGACCCCTAGGAACATTCACTTTTTCTTTTTCTTTTTTACAAATTCGGCTGTTGGTTGTATTCAAAAAAAGATAGGGAGGCTAAGCTCTAGTATTACATGAGTAGAGCTCGCAGGATGAGCTTGGAACTGGATTACATTAAAGCATTCTGCTAAATTGCTTTCATTTTCAACTTGAAAAGTATTGACACAGGAATAGATTCGGACAAACTGAAAAAGAAGTAAACAAACTTTACAAAACATCTAATCTATACTTATGTGACTTTCTGTTGTTCCTTTTCTGCTGTTCTGTTTTTCCTGCTGTTCCTTTTCTGTTGTTCTGCTGTTCCTTTTTTCCTGTTGTTCCTTTTCTGTTGTCCCTTTTCTGTTGTTCCTTTTCTATTGTTCCTTTTCTGTTGTTCCGTTTTTTTTTTGTTCCTTTTCTGTTGTTCCTTTTCTACTGTTCTTTTAGATCAGTTGTTCCTTTAGTAGTGATTATCCTGGTAGCAGAATCAATTTTCTCATCCAAGAGGCGTTGATGCGTTTTGATTTGCTCAAATTCTTCCTGCAAGTCTCGACAGTGAAGACAATCTTCGCTGCGGGCCATCTGGAGGTCCTCGGCTCTGTCCTGAAGAAACGCTAAAATACTGCTCCAGCAAGCTGTAACCGACGAGACAGTGAAAACCAAACAAGGGATCTGAAGAGCAGGGAAGAGGGAGGAAAGAGGGCTCAAAGAATCGAGAGCAGAGCGATAAGAAATTTCAGAATATAAACAAAACAAAAAAAAAGTCTGACGTTGAAGCAAATAGGTGGTCACAGATTCTGCACGGGCAACATGGATTCAAAAAATCTGAGGAGACTGCAGGGAGAAAAGGGAGGATTTCCGGCGGCATGGAACAGATAGCCTCAGGATTGTTTTTGATTTGGTCAGGGTACGCCCTGAGCAAGATGTGAGTCTTTAGATATGAAAAAATTTTACAAGTCATGGGAGTCATGGAAGAAATTGGAATTGTTCCTCGTTGTTACAGAGGATATTTCCTTTTGGTCTTATACAAGCTTGGTTGGCGCATTTATCAGCTTCCCGATTGATGGTCCAAAGGATATGGTAAAATTGGAAATCCTGAGTTTGATTGATCATGACTTGGCATCTGTTGATGGTTTGCTGTAAGAAGATGTTGGAGGCTTTTCATTTGCTAGTCATTAAACTGATAATGATAGCAGAATCGCCGAAGATCATAGCTTTCTTGATTCCATGAATTTGTAGTTGAAGAATTCCTTGATAGAGCGCCAGAGCCTCTGCTCTGTTGTTTGAGAGGATCCCTAATCCCCACTCAAAGGTGACTAAGGGCTCACCATTGGGATTGTAGATAACTCCCCCTGCTCCCGCTACTCCTGGATTTGATTTGGAGGCACCGTCAAAGAACAAGGAGTGGGTGTTGCTAGTGCGGAGCCACTTGTTGAAGTCATCCTGCTTTAGTCGGATTTTCCAGTTGTGACTGTGATTGCTGTTGAAGTTGCTGTTGATTTTCGCTGCTGGCAGGATACTGATCTTATCTATCAGACTCCTTATGAAATCTTTTTCTTCAACCCAAAGACTTGTCATGTCCATTTTTTTGTGCTCTTAGAAGCGATGGTTTCTATCGCAAGGCTTTTAGCCTTGCTGCAAAGATGCCTGATTGTGGTCTCTTTATCTTTAAAGATCTTGTTGTTCCTAGCAATCCAGATCCTCCATAAGAGGGAAAATGGGAGGGCATCCCACACTCTCTTGGCAATGTTGTTTTTCATGGATTTCCAGGGGTAGTTTTTTTTCCAGTTGTTAAGGACTTCCCCAATGGATTGTTGAGAGTTCCAGGTGAAGGGAACGATTGGGGTAATACTGTTCCAACAAGAAAAAGCAAAAGGACACGAAATGAAGAGGTGCTGGATGGACTCCTCCGCTTCTTGGCAATTAGGGCATCTGGAGGGTCCAGCAATGCCTTTTTTTTTAAGATTTTCTGCAGTGAGAGTTTTTTCTTTTAAGAGGGTCCACATAAAAAATTTCACCTTAGGGATGGCTTCTGATTTCCACACTGTTTTCCAATGTGTCCATGTTGGTGCCGGGTAGTCCCTGTTGCATAGATAATTGTATCCTACTTGTATTGAGTAGCTGGTGCCAGTGGGGTCCCATCGGAATCCATCCTTGCCATTTTTTATTGTAGGAGCAATGTTGTGGAGGTGTATCTGAAAGTTGTCAAGATTCTCTTTGAGTCGTTGAGGGATGGGAGGAAGGCTCCATCTCTTCCAAGCTTGGGTATTTGTATCCCATTGCGAAATTTGATCTAAACTATATATTCCTTTACTTTGAAGAAAGAGAATTATTGGAGCCATACCTGGAAGACTGCTAATTGGCTGATTCCCCATAATTTTATCAGTGCCAATGTTGATTTTGTTGCCGCCTTTGGGAACCTTGGAGACATTTTGAGCCATAAAGGAGATGGCTTTTTTACAGAGTTTCCAGATCCTTGTGTTGTTCCTGTTGGGTATTTCAGTTGTAAGCAGATGCTGCCTTGGGTGGCTGAGATATTTGGCCTCCAAAACTTTTTTCCACCAAGTTGATTGGTCTTCAATAAGCCTCCAGACTATCTTGCCGCCAAAGGCTGAATTGGTGAGAGATGGGGATCTAATTCCAAGACCTCCTTTTTCTTGGTTTTGAATTACTTGTTTCCATCCAACCAAGTTATATTTTCTCTTTTCATTTTTTCCTCCCTGCCAAAGGAAAAACCTGAGAATACTGTCCATTTTGCGGAGAAAAGAGGTTGGAGCCTGGGCAAGGGAGAATTGGTAAAGAGGAAGAGAGGAAAGGCCTGATTTGAGCAGTACCAATCGTCCAGCTGGGTTGAGCCAAGAGGCTCCCCACTTTTGAACTTTTCTTTTCATTTTATCTAAAGTTGTTTCCCAAACATCAACTCTTGCATTTCCTATATTCACTGGCATTCCCAAATAACTGAAATGGTGCCAATTTAACTTGCAAGGCACACCGAAGATGTTGGCTATGTTTTGAAGCGTTTGAGCTGAGGCGTTCCATCCATAAATACAACTTTTGAAGTGATTAATCATTCCCCCTGAATATCTCATGAATTTGTCTAATAAAGATTTGAATCTTCGAGCTATGATTGTGGACGCCCCTCCAATCAGCAGGGTATCATCAGCAAATTGGGAGTGATTGATGTTTTTCACTCCATCTTCAAATTTGATTCCAGTGATGAGGCCTGTCTGCCGCTTATGGTCAAGGGCGCAACTGAAGGACTCAGCCATTAAAAGGAAAAGGTAGGGGGACAGAGGACAACCTTGCCTTAATCCTCTTGAAGATTGAAAGGCAGGGCCAGGTCTGCCATTGATAAGGGGAGCTATCCAAGGGCTAGAGATACAGGCTCTTATGAGATCAATAAAGAAGGATGAGAAGCCCATTTTTTGAAGAACAACAAATAGAAAGGAGTGTTTAACCCTGTCAAAAGCGTTTGCCAAGTCCAATTTCAGGATGAAGCCCTTTTCATTTCTAGAATGGCTTGAGTGAATGGCTTCCTAGACTAAGAGAATAGAATCTGAAATGTGCCTATTTGTCATAAAGCCACCTTGGTTTTCAGAGATTAACATAGGCAATAGAGGTTTGAGACGGGAAGCAAGAATTTTTGTGAAAATTTTGTAGGAAGAATTACATAAGGATATGGGCCGGAAACGGGAGAAATTTGAAGGTCGGTTCTCCTTTGGAATGAGGGCCAGATGTGTTGAATTTGTGTAGCCTCCTAATTTATTTTTCCTCTGAATCCATTTAAAGTATTTGATGAGGTCCTTTTTGATCATTTCCCAATACTCCCTATAAAAACAAATAGGAAAGTCGTCCGACCCTGGTGCCTTGTCTGGCTGGAGGCCCCAAATTGCTTCCTTGATTTCTTCTTCTTTTATTTCCTCTGTCAGCCTTTCATTTGCTTCTGTTGCAATCTTTTTTGGCAAATGTTGTAGGAAGTCAGCATAGTTTTCGTCCTCCCCTGATTCAGTTAGCAGCTCTTTAAAATGTTCTGAGGCAGCGTTTTTTATGGCAGTTTGATCATTGTGTTGAGTGCCTGCGTTATCTATGATAGTTGTTATATTATTCCTGATTTGCCGAACAGTGGCTTGCTTATGGAAGAAAGTCATTGTCTCCGCTCTTCAACCAAGTCTGCCTTGATTTAATTCCCCATTTTTCTTCCTCTTCTCTTCTAATACTGTATAGCTCACTGTAAAGATTTTCTTCTTGATTTTTTTCAGCCTAATAATATTCTTGCTTTTCTAGTGCATAGTGAAGTTCTTCAATTTTGGCTTTCACTTCTCTTTTCTTTGCTTCTGGCTCTTTATATTGGGTTTTTGCCCAATTCTTGAGAGCATTCTTTACATTTCTAAGTTTGCTTTCCCAAATAAAACTTGGGGATCCTTCGACATGTTGGCACCAAGTTCGTTGGACCAACACTTTGGCTGCTTCAATGTCATTCCATAAAGGACTGTATTTAAAAGGGAGAGGACCCAGGGGGCAGAGAGATTCAAGGGTTAAAGCAGTGGGATAATGGTCTAAAGCAGCAAAAGGAAGGATGGAAGTGTTGACAGCTGAAAAGGTGGAGAGAAGGGATACATTTACCAGGATTCGGTCGAGCCTTTCCATAATATTATTTCTCCCCAATCTGCGATTACTCCAGGTGTATTTGCGATTCTTTGGAATGATATCGACAAGATCACCATGTTGCATAACATTTTCCAACTGATTTCTAAAAGGATCTAGGTTGAAGCTGCCTCCACATTTTTCATTAGCATGTAAAATGAGGTTTAAGTCACCTCCTAAAATGATGTTGCTGCTGTTTTCTTCTGCTATATTATTGCTGAGAGAGTCCCAGCAAACTTCTTTATCCCTGTAATGATTCGGGATATAAACATTGTAAATTACTATCCGTTGACTACTGTAATATTCTACAATACAATCTTGACCCAATGCTATTCTACTATTTCTGCTATGCTGTTCCATTCATCTTGAAGCCAAAGTGTAGCAATTCCTCCTGAGGCTCCTCTGGAATCACATATACATCCTTTGTAGCGCTTATGTTGTTCAATAATCTTGTTCATCTCTGGCTATCTCTGCTTTGTTTCTTGAAGTAAAACAATGGTTGGTTTCTCTTGGTTAATAAGATCCTTTAAGGCATTTGATTTGGAGGGGTTCCCTAGTCCCCTGCTGTTCCATGAGAGGATTTTAATCATTTCAAGTGAGAGGTGCGAGGAGTTGCTCTCCCTCCCTTGTCTTTGTTTGCTATGTCTTTGTCTATTGGTCCTTGAATATATGATTCAATGGGGTTTTGGAGCCCCAATGCTATGTCTTTTTGCGCATTTTCATCCCTGTGTTGTTTGGCAGACTTTCTTCCAGGCTTCTTTTGATTGTCTAGAATGGATCCATGCTCCTTGGAATTGCTTCTGGTGATTCTGAGAGGGGGAGGATCAGACGGGAGGGAAGAGGAAATGACCTGGGGAAGGGGAGAAGAGGTAGGATCAGATTGAATCAAGGGAGGGGATTCCTCGGGAAGAGAGAGGATGTGAAAGGGATTGGAAGAGGGAGAAGAGGTAAGGGGATCCGGCTGGCGATCAGAAGATAGGGGAGGTTGTGGGGAAGAAGGGAGAGGAAATGAAGGCGGGGGAGAAGAGGGAGGGGAAATTGGGGGAGGTCGAGAGGAAGGACCTGCTTCATGGGATGGTTTAGGATTAGGGGCTGTCTTTTTCTTTTTAACGGTTTCCCATTGCTCTTCTTGAGGATTATTTTCTACATTAGAAAGTTTAGTGCAACGATTAGCAAAGTGATCGTACTCGTGACATACCTTGCACTTGAAGGGGATCTGTTCATAGTCAAGCTGCTGAATGTGCGTCCAGTCGTCAACCTTGAGCTTGATGGCTTCTGGCAAGCCTTTACCCAAATCCACTTCTACACAGATGCGGGCACAGGCCTGCATGTTATCTTTCGGTTCACTCCGATCAATGTATTTCCCAACAGCATTCCCAATAGCACACACAGATTCGTCTCCCCAGCAATGCAAGGGGAGGTGAGGAAGCCGGACCCAAACAGGGACCGCATTAGGAATATCAAGCTCTGGGTCAAAATCCGGAGTCCATTTGTTTAAATATAAACCTCTGGAATCCATGAAATAAGGCCCATTACGGAAGATTAAATCCTTGTCTTCCTTTGTCTCAAAATGAAATGTAAAATATCCCTTTCCACAAAATCTGATAGAGATTTTTCCTTGTATTTTGTCTGTCCAATTCCTTTCCACCCACCTCTGGACTGTTTTTGGAGAGGGCCAAAGTCCTGTAAATTGCCCAATAAGTCCTTTTTCTGCCAAGGCAAGAGCAGCCATTCTGGGCAAAGTTGGAGGGAGAGAAACTTCCTGTAACCCATCAAGTTTTTTCACGAACTTTGATACTGAAGGGCGAGCTCGCTGAGGAGGCATGGACTTGATCAAGGCAGAGAAGGCGTGTTGGTGAGCTGCCTCCTCTGGCAAAGCCTCCAGAGGGGCCATCCCGAGCGGCCGAAGATCGGTTCAGACCTAATGTTTGCAGGCGGCAGCGGGAGCAGAGCACGCGTTCTCAGGAACATTCACTTTTTCTTGCCCAATGAATAACACATGCAATAGATCAAGACTACCAAAGTTATTCAAGACTTTCGCATAATTCAAAGCACGAGCAGCATCGTGATGCAATATTCCATACATTAAACATATAATGAAAATTTCCCATAAAAGAGAAACTTACATGGCAAAAAAAGTATATCCATCCATCGCATTTGCAAGAGAGAAGCTCCAAAATAGAATAGCATTAACCCAAACATCAAAATGCATTAAAGCATCTCCAATTCGTCCTTCAATAGCTATAGCAAAATTCCAAAAGAAACAATGATGATATGATCCAAATCCAAGTGATGTTGAGTTACAAATGTGGCCTCACTTGTATTTATATGAGCCTCTAATAGTTCAATGGGTCTAATTATCTTAACAAGCCCCTAAAAGTGTCTCTAATGTGAAAAATAACACCCTAATTGGTGACAAGCCCACCAAATAGCTCCATAACATGAAAAATAAGCCTCTCAGGAGGGCTGAAATGATAATACAATAGCTAGGAGGGCCATTGGAAGGCCTAGTGAAGTCCAACATGTGCCAAAATGGATGGAAGGGATCCAAAAATAGTGATGAAGGGGGTGGCCACTTGATCTCCAAGCAAATGACATGTGGTGCTCCCAAGTGGTTGTGGGGGCGCAAAAACATCCTCATGGGTCTCCAAGTGGATCGAACCCATCTATAAGGGTTGGAAAAATGATGCAAGCCCTCCCTTTGTCTCCCATGGGGAGACACATCCTCATTTGGACCCTAGAACAACTGCACAAGTGTGTGGTGCAAGTGTGTAGCCGTTTGGGCAAGGTGGTCTAGGTACATCATCATCGTCAAATAAATGGAATGCGAGTGAGCATTGAGTGGAGCTGAAGGATCCCAGGATGTGGCTATCTGCTTTCTGCTATAGTGGAGGCCCATGTCTCTCTACGCTCACCCTACAAAGGCTCATATGACCCTCTAAAGGGCTTGGACCTCGTATAGGGGACCAAAACCCCAGGCGAAGACCCACCTACAATCCTGTATAATATCCAATGCATCTCCTCACCTTCCAATGCAACAAATCATCAATGCAATTGAGTAAATGAGCTTACATATCATGGAACCAAGTGGACACTTCACAGTGGCATGCCCTTCTATAATGAGCTTTAGAACGTACAAGTGTCTCCAAGTTCAAGGAGGTTAATCAAGGACCTTATTAAGAGGTTTCAACCTCTAAGGGAGTGATAGGTCCATGGTACATCCTTTAAGTGGTAGGTGTCATGATATAATGATGGAACAAAGTGGGACATCAGGGGAAGGCTCCAAGTCATATGCCACAGTACAAGGGTAGTCATGATGAGGGAAGCCCACACTTGGGTGTATGAATGTAGGAGGGAGAAATCGTGGTACATGAGTTACCCCGGCCTTTATTTTTCCACCCTTCTTCATATGCCCTTTTCCTTTTATTGATTTTTCTTATATAACTGCTCGGGGCTGCAAGGGATGAGAGCATGATGTGAATGATGTAGCAGTGAATACCTCCTTAATGTCAGGAAGTTCATCGCCCACCAAGGGTTGGGGCAATCATGGGTTCCTTAATGATGCAAGGGGCTCATATAGGCGCCTTAAGAAGCAAAGTGATGGCCATAATGATAGAGGGTAGAGCTCACGTTGGTTTTTGCCCACATGCTAAATTTGTATGTCCAGACCATCTTTTGCATCTTATGGTACATTTCCTATTGAGAGTGGCCAAATTATGCTTTTTACTTTCTTTTGAGCTGCATCAATCTCTGAGGCATCGTTCCAGGTCGAACCCAAAGTGTGGAAAAGGGGGGCGGGAGGTTAACTCCTTGTGGACCCAATGGACAAATGTGGTCCCAGATGGGAAATATGGTGAAAGGGGTTATAATGAGTGGAGGGGAGTGATGTATGTGGTGTCGGGAAACAGGACCACACAACCAAAATAAAGATTTCCCATGTAGTGTCATTCCTAAATCTAGTAGCCAATAAAGGAGATCCCATGGGACTAGGATACAAGGTTAACCACCAAGTTGGACAGAGGAGACAAGAGTACAAACCAAGCCCATTCTTTCCGCCGAATCCCCCCACTAATCCATGCCCAAAAGTGTCCATGATAAGTAAGCCAAAATACCCAACTACATAATGAAAGGTTATACCTTCGGGGTTGGAAGGCCCACCTTCAAACATACGATCATAACAGATGGGCGAGGAAGCATAATGGCTGGCTCAGGTGGTGGAGATGGTGGCACATCGAGCTATCTGGTAGCTGCAAGGGGTTTTTGGCTACCGGCTGAGGACCATCTAGGAGAAAAATAATCCCCTATGGATATCATCCACAGGTGATGGTAATAGGGTGCAAATGTGCTAACTACGATTAGGTATTGGAACTGCATTGTTGGTACAGCAACTGGGCTAAACAATTCATCATTATCAAAATCAACTTAAAATTCATTTAATTCATTAGAGACATAGGAATTAATGAAAATAAGCAACTTTTACCTTGTTATGCGTGTCAAAAGGGTTTCGGGTTCAGAGGGATAGAAATGCATAATAACATGGGCAATATGCGGTTATCAACATAGGAGATGGGTGATAAAAGGTTCAATGAGTCTTGCAAAAGGTGACAAAATGGGAATCCAACATAAGGTACATAGAGGGATTGGTGCTCTTAATCAAATGCTAATTCCATACCCTCATACATGATAGAATCCAATGGAAATATTGCAATCCCCCAATCTTGTGTTGAAAAATGTAACTAGTGTCGGTCTTCGTAATTGTAATAATGTCATAAATTGATGTAATCATTGTACTTGTCAAAAGAAAGAAAAGAAAATATGTATTTTGTAAAAGAAAAATTATTTATGGGTTTCTTGCCCATGGTTTTTGGTCATAGGTCAAGCACCCATATGTGCTCTAGGCTTGTGTATTAAGTCAAGTCAAAGTCATGATGTAATCCCTTGTAGGGCTCATGTATCAATATAAAGAAAAATATATTATGTCATGGAAAAGTCTAAAGATACCTAAGAGATCAGGTTGGTCAGCCCCATGATGTCGGCCTAGAAGAGGCTTGAGCACCCACTTGAAAAGGCTATTAAAGGAGGAATTCGTCCTCTATCTAGGATACACACATTCGATTGAAGCAGGTATGAGGCAGCAAAAGAAAAGAGTACGAAGAAGAGCAGAAAGGCAGTGAAAGTTCTTGGGAGTAATTCTGCTTTAGTTTTTCCTCTCTTGGAAACCAAGTTTTTTGTGGAAGGATAGAATTCTCACAAGTCTGAACTTATGAAGAGAAGCAGATTTTGTCTTTGTTTGGGTGGCTGGTCTGGTCTCTTGGTGGATAGTCTAGGTTCTGGTCTTGGAAGTCTTCATTGATAAAGATTCTATAAGAAGAGTTCTTGGGTTTTCCCCTCAGTGAGTTTTGCTCTGGCTTGGAGCCTATTTCTGGTCTCTCTTTTGTTTGCATTGTGATCTTCTTATTGGCATTTATCTTGATGATGAACATAACAAATTAATAATGAAGAAATAATGTAATAAACATCACAAGAACTTGTCAATTGAAAGAGAAATCATTTAAGAAAACCCTAATATGTCTCTGCCCTACATTTCTCAACATGGAATCAGAGCTAGGGCTTTGAAGAAAAGGCAGAAAAGAAGATCTCCTTGGCTCCAATCCATCTCAAGGAAGGCATCTATCTAAGAACCGAGCTCCTAGACAGAAAGGATTGAATTTCTAGGCACTCCATCTAGCTCTCATTGCAGTGATAAGGCCGCAAGCATACACAGGAAGAGCATGGGTATTTGAAGGGCATACAAGCCTTGTTCTAAGAGACCAAAGGGCTAATCTAATAGCCCACTCTAGGCTGAATACATTGACAAAGAAAACAAAGTTTTGGGCACCTTTTATTAGTCCTTTTCTCTGACAAAATTGCAGACCTATACTAGAAGAGCAAGGGCATGAAAAAATTTTGGAGGACCGAAAGGCTAGATAAGCAGCCTAGGGAAGGTCGAGCATCATGCCAAGAAGAGCGAGGGTCAAGAGTCACCTTACAAGGTCTGAAACCCTCACCAAAAAGGATCTGAAATTGCACAGTAGTTCAATAGTTCTGAAATCTACTTATTGGCATTACCTTGTAAAAGAGACAAGTCTCCATCAATAGTTCTGAGCTCAAGTCTTGCATCAGAAGCTCTAAAAGGCTAGCTACTGTCACCTTATCAAAGGAGCTGAAATTCTGAAGTCTCATTAAAGACCGAGACCCATTCTCTATAAAGAGATCCAAGACCGAGTTTCTGAGCATAATAGGACCGAAACCTATTAGGTCTACTCAAGAGAACCGAAATTCTGAACATGTTTGTGGTTGATCAATTCCTTGTTAAAAGGGGTCATCTTGCAAGTTTGAATCAGTCTTCATAGATCCGAGTTGAAGGCCTAATTGAAAGCTAGAAGGAATAACTTCAGAAGAAGCCGAGACCTCCTCTTGTTCTGGGCATAATTACATTTCAAACGACGTATATTGAAGTCTCAGCCACCAAGAAAAGGAGCCTAGACTCCTACTCTGTGCATAAAATCGAATTGATTGAAGGCACAATAGACCTATCTTAGGAGAGTACTTATCAATCTACAGTCACCATAATTCACTGACCTGTGGAGTGGCATAGAAGACAAGAACCTGTGGTATGAAATCCACAAAGATGTGAAGGATCTGTGCATGCACATCTGCAGTGACGAAATTGGCATATATATATACACAGTTCGAACCTATTCAACAGTGATCTGACCTCCTCTCGACACTAAAAGGAAGCCTGGATATATAATGCTACAGGTAGTGAATAGTGAAAGGAAGGTTTTGTTGTGTTGAAAGTCATTGAAGCATTCAAAGTTAACATCTTGAAGACTTCAACGAAATTCTTGGGTAAAGGGATATTGTTGAAATAAAATTATTCGGGACCTGTGCATCACAAAATTTGCAAGCAGAGGAGCAGTAGCATCCTGAAGTAAGAAGAGCCAATATATGAACACGACATAGTATTTTTGTCTCAAGGAAAGGAGGTAGTATTTATCAATAATAAGAAGAGCAGTAGCATATCGTCTCTGTTTCCAAAAGGGAAGGGACAATACCCTTAGAATCTTCCATGGATAGTTTTTCTTGAAGTCTTTACATTTGAGAGCAGCAAAAAGAATCATGACATCATCAAAGACTACAATACCTTTATAAGGAAGCTCTTGGCAATGGCATCATTAGAAGTCTTCACTCTTGAAAAACAATTAGAAGAGCATGGCATCCAGTAGCAAACCTTGTGGCAGCCGCTATGATCATGAAGTACAAAGGTACGTAATCATGAGGTATGTATAGTATATTCATTTGTTAAGAGTCAAACAAGAGATGTCTCAGGGTCGAGGGTTTGTAATGTTCATTATATTAAAGATTGATATCTAGGATTGAAAAACCCTATGTAAACCCTAGTCATATGGGAACCCTAACCCTAACTTACTTGTTCCCTCATAGAAACCCTATTTCCTGATTTCTAGGGCTTGTGTGTAGTTTAGGGTATATGATAAACCCTAGTATGGATGGATGTGACGATTTCGTAAGCTAAGATTTGTATTTGAAAACCCTAGGAGTCCATCCTCTTAGATTCCATGGAAACCCTAGAATCACTAATGGACATCATGCTTTTATTATTACATATATTTGCTTGGTTGTGTTTGGTAATAAGTATTGCAGGAGCATCATGAAGAAAGCAAAGGAAGATGGCTTAGGAAAGCAAATCTTGTGGTTTGGTGAGAATGATAGAAGGAGGAAAATGGAGGGACCCTGAGAATGGTAACTTGGTAAACAAGTTGGATCCTTGGGCACTCTAATGCGTATAGTAAGATCCATGTAAAAGAAAGGTCGTATGGATACCTAATTGAGAAGATCATCATTATGAGTTGATTGATGAAAAGAAAGATTTGGCACAACATACTAAGAAAGTCCACTATACATCTATAGCAGAAGTTCATGCAGCAACTGGTTGGTGAGGGTCATTCAAGGATCCTCCATTAGAAAACTTCATAGGAAGATTTCTCCGCCTAGTAGAAGAAGGACCATGATGATATTGCAGACATTTTCTACTCTTAGATTTGGAGCGAGCTTACTAGAAGTTTGTTGGTATAATTGCAACATGATGAAGTTCCATCTTGAAGATGGGAAGCAGTTTGCAAAAAACTAGAAAGAGAGGGAACTACATAAACCCTGACAAGATGACCTAATGTGAGGATGACTCTTCCTGATGATTGGATGTATGATGAAGGGCATTGATGAAGACAAGGACATGTTGTAAACAAGCTATTATAATCCAATGAATTTGATGGTTCAATATAGTTCTAATACTGAAAGAAGATGCTTTGCAGGAAGATTTAGTAACAGACAAATATGATTGAGATTCAATTGCAAAAATTGAGTGGATGACTTTGGCAATCTCAATCCAAAGGATATATACCACTAACAGGAAAGGTAGCAAGTTGCAGATGGTTTGATGATCCTATCTTGGTAGATCACTTTCCCAATGCTCAGAGGGAGCTATGTTCAAGCTCCATAGTGACAGATTCGTGAATATGCAGTAGGTAAGATTGATGATATGGAAAGTGATGGCTTGTCCCTATGAGAAGTTGTGAAAGAAGATGGCTCCTTGATGAGCATAGAAGTTGATGATGAAGAAAAAGGAGGCCTACAAGCATCTGATAGTACCATGATCTCCACGGAAGAATACACAATTGATATTGGAAGCAAGTCCCTGATTGAGAGGGAGTCTGGATATATTCCTTTCATGTGTAAAAGATCCTCCCTGGTTGAGAGGGAGAGATAGACACATCATTATTGTCTTCACATAAATGAATAAAGAATGGAGGATTGTGTAAGCATTCGAGATCGATACTTCTTGGGGATAGAAGTAGTCTCAGGAACCGATACTCTTTGAGGATGAAGTAGGGCATCAAAAAGCAAGAGCAGTCGAAGAGGAGCTTCCTTAAGGATGTGCAATTCCAAGAGGGGAATAGTCCTAAAAGGATATACCTTGTGAACATCCAGATGGGGTATGTGCCTTGAGATGAAGGTGTTTATAAATCATCGTCTCCCCAGCATTGTGCTCTAATTTAGTGGAGAGATAGAGTTGTTAGTCAAGGCCTTGCTATATGACAATGTTGGTTGATGTAATGAGATGCATTGATATAAGTTGAGAAAATAGCTTATAAGATGGCTTACCAATCCGACTCTTCTTATGAGAACTTTTCAATGGAAGTATTGTCCTTGTACTGTTGGTCAATTATGAATACCTCCCTAGTTAAGAGGGAGTGTTGAAAAATGTAACTAGTGTCAATCTTCATAATTGTAATAATGTCATAAATTGATGTAATCATTGTACTTGTCAAAAGAAAGAAAAGAAAATATTTATTTTGTAAAATAAAAATTATTTATGGGTTTCTTGCCCATGGTTTTGGTCATAGGTCAACCACCCATTGTGTGCTCTAGGCTTGTGTATTGAGTCAATTCAAAGTCATGATGTAAAGTCCCTTGGAGGGCTCATGTATCAATATAAAGAAAAATATTTTATGTCATGGAAAAGTCTAGAGACTGCCTATGAGATCAGGTCGGCTAGCCCCATGATGCCAGCCTAGAAGAGGCTTGAGAAACCACTTGAAGAGGATATAAAAGAAGGAATTCTTCCTCCATATGGGATACACACATTCCATTGAAGCAAGTTTGAGGCAGAAAAAGAAAAGAGTACAAAGAAGAGCAGAAAGGCAACAAAAGTTCTTGGGAGTAATTATGGTTTAGTTTTTCCTCTCTTGGAAGCCTAGTTTTCTGTGGAAGGATAGTATTCTCACAGGTCCAAACTTATGAAGAGAAGCATATTTGGTCTTTGTTTGGGTGGCTGGTCTTGTATCTTGGTGGATGGTCTAGATTCTGGTCTTGGAAGTCTTCATTGATAAAGATTCTATAAGAAGAGATCTATGGGTTTTCCCCTTGGTGGGTTTTTCCTTAGCTTGCAGCCTATTTTCAGTCTCTTTTGTTTGCATTGTGATCTTCTTATTGGCATTTATCCTAATGATGAACAAAACAAATTAATAATGAAGAAATAATGTAATAAACATCACAAGTACTTGTCACTTGAAAGAGAAATCATTTAAGAAAACCCTAATAGATATATCCCTACCCTACATTTCTCAACATTCTGAAATTCTGAAAATTGTTAAGTCTGTTGGATTTTGAGTGGGATCTAAAATTCTACTTTCTCCATATGAAATCCAATGAGCTTGGAACCACTCTCAAACATCCTAAAACAATTAATGATAATGTTAAAAATTTAAGTAAAAGTGTGCATCATTTTACTTTAAGAATTTAACATTAACATTGATTACATAACATTAATAGAGACCTAGGGTTGAATTATAGGCTTCCCCACTCAAATTATTGTTTTTAGACAAAATTTAGGGGTGACAACTTTTTTAGGGTGGATGCCCACAAGCACCCCTTTTGGGGAAACATGACCCCTGCATTGGGGAAACATTTCCCCCTGCATTTCCTCAAGTTTCCTAAAAGGGGGATGTGGGGAAATGTTTCACCAAGCGTCCTGTTAATTTTAGGTATGTTCTATGCTTAGAGAAATTTATTTCAATTTTCACAGTTGGCTCAATATCTAGCAATCACATCAGCATTAAAGTAAACTGCAGATAGAACATAAACATAAATCGCAGAAGACAAGCCAAGACAAGAGGACACAAGATGTGGCGCTAGCCAGGGACAAATCCCAATGAAACCCTTGATCAATTCTTCTTTTATGTTCTTCAAAGTTCAACAGAGAAAGAGAGAGAGAGAGATAGTACATTTACAATAGAAGTCAACATTTTGACTTTTGATATTTGCATGAGATCAGTTGAAGACATATTGCTTCAACTGATTCTCCAAGGTGACTGCTTCACCTATCATAGTGTTGCATTTTGTCCATTTGCGACACTTTACCATGTAGCACCAAGTTGTACCATCACAGTGCTGGACCTTGATGACTGAGCTGCTCTTGTTCTCATCATCATGCTGCCCATTATGTTGCATCTTCCATCATCATGTTGCCCATTATATTGAGATTATCTAACATGAGATTAGGACCATATCTCTGCTTTCATTGAGATAGTAACCGAGTTTATTATTACACTGAGAGCTGATGTGGTATAGCATCAAGACACATAAACATATGCCGAGACTATTAGATAACAGGTCCGAATATCCTTCGCTGTAATACCGAGATCATCTTTATGGCATGACTGTCTTACTGTTCCATCTCCATCCGAAGTTTTGTAGCTACAGGAGTATGATGTCAAGACTGCTCTTATTCATGCGAAATTAGCCCAACACTGGAATGTCGGGTTTGTCCAAACCTTATGTATACTACTCCAATTATCCGAGGTCTTGACTGTGACCGCACCTAATACCCAATCGAGGTGCAGTCAAGCCCTAGATTTGGACATGTTCCTTCATGCGAGTTTAGAGAGAGGAATGCGAGATTGTTACCTCAATTACTGATGCCCTTAGACAAGTTCAGTTGCTCCTTCATTTTGGATACCCTCATATCTTAACTGCAGCTTCAACCTTTAACTGCGGCTTCATGTCTAGACTGCGGCCTCATGAAAGCGACTCCTCTTCCATGTGAAATCAGATAACCATCCGAATATTTCCATGCAGTTTTGTGCTTCTATGGCTGCGTGAACAGGTCTCTGCGTTTAGGGCATCATCTGCGTGAACAGATCTCTGCGTTTAGGAAACAGGTCTCTGCGTGAACATGTTTCCTTCACCTTCTCTGCGTTTAGGAGTCTTCAAGAACTGTGTATAAGAAGTCTCCATGACTGTGTTGGATCAGCTAGGGCATCATCTTCATGCTAGACCAACGTATGTTCTTTTGTGTCTCTCCTTCACCAAAACCAAAGACGTGGAGAGGAGGAGATCACATGAAGAGGATTGTTTCCAAATGACTTCAAGTCCTCTCCTATTTATACTAAAACGTAGATGATGAATAGACATGTCTATTGGGCTTCTGAGCCTACTCAAGTTGCTGGCCGACTTGACAATTTGTCTTATAACACAAATAAATTCATAACTTCATAAATACTTATCGGAATCGGATGATCTTTAAATCAATCCTACACCTCTCGATGAGAGGGATCCAATAAAAATATCAGCTGCCATAAATAAGATGACCCACATGGAGTTTGGCCCTAGTTGCCAATTTTAACACGTCCCCCATCCCAAGAGCATGGGAAACATGGGGAGTGTTCCCCCCACCCTAGGGGATGCCATCCTTTTGGAACACTACCTATAACCCAACCATTGCCCCATGAACTTTCCAATCAGAGATTTCTTGATGAAGAGTACCTTATGTCTAGAAGACGAAGTAGTGAATTTTACTTCCAAAACACCTAAAAGTTTCCACATAAATCACAAGAAATAGAGTTTAGGGTGGGATTAATACTTTGTTGCCTTAACTACAAGGTTTGGAACTTTGTGAATTCCCTATCAAAACTTGAATTGTCATCTAGTAGTGGCATGGACATCAACTCTCAATGTTGGATAACACTAGAGGGGCTTAGCAACTTAGGTTGAATCCTTAGCCACAAATGGAAGCTCAAACTTTATTCATTTTTTACCTATTAAGAAAATCCTCCTCGAACACAACATACAATGATGAAAATCAGCCTAAAATGAAGGGAAAAAAAAACTTAAAATCACCCTTCAAGAAAACTATACATAATTTATGTAACTAACAAAGCCAACTTGAATTAGTTTTGTGCAGCGAAGCATTAGAAACTTAATTCTCTTTAGCCATTTTACTTATTTGCTCTAGTCCTCTCATTTTTTTTAAATACAATTCATCTTTTCTACGAGCTATATTTAGTGTATATCCCATTCATATACCAGTAGTGTCCATAAACAACACATATCCTAGTCATGTCCCCACCATATCCAAGGCATTTCCTTACCTAATATAAATATGAACAAATACAAAGGTGAAAGGAAGGCATATTTGATAAATTAAACAACATTTGAACTCTAGAAGCCAACCAAAAGACTAAAGTTATTAGCCTTGCACTCAAAATAGAGGGTATTACCTCTAGACTTGCATTCAAAGAATTTCAAGTCCCTAAGTGAAGTGTAAACATAGAGGAACATGGAAAGGTTCCCCACTATTAACACAGCAATTCTTCGCCTCACATTAGGCCAATTCTTTCTCGGCACAATGGAGGAAAACCTGGAAAAGAAGTTTATGATATTCTTTAGAATTTGTAGGATTGTCGATTGCCAAGACCATTGCCTATCCAATGGACAATGGAGTTAAGATCAACAATCAAGAAGGTTCAAACTTGCACGGAATGAGGACTAGTTAGGTTGTTATAAACATGCTCTAACCAACCACATGGAGCAACTTGCCCTTCAAAGATTATACCAGCAAATTCGCTCAATTAACTTCCAGCCATCGAATCAACCCATGAAAAGTAAAAGAAAGACGCAGAACCTCACATTGATATGCCTTTTAGCTTCTTACTCCTAAAAACTCTTCAACGAAACTTGGAGGGCATCTCCTACACTTCCAACCATGCCTTTAGCAAATGAAATTTTCTTCTATTTATAGGCTTCTACCTCAAAAAATCCCTAATTAGGGTGCTCCTCTATAAGGCTCCTTTAGAGTTTGACCAATCAACAACATGCCATGTGAAGGCTCCTAATGCTAGGGTGCGGCTCCTAATGCTAAGGTGCACCTCCTAGGGCTTCTCTACATCGTAGCACAACCCTTTTATCTCCCCAAGAGCACTCCAATAATAATGACTCTATTGTTTCAATAAGAATCAAGATTTTACATTCAATCAAGGCCAACCTAAACATAATCTAAAGTTATGTTTTATTATGATTTTAGGTTAGGGCCTATTACCCACCAAAAGGTGGGTAATGTGAAAATTTGGATGCCCAAATTCCTACTGCAACAACTGATAACATTTCTCCTATGTTTTAATTACTGAACAAAATGATTTATTGTTTCCTACAATAAACACTGAAATGAAGACACTGCAACCTTCACCTTTTAAATAAAATGCAGAAACAAGAAACTGAACAAGAAAGAAATGCAACACATCTACACAGTTATTTTTAGACAAATGTCCCCGGAAAAACCCAATGCGGGAAAACCAGTGCAACAACTCTGAGGGTTTTATTATTATGCAGTAGTAATTTCTGAATACAATCTTTGGATGTCTTCCCAGTAATCCAGTTACAAATAATATCACTGGCAAAGAGATAAGTGAGGTTACCTCACACTATCACTAGAAATCATGGCTGACCCAACCACTAAATGAACTGCCCCTGGTTGCCTCTGCGCAGTCACTGTGTCAGCCCAACATCACACCCTCTGGGGACTGCGTCACTCCTCCCAACTGATCGATTTTCCTTTGAGATTCTGACTTCTGCTCTCCTGGTCTCACACCCCGACTTCCAGCTACAGAAATCGATCTCCTCAGCAAATTTTTAGACTTCCTCAAGGCTTTGTGCTGCCTCTGCATGGCTCTACGTCAGCCTCTCTAGATCTGCGATGCCTTTGCTGGATCTCTCTCTCTCTCTTCTTTGCTAAGTTTTCTCCGACCGGGAAAGATTTCCCTTCAGATACTATCCCTACCCCTCACTACAAAAGATCACTATCGAAAATCTCTCCGACAACTGCTCCACTTCAGAAAATCAAACTTCTTATATCTTTCTGTTGGACAACCAACGGCCCAGATTAACTTCTAATCAATGGCATAGATCGTTTTGGCTTGATCCTCGTCGTCTTCTAGAAGTTACACCCACAGTGTAGATTAATACCCATTAATTATTTTAATTTCCTAAGTTTAGACTTAGGGTCCCATTAAAAATAATTAATTATCTTAATAAAGTTGTCCCCAGGTGGAATTTCCCAAAATGATTTTCGGGTATTGGAGAATGCATGTGTCTAAGCCTCCCTGCAAAATTTGAGACTTAGAGCACATCCAATGCTACCAGAAATCAACACTCCCTCTTAGCGAGGAATGTGCTCTAGCAATGCAACCTATTGAAGCATCACTCTGTTCTGTAACATCTCCTTCTGTACTGTTGATGTCTAACATCCTGTCCACCAACTACTGCACAAATGCTGCATCTGTACTACTATTGACCATGCCACTGTCAATACTGCATCCGTACTGCAACTCCCTCTCAATTATGCATCCATGCTATTGCTGCCACTGCCACTGCCAATTGCATTTGCACTGCAACCTTCTCCAACTATTGTTGCTACTACATCAACAATGGAAAAGCATCCCAAATTACTAAACTAGTGTTCAATATGATGTATCTCGTTGTTGGAATTCTGACTGTTGTTAGTCTCTATGCTGACACTCTAAAGCCTCTGCGTTGTTGCTGACACTCTAAAGCCTCTGCATTGCTGCTGACCTCTGCTCTTTGCCAACTGCACTGTTTTCAACTCTGCTCTACGCTACTCAGTCTCTGGCGCTCCTAGCCACTGCAACTATCACTCTGGCACTCCTCTGCACCAACTAACAATGGCCCATCCTACTACTTCTGATCTGAGCTCCCGTAGCAAGGAATTGATCTGAGAGGTGGGGTCCTCAAGGAACCTGCCCATCTGTAGTCCTTTTGAACAACAGCTCTAAATCACTCCACCTCCATCTTGGAGATGCCTGGGCTGTGATGGCAAACTCCTCCTCCTCGATATTCATGGCTACAACCTTCAGATCATGCTTCTCATCTTTTTCCTTCTTCCTGAGAGGACACTATGTTGCATAGTGACTAAATTCACCACACCTAAAGAATTTGATCTTCGAAACATCTTTCTTCTTCTTTCGCTACTCTTGCTACCCCTTTGGATGTGAGGGCTGCATTTTTTCCTCCTTCTTGGGCTTTGACCCACTGCTGCTGCTTCCGTCAAGTTTACACTTGACCAAGTCCTTCCTCAGCTCCTCTTGCTTAAGAGTTGCCCACATTTCATCCCAGTTTGGCAAAGTCGTTGGTGGGCTCCAGTATTGCAGCAATGATGTTGCAACTCCTGGGACTCCCTTCTTTACTTTTATCAACTCGGTAGTTTGTAACAAACTTGGAAGCGATGGTGCTATATGCACAAGTACTAGCTCTTGCCGCAGGCTGTCACTTGATCAGCTGGCACCAATGTTTTAAAACTCCGACTCCGACTCGGTATCGACTCGGCCAGCTCGATTTCAATGACTCAGTCATTCATGTTTCCAAACACACAACATTAAAATATAGATAGAAGACAACATATGATCAAAGTAGGCTCATGAATATATCCATTATATCAAAATGGCACCCAGTGCATTGTCCAATACATACACGATGATGATATAGAGATCAAAACAAAAACACATAACCAAGGAGGCTATAAATGGCCTCTACAACAAAAGTCTATGACCAATACTACTGGCTACTGCTAGAGTTGCCAACATCATCTGGCTCAGTGTTACTTGGGAGTAGGAGCGAAAGTGGGGAGCAAGAGTGAAAACGGGAGCGGGAGCGACATTTTCGAAAGCTTCTGGTTTGGGAGCGAATCCCAGAGGAGTTCGACAACCAATGTCACTAACATCAAGGTACATAGAGGGATTGGTGCTCTTGATTAAATACGAGTTCCATACCTTAATACATGACAAAATTCAATGGAAACATTGCAATCCTCCAATCCTGAAATCCTGAAAAACTGATAAGTCTACTGGATTTTGAATGAAATCTAAAATTCTACTTTCTCCATATGAAATCCAATGAGGCCGGAACCACTCTCAAACATCCTGAGTCATTTCATGGTAATGTTAAAAATTTAAGTAAAAGGATGAAAATGAAGATTAAGGAGAATGTCACTTTTACTTTAAGAATTTAACATTACCATGAAATTTGAATAGCATATCAATACTAGGAGAGGGGAATGGACCCCAAATAGCATTTAACTAATTTAGAAAACACCTTGGAGTCCAAACCAATCAGCAAACACTTCAAAATTTCATTAAAAAAATGACAAATCGTTGTTTTGATGGGGTTACGGGCCGCAGGTTATGACTCGGCCGAGTCAATACGGAAACGGCCGAGTTGGCCGAGTCATGGCTGACTCGGCCTCCCGAACCGTTTCCTCCACCGAGTCACAATTCTGGGCATTGAAACGGATCAACTCGGCCGTTTCCGTTTCGAATCGGCCGAATTTTAAAACTATGGCTGGCACAAGTCCGCTAGGAGCTCAAGCCAACTTCTATGAGCTCTTAGAAGAAGCTTTTAACTGTGATGGACGAAAGCTAACTCAAAAGAGGCTAGTCTACTTGCAGAAAGGAGATGAAAGCTGAAAGGAGATGCAAACCCTAGCAAACCCTAGTTTTACCGACTAATCCTACTGGTGCAAGAAAAGAGATGAAAGTTGCTGAAATGGATGCCATTGATTCTTTGAAAGGTAAAATGCATGTGACTAAGCTACTTCTGAAGTAAAATCTGAAAAGAAACATCTTTTTGTATTTTTGAGTAATCTTGCAGAATTATTATGCATGTGCTTTAATTGTTTTTTACTGTGCAGAGGTTGACTAGTGAAAGGAAATGGAATGGGCGCTTGCAGGAGGTTGGGAAGGTGAGAAGAGGGCCTAAGGGGTCCCTAGCACCCTTCCAGAGAGTTTCACAGCGATCAGATCTCGAAAAACTGCTCACGTGAACTTCTACAAGAAGTCTGCAGGGGTTCTACAGGATGTTCTACAGGAAGGTCTACAGGAAGAGCCGAAAGAGGATTCTAGAGGGTTGATGGTGGAAAAACGGTAGGAAAGTGGAAATGGAGGATGGATGAGGATGTGAAGGGGTCTAGGATCTGGTAAATGAAGCTAAGGAGTGATGAAGGTGGTTGGATTTGTTCAAGGATGGAGGGAGCAATGTTGCACAAAAATGTAGAAATTAGGTCAAATTGGAAAAGTGTGGCGAATGAAGGGAAGGAATCTGGAATTAGGGGTTGGAGTAGGTTGTATGATGAAGGAAGGATAGGCAGGGATGTATTACAGGTGTTCTACACACTATTTTCCGAAATTGATCGAACAAAGATGAGAAAGACCAGAGATCTATCTATTTTGACCTAATCTGACCTAAAAACCAGAAACATAATGAACAGAAGGTTATAGACAGGAAATCATGCAAAGTAACTATGGAAACTAAGCAAGAACAGATCTAAACATGCAAGTACAACTGGTATCAACTTTTCCAACTAAAAATCTAACACTAGCAATTGCATAGAAAGGCAAAAACAGTGTTTTTGTGGCAGCAAGTATGCCTTGGTCTCAGCTCATGGTCCCAAGGAGGGAGAGGTGAGATCAAGGATTGCTTGATGGCCTTTTTGCATATCTTTTCTGTTACCAAACTGTCAAATCAACCTGAAGCATGAAAAGCTATTTTAATCATCAAAAACAACCTAAGTAACAAAGCAAGATCTTAACCTAAATAACAGAAATTATTCTATGAATGCAGCAAAGACACATAAAAGTACACAAAGGAGGTACTGGCACTTGGGTTGGGCCCAACCCCAAGAGCTACAACCTCCTAAGAAAACTCAGAGCTAGTGCAAAGTGAAATTTATCTCCATTACTCAAAAATAATCATGTCACAACAATGTTTACAGCAAGAGCTCGAAAATGAGCTAAAAGGCAGAGCAGCACCAAAGTGCGAAAAACAACTATTCAAGAGCTAAACTACCAAGGCTTGAAGCCTTCCTACTTATGCACCATGAGGACTCCCAACAACCCTCCTTAACTTTAGGGGCTTGGCTGCTCAAACTGCAGTTAATCAGCCACTTCACAAAATCTACTCGGCTGCCCCTTGAAATCATCTTTGGTGGGCTGTTGAACTTCGATCTGATGGTGGAGAACTCGAGAAAGGGGTCATTTAGTGCAGGAGACACCCTTCCTACAAATCCCCAACCTTTTTCCCTCGTATTTGGCTGTCAACTGGCTCATAAATGCTTGACCTTGGTCCAAAAAGATGTCCAAAAATCTGCAATAAGCATGTATTAGACTTTGTGGTCAAGTGAATATTTTCATTCGTTCAATTAACATAAATATATTCAAAAGCATGCATAAAACTATGAAGAATGGTGGATTAATCGAGAATAATAGGCAAAATGAGCCCAACAAATTACCCATTTTTGGGGCTCATCAGTCGCCCTACCCAGGATGCTCTGGACAAAGACTTACCACTCCTTAGATACTAAATTTAGGGCTAGTCTTACCATCTCGGAACCTTGAGGTGTTGACCCCACAGCTGCCAGCTCATCTCTGGTCTCCTGAAGCTTAGAGAGGAACGGATCAATGTGTTCGCACTTCTGCATCTACATAGATCTCATCTTGTGTGCCAAGTACATCTTCCACTGCTCAGAAGATCCTTGATACAGCGTTGACAATGCATCCCACATCTCCTTGGCAGTGTTTCTGCCAATGATGTGACAGAGTATATGATCCTTTACTCTGTCGAGGATCATTCTATTTGTCTTCGCCATTTCTCCCTTGTACTTCTTGAGCGGACCTAGATTTGCGGGCTCAGCGACCACGTTGTCAACATAGACTTTCAGAAAATGCTCATCCAGAAGGCATAACATCCTTGCCTTCCAGATCACATAGTTGGATGCCCCATCCAACCTATCTTGATCTCTCAATCCACTAGCTGCCATCTCTGCCAATTGAAATGTCAAATGACCTCCTCTCTCCTGTTGTTGCTCAGCAAATGAGAATTTGAATTCCCTAGCTAGGAATTCTCTAAGGAAGAAATTCCCTCAAGTGTCTCTTCCTTCTGACGTCTTTCTGCCCAGCAACTGCCTACAGAAAACTGCATCACACCAAGAACCCCTCTTCGTTGAAGCTTTTGTTGTGTTGCTCCCTCTGCCGCTAACAAATCTCGATCTGAAATCCTACCTCTCTATCGACTCACTCAGAGAGAGATTTACCACGAAAATCTTTCCCCCTTGGCCTGAACTGTGTAATCCCTCAAGGAATTCGAATTGTTGCCTCTGCAAAAATTTTGAACTCCCTTCCTCCTTCAGCGTTGGGCTCTTCCAGCATTGTTCTCTTGTTTCACCTGCAGCGCTGATACCATGTGAAAATTTGGATGCCCAAATTCCTATTGCAACAACTAATTACGTTTCTCCTATTTGTTAATTATTAAACAAAATTATTTATTGTTTCCTGCAGTAAACACTGAAACGAATACACTGCAACCTTCACCATTTAAATAGCATGCGAAAACAAGAAACTGAACAAGAAAGAAATTCAACACATTTACACAGATATTTTTGGACAAATGTCCCTGGAAAAACCCAATGCGGGAAAACCGATGCAGCAGCTCTAAGGGTTGTATTATTATGCAATAGTAATTTCTAGATACAATCTCTAGATGCCTTCCCAGCAATCCAGTTATAAAGAATATCGGTAACAGAGAGATAAGTGAGGTTACCTCACACTATCACTGGAAATCTTGGCTGGCCCAACCATTGAATGAACTGCCCCTGACTGCCTTTGCACAGTCACTGCGTCAGCCCAGCGTCACAGCCTCTGGGACTGTGTCACTCCTCTTGGCTGATCGATTTTCCTCTGAGATTCTGACTTCTGCTCTCCCAGTCTCACACCCTAGCTTCCAGCTACAAAAATCGATCTCCTCAACAAATTTTCGGACTTCCTCAAGGCTCTGCGCTGCCTCTGCGTCAGCCTCTCTGGCTCTGCGTTGCCTCTGTTGGATCTCTCTCTCTTCTCTGCTGAGTATTCTCCGACCAGGAAAGATTTCCCTTCGAATACTATCCATGCCCCTCACTGCAAAAGATCACTATCGAAAATCTCTCTGGTCGCTGCTTTGCTTCAGAAAATCGAACTTCTTATCTCTCCTCTGTGTGTTCTCCAAGTGCCCCGTCAAGCCTCTTCTTATATCTTTCTATTGGGAAACCATCGACCCAGTTTAACTTATAATCAATGGCTTAAATCATTTTGGCTTGATCCTCGTCTTCTTCTAGAAGTTACACCCACGGTTTAGATTAATACCCATTAATTATTTTAATTTCCTAAGTTTAGACTTAGGGTCCCATTAAAATAATTAATTATTTTAATAAAACTGTCTCTGAGTGGAATTTCCTAAAATGATTTCTGGGTATTGGAGAATGCATGTGTCTAATCCTCCCCGCAAAATTTGAGACTTAGAGCACATCCGATGCGACCAGAAATCAACAGGTAACCCATATAAGAAAAAAAATTCTCCTCTTTGGATAGCCAACTAGCCAACAGCCCAAGATGATCAACACATAACATGATGTGGAGATCCTCCAATTCTTGCTCTAGTCAGGTTTCTCTCCCATCTAGCATACCTTCTTCAAGGAAGGTGGGTCATCCATTGACAAGTACTTTAACCATGTTTGCAATAATATGCTCTCATTTAATGTTATGGCCATATTGATATGGATGAAGGGCCAAATTTGATAATTTGCCAATCTTGACTATACTTTTGTTCCCTTACTTTACCTAGGAGGTTAGTCTTTCACTTTAGTCTAATGGGACTTCCTGAACTTAGGGTGTTAGGAACGACACTAATGGGGAAGTATGTATTGAAATAACATGTCCAAGGAAATCCATACTTACCACTTTCCATCTTTCTCTCTTATTCATCTTCATTCCTTGGGTTGGTGGTCATTGATCATAGAGATTGCCGCCATTCATTTTCATCCTTAAGTCTAGGCCTGAAAATTTAGCTCTAGAAGTTGATGCAGCTAAAAGAAAGGTAAAAGCATAAGAAAGCCATAATGAAAGAAAAATGTCAAAAGCAAAAGATGGTTGGGACATTTATTTATTACATAGGTAAAAGCCTAGCATGAGCTCTACCCCCACATTAGCCACCACGAATTTCCTCGAGCATTCGATGCTTCATCTAAAGAAAGGAACTCTTGTATGTCCTAACCCTGACAATCAAAAAATTGCTTTATCTTAAAGGGGTAATGGAAAATCTCAAAAGCAAGCTTGGGCTCCTAAGTTATGTACCCAATGAATGAAAAATCATAAAAAGTAAAAGGTGCACCAACGGGGTGGAAAAAGTAGGTTGAGAAAAAGGGTAACTCGTGCTTCCGAGATTGCTCCCTCATTACATCTATACACTCAGGATGTTGGACCCCCATCAACTGGTCACATGGTTGTGGCAACTACTCCAAAGTCTTTCCCACTTTGTAACCACCATTAGCACACTGCACACACACACTTATGGATTAATTGGCTAACATGGGACATCTCACTCCCCTCTTGGAGCTGGAAACACCTAATAGGGTTGTTGACCTAACTATCCCTAATATAAATGAGGTAACTTTTTTACATGTCCTGATCTAGTTAGACATTTAAAGGTAAGCTTTTTGTGAAGTATTATTGTGCCACTAGTAAAATTGTTAATGAAATTAGCACAACAACTCATTATCCGTGTATAACACCCTTTCTTCTGAAGGCGTTATAATGAGGAATGGTAATGAGGGTTGCAGATGCACCCCCTATCTATTCCAAATCATTATGGTGCTCATCTATACCTATCTCTCCATCCATATGCTCATGCTGCTCATCAAGAACCTGTGTCTCTTCAAACTCATCATCACTAGGCTTCTCAAAGACCTTAATTCAATGGGGCTTGCCTCCACTTCTAAAGTTATGTCTAAGTATCCAAGGCTCACAACAGTGAAAGCAAATCCTTTTTCATCTCAACTCATCCCTTGAATCACGAGGTGCACCACCAACTGGCCTAGACATCTCACCTATAGGTCTATTATATTTTAGTTTCTTGTCCTTCTTCTACAACTAATTTTGCGACAAGGGTCTATGCGGAAACTTGCTAGGGAACCTAGCCTGTGGTGTGGATAACTCCATGTTCCTTGCATGTTTAATAGCATCCCACAAAGTCAGTGGATTAAAACTTTGACCCAGCCCCTGAGAGATTCTAACAAGCCCTCTATGTACCAAGAATCAATCTCTTCTCAGTCAAATTAGTAACCATGGCTGGCAATCATTGAAACTTTGAAATATATGCATCAAGTGTCCCAACCTATCTCAACTGAGCCAACTCTCCGGAGTGTACCTTTGAATTCTTGTGGTCAAACCGCTTATCAATGTAGTGCAAAACTAATCATGAGAGACTATTGTGCCATGTCCTTGTGTCACTAAACTGTGATATCACCATTCATGTGCAACTCCCTCAAGGTGAAGGGTAGCAAACTTGATGGCCTCAATTCATCTAATTTAGGGCAAGATAAGTACCCAATTTCTGAATCCATGTCCTAGCTATACACTTGGATGATCCATTAAAATATGGTAAGGATAAACGGCACAACCACTTTGGCAAGCCCATAGTTCTGCTTGCCTTGGTTCCATTGCTTTTGCTTTGGACTTGTGTGCTTTGTGACCTCCAAGTAGTCCCTAAAGGAGATGGCTGATTGAAAATCTACCCCTAAAGCTTAATACTTAGCTAATATTTCAGCATCCTCATTGTCCTCCATAGGTTTCCCTTGTGTAGGCTCATCCTCTTGTATAAATGTAGGCATGAAAAGTCTATATTATATTGTACCTAAAGGCTTGTTGGAAGATTGTTCAATGTGTTCTTCAACCTTGGTACTTTCCACTCCCTCTGTATGCATCATATTTCTTCCATTTCATGTGCTTTGAGCCATCTGACTCAAATAAAGGTTATTCATTTGTAGTTGTTTTAACAATTTTGCCAACATTTGTTTTGCCTCCTCCTCGCTTGACGGCGATGATTGATCATTTCCAGCCATTATTTCTTCCCACTTTACCAAGTTATGACCGCCCTCTTCACACATGCAATTAACCCAAACAAGTTGCCAAATCTTGCAACTTTGATACAATTGTAATATCCCGGAATAGAGATACTAGAAAAACAACAATATTTTTAAAACAAGGGCACAAAAAAATCTAAAATTGTATTTGCCTATAAAAATCAGGAATTACAACTATGAAAATCTTACTCAAATAAAGGTTATTCATTTGTAGTTGTTTTAACAATTTTGCCAACATTTGTTTTGCCTCCTCCTCGCTTGACGGCGATGATTGATCATTTCCAGCCATTATTTCTTCCCACTTTACCAAGTTATGACCGCCCTCTTCACACATGCAATTAACCCAAACAAGTTGCCAAATCTTGCAACTCTGATACAATTGTAATATCCCTGAATAGAGATACTAGAAAAACAACAATATTTTTAAAACAAGGGCACAAAAAAAATCTAAAATTGTATTTGCCTATAAAAATCAGGAATTACAACTATGAAAATTACTTGCTAAAGTAAACAAAAATCTGAAATTGCCCTCCATTAGAGAAATTTTTGAGGTCAAAAATGGGCCTCAAAAATAAAATGTACAACAAAAATCAACTTTATAAGAACCAATAGGATTCAATATGATGATGTCAACCATGGGGAAGATTCACCATTTTTGGAGTAAAAAGGTAAAAAGATAAAAATAAATAAAAAAAACTATTTTTTCAACTTGTATTTTTAACTTATCTCCCTACGATTTTACTTGAATTTTGAGCAGGAGCACTCGTTGGATGCAAAATTTAATTTTGCATCCAAAGAGTACCCATGTATACTTTCGATGGACCCTACTACGCGAAAAATGTGAAATGCATGAAAAAACATGATTCATGCATTTCACATTTTTGAGGTAGTAGGGTCCATTGAAAGTATACAACATGGGTACTCCTTGGATGCAAAATTAAATTTTGCATCCAATGAGTGCTCCCGCTTGAAATTTGAGTAAAATCGTAAGGAGATATGTTGAAAATACCAATTGAGAAAGTAGTTTTTTCTTTATTCCCTCCAAAGCTTGATGAGGAAACCTAATCTTATTTTATTATTTCCAAAATTATTTTATAATATTCCTTAGGAGGCCCATTTTAGACCTCAAAATTTCTCTAATGTGAATTTCACCTCCAACCCATTGAATGATTGCAGCCCAGAAAAGTGTTAATTTTTAAGGTTAGATTGTTCTTTGTTGTAGATAATTTCCTTTTTAAAACTTTCAACATTTTCACATTAGATTCACCCCATAACATGATATCATCATTAGCAATTATGTAGAGAGAACAATAACATCAACAATGCAGCGGAATAGTAAGGAACAATAGAAGAAAAACATACACAATAGAGACACAACGATTTTGGTCAGAGACCAAGGCAAAACCCCACAAGGGGGAAACCCATAATCAATTCTTTTTCTTCTATTAGATATTCATCAAATGTTTAGTTGAGATACAAAGAACAATGAGACACAAGTCTTTCAACATTAAACACATTAGGCCTCCTAGGGCCAACCCCGTATCATACAAAATCCTCATAAGTCAATCAAAGAGGCTTCCTTCAAATCACTATAGATAGCATAGATCTATGTCCATCACAGCACATACCATGATTATGTGTCATTGTCGAATATCCTTGTCATAGGTATACATATCATAGTCCAATCATCATTGTCATTTGATATACATCACATCACTGGCATATTGTCATATATCTCTCTCATGAGAACATAGTCCATATAGCACTTACCATAATAATACTGCCATATTGTCATTAGAACTGGCGTACACCAATGTCAACTAGAATATCTACTCAAACATTATTGTCAGTAGTACAGAAGGTTACCCCAAATATTACTGTTATAAAGAAATAAATATTATGCCATGTAGAGATAGGAATCCCATATATTATTGAGGAAAGGAACACTATTATATATCACAGAAGATAGGAACACAGTCATTTATCACACTATCATAAGGACGTTGTCATACATCTCTGCAACTCATTGAATATGGGCTTGACAACTAGCCCTTTTATTTACCCTTTAACTTCTTCAAATTGACATGACTTTAGACACAATACACAACTCTCATGATTGCAAGAATTTTGCCCTAGTTGGTACTACTAGGGCACACCATGCAATCTTTAAAAAACCTCCAAATTCATTGTATTGAGGCAAACAATATCATCTAGCAAATCATAAACATAAGAATGCAAACACATACTTTTAGGAAAGTCAAATTCTACTTCATCAAAACTTCAGTCTTGAACACACGTTAGTCTCTGAACAATTTGGCCCTGGTTAGGGCTTCCTATACAAGATGGAATAGCTCATATTTCATCCTCCAAAATACCTTCAAAACCTGCAGATAATCTTCAATCCAGGTCCTTCACTCCTGCATTCTAGTTTTACTCAATTGCGGCCTAACTTCAACATCCTTTTAGGCTTTTAGGTGTTGAGAAATCTAGGGCATAGCAATTAGGTGATTTCTCTTCTATTGATAACTGCTTGTGAATGCTTTTTACTTCTTAGATTAGGATCTTCTTTTACTTATATTATTATAGTGTTATTCTTCATCAAACAACTACCAATGCATAAACCATAAATAGACAAGAGACACAAAATATAGGCTATCAGTCAGGGCCAAAACCTCTCTCACTTGAGAGGAAAACCCGAACAAATTCTTCTTCTTATAGAGATTCCAATTGACGAATACCAAAACCAAGACCCTTGACCTATTAGCCACTCCAAGACCAAGTCACAAATATTCCTTGATGAAATCCTTAGTCAACGATAGCCAACCTTCTGCTCTTCTTCTCAGCTTCTCTTCAACCTCGACTACCTTCTGCTTCATATCTTCACTAGTTTCGACCTCCTTGAATTAGACCTTCATTTTTTTCATAAGACCTTCTTCTAGCTTGCCTCGGCTTCCTCTTAAACTTGCCCTACTTCCAATTGGGCTACCTAAGAGGATTGTAATTCCTCTCGGCTCTTTCTGCAGCAAGTGTCATCTTCCTTCTTCGCACATGTGTCCTAAAACAGATCCAAATGATACCCAAAATCTTGCTCTCCTTATCACCCTTCTTCACAGATGGTAAGTCTCCTTCTTAAGTGATCTTTGCACCCTTCTATTTCAGACTTGATGATGACCGAAATTATGATCCTGAAATGGGGCCGAGTTGCCCTATTTATAGTTGTTTCTTCATCAAATAGGCCGACTTGTTGGAGGGTGATCCAACGTGTCATTTGGAGGAGATCATTTATTATATTTTGAAGTCGACTTGAAGAAGAGGTCTTAAAGGCTCACAATGGGAGCCATTACTAAAAATAAAATTCCTTGCTCATGAAACCCATGAGACAAGCATTACAATAATAATTTTATTTTTCTTCTTTTCATCAATTACATAAAATCACAATTACACATGTCATTATGAAGACCAAACCTAGTTACACTTTTCAACACTCCCTCTTAACTAGGGAGGTATTCATAATGGTACTTGGTCATTCTCAATCTGAATAATTTCTCATAAGAAGAGTCGGATTGGTAACCCATCTGTTTAGCATCATATCAACCAGCATTGTCACATAGCAAGGCCTTGACTAACAACTCTATCTCTCCACGAGATTTGAGCACAATGTTGGCGAGACCAATGATGTATAGACACCCTCATCATTGTCTCTCTCGAAACATACCCCACCCAGGTTCTCAGAGTGTGTTCCACCAGAACTATTCTTATCTTGGATTCCTAGTCCTCAAAGAATATCGGTCCTCTACGACTACTCTTATCTTGGATGCCCTAACTCATCCTCAAAGAGTATCGGATGCCAAATTTTTACCCAATCCTTCATTCTATCTTCCCAAGTGAAGACAAGAATGATGTGTCTATCTCTCCTCTTAATTAGGGAAGACATATCTATTCCAAAAGAGGAATGTAGTCATTCCTACAAAAGGAATGTACCTAAGCTCCCTCTTTGGCTTAGGAATTTTGCTTTTGAGTTTCTTCCAAGTAAGAAACTTGTTTCTAGGCTCCCTCTTAATTCAGGACCTACAGCAGCTCTTCAGGTGGAGATGATGGGACAACCAGTAGCTTGAAGAACTCCTCCTCACGATGTCATGAACTTCTTTTCGTTATCCAGGAGTCTTCATGTTTGGGACTTCTTTGTAGGGTACCGACCATCCATCACTTTCATCCATGAGTCAGCCATGTCATCATCGGAAAGTGATCCATCAGTCCATATCTGGCCTTCCTTCATGCCATGTTGCCTTCTTAATGCCATGTTTCCTTAAGGATCTTTCATCCTACTACATGTGCATCAGTGGTGGAAGACATCCATAAATCTTCCCTCAGCAACCCTACATAAGCCCATCCAAATATTTGTTCAAAAATAAAGAAATGAACATTAAATCAAAATTACCTTTGCGATGGCCTTTCATCATGACATCTTCTAGTTTGCATCGACATCCTGCATACATAAGCTTGATTTTGCTCACCTGCTCCCACATCAGATTTGGCCTTTAGTCTAGATTCTTCAACCTTGCACAGTGACCATAGATCTTGGAATGGAGTAGCTTCTTTCTTCCCATAAATACTTTAAGTAAAGTTACCCCACTCCTCCGGTAGTGCATTTAGTACAACTGTATTCATTTCTCTATCAAACATGACTTCTCCCAGATCTTGTAGTTGATCCTGGATTTCAAATATCCTCATAAAGTATGAGGCTATTCCATCTTCCCTTAACATCTTTAGCTTGTAGAGTTCTTGCCTTAATGAGATGACTTCTCCAGCAGTGCTTATGGAATACAACTCTACCAGTTTGCCATAGATTTCTTTTGAAGTTTCAAGTTTTGACACATATGGGATTAGGGGATCTTTGATGGATTCTATGAGAATCCTTTGAGCCCTAACTTCCCCTTTCATATACTTTGCAAGAGCTTGAGCATCTTCCTTTCCTAGTTTAGTGATAGATCCTTTGACATGTTCCATCGCCTCATTTCAATGAGATTCAGATTTGTCCTTTTCTTTCATGCAAGATAGTTTGAAGCCCCAACCAATTTGTTGCTTTTCTTGCAAAAAGACATCTTGACAGATTTAAATGTGGACATAAATATACTTACTTGTTAGGATGCCCCTTCTCCTTGTTGCTTCCTTGATGTTGATGATGATATAGAGACTAGAAAACTTCTTCTTGAAGAAGATAGTTTCCTTCAATAATGATCCTTGATCTCACAGAGAGGGAGATCCTTTGGACCCTTTGATTGTGGTGTCTTTGTTGATGAAGATCAATGATGACTTTTTGATGATGTCTTCAATGGTAAGGATCTTGCTTCAACAAGAGAGAGATCGCCTTAGAATCTTCATGGCAACACCTTTTGATCTAGCTTCCTTTGGATGAATAGTCTTCAAGACACTTCAACTTCAAAGTGATTGAGAGTGGATCCCAAGAATGCTTCTTTGATTGATGATGATATGATCTTGATTTGAAGTGTTTTTCTTGGATGAATAAACTTCAAGCTTACCTTGATTTGTAGATTTCTTCAACTTTGAGTAGATGTAAGGTTTTGGCCTTCTTTTCTTGATGATGATATCAATACTTCTTTGTAGACTTCTTTTATCTAGGGTTATGAGGTTTCCTTTGTAGATCTTGACTTCAAGATGATCTTCGCTTTGATGCCTTCCTCGAGATTTGATCCTTGAGTGTCCCTTGATAAGATGCCCTTCCTTGACTTTGTCACCTTACCTCTAATACCATGTTGAGAAATCTAGGGCATAGCAATTAGGTGATTTCTCTTCTATTGATAACTGCTTGTGAATGCTTTTTACTTCTTAGATTAGGATCTTCTTTTACTTATATTAGTATAGTGTTATTCTTCATCAAACAGCTACCAATGCATAAACCATAAATAGACAAGAGACACTAAATATAGGCTATCAACCAAGGGCAAAACCTCTTCCACTTGAGAGGAAAACCCAAACAAATTCTTCTTCTTATAGAGATTCCAATTGATGAATACCAAGACCAAGACCAAAAACCTTGACCTATTAGCCACTCCAAGACCAAGTCGCGAATCTTCCTTGATGAAATCCTTAGTCAACAATAGTCAACCTTCTACTCTTCTTCTTGGCTTCTCTTCAACCCTGGCTACCTTCTGCTTCAGATCTTCTCTAGTTTCAGCCTCCTTGAATTAGACCTTCACTTTTTCATTAGACTTTCTTCTAGCTTGACTCAGTTTCTTCTTAAACTTGCCCTACTTCCAATTGGGCTACCTAAGAGGACTGTAATTCCTCTTGACTCTTACTGCAACAAATGTCTTCTTCCTTCTTCACATGTGTGTCCTAAAACAGACCCAAAACATATCCAAATGATACCAAAGATCTCGCTCCCCTTATCTCCCTTCTTCGCAAATGACAAGTCTCCTTCTTAAGTGATCTTCGCACCCTTCTATTTCAAACTTGATGATGACCAAAATTCTGATCCTGAAATGGGGCCGAGTTTCCCTATTTATAGTTGTTTCTTTATCAAATAAGCCGACTTGTTGGAGGGTGAGCCGACGTGTCATTTGGAGGAGATCATTTATTCTATTTTGAAGTCGACTTGAAGGAGAGGTCTTGTGCTTGTCTTGGAGGGCTTTCATACTTATTTAATGACTCATACAAAATGTAACATGCCCAAGAAGGGTCCTTCATACATTACATTGACTCAATTTGACTTTTATGACTAGATGACAAAACCTAAAGGCTCACAATTGGAGCCATTGCTAAAAATAAAATTCATTGCTCATGAAACCCATAAGACAAGCATTACAATAATAATTTTATTTTTCTTCTTTTCATCAATTACATAAAATCACAATTACATGTCATTATGAAGACTGTACCTAGTTATACTTTCCAGCATTAGGCTTACCCAAAACAGAGACTCGACCTAGAGATACCAGCGGCCTTGTCACAAAGAGATAGTGTCAAGTCATACGCCCATAATTGCCTTCCACTTCAGCGAGGATATTTCTCAAACTTGGCCCTGCCATAAAGGACATGAAGACACCTTAAAAGGGTCTCAGCTCCCCTTATTCTCCATACAAATCTTGAGCGAATTTCCACAATTTTAGGGACAAAATTACAATGATAATTTAGCTTGGATATAGCCCTAACAAGGGCACAAGTAGTCTCCCACAACCAGCGAAGATGTCTCCATAAACTCGACCCCCTTCCATTCACAAAAGACCATCGAAAATTACACCTGCGACTTCTAGCTACCATACGAACCTCAAATCAGAGAACAACAAGAAATATGTGATGTCATATGTGTATGAAGGAGCTCCAAGTTCCCTTATTTATACTAAACAATGAGGAGCCAAGGGGTGCCATTTTGTGCCCATGAAATCCTTCCTTTAATGAGGTCGACTTGAAGAAAAGGCCTCCTTTTAATTTATCTTTAACATTATTAAATATATTTTCCAAATGCCTTGACTAATGCTTTCCCAAATAAAGTTGTCTCATTTAAATAATAATGAGAGGAGTGCCAAACACATTAATAATAATATTTCTTTTGTCCAATTCGAATTCTTCTTTTGGGGCAAGATGGGCTTCTTTTGGAGTAGATAGGATTCTCATGGGAAATTCATTCCATAGCTGCCCCAAATTTCAACACTCTCTCTCAGCTTCTTGCAACATCAACATCCTCCACATGTATGAATCCATCTCCAAGAAATTTATTACCAAGATTCTTCTTTTGCAGTATACATATTAGGGTCTTCATACCTTCTTCTTCCATGGAGATGTCATAGCTAAATCTTCTAGTTATCGGATGTTGATTACTTATCTTATCTTATGTGACTATAGTTGCATCTTTCACAAACTATTCTTCCTTTCTTCACATATTGCTCTCCTTGGGATCTCCTATACATAGTTTCTTCATCATAGGAACTATAATTGTCAACCACCTCATCTTCCATATGAGGTCATATTATGTTGATTTCATCTTATCAATATGTAAAAGATTTCAAGGCACATTGTCTACATGCCTTCATGCATCATTCTAATGGAAGAGATCCTTCGTCTTCAATCATGCTCATGAGATATAGCATTCAACCATGTTATCTGCAACTACATGATGACATGACTTTATCTATCAAATATATACATACCTTTTCCTTTTTTTGGTCATCTAGACTTCCTTTTAGCAACTTACTTTCCTTTCTTGAAGATTAAAGTACTTCAACCAACTCAACATGTTGCACATCTTTGTCATCATACGTTACCAATGGATCCCACACAAGGTGGAATGTGGACTATTTGCGAGGCACTTGCTTCTTCTTGGTAGAGGTGAACCTTCTAATGAAGATTCCAATGGAGGATCTTGATGATCCTCATTCTGCAAATGCTCCTTCCTAACGATGATGATGTATGATGATTTTTTTATCTTCTTATCTAGCTAGATGACTTTCCTCCATATATACTACTACTTCGGTTGCCCTTATATGCTTCCAATGGAGATGCCATTTCTATCATGATGTCTGCTATAACCATGTAGACTTTCTACTTCCGCTATCCTTCCATGCTTCTGTGATGATGTCATCTCTATCTTGCTCTAATGCACCCTATCATACTTGTGATGCTTCATATCATTTTCTATAACTGAAAAGAACTAAGTGAAGGAGATTATCTGAGTCATAGTAGAGATCTTTCACTTCCTCCTCCTTTGATTCCTTCTTTTGTGTTTCTTCCACTTCTTTGGTAACACGAGCTTCATTTCTTTCCTTTCTCTTTTTTTTGTCCTTCTTGAGTTTAGGACAATTCCTTTTAAAGTGCCCATATTCATTACACTCATAGCATTGTATCTTTGACATATTGATCTTCTTCTTTTTCCTAGGATCAAACTTTCCAAACTTTCCTTTTCTCTTGGCCATGGCAGCATATGGTCGAACTTGTTCATTTCATCCAACATTGTTTTTGCCTTTAACCTAGTTTTTTCGTTCTTACATAATGACCAAAGTTCACAGAATGGAGTGGCTTCCTTCTTTCCATAGATACTTGATACAAAGTTGCCTCATTCATCAGGTAGTGCATTGAGCACAACAGTGGTCATTTCTTTATTAGACATTATTTCTCCTAGTTCTTGTAGTTGATCTCTTATTTGAGATACCCTCATAAGGTATGAGGCTACCCCTTCTTCCTTTGATACCTTCATCTTGTATAGTTCGGTTCTCAATGATATAACTTCTCCTGTAATGCTTACAAAAAAACAATTCTACCAACTTTTCATATATATCTTTCAATGTCCTCAACTTTGCTACATAAGGGATGAGGGAATCCTTGATTGATTCTATGAGGATTCTTTGAGCCCTTACTTCCCCTTTCATATACTTTGATAGTGCTTGAGATTGCTCTTGAGATGGTTTGGAGATTAAACCCTTAACATATTCAATAACTTCATTCTCTATGAGGATCAAATCTATCCTCTTTTTCCATGCAAGGAAATTTGATGACCCAACCAGTTTGTTGCTCTCCTTGTAGAATGAAGTCATTTTGATAGTAGATTTAGACATAAATATAAAGATACTTGTCAAGTGAAGATGCTCCTAGATGATGATATCTTCAACTTGATGCCTTCTTGATGATGTTGCTTCCTTGATGATCTTCTTCAAGGATGTTTGAGATGTGATCTTTGCTTCAATGTGAGGGAGATCACCTTGATTTCTTTGATGATGATGGCAATGCTTCTTCTTCCTTCCTTGGATGATAATGTAGAATGTGGAGGCTTCCCAAGGTGCTTCAAATGTAGAGTCCTTTCAATGGAGGTAGGGTTTTTGAGGTCTTTTTCTTCTTCCAAGAGTTGTGATGATGTGATCCTTGTGATGTGATGGATGGTCCTCCTTGATGCTCCTTAGTTTGCTCAGCCCTTATGTATCCTTCTTTCAAGTGGATGATCTTCAAGTTGCCTCTTCTTGTCTTGTCACCTTAGCTCTGATACCGTGTTCAGAAATCTGGGTGCAAGTTAAATAGGTGATTTCTCTTACTTTGATAACTACTTGTGATGAATTTTTACTTGACTCGATTAGCTTCTTCTTTCACTTGATTATTATTAGTGTTCTCTATCATTAAACAGCTACCAAACAATGAAAATCAATGAGACAAGGAGACACCAAGTTTGTGTCTGCTAAGTCAACTATGGAAAAACACCCGCCAATGTGTAGTTACCCAAGTTGACATCTAACTAGGGAACCCCGTGTATGCATGTCAAATTATACCCATCTGCTACTACCACATCAAATCCTTCAAATGCCTCCATAGGCATGCCCCTCTTTCTCACCAAAGCAACGTTAATAAAGTTATGGGATTCCCTCCCATCAATCAACATAGTGATCCTCTGGCCCTGTATTGTCCCCCTGACACTGAAGGTGTAATACCATGGAGCTTCTGAAAGTGTGGCAATAGCCCCACCCTTCACGTGTGGTTGTGTACCCTCTCTCGTCTCCACTTGAGGTTGCTCTTCTTCAGTTATGTTATGCTCAACATCGTAGTCCAATCATGTTTCTTCCTCTTCTTCCTCAATGTTCAATAGTACCTCAATGTAGTGCACCTTTCCTTTTCCCATGCATCTATGCCCTAGCTCCCATGATTCCTTGCAACTAAAACATAGTTTCTTCCATCTTAATTCGTTGCAGGTGACATCATCCATCCTAGCCTTCCCTGTTCCTCCTGTCTAGAATGGCTTCTTGTCCTTGTTCTTTTGTGGGATGAAAGGTTTGAAAGGAGCCTTCATCTTTGGCACCACCTCCTCCATGTCTCAAGTTTTGGTAAAAGCATCCTGTAAAGTAGTTGGTTTGAAAGCTTTGACCCAGCCACGAAGGAATTTGACAAGACCCTCAATGAACAACATGATCAATCTCTATTCAGACACATCAATAGCCCTTACTGTCATCTTCTAAAACTCTTAAATGTAGACACTCATTGTCCCTATTTGTCTAAGTTAAGTCAAATCCTTGAAATACAATTAAGGGGCTTTCATGTCAAATCGGTCCATCAACCTCTTTGTGAACTCTATGTAGGAAGCAATGTTATGCCCCAAAGTCACCAACCCATGGTACTACCACTCATGAGCTTCTCCTTCTAAATGTAGAGTGGCAAACTTGATGGCCTCTATTTCGGTTATGGGATTTAGTTGGTAATAAATTTCAAGTTTTTGAACCCAATCTTTGGCTATGGAGCTCGATGACCAATCAAATGAAGGTATCGACAATTTTCCCACCTTCCTTAACAAATCAAAATTTTGGGATCCTTAGATACCCTTGTTAAAATCCCTTGGTCTAATTTTGTATTTGATCAAGCAAAAATCTTGTAATGTCATAGCTCGGCAGAAATCCTACCCAAGTACCTCATATTCCCATAAGTAGTCATCAAATCCTTCATTTTGACTTGTTTGTCCTTGGTCTTTTGTCTATGCCCATCCATCTAAAAACGTAGGTAGAAGAGGTCTAGGGGTTGGCCTGCTCAAGGCACCTGGGTTATGTCCCACTTTTTGCTATCCAAGTTGATAGGGGTTATAGTTTTCTCCTTGTTCCTTGTTATCACTGTTGGACCCACCAGTTCCATGGTTACCTGCATGTTGGCTCTAGTTGTTTGTTACCAGTTATGTGATCAGAGAAACTAATTGTTGTTGCCCCAAGCTAGATCATTCAATATATTTAAGGTATTATTACCCACCACCAGTGGGTGATACCTATAGAAGAATTTTTCTCCTAGATTTGTCTTCAACCAACAACCCCTTGTAGCCACCAAATAGCTCAATGTGCCACCATTCTCTCCCACTTGAGCCAGCCATTATGTGCCATCACCCATTTGTTATGATTGTATGTTTGAAGGTGGACCTTCCAACCCCGAAGGTATGGCTTTCATTATGTAATTGGGTATATTCGCTTGCTTCTTTGGGACATACTTGGACATGGATTATTGGGGGGATTCAGTGGAAAGAATGGGCTTTGATTGTACCATTGTTCCCTTGCCCCAACTTGGTGGTTAATCTTGTATTCTGGTCCCGTGGGATCTCCTCTATGGGCTACTAGCTTTAGGAGTGACATTACAAGGGAAACCCCAATTTTGGTTGTGTGTTCCCACTTTTCGACACCATATATCTCACTTAATTCCACTCATTATAATCACTTTTCACGCTTTTCCCATTCGAGTCCACATTTGTACATTGGGTCCACAAGGAGTTAGCCTCCCCCTTCCCTTGTCCACACTCTGGGTCGGGCCTAGAACGATGCCTCAGAGGTTGATGCAACTAAAAAGAAAGTTAAAAGCATAATTTGGCCACTTACAACAGGAAATGTACCATAAAATGCAAAAGATGGTTGGGACATAATAATTTAGCATGTGGGGAAAAGCCAAGCATAAGCTCTACCCCTTATCATTATGGCCATCACCCTAGTTCCTAGGGCCCCTATATGTGCCCCTTGTATCTTTAAAGAACCCATGATTGTCGCACCTTAAGGGGGTAATCACTGCTTTATCATACGCATCATGCTTTCATCCCCTAGAGCCCCAAGCAATTGAAAGAAAAATCAAAAAAAGGCAAAAGGCATATTAAGAATGGTGGAAAAACAAAGGTCAGGGTAACTCATGCACCATGATTACTCCCTCCTACATCCATATACCCACACATGTGGGCTTCCCTCATCATAGCTACCCTTGTACCATGGCATGTGGCTTAGAGCCTTCCTTGTTGCCCCATTTCGCTCCATCATCATTTCACGTGACACCTGCCATTTGACAGATGTACCATGAACCTGTTACTCCCTTAGAAGTTGAAACCACCTAATAGGATCCTCTGTTAACCTCCCTCTTGAGCTTGGTGACACCTGAACTTTCTAAAGCCCATTTGAAAGGGCATGCCACAATGAAGTGTCCAATTTTGCCCCTGATTTGCAAGCTTATTTATTCAATTGCACTAATGAATTGTTGTACTGGAAGGGGAGGAGATGTATTGGATCTGATACAGGACTGCAGATGGGTCGTCATCTTGGGCTTGGCCTCTCTATACGGGATCCAAGCCCTCTAGAGGGTCATAATGGCATTTGTAGGGGAACATTGAGAGCCATGGACCTCCACCATAGCAGAGCATTGATCATCACGCCATGGGCTTCTTCAACACCACATATTGCTTGTTCATGCCCCAGCCATACAGAGATGATGATGCACTTGGACCATGTTGCCTAGTCAGCCACACATTTGGTAGTTGATCCAGGGCCCAGATGGGGCGTTGTCTCATCCGAAGAGACATGGGAGGGCATTGATCATCACGCCATGGGCTTCTTCAACACCACATATTGCTTGTTCATGCCCCAGCCAAACAGAGATGATGATGCACTTGGACCATGTTGCCTAGTCAGCCACACATTTGGTAGTTGATCCAGGGCCTAGATGGGGCATTGTCTCATACGAAGAGACATGGGAGGGCTTGTATAATCATCCTAGCCCTTATTGATGGAGCATTGACATGTTTGATCCAGTTGGAAACCCATGAGACCATTCATTGTGCCCCATAGCCAATTGGGAGCACCACAGATGTTTTGCTTGGGAACTAAGGGGCCAATTCATGTGCCCCATAGCCACTTGGGAGCACCATAGATGTTTTGCTTGGGAACTAAGGGGCCAACCCCTTGGTCATCATTTTGGGAGCCCTCCAAACTCCATCATCTCTTGCCAAAATGAAGTATAAATACCTCTTGTACCTTTGTTGTTTCCTCCTAGGGTTAGTGAAAAGTTGCATAGTTCTCCTTGGAAGAGCGAAATCCTTTCATCAAAGCTAATCTTGACTCCATTTCTCCCAATTGTCAAGGCATTGGGTACTAATCCTACTTGATCAAACCTAAAACTTTTTCTTTCCTCTTTTTCCATTTTCTGCCCTAACCTTAGAACGCCAATTAGGGCCTAGTGCAAATTACATTAGGTTGGTCATCTTGAAGAGCAAGTTGGTAAGGTAATGTGTTGTTGTTTCCTCTAAGTGCCCTCAAAATTTGAAGCTAATCCTGTGGCTAGATTTGGAGAAAGCTCAAGCCCTAGCTCCAACATCAATTCTACCCCTAAGCTTCTTTGGTTTGTGGCATTCCTTGGGTCATTTTTACTTGAAACGCATTGGAGGTTGATCATTCTTTGACCTCTATCACCCTTGCTTGACCTAGGCATCTCACTTCCCTTGAAATTTCGCAAACCCCAGGTCTCACTTGGATTTTTCTAGGTGTCTCTTGTAGTCCCAAACCTTCATATGTTGGTCATCTTACATAACCCTAAGACAGGTATTTTCCATTCCTTAGGAAGCCTTGATTTAGGCGCATCTCTTGTGTTGAGTATCCCTTCCTCCTAGGTTTAGGCATCCTCATAAGTCGTTCTTGGAGAGCCACTTTCTTGCCTTTAAAGCAATCAAGCCATTATTTGAGCCTCTCCATTGAATGCACTTTGGAATTCACCTTACACTTTGCCACTAATCTTATCATTTGTGTGATTTCCCTTGTACATGGACTCCTCCCATTGGTGAAAGTTCGTAAAGAGCAGGGGACATTGACTGAGGTGACAGTGGGTCTTTGTCCCATTGTTGTCATTTGGCCTAGTAGTCATCCCTTAGGTACCCCTCCTAGGACCCCTGCTAGATTGTGTGGCAACAGGTACTATTCCCTGGTTGCTCATTCATGTCTCCCATGTTTTCCCCTTCATCAAAATCTAATTATGTTGGGAAAGGATTACCTCTCTTTCTCTTTTGTCTTTGGTATGTGACGTTTTTTGTGTCTTCAGGAGACATCCAATCACTCGACCCACAAGTTGGCAAAATTACCAGCTCTGATACCACTGTAATGCTCTTGGCCAACTATTGATTGGAATTTGTATGGTTTTCTTGCATGATTGGTTGCTTTGGATTTTTGGAGGTTTATATTGTTTTAGTGGTGTTCTTGCAACTTCTTGTGTTCATGCAAAGTAATTATATTCCAAACACAACAAAGCAAATAAAAATATATATATCCAAGACTGTTGAGTTTTTATTTCAATGAATGGACTAAAAAATGCATGCTCGGGACAGTCCTTAGATGAATTAAATGTTGATATTTGAAGCTGCCAACTGGATCTGGAAATTACACGACTTCTTAGGCATAATCAACCTTTATTAATTTACTAGGACACCAACTGCTTGTCAAGTGCAAGAATCGTCTGTTGTTCCTCGTTAGTTGCCCTCAACTACTTGGAATGACATCCTCTATCTGCGCATGGGTACCCCTATAATGTTGTTGTGTTCCATCTAATGGTTGGAAGTCGCATTTACTAGTTTCTCCAACCCATTCCTCGTTCGACCCAACACCCAAGCAATAAGCTACTCATTTTCTATGGTTATTACGACAATGCCAATTCCTAAGAAGCTCACAATCTGCTTTAGTAACCTTTGGCACTCAATGCACTTGCTCCCAAGCCAGATTTATGGTCGCTGCTCACCAATATGAGTTGTGTTCAACCTCATTTTTACCTAGTTTCCCTCTTTTCAAAACTTGCAGCCTCCCTATGTGTTGTTATAGCCTTGAACCAACAATTTTATTCTTCTCCTATGCACATTGGCAGCCTCAAAAAGTAGGTCGACTCTCACTCTTCGCTCTCAGCTATTGCAGCCCCCTTTGTTCTCTCTTGCAACAACTAATCCAACAAATTGACTCGACCAGCAAGTAGATCTTCCTCCTGCACACTTGGGCAACAATAAATAACAATATGATCTTTCTCTTGTGCACTCATGCAATCCATGAATAGTAACTCGAATCTCCCAACAATGAAGCAGACTCACAGGGTTGGATAATGGTCCCTCTAAGGGCAAGATTACCTCTATCAATACACAAGCTATTCACCAAATCTCAAGCAAGACCTGCGTGATGGAAAAGAGGGTCCTCTAACAAAAAAATCGATCTGAATGAATTTTGCAATGTTGATCTCCTTCAATAGTTAAATCTAATAAGGGATCTGAGTGATCTCTCCTCCAACAACCTAAGGTGGGTCATCATCCACTAAAACTAGTTTCCTTCTAAGGCTTTTTGTCCAGGGAAGAGATGAAATGCTAGCCTCTCTAATTCAACCTCATAAGAGAAATAATCACAATGGTGAGAAGCAAATCAATTTCCCCCTTTTCATCTCCTTTTTATAATTCTCCCCCTTTTTCTCCAATTTGAATTACTTTCCCTCTTTTTTAATTTTTTATTGATTCCTAATGTTTTTTCCATCACCTTTATTATTGTCACTTAATATCGTCATTTTATAAAGTTATCTTGACCCATGATGTTTCTTTATTAATTGACCCCCTTTATTAATTTCTCCATTGTGACTCTAGAACACAAGAGTCGAAAATGAGCTAGTGAGTCATCCCTCTGTCAACCATTCGAGAAAGGACATTACAATGAAATTTCTCCTTATTACACCTATTATGTGGGCTCCTTATTGAGATAATGTGAACTCTCTTTTCTAAGTTTAAACATAGATATGCAAGCTTATATGTCAATATTCAACAACAAAACAAGAGAAGCTTTTCATACTGTTTGTGGCTCTAACATTTTTTGTCCCATGACCCTTCCTTTTACCCTTTTAAGGAAACAAAACAATTTTTCAAATATCATCAATATTAATTAAAATCCATTGAAATCTCTTTCTAGAAGAGTTTGTAACATTTGTTGATACGTGGCCTATTATTGCAAAATCTAGTACCCTAGTGCTAGGTAGTGTTACCCACCACCAGTGGGTGATCCCTATAGGAGAATTTTTCTCCTAGATTTGTCTTCAGCCGACATCCAACAGCCCCTTGCAGCCACCTAATAGCTTTGATGTACTACTTTTCTCCGCCACCTGAGCTAGCCATTATGTACCCTCGCTCATCTATCATGATCGTATGTTTGAAGGTGGGCCATCCAATCCCAAAAGCATGATTTTTCATTATGTAATTAGGTGTTTATGTTTGTTTTTCTTGGGCACACCTAGGCATGGAATATTGGGTGACTTGGTAGAAGGAAGCACTTTGACTGTACTCTTGTTCCCTTACCTCAATTGGGGAGGGGCTATTCATGTACCATAGTCCCATGAGATCTCCCTTATTGGCTATCTATTAGCTTTAGGAGTGGCACTACATGGGAAACTCTAATTTTGGTTGCATGGTCCCACTTCTCGATACCAAATATCTCACTCCCCTCCTCTCATTATAAGCCCTTTTCACATTTTCCCTATCTAGGTCCACATTTGTCCATTGGGTCCACAAGGTGTTAGCTTCCCCTTGTCCACACCTTGGGTCAAGCTTGGAACGATGCCCCAGAGGTTGATGCAGCTAGAAAGAAAGATAAAAGCATAATTTGGTCACATATAATAAGAAATGTACCACAAAATGAAAAAGATGGCCGAGACAATAAAATTTAGCACGTGGGCAAAAGCCAAACATGAGCTCTACCCCCTATCATTATGGCCATCACCCTAGTTCCTAGGGTGCCTATAACTGCCCCTTGCATAATTAAGGAACCCACAAATGTCCCAACCCTTGGTGGGCGATGAACTGCCCCACCTTATTGGGGTAATCACTATTATATCTTACACATCATGCTCTCAGCCCTTTGAGCCCCGAGCAATAAAATGAAGAAAAAATAATAAAGCAAAATGAAGAAGGGTGTAAAAACAAAGGTCAGGGTAACTCATGTACCACGATTTCTCCCTCATACATTCATATACCCAAGGTGTGAGCTTTCTTCATTATAGCTACCCTTGTACCATGGCATGTGGCTTGGAGCCTTCCCTTTGTCCCCACTCCATTCCATCATTATTTCATATGACACCTACTTCTTGAAGGGTGTACCTTGGACTTGTCATTCCCTTAGAGGTTGAAACCACCTAATAGGGTCCTTCATTAACCTCTCCTAACCAGGAAGGTAACATTAGGACATGTTCAAAGCCCCAAATTTGGAAGGGAAACCCATTATGAAGTTTCCACTTATGTCCTTGATTAGAAAGCTTATTTACTCAATTACACTAACGAAATATTGTATTGGAAGGTCAGGAGATGCATTGGATCTTATATAGGATTACAGATGGGTTTTCATCTTTGACTCGGCCTCCCTATACGAGATCCAAGCCCTCCAAAGGATCACAATGGCATTTGTAGGGTGAGCGTTGAGAGCCATGGGCCTCCATCCATGCAGAGCATTGATTTCTGCACCATGGGCTTCTTCAACACCACCATTTGCTTGCTTGCGCCCTAATTATTCAGAGATGATGATGCACTTGGACCACGTTGCCCAGCCAACTACACATTGCAGCTGATACTTCATATATTTTCCAAGGCCTAGAGAAGGTTGTCTTTCCTAGGGAGACATGGGAGGGCATGTGTCATCTTCTAGCCCTCATTAATGGAGCATCGACTTGATCTTGAGCCACTTGGAGACCCATGAGACCCATTTGGAGCCCACAAAGCCCAAATAGGGGTTTGGAGATGTTTTCAAGCATATGGAGGGCATCCCCATCTTCATCATCACTTTTTAGGCCCACTCTCTTATTTTAGCACATGAGGCCTCAATGCTACTCCTCTAGGCCTCCACGCATGCACGACATCAACCTTGTGTGGGCTTGAGAGGGCAATTCGATTTTATTTTTGAGCTATCATGGTTGGCTTGTAACCATGGGTGGGTTACTTGACATTTTAGGCATTGGAGGGGCTTTGTTTTTCATAATTTGAAATCTTAGTTATTGTATAAATAGGAGAGACCTAGTCTCTTCCTAGCATGATCACTTGGATTTTCGATATCTCGCTTGAGAATTTTGGACTTGCAATTTGAGGACGAATTTGGATGATTTGGATGAATTTTGATGTTTGGATAATTTCGCTATCTCTACTGGAGCTTCTTTTTACAAATGTGATGGATGGATGTATTCTTCATTGTCATGTAAGTGTTATTTAATATTATATTTCCGATTTGATTAATGTCTAATGCACAAAATATAGTCTCATGGATGCTAATGCACCCTAATTGATGGAATATTGTCTAAGCATTGAAACTATTGAGAAATTTTGCATGCATTACTCATAGATAATGAATGAATGAATGAATGTTCCTAGGGGATTTGTTGCATGTGTATCCTTGAAACTCCATTAACAATTTTCATCAGAGTATTAAAATCTATAAGTGTTGTGTAGTTGCTTCATTAAGGGTAGCAAAGTTGCTTCTAGGTCTCCTTGAAGTGCAAGTTGCCATATCAAGATTATCTTTGACTCCTATTCTCCCAATTGTTAGGTACTGGTCTTAAATTCTTGGTGATCAACTTAAACTTGAAAATCATCTCTCCTTTCACCACTATTCCTCATCCCTTTAAGGATAAGGAGGCCTCTCTAGGGCCTGGTGTGAACTCCATTTGAGGAGGACGTTTTGAATTTCGTCTGGATAGAGCTCTTCCTTAGTGTCTCCTCTAGTGATCCTCAAGTTTTGGTGGATTTCCCACAGTGGAATCTTCGGAAATTTGATGCCATGGCAATCACACCAAGAGGGAACCCTAGAAGCTAATCCTTCAACTTGGGGATTTCTTTGAAAGCATTTTCTATAGTACTCATTGGTGTAGATCTTACATTGCATTTTTTCTTGTATACCATGACCTTGGATGAACTCATATCTCAACCCTAGGTCTCGTGTGGACTCTTTTCCAAGGGGTTTTTCATGGAAAGTCTTAATAGCTTCTCCCAAAGCTTGCACTTTAGTTGAACCTTTCCACTGAATGACCTACCTTACCTCACTTCAAGCCTATCATAGGTATACATCTATCACAAGTGAGCATTATTAGGAATCCTCCCGTCGGTAAAAATCTATGAAGAGCAGGGGAATTAGGTTGTGGTGACAGTGGGCCTCTATCCCAAGTGTTGTTGTGCCCTCTAGCTCTTTCCTATTCACAAGGCCAGCTAGTTTATGCAGCAACATTTTTGGCACCGTTGCTAGGGAGGAAGTAGGTCTACCTCCTCGGTCTAATATTTGTAGAGGTGATTGATACTATAACAATATAGATCCTCTTCTGGAAACTCCACTGCTTAAAACCCCTAGTTTGCTTGGAGGTGAAGAACTTGAAGACACAATTCCTCCTAGAACTAGGGTCGCTACAAAAAGAGGGGAAAGAACTCCATCACTTGTTAGAACTAACCTACTCCCCGAATTTGAGGAAGTTGATAACACAAATATCAACATGAATACCAACACTAATCAAAATCAAAACCAACCTAATGCCCCTAAGACCAAAAGATATCTTACTGTTGCTTTCAAACCTTTGAATTTGAGTGACAACCCTGATACACTACCTAAGAAATATCATGAATGGTTACCCAAATTCAAAGGGATTGTTGATCAAAGTGTTGAGAAACATGTAGAGGACTTCTTCTGGGCGATGAGCCCTCAAGGAATTGATGATGAGGATCTTGTGATGATGTTATTTTCTTTGACCATTGAGGGAAATGTTAGGGAATGGTATCTTAGTCTCCCTCCAGCCAACATTGACGACTTTGACAAATTTGAAGAAGTCTTTAAGAAAATATGGGCATCTAATGTTGATGGAGCTTTTAACCTTGAAAAATTTTACCACATGGCAAAGAAAGGCAATGCAAATATTAGGGATTTTATCCAAAAATTTGATAAGATTGTCAAGGAAATCCTAGATTAGCTGAAGCCCACCGAAGCTTAAATACTAGATAACTTCATTAAGGTTGTTGGGGGGCACTTGACATATCAATTGAGGGATAAGAAACCTAAGACACTTGTTGAAGCAAAGGAGATAATCACTAAGGTCGAACAAAATCTAAATGCTTCCAAAATTGAAATGTTTGATTCCCCCAGGGCTAAGGTTGAGACCAAAAAGAACAAACCTAAGGATCAAGTAGAAGAAACCCTACTCATGACCCTTAAGAAAGTTGAAAATTTGGCAGAGAATATGGATGCTAGGAATAGGTTATATATGAATAAGTTCACCGCTCTTGAAAAGGCCAAAAAATCCAATTTTGTTACAAAGAATAAGCCTTTTGTCAAGAAAACTAATGAAGAAGGCAAGCAGGGTCCACCCCATGTCCCCAATACCTTAGCTCCAACCAATGTTGTGGGACAAGGAGAATCATCTTTCGAGAATAAGCAAAGTGATAGTGTTAGTGAAGAAATTGAAGATAAAGAGGGTGGTGAGCAAATGAATGTCATTGGTGAAACTCAAGCCTTCAACATTATGTTAGGTGATACATACATGCATCCTCTAAATAGTGATGTTAAGCTTAAAGATGAAAAGGATGAACCTGTATTGAATGTTGATGATAGTGGAAGATTCAAAGGGGTCCAATATTCTAGGAAAAATGACAAAGACCCCTCCTCAAGTTCCAATGCATCAAAGGGAAAGGAACCTCCTCCTAAGGAACCCCCAAGGAAAGATCCTCCCAAGAAGGATAACACCAAAAAGGATCCTCCTAAAGGGGAACCCAAGCATAAAACCAAAGATAAGGAAATTAAGCTAGACATTGATGCAAGTGTTGTTATAGGAAAGATGACTATGCAAGTTCCTATAAAGGAGATTGTGAAGATTCCATCCCAAAAATGGTGAGTGAAGAGAGCTTTAGGACTTGAGGAAGAAGACCCACCTATCATGTTGCAAAACATTCACCTCACTAATACTAATCTTGATCATGAAACATTCTTACTCACATTAGCCATCAATGACCTTCTCCTCCATAACTGCATGTTAGATTTTGGGGCTTCTGCAAATATTATGCCATTGAAAGTCATGAAGCGACTCAATCTAAACATTACCAACAAGTATAACAATGTTTGTGGCTTTGATTCTATAATTGTCAATGTTGAAGGATTCATCAAAGATCTTAAGGTATCTTTAGCCAAGAATGAGGACATATCATTGCTCATGGATGTTGTGGTCATCGATATACCTGATGTATGGGGGATGTTGTTGTCTAGGAAATGGGGTGCTACTATGGGAGGTCAACTCCAAATGGATCTATCTTATGCCACCATCCCGCAACCTGATGGAACCCCATTTATTTTTTACAGAGAGCCTTTGTATCTGACTCATGTGGTAAAACCTGGTCCCCTCCCATATTATAATAAGCTTGAAACTAAGGACCCTACTCCTATTCTTCCGTCTCGATAAATCTGCGTCCATAAGAAACCTAACACCAAAGACCATATGAAGAAGTGGGTGCAAAAACCTAGGAAGGAATTCAAGGTTGGGGATGTAGTGTTGGTAGATAAGAACCCTATGCCTGTCAAGATTCATGGTAAGGTTGGTGAGGGATATTACTATATTGCTAGACTTGATGACGAACTTTGGCCAGACCCAGTCAAAGGTAGTTGCATCACCCCTTTCCTTGACACTTGACATTGTATCATATGCATGGTAGAGTAGGATGCATTGCATATTGATTTTTGCATTAGAATTTAATATCATGTTATGTTCTCATGCTAGATTAGGTGCATTTAGATTAAACTTGCATTTACAATAGATTTTATTTCCTGTTTGATTTTTATTATCTAATGAAAGCATGAGCAATAAAAGTACGCCTTGGACACATGATTCTTTTGTTTGCTTGTTTGTGATGTGCAGGGAACAAGTCTACGGTCCCAAGAGATTGTTGGTGTTCTCAAGAACTCCCCATTCGAGCACATAATTTGTGCACTCTACTAAGAGCTCATGTCCCAGTTGGAACCAAATGTTACCCACCACCAATGGGTGACCCCTATAGGAGAAATTTTCTGTTAGATTTGTCTTCACTCGACAGCGCCTTGCAACCACCTGATAGCTTTGATTTGCTACTTTTCCCCACCACCTAGGCCAGCCATTGTGTACCCTCGCTCATATGTCATGATTGCATGTTTGAAGGTGGGCCATCCAATCCCAAAGGTATGATTTTTCAATATGTAATTGGGTGTTTATGCTTGTTTTTCTTGGGCACATCTGGGCATGGAATATTTGGTGACTTGGAAGAAGGAAGGGCTTTGACTATACTCTTATTCCCTTACCTCAACTGGGGGGGGGGGGGGGTTAATCCTCTACCTTAGTCTCATGAGTTCTCCTTTACTGGCTATTAGCTTTAGGAGTGGAACTACATGGGAAACTTTGATTCTGGTTGCGTGGTCCCACTTCCCGATACCATATATCTCACTCCCCTTCGCTCATTATAAGTCCTTTTCACATTTTCCCTATATAGGTCCACATTTGTCCATTGGGTCCACAAGGTGTTAGCCTCCCCTGCCCCTTGTCCACAACTTGGGTCGGGCCTAGAACGATAACCTAGAGGTTAATGCAACTAGAAAGAAAGATAAAAGCATAATTTGGCCACATACAATAGGAAATGTACCACAAAATGCAAAGTATAGGTGAGACAATAAAATTTAGCACGTGGGAAAAATCCAAACATGAGCTCTAGCCCCAATCATTATGGCCATCACCTTGGTTCATAGGGCCCCTATGAGTGCCCCTTGCATCATTAAGGAACCCATAAATGTCCCAACCCCTGGTGGGTGATGAACTGCCCCACCTTAAGGAGCTAATCACTACTATATCTTACACATCATGCTCTCATCCCTTTGAGCCCCGAGCAATAAAATGAAGAAAAATCAATAAAAGGCAAAAGGAAAATGAAGAAGGGTGGAAAAACAAAGGTCAGGGTAACTCATGTACCATGATTTATCCCTCCTAAATTCATATACCCAAGGTGTGGGCTTTCCTCATTATAACTACCCTTGTACCATGGCATGTGGCCCGAAGCCTTCCTTTTGTCCCCACTTCGCTCCATCATTATTTCACGTTACACCTACCTCTTGAAGGGTGTACCTTGGACCTATCATTCCCTTAGAGGTTGAAGCCACCTAATAGGGTCCTTCATTAACCTCTCCTACCCAGGAAGGTAACAATAAGACATATTTAAAGCCCCAGATTTGGAAGTGAAACCCATTATGAAGTGTCCACTTCTGCCCTTGATTAGCAAGCTTATTTACTCAATTACACTAATGAATTATTGTATTGGAAGGTCAAGAGATGCATTGGATCTTATGCATGATTGCAAGTGGGTTTTCATCTTGGACTTGGCCTCCCTATACGAGATCCAAGCCCTCCAGAGGATCACAATGGCATTTGTAGGGTGAGTTGAGAGCCATGGGCCATCCATGCAGAGCATTGATTTCCACACCATGGGCTTCTTCAGCACCACCATTTGCTTGCTCGTGCCCCAATGATTTAGAGATGATGATGCACTTGGACCACATTGCCCAGTCGGCTACAAATTGCACCCGATACTTGGCAGTTGTTCCAAGGCCTAGAGGAGGTTATGTCTTTCCTAGAAAGACATGGGAAGGCATGTGTCATCTTCTAGCCCTCACTAATGGAGCATCAACTTGATTTTGAGCCACTTGGAGACCCATGAGACCTATTTGGAGCCCACAAAGCCCAGATAGGGGTTTGGAGATACCTTGCAGCATATGGAGGGCATCCCCCTCTTTATCATCATTTTTTAGGCCCTCGCTCTCATTTTTAACACATAAGGCCTCAACGCTGCCCCTCTATGCCTCCACATGTGCATGACATCAGCTTTTTGTGGACTTGGGAGGGTAATACGATTTTATTTTTGAGCTATCGTGGTTGGCTTGTAACCATGGGTGGGTTACTTGACATTTTAGGCATTGGAGGGGCTTTGTTTTTTATAATTTGAATGCTTAGCTATTATATAAATAAGAGAGACCTAGTCTCTTCCTAGCATGATCACTTGGATTTTCGATATCTCTCTTGAAAATTTCCAACTTGCAGTTTGAGGACAAATTTGGATGATTTGGATGAATTTTGATGTTTGGATAATTTTGCTATCTCTGTTGGAGCTTCTTTTTGGAATTGTGATGGATGGATATGTTCTTCATTGTCTTGTAAGTGTTATTTAATGCTATATTTTTTATTTGATTAATGTCTAATGCATGGAATATTGCCTCATTGTTGCTAATTCACCCTAATTGATGAAATATTGTCTAAACATTGAAACTATTGAGAAATTTTGCATGTATTACTCATAGATAATGAATGAATGAATGTTCCTAGGGGATTTGTTGCATATGTATCCTTGAAACTCCATTAACAATTGTCATCGAAGTATAAATATCTAGAAGTATTGTGTAGTTGCTTCATTAAGGGTAGCAAAGTTGCTTCTAGGTCTCCTTGAAGAGAGAGTTGCCATATCAAGATTATCTTTGACTCCAATTCTCCCAATTGTTAGGCACTAGTCTTAAATCCTTGGTGATCAACTTAAACTTGAAAATCATCTCTCTTTTCACCTCTATTCCTCGTCCCTTTAAGGATAAGGAGGCCTCTCTAAGGCTTGGTGCTAAATCCATTTGAGGAAGACATTTTGAATTTCGTCTAGATAGAACTCTTCTTTAGTGTTGCCTCTAGTGATCCTCAAGTTTTGGTGGATTTCCCACGGTGGAATCTCCAGAAATTTTATGCCCTTGCCATCACACCAAGAGGAAACCATAGAAGATAATCCTTCAACTTGGGGATTTTTTCAAAGCCATTTGCTTTAGTACTCATTAGAGTAAATCTTACATTACCTTTTTTCTTGTCTACCTTGACCTTGGATTAACTCATATCTCGTCATATATCTCAACCCTAGGTCTCTTGTAGACTCTTTTCCAAGGGGTTTTTCGTGGAAAGTCTTAATAGCTTCTCCCAAAGCTTGCACTTTAGTTGAACCTTTCCGCTAAATGACCAACCTTGCCTCACTTCAAACCTATCATAGGTATACACTTATCACATGTGAGCATTACTAGGACTCCCATCGGTGAAAATCCGAGAAGAGCACGGGACTTAGGTTGTGGTGACAGTGAGCCTTTGTCCCGAGTGTTGTTGTGCCCTCTAGATCTTGCGTATTCACAAGGCTTGCTAGTTTGTGCAGCAACAAGCAGCACTAGATCCTTGGCAACAATGCGATCCACCACCAATGTCACCTCAATAGCGAATTCCCATGTTTTGGGGGCAATGTTATCCCCACAAGGGAGGCTTCCTCGACAAGGCTTAGAGGTAAGATGACTAAGGGATTCCTAAGCCATATGGCTCTCTAAGGAGCTTGTTGATTAAGAGCTCAGATTAATCTTCAATAATGTATGGCTACAGGTGAAATGAAGTAGCAAGGTCAAAGAACCAATGGCTCAAGACATGCCTTAGAAATGCTCAAACATACTCCCAAACACATGCTACTTTGAATTTAATGAAATATAAATAAGTATAATGTGATGGAGAATGAAGGATCAATGCCTTGGCTCATTAACAAATTTCTAGGCAGATAGAGTTAGACAAGGAGTGAGTTAAGGCAGAAAACCTTGGATGGAGTGGGTAAAAGAGAGGGATATCTTCTTATTTTAACCCTAGCGAATTTCCAAACTAAGAGACTTGAGGTCAAGGAATGCAATCTAGTTTCCTTGACAGATACTTGATGACAAATTCTGCATGTGAAAAAAATAAAGTTCATAAGAAATGTAGCATTTATTAAGAAGGTTTAAAAACCCTAATTCCACAATTATAGCAAAATGGAAGGTGCCTTTAATAATAAAATAGCACTATTCATCCAAGCATCACTTCATGAACCCAAAGAAAGTCGTCCATGCAAAACATATGTTCCCCCAGACAATTCATTCCACTTGAAATATCCATAGCCAAATTTTTACAAGGAAAAATCGCAGAAATTTCAGATTGTTATGGGATTTCTCCCCCAAAGCTCCATTAGAAAATGAGAGGAAGTGCACCTCTATTTATAGAGGAGGTGCTCAACTTCCCTCATAATAAAATAACAATATTCTGAGCTAAAATCCCCTACATTAACCTAAGGAGGAGCAAAAGGCCCTCTCTACAAATTAATTAATCTAAATTAATGCTAAATGGGGCTTTGAAAGTTTGAATTCCACATGTACAAATATCAGGGGTTCAAGTCATCAAAAGATGACCCTTATTCATGAAACAAGGGAAACAAAGGGGTGCTGGTGTAGCATCCAGCCACCAAAGGCTCTTCAATAGCATAACCTCTTCAATAAACCTTCAAATCTTTCATCAATCAGCCCCTAAGCAACCTCCAACGCGGGCACGCAACCAACAATTCTCCTCCTCCAAACACCACACCATACCTCAATGTGAACACGTGGGCTTAATAAGTGGACACTCAGCCCTTGGCCAGGTTTGCAAAATATCCAAAATTTGGGCACATCAGCCATCCAAGTCCCTTGAATCTTTCTCAGAAATGTTGCAGGTGTCTTCTTTACAAAGGGTAAAAGTTAAAAACCCTCTCAATGTAAACAGGTCTGCTATAAATCTGTTTAGCAATGAGAATTTGAATCAGTCCTAATAAACTGGTCAAATCAAGCCAGAGGTCAGCCCTGGGTCCTCTCATACAGGTCAGCCATTTAAAATTGTTTAATTAACTTCCATATTCAAACTTTTTAGACAGGACAGCCCTCAAATGTGAAAAATTAAATGTACATTCATGAAACAGAGGTCGGCTCCAACAAGAATACCCCAGTGCACAGCTGTCTGCATATATATAGAAAAGAGATCATTCTCTTCAAAAATCAGTGCACCTGCACTGAAATTCGGCCTGAGGTATCCTGCAAACTCTGCTGAGCACATACTCAGACCTGTAGCCTGCTGTGAGCAAATAAATGCAAAGGACATGGAGTAAGCCAATACACAGTTCTGATTTTATGGGGAAGGTCTGCAATTGAGTCCATTCGCTGAGTCTACATGCTGCTGCAGGCATGGAGGTCTACAATGTACCAACCTAGATTGTAGACCTCGTGACATAAGTTTTACTGCCATAGATCGACTATTTGCTGAAATAGCAAGATTCAACGCCTGATGAATAATCCAGAGGCTTGCTGAGATACTCAATGTCTTGGCTTCCTGACTTCAATATTTCTTTCACAGGTCCAACAAACCCACTATTATCAGGATGATCCTAAGGAAGTGATTCCTTTAGTGCCACTCCAAAGGGTTTCTCCACTGATGATTTAACCTGTGGCCTAGTTCTGTCTGAACCCCTTAAGTGCAGCTCTCAATCTATTGCTGGAGATAAATTTTGTGTTTGAGGAGGCTCTGGGTTCTAAATAATGAACAGGCAACCTTCTTTGCTTTCCAATGTCACCATTCTGGAAATCGAAGGGACTAAGAGGTGGCGAAAAATGTACACAGCATATATACCAAAACAGATACAGGGGCCTTCCAATCTTCACTTGCTTCTTTATTCTCATTCTGCATGCCAGATGCTTCCCTTAAACACAATTTTATGCTTGAAAAAATTGTGGGTAACATCTGGCTCCAACTTGGGGACAAGTGCTCTTCTTGAGAGTATTTGAGAACCCCGGAATCTCATCATTCCTTCAATATGCTAAGGTAAAATCCATAGTCCATTGCAACCACCTTAAAATCTCCAGTATGCAATATCACTTTCCTCTATGCTTTACCATTATCCACGATGGGCAATGTCAATATATGAGTGCTTGTATGCGGGAATTTCAATGTAAAATTTATCAGACCATGTACCATTACCAGCCTCTGGTTTTGCAAGAAAAATCATCAAGGTGTCTTTACCAAAATTGTTCTTGCATACCAATGGATGGTTAGAAATTTTCATAGTAATAACTGGTTTCCGCATTCCCCTATTTGTAAACTTGTCCTGAAAGTCAGCCACATCCATGGGTTCAATCCTGGGCAGCACATGAACACTCATACTAGTGAATTTAAACAAACCATGAATGCAGCCCCACTTGCTTCAATTGTCAGAATGATACACAGCCTTATCCAACTTTTTTATGAAACCAGAAAAACTTACTCTGCTATTATCACCTCCTGATGACACAGTATTAGAGTGCAAAATGACATGGATCAGTTTGAGGTTTAAACTTTAGCCCCTCCATTGTGTCAAATGCACGCACAAGGATGCATCTGTGCTTGTGTTGAAGAGAGCAAATCTTCCAATAGTTCACCAATACACCTATCTTGATCAGATTTATCACAGCTGGGATGAACATCAAAATTTTGGGAATAAAGGTACTTGCCTCTGCCCATAGGAAGTGTTTGAATCTCAGTAGCACAATCATCAAAAAGTTTGTTCCTCTTTATTTGGGGGTGCAAGGCAAGTGCGCAAAGTCTGCCATTAGACTCACTAAGCTGATCAAATGTTACCTGATGAAAAATTTCATGTCCAAATCGCAGCTAAAACATTCTCCTTGTGCCTTAGTGTTTGTTGTGGGAAAAACCTAGCTAGCACCACCATAAAAATACCTATCATCACAAACTGTACAGTGCACTGTCATCGAAGGGTTTTAAAATTCGTTTTTCTTTGTTTTCAACTTTTGTCAAAGCTGTCATAGGTAGGGCAGTCCTCAAAATACACCACATATGATTTCGGGTTCAGCTGTAAACAAGTTTTATACTCTCCAAGTTTATTATGTAAATCTGGATCTTGTTCCTCATCAGTCAATGTTAGAATTATGATTACACTGATAGGGGAGTGAATCAGTATAATGGCAAATTTTAACAATTAGTAACAATATACAATAATTCAAACCATTCAACAGTCAATTAGATAAGCAACACATAGGAACATCAGACATATGCGGAAACCCATGAAGGGTAAAAACCACAAAACTTATGTCAGAGTATCGTTGTATGCTCCAACCTACTGTTACATCAACTTTACTGGCACCAAGCAGAAGGAGACACCCATCCCCTGCATTTTATAGGCACCAACCCCCTGAACTTTACAGGCGCCAACTTAAAAGAGACTCCTATCCCGTGATGTGCAAGCATCAACCTACTCTACCTAGTAGATCCCTCTTTCATCCAGTTTCAAACTCAAACACACAAGCTTTCTTTTCATTTTAAACATTCAGACTTATTTGATCTCTCTTTCAACTCTATCTTGCACTGCTCTCACTTGTTCAGCTCTCAATCAGCTAGATATTCAATTGTAACCCACACATACTCAGAACACCAACACTTCAGATTCTAACTCAATTACATCTACAAACTCTGTCTCTGCTCTGCATCTCTCTCTTCATGCCATATCTGGTCTCACCAATATTTTCACACATTCTATGTACTGCATTCAGATCTGCTCTTATTTACTCTGCATCTCTTCTCCTCAAGCAGCAACATCACACACATTCACTCTGTGTTCTAGATTCAGATCTGCTCTGATCTCTATATGTTTAGTCACCACACTTTACTCTGCAACCTGCTCAACATCTCTTCTTGTGGCACAGATTTGATAACAACATTCAGATCTATTCTGTTATGCTTTGCAACTCTTCTGCTCTGCCTCAGATTTGATCACAGCGTGTTCAAATCTCCATTTTTCTCTCTTACACACACAGCAACTTCAGATCTTGACTTGTCTCTGTATTCACCTCCTGCACAACCCAACTCTTACATACTCAACACTCTCATCACTTAGGGTTTACGCTCAGTTATTTTTCACACAGGAGCCCAGCTTCCTCTCGTTCTATCATATTAATATGATTGCTTCAAGAGTTTAGAGAGATTACATCGTTAGTTTCTCATAATGGCCGCACTTCCTACATTGTTCTCATCTTCTTTTATGGTTTTGGCCCTTCATTTACCATGGGCATCAATAGATGGCATTTACCCACAGAGTTGTAACTTGACAGGGTCACGTGGTCAGTTCAGCATGTTGCCCTTTGTTCACTCGCATTACTCTCATAGTGCTTTTTATTCCATCTTTTACTAACCAGATCTTCGCAGTTCTCCTCTGGCTCAGATCTTATTTCTTATGTTACACAACAAATCTCTCTTTGCAGATTTCATTCTCAGCTTCCTTTAATCCTTGCACTCTGACCCAAATTCGCATTCTATGCATATCTCCTTCTTTACCAATGTTTTCATATTTGTGAATGGCACGAGAGCACTTAGCACCTTTACCCTTAGCTAAACCTTCCATATGATCAGGGTGGGATAACCGAGAGCTTATCAACTGCTACCTTCGTAAATCTGGTGTTTGCGCCTTTTGGCATCAACCACACGCCAATCGCCTCAAACACAAGCGAATACTGGATACCTGAATATCCCTTGCCAAACGCCTTCAACGTTGAGAGCTTAAAACTCGTTTCCTTGTGACCTAGGGCTAGGAACATAGCCTTAAATACCTTTTCTACCACATCCAAGTTGGAACCACGTTAAAATCAAAATCCTAACAATTTGGCATCCGACTCTTCACTTAGTGGCGCACTCCTGGAGGTGATCTACACCCAGATGTCCTCGCATCCGGTATCCAGTCCCTCCATTAGCAGCTTAACTTGCCACATGCCTGGAGGCTTGGATACCTCCACTTGCCCAAAACCCTAACCAAGAGAAACTTCAAATAACTCATGTTTGCTTAATTGAATCTTAATCCAACCTAGACGTTAAGTGCTTGACCTTGTATACCAAAGATGGTCGGATGGTTGAAACACTTGCTGATCTGTGGAACTTTGTCTTAATTGAATCTTAATCCAGGTGTATGGTAAGTGTGTATGCAGCATACACCTCTGAATCCCCAAATACCTAGATTGCATTTGGGTCCAGACTCCAGAAACATTGAAAAAATCAAAATTCTTTGACACTGCAAAGTCTTAGAAAATAGCCTCCTGGCATGAATCCTAAGGCCTCAAAGTTTGCCATGTCGAAACTTTGAGAACCAAACTTCTTTTTCCACATCATCGCTGCCATGTCAACACTGCCACCTGCCATTCTCTACTATTGCCATGTGTCCAACTACCACGTGTCATCTACCACCCGTCCAATTGGCCACCTAAAAGTGCTTAAAATGATTGCCATGTATTGTCACCTCTGGTTGCCACATCATTGCACCACTGTCCTGTCCTCTAACTACCACGTCATCATGCCATGTGTCATGTCCTCCAGCTCCCACATCATCAACCTGCCACATGTCCTACCACTTCATTATGCCACCTGTTTGATGTCCACTCTCTTGAGAAATCCAATATCCGACTCTTTTCTTAAGTGTTTGCCTTGAGCACACTAGAATGCCCAAATACCCCAATAACCTTGAAGCCTGGATAAATCCAAATAATTTGGCATCTGTCTGTTCCAATTGCGCAACTACTAACCGCACCCTGAATGAGTCTGGATGTCTAGATGCCTTGAAGCCATCTCTGCCTGTTGGACTGCCTTCACTTCAAAGCAACTTTTCTCACCATTCCCTGGGAGTTTGACTAAGTGCCATATACCATTGGAAAGCTCTTTTAGAGGGTTATCTAACCAAACACTTTGCATGCTCTTTTGACCAAGATAAATGTAGGAAAAACATCTGCAAATCTGGTTACCCAACTGGTCTGTATTCATGACTTCAAGTCAAAAAATCTGCAACCTACACGTAATCAATGACACTAGACACTTAAAGCAACAATGACATCACTAGCATCACAAAACTCAACAAGCCCCCCCTAAACTTGACATCGATGACTGGACTTGGCAGCATTGACAACAACAAACTGCCAACACACTTAACAGTGAAACCATTTTTGAATTTATGTGAACGAGTAAATGCATCATCATAGTTATAGGTTGAGCATTGCACATCCACAATCTGCTCTACTTCTCTATTCTGTTCGGTTGAAAAATGTCTAACTAGGTTCGGTCTTAATAAATATTAAATGTACTTTTGATTCTTGTATATTGTAAAATAAAAGAAAGATTATTATTATTATTATTGGAGCATGATTTCATGCTCAAGGTCTTTTATTTTAGAGGTCAAGCACCCATTAAGTGCTTCTAGGGTTTGTCCTAGGTCCAAAAGTCAAAAGAGTCATTGTCATAAGTTGAAGACCCCATCGAGCACATTATAACTTGTAAAGAAAATTATTTTTGTCATTAAAAGTGTAAAAATACCCTTCAAGACCAAGTCGGTCTAGTAGCTGGAAAGTCGACCTATTTTGAGGAGCCACGTCCACCTTAAGAAGCCTATATAAAGGAGGGAACTCGACCTCCTTGGAACACATTCATCTCTCACTCATTCAACGAAGAAGGAGGACGAAGAAGGCAACAAAGAAGGAAGAGGACGAAGAAGATTTGTTTCTGGGCTAATTCTCTCTCACGCGTGCAATGAAGGAAGCTAGGGTTTTGTTGCTTTAAGGTCGAAATTTTCTATCTACTGGAAGAGGATCAAATTGTTGGAAGAAGGACTCAATAGGTCACCTTCTAGCCCTAGACAAGGAAGCAAGGCAAGCGAAGTTGTTGGGAGGCCTTGGAAGGCTAATTTCGCTCACACGTGTGGAAGCAGCAGCAGTTGTTGGGGGCCAAAATTTTCATATCTACAGTAGAGGCCGAAATTCTGAAGTTGGAGGTCGAAGTTGTGCTACTGGAAGAGATTTGACTGGGTTTGACTTGAACAAAGGAAGCACATCATTCGGAAGGGTTGGACTTGGTCTTGGAGGGTATTGGTCTTGGTCTAGAGATCTTGGAATTCGTCAATTGAAGAATCTATAAGAAGAGAAGAGATTTGCGGGTTTTCCTCTCAAGTGGAGAGGTTTTGAACCCGGCAGCCTACATTCTATGTTCTTGTGCACTATTGTTCTTCTTGTTTTTGGTAGTTGTTTCATGATATACAAACATAATAATAAGTGAAGAAGCTAATAAGTAAGAAAAAGTAAAAAGACATCACAAGCAATTATCATAAAAGAGAAATCATCTTAAATATTGCCTTATAGATTTCTCAACATGGTATCAGAGCTAAGGTTGGCTAAGGGCATAATGAAGATCTCCTCTACATTGAAGAAGTTCCTAAAGAAGTGTGCAAAGGTGGCAAGTCATCTCAAGAAGTGCATCAAAGAAGTATGGGATCTCCTATTTTCTAAAGAGGAAGTCACTAGGACATCTACAAAGAATGAAGGATTATTCTTAGCACTCACTAATAAATTTCAAAATGAGAAAATTTGGGTAATTGACAATGGAGCATCAAGGCATATGACTGGTCAACACAAGAAACTATCAAAAGGGAAGTCCTCTTACTCCGTAGAACTTGGTGACAATAAAATCTACCCTGTGAGAGGAATTGGATCAAGTTCGATTGAGCTGGAAAATGGAGGAAACATTCATCTCAATAATATCTTATTTTGATATTAGTCTTTCGGATTAATCACATCGCTAGGATTTGGTCGACGTTTCGAACCAACTAATGTGGTTCATCCTCAGGACAAGGTGAGAAATCAATAGATATGAGGGAATAAATAGCAAGGATGCAACACTGCCCAGAGTTAGCCATTGGAAAATAGCAGTTAGGTAATTTGTTATGTAATAAATAAATATTAAATTTCGATATTATAAATTTAGTTATAAAATAGCTATTGTGGAATAAATAAATATTATATTTCGATATTATAAATGGAATATTAGTATTAAATATTATATTAAAAATTATCTAGAAATAATTAATATTAAATATTGTAATAATATTGTCTAGAAATAATTAAATTATTAATATAGTTTGTTAGGGTTTGACTCATAGTAATAGAAAATAGTTTTTATGAAGTAATATTATTTAGAGATCATAAATTCAATGTTTAATAATAATGTTATCTATAAATAGTTAGTTTAAATAGTGTAATTTATTAGGGTCTGACCCTATCTTTTATTGATTGGAATAAAAAATTTAATTCATTAAAAAATCAATATTATAAATTCCTATTATAATATTATAGAGACACTGTAATATTAAGTCCTATCAATAATGTAACGATGGTATAATATTATTATAGAGATTAATAATATTAAAATCATTATTTTGATATTTTAAAGTCATATATAATTATGATAATAATTTTAATTTTATGCTTTAATATCTATAAACAAAAAGACTAAGATTGGAAGGAGGAAAACTAATCACCTTAAAAACGAAGGAAGGCTAATGATGAATTGATGGAATTTCTATTATTACTGATATTATAGAGATTAATAATATTAAAAATTATCCTATTATTTCAATTCATTTATAATCAAATATATTGATTAATAAAATATAATAATTTTAATCTATTATTTTAATATCTATAAAAATAAAATACTATATTAGGAAGGAGGAAAACTAACACATTAAAAGGAGGAAGGCCAAAGTTAATTTTAGACCAGAGACATACTTCGACTGCAAACAAAGAAATTAAAGAAAATTAATACAAGATCGAGGGGAAAAAGCCTGAAGGCAAGAAGGGAGATCCAGCAAGAACGGAAAGGGGAAAGGAGAGGGAGGGGACGAAGGGTCAAGAGGAGAGAGTTGGAATCCAGCTTTTACTTAATTTCCAACCATCGTCCCTATTGAGGTTTTTGGCATGCCTCTCTATTTCAATCGCTTCTCTGAGTTTCCTGTGGTGGAAATGATCAACCCTAGCAATGACTTTGGATTCTTCAATGCAGACATGGTGTTTTGATTTCACAGAATGCTCAGCAAGGGCTAATGTGTGAGAACGACTGTGTCTAATGTCAGCCGCATGTTCACTGATTAAGACACAGTTGTTCTTGCACATCAGCCCTTACCGAGCATTCTGTGAAATCAAAACACCATGTCAGCATTGAAGAATCCAAAGTCATTGCTAGGGTTGATCATTCCCACCACAGGAAACTCAGAGAAGCGATTGAAATAGAGAGGCATGCCAAAAACCTTAATAGGGACAACGGCTGAAAATTAAGTAAAAGTTGGATTCCAGCTCTCTCCTCTTGACCCTTCGTCCCCTCCCTCTCTGTTGGGTCCCTATAATACTAGTGATTACCCCATTACTATTGTAGTTGTACCCCTTATTAATATTGTTGTGCCCCTATTATTCCCATATTGTTATTACTGTGCCCCATAGAATCCCTCTATTGTTATTTTTGTGGCTTTATATTATTATTGTTAGGTCGGCTAGGTTATATTGTGACTCCTTAGACTCCTATATATAGAAAGGAGGTTTTGTCATTTGAATCATCAAAGAATTGTTCATTTATGTAATGTAAAGGAGGTTGCCCCCTCAAAGAGGCTGAATTCTAAGGCGTTGATCTATCTTTTCTATCTTTTCTTGAGCTGGTTTCATAACATTTGGCATCAGAGCTTTGGATTCTAGGGTTTCGCTGCTCCAAACAGGTCATCGTGGCATTTTCGTTATAACTTTTTTTCTGCGACGTTTCAAAAGTTGCAAAAAAAACCCATTTGAGAAGAAATCGCGCTGAACCTCGAGTCCGAATTTCAGAGATGTTCACACTATATTTGCGAAGATATGATCTGAGGAAGTTGGTCTTTTTGCAGACTCCTGAATTACATTCCAAACAGGTGACCTGGGGAAAAGTGTCATAACTTTCTCTCTGGAGATCAGATTGAAATTTCGTAAGAAGGTACAGAAATAGGACGGACTATAGTTTCTTTTATGCATTTTTCAGATCCAAAGGTCAAAACAGTGACTCGTGGCACGTCGTACAAGTTCGCTCTACTAAACTAGTCTCTAATCAAGTCACTGTGGGAGATTTCGCACAACTCTTCCTTGGAGAATCCAATTTGGGTCAGACCTATGGCATTGGAAAGAGGACACAGAGGGCTCCTACAGGTTACAAATTCAGATCTAGATGATTGGAAAGTACAGAGATACATCAGAGGCAATATCGAGCTCCTACAAAGTGAAAAAAGGTGTGTAGATTTTCTTAAATTTTTGCTTAAGCTTGGTTTGAAAATTTATTTTGAAGGAATTCAAAGGGCATAGTAGAGCATTATTATCGGTAACTGATGCCCCCAGGAAAGAAAATGCAAACACCTAGTAAGGAACCTGAAAGCTCTAGCATGACTCATGAAGAAGAGAAAGAAATGCAACATGATATATCAAAATTACAAGACCAAGTGCAACAACTGTCCCTTGCACAAAAAGGAACAAAATCTAAGATGGATGGTTTAAAGAAAGGCGTAGAAGCTAAGATGGATTGTTTAAAGAAAGGCGTAGAAACTAAGATGAATGACGTGGAAGCTAACATGGATGATTTGAAGATAGATTTGAAGACAGACATGGAAGAATTGAAGATAAATATGAATAAGTTGCTACAAGAAAGGGTCACTAATGGTGAAAGGGTAGTAAAGGAAACTCATGATGAGAACAAAAGAAATGTTAATCATGATTCCATAGACTCTAATGTTGGATCAAAGACACACCATATTCCAAAAATCGATATGAGGAAGTTTGATGGCAAGGATCCCGCAACATGGATATTACAGATGGAGCAATTTTTCGATCTCAATAATGTGCAAAACACACAAAAGGTACGTATTGCAACTTTATATTTGGAACCAAATCAGTTTGTATGGTATCAATGGCTTTGCTCTCGTAAACAATTTATCACTTGGGCAATTTTTACGGAAGAATTGATAGCACATTATGAGGATACAAAAAGCAACACTTTTTTTAGCCAATTGATAAGTCTCAAACAAAAGGGTTCAATAATGGAGCACATTGAGGAGTTCCAAAAATTGAACATAAGGGTAAAAGATATTCCAGAGGAGCATAGGATTGATGTGTTCATAGGGTCTTTAAAGGATAATATCCAACATGATGTTCGCCTTTGGGAACCTGATTCATTAGAGAAGGCATTCAGGTTAGCAAGAAAAATGGAAAGCAAAATTATGGCAACCAGGAAGCATACCACTCACAACTATAAAGACGGAAGTGTTGTTGCCGCTAGTCTTCCACAACCTATAAGGTTGACACCACAACAATTGGAAGAAAAAAGAGCAAAAGGGCTTTGTTACAGTTGTGATAGCAAATACACTAAAGGTCATAAGTGTGCTGAGAAGAAATTATTCTACATAGATTGTGAAGAGGAAGAAGAAAAGGAGCAAGAAAGGTCAAAAGAAGAGGATATACTCCAGGAACAAAGCCTAGATAAAGAAGAAATGAATCCGACCATATCTTGTAATGCATTGGCGGGAATTACCACTCCTCAAACCATCAAGATAGAAGGACAAATCAAGAAGAAAAAGGTAATAGTGTTGATTGATTCAGGAAGTACCCACAATTTTATTCATTGTAAGGTAGCAAAAGAATTGAATTGCTTCTATATCCAGCACCAGAGTGTCAAGTGATGATTGCAAATGGAGGAACAATAAATTGCTCTGGAAAGTGCCATAATATCAAGCTATCCATGGGAGAATATGTATTGACTAGCCCAATGCTTTCCATTCCAATGGGAGGTGTTGATGTTGTACTAGGAGTCCAATGGCTACAATCCTTGGGTACAATAGCTTTTAATTTTCAAGAACTTTTCATGAAATTTTCTGTGGAAGGAAAGGAAGTTGAATTAAGGGGTATTGCAGGGAAACCAGGAAAGATAATCAGCTCTAATGGTATGACAAAGCTTCTAAAAAGGAACAAAGAGGTGTAATTGCACAATTATGTTCGCTAGATGTTTCCACATTGGAATCATCTATTTCTCCAGATCTCCAAAAAGTCTTGGACAATCATTCCAAGGTATTTGAGACTCCCAAAGGTCTCCCACCTATTCGTGATCATGATCATGCTATTCATCTGATTCCAGGAAGTGTTCCTCCAAACATCAGGCCGTACAGATATCCCTATGCCCAAAAGAGTGAAATTGAACGTATGGTTGCAGAAATGCTAGAGGCTGGTATAATTCAACCAAGTCAAAGTTCTTTCTCTGCTCCAGTAGTATTGGTGCACAAGAAGGATGGATCATGGCGCATGTGTCCGGATTATAGGGAGCTCAACAAGCTCACTATTAAAGATAAGTTTCCCATTCCTGTCATTGATGAATTACTGGATGAATTGCATGGATCAATTTACTTCACCAAGTTGGATCTTCGTTCAGGATATCATCAAATCAGAATGAAGATTGAAGACATTCCGAAAACAGCATTTAGAACTCATGAGGGTCATTATGAATTTTTGGTCATGCCTTTTGGCCTTACCAATGCACCTTCAACATTTCAAGGTTTGATGAATTCAATTTTCAAACCATTCCTTAGAAAATTTGTGTTAGTATTTTTTGATGATATACTAATCTACAGCAAGTCTTGGAAGGATCATGTTGAACATGTTGACAGGGTGCTACAACTATTGGAGGAGAAACAATTATATGCAAAAAGATCCAAATGTTTCTTTGGAGTACAAGAGGTGGAATATCTGGGTCATATTGTATCTCATGAAGGAGTTAAGGTAGACCCTAGCAAAATTAAAGCCATTAAGGAATGGAAAATCCCCACATCCATAAAGCATCTGCGAGGATTTCTCGGGTTGACAGGGTATTATCGCAAGTTTGTTAAGAATTATGGGAGAATAGCAGCACCTCTAACAACATTATTGAAGAAAGATGCATTTTCATGGACTCCAGAAGCAACAAAGGCCTTCGAACATCTTAAAGAGGCAATGTGCCAAGCACCGGTCTTAGCTACACCGGACTTCACAAAAACCTTTATTGTGGAATGTGATGCTTCAGGAAATGGAATTGGTGCTGTTTTAATGCAAGATGAAAGACCCATTGCTTTTGAAAGTCGTCCAATCAAGGGAAAGTTTTTACACAAAGCTATTTATGAGAAGGAAATGTTGGCAATACTCCATGCACTTAAGAAATGGCGACCCTACCTAATGGGAAGACACTTCAAGGTAAAAACGGATCATGATAGCCTTAAATACTTTTTAGAACAAAGATTATCCTCTGAAGAGCAACAAAAGTGGGTCACAAAGATGTTGGGTTATGACTTTGAAATCATCTACAAAAAAGGAAGCAAAATGTGGTGGCAGATGCACTCTCAAGAAAGGATGAGGATGTGGAAGCATTGTTGTGCGCCATTTCTATTATCCAACCAGATTGGATAAACGAAGCAAGGGAGGAATGGAAGAATGATGAAGAAGTGTGGGCACTTATTCGAAAGTTACAACAAGATTCCAGTATGCCTGATACATTTAGCTGGCAAAATGATTCGTTATGGTACAAAGATCGCTTATACCTCTGTAAGAATTCCCAGCTAAAACAAAAGATTCTTATGGAATTGCACACTTCTCCCTTAGGAGGGCACTCAGGATTTTTAAAAACTTACCACAGGGTTAAGAAGGAATTTTTTTGGGATGGCCTTAAATCAGATATTCAAAAGTTTGTGGCAGAATGTTTGGTTTGCCAACAAAATAAAGTTGAAACAATTAAGACACTGGGTCTATTACAACCTTTATCCATTCCAAGCCAACGTTGGGAGGAGGTTTCAATGGATTTTATCACAGGTTTACCCAAGTCTGAGGGAAAGAGTGTCAGACTTACCAAGTATGCACACTTTTGTGCATTATCACATCCATTTAAAGCCAGTACAGTTTCTACTGCATTTATGGAAACAATTCAAAAGCTACATGGAAACCCAAAGATTATTGTAAGTGACAGAGATCCCATTTTCACTGGAAATTTTTGGACAGAATTATTTTCTTGTCTTGGTACTCAGTTAGCTCATAGCTCATCTTATCATCCTCAATCTGATGGGCAAACTGAGATAGTAAACAAATGTTTGGAAGGATATCTTCGTTGCTTTGTATCTGATAAACAGACACAATGGGTCAAATGGTTGCCTCTGGCTGAATGGTGGTATAACACTTCCTTCCATACAGCAACAAAAATGACCCCATTTATGGCACTTTATGGGTATCAGCCACCATCCATCACATCATATTTAAGAGAAAATTCTAAGGTTCAAGCAGTGGAACATCACATCGAACATCAACAACAAGTCCTCCAACTCTTAAAGGATAACCTCGTGTTGGCACAGAATAGAATGAAACAACAGGCAGATCAACATCGCAGCGAAAGAAGTTTTGATGTAGGTGATTGGGTATTCCTACGGCTACAACCATATAAGCAAATGTCCCTCAAGCAAGCTAAGAAGGATAATAAATTATCACCAAAGTATTATGGTCCATACAAGGTGTTGCAAAAGATTGGTACTATGGCATACAAATTGGAGCTTCCTGCAGCTTCTCGATTGCACCCAGTTTTCCATGTTTCATGTTTAAAGAAGGTTATAGGCGACAAGCTCCCAGTTCAAACAATATTGCCAGAACTTGACGAGGAAGGAAAAATTATATTGGAACCGGAAGCAGTCACAGAAACAAGAACTCGACAGCTACGAAATCGATCAATTTCGGAGTATCTTATCAAGTGGAAGAACTTATCCGCTGAAGATTCCACATGGGAGGATGAGAATTTTATACAGAAGCATCCAGAACTACTCAAGCGTTGAGGACAACACTTTTTTGAAGGAGAGGGGCATGTTGGGTCCCTATAATACTAGTGATTACCCCATTACTATTGTAGTTGTACCCCTTATTAATATTGTTGTGCCCCTATTATCCCCATATTGTTATTATTGTGCCCCATAGAATCCCTCTATTGTTATTTTTGTGGCTTTATATTATTATTGTTAGGTCGGCTGGGTTATATTGTGACTCCTTAGACTCCTATATATAGAAAGGAGGTTTTGTCATTTGAATCATCAAAGAATTGTTTATTTATGTAATGTAAAGGAGGTTGCCCCCTCGAAGAGGCTGAATTCTAAGGCGTTGATCTATCTTTTCTATCTTTTCTTGAGCTGGTTTCATAACACTCTCCTTTCCCCTTTCCATTCTTGCTGGATCTCCCTTCTCGCCTTCAGGCCTTTTCCCCCTCGATCTTGTATTAATTTTCGTTAATTTCTTTGTTTGCAGCCGAAGTATGTCTCTGGTCTAAAATTAACTTTGGCCTTCCTCCTTTTAATGTGTTAGTTTTCCTCCTTCCTAATATAGTATTTTATTTTTATAGATATTAAAATTATTATGTTTTATTAATCAATATATTTGATTATAAATGAATTGAAATAATAGGATAATTTTTAATATTATTAATCTCTATAATATCAGTAATAATAGAAATTCCATCAATTCATCATTAGCCTTCCTCCGTTTTTAATGTGATTAGTTTTCCTCCTTCCAATCTTAGTCTTTTTGTTTATAGATATTAAAACATTAGATTAAAATTATTATCATAATTATATATGACTTTAAAATATTAAAATAATGATTTTAATATTATTAATCTCTATAATAATATTATACCATCGTTACATTATTGATAGGACTTAATATTACAGTCTCTCTATAATATTATAATAGGAATTTATAATATTAAATTATTAATGAATTAAATTCTATTCCAATCAATAAAAGATAGGGTCAGACCCTAACAAATTACACTATTTAAACTAACTATTTATAGATAACATTACTATTAAACATTGAATTTATGATCTCTAAATAATATTACTTCATAACAACTAGTTTCTATTACTATGAGTCAAACCCTAACAAACTATATTAATAATTTAATTATTTCTAGACAATATTATTAAAATATTTAATATTAATTATTTCTAGATAATTTTTAGTATAATATTTAATACTAATATTCCATTTATAATATCAAAATATAATTTTTATTTATTCCACAACAGCTATTTTATAACTAAATTTATAATATCGAAATTTAATATTTATTTATTACATAACAAATTACCTAACAGCTATTTTCCAACGGCTAACTCTAGGCAGTGTTGCATCCTTGTTATTTATTCCCTCAGATCTATTGATTTCTCACCTTGTCCTAAGGATGAACCACATTAGTTGGTTCGAAACGTCGACCAAATCCTAGCGATGTGATTAATCTGAAAGACTAATATCAACATTATGGATCACAAAAGTCTTAGATCTAACAATATCTTATTTGTTCCAGGTTTGCATAAAATTTACTTTCCATTTCATGCTTAGAAGACGAGTTGCATTCATTGATGGAAAGGTTGTAGTATGGGGTAAAAAAAAAACTCAAGCACAGAAGATGCAAGAATAATTGGGATTCGTGAAGGAAGACTTTATAGATTGATAACTCCCCTCTCTAAAGCTTTGGTTCACATTGAAGTTAGCCCATGTGAACTTTGGCATAGAAGATTTGGTCATATCCACTACAAAATCTTACCAACCCTAAATACCATATTAAACGGCACCTCTGAACTGAAAGAAGATCATGAAAGAGTTTGCAAGGGATGTAAATTGGGTAAGAACACCAAGAGACCATTTGAAAGCAGTGCTTCAAAGTCAAAAGAAATTTGGATCTTATTCATTTTGATGTTTTCGGTCCTATGACACCAAAGTCGCTTGGAGGTCATCTATATTATGTCACATTTATAGATGACCTCTCTAGGAAAACTTGGGTTTACTTAATGAAATCTAAGGATGAAGTATTTATCAAATTTCAAGAATTCAAAGTTGAAGTAGAGAACCTTACAAAAAGGAGAATCAAGATATTAAAATCTGATAATGGAGGAGAAAATACTTCCAAAGAACTTATAGCCTTTTGTAAGGAGTCTGGGATTAAGAGGGAGTTTATAGTCCCATATAATCCTGAGCAAAATGGAGTTGCAGAACGAAAGAATCGGTCCATTGAAGAAAGTGTAAAAGCAATGCTGCATGATCAAGATTTGTTGAAATTCTTGTGAGATAAAACAACAAAGACAATTGTATACATACAAAATCGAAGTCCCCACCGGTCACTAGATAACTTGACTACTGAAGAAGCATTCACTGGGAAGAAACAGCGTAGATCATCTCCGAATTTTCGGTTGTCCTATTTATATTCGTATACGGAAGGACAAAAGAAAGAAGTTGGATCCATCAGGCATGAAGGGAATATTTGTTGGCTACAGTAATTCTTCAAAGGCCTATAGGATCTACATAAAAGGACACCGAATAGAAGTCAGTCGAGATGTCATATTTGACGAAAGTATTGCATTCAAAAAATCAAAGGATCTCCCTATGGACTCTGATGATGAAGAACTTCCAGTATTTGAAGAGGAAGTTACTAGGGAGGAAGCATAATCAAATCATGAAGATGAAGGTCCCAGTGGACCTATACAACCTATGGTAGTCCCCCAGACTAGAAAGAGACCTAATTGGCTAAAATCTACTCTTCTAGATGGACAAGGTCATGGAGCAACTAAAGGTGCATTTAGAGAAAGCAAGAAGCCCAAAAGATATTCTAGGTATGCTGATCCAGGTGGATATTGGTAGCCACCCACCTATTCCACTTAGGCCTCTAGTCAGTTTCATTTGTTTCCTTTTTTATTTCAGCATTTACTATTTTTAGTAGGTTTTGGGTCCTGAACTTCTGGAGCAGTTTTGACCCCCTAAATAGCGTTTTTTTAGGTTCCTTGTAGGCCCGTAGCCGTAGGTAGGGGACTGCAACAAATCTTGTAGTACTCGAAGAGGCCTTTCCAAAAAGGTATCGTACATGCCAAACGGAGATAATATGACCAAGTTATGACCCCAGGAAGTTGGTTGACCAACTAACCCCAACGGGCCCTCAAACTCTTGGCATTACATACCCTGGGGTTAGTGTCTTGGTTGTTTAGGGTTTTGGTTGTTTAGGGTTTTTTAATAATAAATAGGCCCTTGAGCCTCATTGTAACACAGTTCAGAGGCATGTAGCCGCCACATCTCTTCTCAGAGATAAGCTACCATCGCCCGAGCTAGTCTTATTTCCATTCTGTTTGTAAGCATATTTCAGTATTTGATATTAATGAAATGAAGTGTTATTTTTGCTGCATCTTTGTATTTATGGTTATATCTGTAATTTGTTGCGTTCCTGTTTAAGTTCAGATCAGTGGTATCAGAGCGGTCTGCTCTTTCTCTGTTTTTCTTTGCATGTCCCCAACAAGGTCGGGATATAAGGAGTTAGGGCTCGAACTGGTCGAACCTTTGCAAGACCAGCCTCGCAAATCCCGACAGCCTCCCATGGCAGAAGAGAAGAAAGACGAGGGGGCAGGAGATCCTTTCAAAATCTTGCTCGAAGAAGCCCTCGAGCGACAAAGGAACGTGATGATGGACAACTTTGCCCAGATCCTTCAGTGCTACCCAAATGCGACGCATCTACTTCTAGCAGCTACTCTAGAAGCGCCACACCCTTTAAGGTACAAGTTAACTTTGACATCCCCATATTTGAAGGTCAAATAGATGCGGATGCCGTAGATAAATGGTTAAATCTGCTAGAAGGATATTTTTTTGTTCATGATTTTTCTAGCAGGGAAAAGATACTTTTGCACTTCTCAAATCCGACCCCCACGACAAGGATTGGTGGGAAACCTATTGTGAGAAGAAAGATGAAAGTACACCCTCACTGTTTTCAACTGCACCCACTTGGAATTCGTTCCAGGATGCCATCAAGGATCAATACTACCCTGTCGGGAGCTATGAGGATCAATACATAAACTGGACCACGCTGCGGCAAGGAAGAGACCAGGACGTGCTGGAATTTACTAATGTTTTCCATACCCTTTTGACGAAGTTAGGTATCAAGGATTCTGAGAAACATTTGGTATTCAAGTACTGCCGCTGCCTACACAAGTACATCTAGGATGAGATGGAGTTTCTGGACATCTCCTCGCTCTGCACGGCGTACCAGTACGTTGTCAAGATTGAGCAGAAGTTTAAATAGAAAAAGCAAGACTTTAGATCTACGAATCTGAAGCAAGGGAAAGGCGCCCCCAAACTGTAGAACAAAGGGCAAAGCTAAGGCAGGGCAACCCAGGATAACCTACTGAAGCCGCAAGCAAAGAAAAACACCACGAAGACAAAGGACACGGGAAAGTGGTGTGAGTTCCATAAGAGCTCCACTCACAACACAAGTGAGTGTCGGGCCAAGCAGTCACTGATGGTCGAGTTGAAGGCTTCCGAATCAGACGCATGTTTCGACTCTGAGTCAGAACCCGACAAGGGGAATGACAAAGAGAAGCAGATCATTGACGCGAAGCCCAATGCCATTGTGGCCACCACCAAGATCCAAAAGATCAAGCCTGAAGATCCACAAGAGGGGCAACACTATTCCACTCACAAATGTGGGTGAAGGGTTCTCAACTGCAGTTCATTGTCGATAGTGGGAGCCAAAAGAACCTCATTTCAGCAGAGGTTGTGAAGCGGTTGGGCCTACCGACTACAGCACATCAGCAGCTGTACACCATCGGGTAGCTTCACCAAGGATGAGATCTTTGCATCAGCTAGCAGTGTCGCCTTCCCTACAGCATCAAACCCTTCACGGATGAGGTATTGTGTGATATTGCTCCTCTTGAAGTTTGTGATGTATTATTAGGACAACCATACTTATGGAAGCGACATGTTGTATATGAGTCTAGACCTCACTTTGTTATTATTTCTTTGGGTAGTAAGTTATACAGGATACCGAAGGTAGCCCCACCTACCGCCATCTCCTTGATCTTTGCTAAGCAATGCAACAAGGCCATCTCCCAGACTGGGAAATTTGTTTTCTTTCTGATTCGCTCTCAAAGTAAGGGGAAGGTCATAGCCACATCCATGGCCCCTGAGAAGGGTTCCTCCAAGCAGCAGAAGTAGGTGGATACGGTCGTGGAAGAATACAGGGACATCTTCTCCTCACCCATAGGGGTACCCTTGCATTGTTAGGTCAAGCATTCGATCAATCTGACTCCTGGAGCACCTCTACCCAACAGGCCGATATATCGCCGCTCCATTTTGGAAAATGAAGAGATAAAGTGGAAAATCCAGGAGTTGCTGCAAAAAGGGCACATCCGACCAAGTTCCTCGCCTTGTGGGAACCCGATTGTACTTGTATAGAAGAAGGATGGGACCTGGAGGCTCTGCATTGATTATCGAGCATTAAACAAAATCATTGTCAGGAATAGGTATCCAATCCCACGGATTGATGACCTGCTAGACCAACTCAAGGGGGCCAAGTATTTCACCAAGATCAATCTGAAGTATGCTTATCACCAGGCCCCAATAGAGCCCATAAATGTATGGAAGACCACCTTTAAATCCAAGGAATGCCTTTCCAAATGGTTGGTTATGCCATTTGGGTTGACAAATGCCCCTGCTACTTTTATGAAGCTAATGGATGACATCTTGTGGCCCTTCACCAACTCGTTCGTGGTGGTTTATCTGGACGACATCCTCATCTTCAGCAAGAGTTGGGAAAAACACTTGCAACACATTCGGCAAGTCCTTCAAACCCTTTGGCAGCACAAACTGTGTGCCAACTTGGAGAAATGCACCTTTGGCATGAGCCAGGTCCAATACTTGGGTTACATCATAGATGAGTGTGGCGTGCATGTGGACCCAACTAAGATCCAAGTCATTCGGGATTGGCCAGCCCCGACCACTCTAACGAAGCTTCGCAGCTTTTTGGGCCTTGCAATTTTTATCAGAGGTTCGTGTTGGAATTCTCCCATATTACTTGGTCTTTGAGTCAGATTACTAAGGGCGGGGCGAAATCAAAGTTTTCCTAGTCCGAGTCCCAACAAAAAGCGTTCGTTGAGTTGAAGCACTGCCTCTGCTCTGCACTGGTACTCACACTGCCAGACCTGCAACATCCATTTGAAATCGAGACAGACGCCTCAGACTATGCTATTGTGTAGTCCTCACCCAACACAGGAATCCAGTGGCCTATCTTAGTGAGACAATTTCCGATACAATTCGGAAGTACTCCACCTATGATAAAGAGATGTATTCCGTCATGCAGGCTTGTCGACAGTGGAAGCACTACATTCTAGGGAAGGAGACGATCATCCACACCGATCACCAACCTCTTTAGTTTATAAAGACACGGGAAGTTGCAAAACGATCGTCATCAGAAGTGGTCTACATATCTGCAACAATTCCACTTGAACATTAAATACAAAAAGGGCAGCACCAATCATGTTGCAAACTGCCTCAGCCAGCCCCCAATTGCAGCACTAACTACTGTTCTCAACTCTTGTGGTCATGAGACCTTTGGATGGCCGCAACTATACAAAAATGATCCAGAGTTCGCCTCCACATACCAGATGCTAGTTGATGGAAAGCAAGTTCCTAATTTGCACCTCCAAGACGCATTATGATGCTACCTGGGCCACTTTTGTGTTTCTTCAAGCGAGTGTGCCAAGCTGATTTGGGAGGCGCACTACAATCGAGTCGCAGGACACTTTGGTGTGGAGAAAACTATGATTGTACTACAAAAGTACTTTTATTGGCCCAAACTCTGACTGGATGTTGGGAAATATATCAGATCCTGCACTACCTGCGCCATCGCCAAGCCAACCATCAAGAAGCAAGGTCTGTACACTCCTTTGCCTACTCCCAGCCAGTCGTGGGAATCCATCTCCATGGACTATATGTATGGCCTCCCTTCTACCAAGCATGGTAATGACTGTGTATTTATGGTCGTGGACAGATTTTCTAAGATGGCTATATTGGCGACCTACAAGAAGAGTATCACCGCGGAGGACACTACCAAACTCTTCTTTGAACGAGTATTGATACATTTTGGGATCCCGCAAACCATTATATCAGATCGGGATAGTAGGTTCCTGAGCACATTCTGGTCAAGCCTCTAGATACTATTGGACACCAAGCTCACCAAGTCGACTACCTTCCATCCCCAGACTGATGGCCAGACGGAGGTCGTCAATAGGATGATAATGCACATACTCCGCATGTACAACTCCAAGCATCCTCGAACCTAGGATGAGAGTCTTCCATATGTGCAGCACAATTATAATAGAGCTCTCCATAGCTCGATTGGTCGCAGTCCCTTTCAAGTGGGTCTAGGATTTCAACCATTGTGCCCAATTGATGTTTCCATGCCTCACGCGACTACACAGACAAAATCCACACATCTATTGTTCGAGGTTGATAAAGCGACCATATTTATTGAACACGTCCGCCAGCAAGTCCACGACATCCTAGAGAATCCAAATGCCAAGTACAAGCAGCGACATGATCAACATCAGGTGCCACACAAGTTTCTGGTGGGCGACAATGCTTGGTTGCATTTGCAGAAAGAACGCCTTATCGAAGCCCATTGGCAGTGGAGACCACTCTGATATGGTCCTTACACCATTACCAAGGCTGTGGGAGACAATGATTTTGAGCTCAGCATTCCCCCATTCCTTGGCCTGCACTCAGTGTTCAATGTGGACCGCCTTCGTCCATACTTCCCACCATTACTGGACACATCAGACATTGCAGAATAACTCACACCAATAGAGTTAAATCCAGACTGCATGGAACAGGCCACAACTAATCAGATTATGGACACACAGGTCAAGAACACTCGCCAGTAGAAGATCCAACTATATTGGGTTGTCAAAGCTAGCCAACTCCTGCACCAAGGCAAGTGGCTTACCAGGGACCAAGTTCAGTAGAAATTTCCTCACCTCATAGAGGCTCTGCACGCAATGGAGACCATTGCTTTTGCTTCCTAAGGGGGGAGGCATGATCCAGGTGGATATTGGTGGCCACCCACCTATTCCACTTAGACCTCCAGTCAATTTCATTTGTTTCCTAGTTTATTTCAGCATTTACAATTTTTAGCAGTTTTTTGAGTCCTGAACTTCCAAAGTAGTTTTGACCCCCTAAACGGTGCTTTTTTGAGGTCTATTGCAAGCCCGTAGCCATAGGCAGAGGCTTGCGGAAAATCCTATAGTACTCGAAGAGACCTTTCCAACAAGGTATCATACGAACCAAACAAAGATAATATGACCAAGTTATGACCCCGAGAAGTTGGTTGCCCAACTAACCCCAACAGGCCCACACACTCTTGGCGTTACATCTCCTAGGGTTAGGGTTTTAGTTGTTTAGGGTTTTTCAATAATAAATAGGCCCTTGAGCCTCATTGTAACATAGTTCAAAGGCATGTAGCCACCACATCTCTTCTTAGAGATAAGCTACCATCGCCCGAGCTAGTCTTATTTCCATTCTATTTGTAAGCATATTTCAGTATTTGATATTAATGAAATGAAGTGTTATTTCTGTTACATCCTTGTATTTATGGTTATATCTGTAATTTGTTGCGTTCTTGTTTAAGTTCGGATCATATGCATCATATATGACAAAAGTAATAGAAGCAGAGCCATCCACCTTTGAAGAAGTTGTGAATCACCAAGAATGGAAGGATGCCATGAATGAAGAATCTCAATCGATAATGAAGAATGCGGTATGGGAGATCGTTCCTAGGCCTGAAGACAAGTATGTGGTAACTTCCAAGTGGCTCTACAAGATTAACCATGCGGCAGATGGAAGTACTGATAAGTACAAGGCAAGATTCATGGCTAGGGGATTCTCTCAGCAAGAAGGCATCGATTATGAAGAGACATTTGCTCCAACAGCAAGGTATACAACGATACGATCACTGGTCTCTTTGGAAACATCAGGGAATATTCATCAAATGGATGTCAAGACTGCATTCCTGAATGGTACAATTGATGAAGAAGTCTATATAGAGCAACCCTTGGGATTTGAAGTCAAAGATAGAGAGGCATATGTTTGCATGTTGAAAAAGGCATTATATGGCCTTAAGCAGGCACCAATGGCATGGTATGCAAGGATGTATGCATACCTACAAAGATTGGGCTTCACAAAAAGTTTTGTTAATCCGAACCTTTATTTCAAAGTTGTAAAGGGTGAGCCTATAATCATTCTTCTGTATGTGGATGATCTTCTCTTGACAGGTGTAGAAGGTCAAATCGAAGAATGTAAGAAGCAACTAGCAGCAGAATTTGGCATGAAGGATCTAGGGCTAATGCACTACTATTTGGGACTCGAACTCTAGCAAGGACCTGGTGAGATCTATCTGGGTCAAGGGAAGTATGTGATTGAGATGTTGAAGAGGTTTGACATGATGGATTGCAAACCAATGACAACCCCGATGATCACAAACTTGAAAAGACTAAGGAGGTTTGAATCAAGCCCAGTGGATCCAACCAGGTATAGACAATTGATTGGCTCACTGATGTACTTGCTAAATACTTGACCAGATATATGTTTTGCAATAAATGTTCTCAGTTAGTTCTAAGTGGATTTGAAGCATGATCAGTGGATAGCAGCCAAGCATATTTTGAGATATTTGCAAGGAATAATCCACTACTTCCTCAAATATGATAAGAGGAATGATGTCCACTTGATTGGATATACAAATTATGACTAGGGAGGCAGTGAGAAAGATGGAAGGAGCAGTACAAGCGGATGTTTTAGTTTGGGATCCTCCATGATCTCATGGATGAGCAGAAAGCAATATACGGTTGCTTTGAGTAGTGTTGAGGCTGAATATATTGCAACCTTTAAAGTGAGCAAAGAAGTTTACTGGTTGAGGAAATTGTTGTCTGACTTATTTGAAGGACCAATGGACCCTACAGTGATACATTGTGATAACACCAGTTGTATAAGATTGTTTGAAGACCCAGTGTTTCATGGAAAGACAAAGCATATAAACAACAAGTATCACTACATTCGAAAGCTAGTACAAGATGGTGTGTTGCAGCCACAGTATATCTCCACCAATGAGGAGGTAGTTGACATATTGAAAAAATCTCTTACTAATAAGAAGCTTCTGTATTTGAGAAACAAATTTGGTTTGGTTGATATATCCTCCCTGGTTGAGAGGGAGAGATAGGCACATCATTCTTGTCTTCACTTGGGAAGACAAAATGGAGGATTGGGTAAGCATCTGGCATCCGATACTCTTTGAGGATGAGGTAGGGAATCCAAGATAAGAGTAGTCAAGGACCGATATTCTTTGATGACTAGTTATCCAAAATAAGAACAATCCAAGGAAGGACATACTCTGTGAACACCCAGGTGGGGTATGTGCCTTGAGAGACAATGATGATGGTGTCTATAAATCATTGGTCTCGTCAGCATTGTGCTTTGATCTTGTGGAGAGATAGAGTTGTTAGTCAAGGCCTTGCTATATGACAATGTTGGTTGTTATGATGCTAAACAGATGGGTTACCAATTTGACTCTTCTTATGAGATCTCTTCAGATTAAGAATGTCCATGTACCATTTATGAATACCTCCTTACTTAAGAGAGAAAGTTGAAAAATGTGTAACTAGGTTCGGTCTTCATAAATATGAAATGTACTTTTGATTCTTGTATATTGTAAAATAAAAGAAAGATTATTATTATTATTATTGGAGCATGGGTTTCATGCTCAAGGTCTTTTATTTTAAGGTCAAGCACCCATTGAGTGCTTCTAGGGTTTGTCCTAGGTCAAGAAGTCAAAAGAGTCATTGTCATAAGTTGAAGACCCCATCAAGCACATTGGAACTTGTAAAGAAAATTATTTTTGTCATTAAAAGTGTAAAAATACCCCCTCAAGACCAAGTTGTCCTGGCAGCTAGAAAGTCGACCTATTTTGAAAAGCCACTTCCACCTTAAGAAGCCTATATGAAGGAGGGAACTCGATCTCCTTGGAAGACATTCATCTCTCACTCATTCAAGTGAAGAAGGACGACGAAGAAGGCAGCGAAGAAGGAAGAGGATGAAGAAGATTTGTTTCTGGGCTAATTCTTTCTCACTGTTAAATTGGCAACTAGGGACAAACTCCATGTGGGTTATCTTATTTATGGCAGCTGATATTTTTCTTGGATCCCTCTCATGGAGAGGTGTAGGATTGATCTAAAGATCATCCGATTCTGATAAGTATTCATGGAGATATGAATTTATTTGTGTTATAAGACAATTCGTCAAGGTCGGCCAGCAACCAAATAAACCCCACAAGTGCTCAACGTTTTAGTATAAAAGGAGATGACTTGAGAGTCATTTCTGACACACACTTCTATCTTGATTTCTCTCCACTTGTCTTGGGTTTTATAGGAAGGGAAATCTAGGAGTGGAAGCCCTAAATGTTGGAGGAAAGAAGACTAAGGGAGCTACCCTAGAGGAGATGCCCTAGCCCTAGACGCTGTCAAAGAAGAAGTCAAAAACGTTGTCAAGGAAGCATGCCCTAGCTGCAGTCTTGGAGGAATCTTATCACAGCTAAGAGAGGCCCTAACGTTGTCCAAAAGGCAGCCCTAGATGCAGTCTAAGAGAGGCCCTAACGTTGTCCAAAAGGTAGCCCTAGACGCAGTGTAAAAGAAGCCCTAAACGTTGTCCAAAAGGCAGCCCTATAAGCAGTCTAAGGGCAGCCCTAAACGCTGTCTAAAGGCAGCCCTAACGCAGTCTAAAGGGAGCCCTAACGCTAACCTACGATGCCCTAGATGCAGGCCTAATACAGCTGAAAAGGTGGGTTGTAGGTGACCCTCAAATAGGGACAGCATGAGAGTTTGAGGACTCAAACATGCCCAAGACAGCAATGCTAATAATTGGGACAGCAGCAAGACATGGTGTTGCAATAGCAATTGTGACAGCAATGACAATGATGGGACAGCAGCATACTATGATGGGACAGCGATGACATTGATGGGACAGCAGCATACTATGATGGGATAGCAACATACTATGATGGGACAGCAGTATGCCACATAGGACAGCAGTGGCTAGCATGGTGCAACAATGGCACATGGGACAGCAGTGATATGTACAGCATGGTCATGAAGTCCAGCATTGTGATGATGGGTGCAGCATGGTGCAGCACGGTGAGGTGTAGCATGATGACGAGATGCAGCACAATGATAGGTGAAGGAGTCACCTTGGAGAATCAGTTGAAGCAGCATGTCTTCAACTGATCTCATGTATCATCTTCTTAGAGATGATCTATGCTCTTATCTAGATAAGTCAAAATGTTGACTTCTGTTGTAAATGTACTCTCTCTCTCTCTCTGCTGAACTATTGAAGAACATATAAGAAGAATTGATCAAGGGTTTCCCCACATTGGGGTTTGTCCCTGGCTAGCGCCACATCTTGTGTCCTCTTGTCTTGGCTTGTCTTCTGCGATTTATGTTTATGTTCTATCTGTAGTTTACTTTAATGTTGATGTGATTGCTAATCTAGAAAAGATATTGAGCTAACTGTGAAAATTGAAATAAATTGCTCTAAGCATAGAACATAACTAAAATTAACACTCACACGTGCGAAGAAGGAAGGTGGGGTTTTGCTGCTTCAAGGTCGAAATTCTCTATCAACTGGAAGAGGATCAAATTGCTAGAAGGACTCAATAGGTCACCTTCTAGTCCTAGACAAGGAAGCAAGGCAAGCGAAGTTGCTAGGAGGCCTTGGAAGGATAATTTTGCTCACACGTGTGGAAGCAGCAGCAATTGCTGGGGGGCAAAAATTTAAAATTTCAGATCTACAGTGGAGGCTGAAATTCTGAAGCTGGAGGTTGAAGTTGTGCCACTGGAACAGATTTGTTTAGGTTTGACTTGGACAAAGGAAGCACATCATCCGGAACGGTTGAACTTGGTCTTGGAGGGTATTGTTCTTAGTCTAGAGGTCTTGGAATTCGTCAATTGAAGAATCTATAAGAGAAGAGATTTGTGGGTTTTCCTCTCAAGTGGAGAGGTTTTGGCCCTGGCTTGCAGCCTACATTCTATGTTCTTGTGCACTATTGTTCTTCTTGTTTTTGGTAATTGTTTGATGATACACAAAAATAATAATAAGTGAAAAAGTTAATAAGTAAGAAGAAGTAAAAAGACCTCACAAGCAATTATCATAGAAGAGAAATCATCCTAGCTATTGCCCTATAGATTTTTCAACATGTTCAAAAACAGCATGATAATATGAACCATCATCATCATCGATATCATAGTGAGGAGGAGATTCATATTGCAAAATACATGATCTATGGCTCGTTTGTATCATATCAAACAAAGAATTCAATCTCTCCACATCTTGGTTATTCTTAGATCAATAGTATTGTTTATAGTGGGGCGACCAATAGAAAAATCATCAAAATGATGCTCATCTTTCCCATGAATATATCCTCTTCAAATTTTGAGCTCAAATCACTCTTTGAAGCAACCTCATACTCTTTTCTTTCTTAGATAGCAAACTCATCACCAAGCAATGCCAATTCTTCATAATGCAACCCTGTCATGTGGTCCAGCTCTTCCCAACATATTAGATCCACAACATTCCCTTAATCGACTTCCATGAGACTATTTTCTTGATCTGAAGCATCATCTTCAATAGATACTTTGCTATTGTTGCATCCTTCAAATTCTTCACAAAACTTCAAAACTCTAGGATCAATGATGTTGTCTTTTTTAGTTGTTGGGTGTGAATTCCAAACTGCAATAGCAACAACATCAACACAACCGGTGGGGCTATCAATAGCACATTCCATATCCTACTCATCCACGTGCTTAAATGGCTTTGTCACAATGGAATTTCCTATGTTAACAGTGCTACTAGCCTTATCAAATTCTAGATCCAAAACATTACCTAAAATAGCAGCAATATCTTCATGATGTGGCGTACCATCCTCTTGAAGGTGTTAGTTTATGTGTAAATGGTGTCTATGAGGCTAAGAACACAAGTGGATTAATTATCTCCAATACCCAGAAAACATTTCTAAGTGAAATTGTCTTAATTAGATTTAATTAACTAGTTTAATTATTTTCCCAAGTCTAACTTAAAGAAATGGGTTAATTAATTGGGATTAATTAATTCAGATCGATTTCGATCTTATGACTTCTAGAAAAGTGATTAGAAGAAGTGAAGATGATCTTAGCCATCGATTGTGGTTAGATTGTGGTCGTTGATTCGTCAAGGAGAGATTATAAGAGGAGATTGATGGGGCCTTTGGAGATCATTCGAACAACACATTTGGAATAATAGCAAGGGCGCAGTGATAGTGTGGGAGACACAAGTAGCGAGGTTTCAACAAGAGAAATTGAGGAGAGAATTGTTGAATAAATTCTTCAAAGCAATTCCAATTTTCTGAGCTAGGAGGAGGCCAAATTATTCTACAAGAGAAAGGCCAAGACAGGCAATAACAGTTGCCAATTTATCTAGTGCAAGTTGTCGGAGACTCGTATTTGTTGCCAGTAGCCAAAATGATATTCTAGAGGCAGTGTGAGTGGGTTAGCCGAGTTGTTGGAGGCAGTATTACTCACGAGATTGATTTCACAGAGGCAGTGCGAGTTTTTGAGAAGGCTAGTTCGAATTTCCAGTTTGCCAATGCGAGTTACTGGAGGAAGTGTGAATTGTCTAGGAGAAGCTGAGTTGATTTGCAAAGGAAAATTCTTGATTTCCCAGTTCGATCTAGTCAGCAGTGAAGATCAATTAAAATTGTTGGAGCTTTGCTAGTGAAAGGCAAGCAGTTTATGTAATTCTCAATTTGCTAAAGAAATAATAAAACCCTCATCTACAGAACTGGTTTTCCCCACACGGATTTTTGTGAGGACTATTTTGTCCAAAATATTGGTGTCCAATTTTTATGTGTGCATTATTTCTTCAGTTCCTGTGATTAATTTTTGGTGAAATTGTAGTTGTGTTTTTATTCAATAATTGTCATAAGTTAGTTTACAAAAAAAAAAAAAAAAAATCTTTAAACATAGAAGAATAATTACCAATAACTGCAATATAATTTTCACATGGTATCAGAGCAACTCAGTGAAGCATAGATCTAAGTGCAGAAGAGGCTCAACACAGTACACAAGAAAAGAAAATCGAAGGTTTATAAAACCCAGTTCTACTTCTTCATATTTATTTGGGGTTTGGTTATTTTTCCGAGAGTTTTCAGAAATGGTTTCAGCTAGTTTGAGAAATCAGGACAGATTGGATGGAGCTTTTAACTTTGGTGTCTGAAAAGCCATAATTTCGTTGTTGATGGAAGAGAATGGTCTCAAAGAATATGCGACCAGTGTTGTAGCCGCACCAACAGATCCAACACAACTCCTTGCATACAAGAAGAAAGATGCCAAGGTGAGGAGAATAATCCTAAACGGGGTTAAGGATCATATTGTTCCACATATCGCAGATTTGGATACAACGAAGAAGATGTGGGATGCCATTCTAAAGTTGTTCCAGGATGCTACCATTAATAGGAAGTTGATTCTCAAAGAGAAGTTGAGAAATACCCAGATGAATAAGGGTGAAAGTGTTGTTAGTTACCTCACCAGAGTTCGACTTGTCAAGGACGAGTTAGCAGCTGTTAGAGATCAATTAACTGATGACGAGCTCGTGAGAACAACCTTGAATGGGTTCTCAAAGCAATGGGATGTATTCATTCAGGTGATCAACGGACGAGATACCCTACCAAGCTAGGATCGTTTGTGGAGTGATTTCACTCAAGAGAAGCCTAGACTAAGTCTTGTCAGTGACAACAGCAATAAAACCTAGAAATGTGAGGATGACAAGAATGTAGCCCTAAAAGGAAAAGGCAAAGCCAAGAAGGGCTCTAATGAAGGGTCTAACTCCAAGGGAGAGAAGAAGAAAAAGGACTTGAGTAAAATCAAGTGTTTTGGATGTCTTCAACCAGGACACTATGTCAGTCAATGACAGTGACCTTCATTGATGACTTCTCAAGGAAGACCTAGATTTACTTCTTGAAGACAAGGGACAAAGTCTTCAATCGCTTCCAAGAGTTTAAGGCTCTTGTGGAGAACTCAACTAGAAGGAAGATAAAGGTTCTTCGGTCAAATAATGGAGGTGAGTACATTGAGAAAGCCTTCAAGGAGTTCTATGAAAAGGAGGGCATCAACAGAGAATGGATAGCTCCATACAACCCGCAGCAGAATGGGGTTGCAGAAAGAAAGAATAGGACAATAGTGGGAGAAATGAGGGTGATGTTATATGACAGGACATGCCTAGATTTCCCCAAGCAAAGGCATGTAGTGCACCAGTGTACATTCAGAATAGGGTCTGACACAAGGCGGTGGGGAAGATGACACTCGAGGAGGCATTTACAAGAAAGAAGCCAGAAGTAGGACACTTCGGGATTTTTGGCAACATAGTGTATTGTCACATTCCAAAAGATAAACGTGCCAAGTTGGATTTGACTACAGAGAAGGGATATTTCGTTGGCTATAGCGAAACATCCTGTTGGGAATCACGATTGCCATTAGACCAAAACCCACAGGTGTTAGTCAACGATCGCATCGCCAAAGATAAGGATCCACGAGAGGCAATTAGCCCATGTCACGAAACACACAAGGAGCATTGGTTTATCCAATGTCCAGCAATCTCCCCCCCAATGTGAGTCAAGTGTGTAACGAACTTGTGACCTATGCTCTGATACCACTTGTTGGGAATCATGATTGTCGTTAGACCAAAACCCACAGGTGTTAGTCAACAATCGCATCACCAGAGATAAGGATCCACGAGATGCGATTAGTCCATGTCGCAAAACACACGAGGAGCACCGGTTTATCCAATGTCCAACACGTCCAAGGCACACAGGATCTACATTCTAGGTAGCAAAAAGACTATCATGGGGAAGGGTGTAAAGTTCCAAGAGGAGAAAGCCTTCAGGATATCTCGCGAGTTGCCAACAATTGATCAGAGTGAGCCAGCAGAAGCTCCAAGGGATGAGCGGGGATCTCAGGCTCAAGGCATTAGTACAAGTACAATGACTAGTACTGGGATAGGTACAGGTGCTGAGGTGAGTTCACAGCAAGTGGAGCAACAGCAGCAAGCAAATGACCATGAGTCTCCACCCACCACCAGTGGGAGAAGAAACAGAGAGGTTCTTCAGACATTGAGAGATGCGCAAGAGTTTGTGGGAGCTCCTAAATCGAGCACCAAGGACTGGAGACCGCAAGAAAGGTATTCAAGGAAAAGGTGTTGATTAGTGAGCTCATTAATAGTGAACCTTCCAACTATCAGGAGGTTGCGCAACATCAAGTGTGGCAGGATGCAATGTTGGAGTACAACTCCATCATGCTCAATGATGTGTGGGAGGTTGTACCTAGACCATTGGACAGGGCATTGGTTGGTTCCCGTTGGATCTGCAAGATTAAACACACTACAGATGGCAGTGTGGAGAAGTACAAGGCTAGGTCCATGGCCAAGGGATTTGCTCAAAAGGAGAGCATAGAATATGAGGAGACTTGCGCTACAATAGCCAAATACACTTCCAACAGGGTTGTAATCTCACTTGCAACGGATGGCAGATTCATCAAATGGATGTCAAGATGCCTTTTCTAAATCGAGTAATAAAAGAGGTGTATCGAACAACCAGGGGGATTTGAGACGCATGGGAGGGATACTCATGTATGCAAATTGAAGAGAGCACCATGTGGACTCAAGCAAGATCCCAGAGCATGGTATGGCCGAATTGATAGTAACTTGCAACAAAGGGGCTTCATGAAGAGTGAGGCAGACTCGAACCTCTACTATTTGATGGTAGGAGGTGAGCCTCTCATTCTCATGTTATATGTGGATGATCTATTTCTAATTGGGTCACTAGGGCTCATAGAGCACTGCAAGAGGGACTTGGCAACAGAGTTTGAGATGAAGGATTTGGGGTTGATGCATTATTTTCTACGTCTGGAGGTATGGTAAATAGATGGGGAGATTTTCTTTGGTCGAGGGATATATGCTATAGAGACCTTGAAGAAATTCAGGATGTTAGATTGTAGACCCATGTCTACTACTATGATTACAAATAGGAAGAAGATAGATGTGTCAGAGAAGGAAGCAGTGAACCCCACCTTATATAGGCAACTTATTGGCTCTCTTATGTATCTGGTCAATACTAGGCCATATTTTTTGCAATCAACACTCTTAATAAGTTCATGGTTGAACCAAAGAGGGTGCATTGGACAGCAGCGAAACATGTGTTGCAATATCTACGAGGTACAATCGAGTATGGGATTAGATACACTGGAGGTGATGGTGTCAAGTTGATGGGGTATACAATTGCAAACTAGGCAGGTAGTGCAGTGGATAGGAAAAGAACATCAACATGTTGCTTCAGCATTGGATCAAGGGTTGTCTCTTGGTATAGCAAGAAGCAAAGATCCATGGCACTGAGTTTTGCAGAAGCAAAATACCTAGCAACGAACATGGTTAAATGTTGGCTATATGGCTTCAGAAGTTGCTAATGCATTTTTGGTCAGAGGTTGGAGTCGACTAATATCTATTGTGATAACCAAAGTTGCATCAAGCTCTCTAAGAATCTGATGTTTCATGATAGGTCGAAACACGTCAATGTTAGATACCACTTCACCATAGATTGTGTACAATGTGGATCAGTTCAGCTACAGTGTGTTTCCACATATCAAATATTCTAACAAAGGCCTTGGGAAAAAAAAAAATGTTTTCTTCAAGGATAAGTTGGGAGTCGTGAAGAACACCTTCCTCACTAAGAGGGAATGTTAGTTTTTGTGTAGCTCAAACAAGTGTTCTAGTCTCAACTGGTGTCTATGAGGCTAGGAACACAAGTGGATTAATTATCTCCAATAACTAGAAAAAGTTTCTATGTGAAATTGTCTAGATTAGATTTAATTAACCAATTTAATTATTTTCCTAAAGTCTAACTTAAGGAAATTAGTTAAAATCGATTTTGCTCTAGTGACTTCTAGAAAAGTGTTTAGATGGAGTTAAGATCTTAACCATCGATTATGGTTAGATCATGGTCATTGATTCGCCAATGAGAGATTATAAGAGGAGATCGATGGGGCCTTTGGAGATCATTCGAACAACAGATTTGCAATAACAGCAAGGGCGCAATGATAGTGTGGGAGACACCACCAGCGGGGTTTCAGCAGGAGAAATTGAGTTCACAATGATTCCAGTTTTCCAAGAGCTAGGAGGAGGTTGATTATTCTGCAAGAGAAAGGCTGAGTTAGGCGGTGTGAGTAGCTAGTTTGTCCAGTGCGAGTTGACAAAGACTTGTTTTTGTTGCCAGTAACCAGAACAATATTTTGGAGGCAGTGCGAGTGGGTTAGTCGAGTTGCTAGAGGCAGTATTACTCACGATTGATTTTCTGGAGGCAGTGCGAGTTTCTAGGAAGGCTAGTTCGAATTTCCAATTCGCCAATGCGAGTTGCTAAAGGAAGTGTGAATTTCCAAGGCGAAGCCGAGTTAATTTTCAGAGGAATATTCTTGATTTCCCAGTTCAATTTGGTTAGCAGTGAAGATCAATTAAAATTATTGGAGTTTTGTCAGTAAGTCGTTTATGTAATTCTCAATTTGCTGAAAAAAATAATAAAACCCTCATCTACAGAACTGGTTTTCCCCACGCTAGGGTTTTCCCAGGGACTATTTTGTCCAAAATATTGGCGTCTAATTTTTATATGCGCATTACTTTCTTAGTTTCTGTGATTAATTTTAGGTGAAATTGCAATTGTGTTTTTATTCAGTATTTGTCATAAGTTAATTTACAGAAGACAAATAATCTTTAAAGATAGAAGAATAATTACCAATAACTGCAATAGAATTTTCACATAAGGATATTTGGAAGACTTCCATGCACCCCTGCTTCATCTTCATCTTCATCAATGCCATCATCTTCAACAGGACTCACAAGACCTTCCTCTTTTGACTCTTCATCCTGCTACAGGGATGACAACAAATCCTGATAAATACTTTCAAATTTCAGTGATATTGAGCCACACAAACTAAAAAAACTCAATCAAACCCTTGAAAGAAGGGATAGTCTTTGGACTGCAACAGCACTTTAACCAACCACTATGATCTTGTCCCAAAGAATAAATGAATAACCTTATGATGACATTCTCATGTCTTTCTTTGAATTTTGAGATGTTCCATAAATGGCAAGACATGGGGGGAAACAGCCAAAGGAGTACCATCAAATGTCGAAAGCTTCTTCTACATATTTGGATGAGGCTTGTTTAGATATCCTAGGACGCTCTCAACATCTGATGTCACATACAATACATGCCAATTCCAAGGAACCATCTTTTATCCATACAAAACTTCAAAAATTACAATTTGCAATATCCTAGTTTTTCACAATGGAACCTCCAAAGGTGAGCTCTCAAATGCCTTCAAATGGTGCTCATTTCACCTTACGAGCACCAAGGCTTTACAGCCTCCAAAGAATAAGGACTTCATTCATCTTGTGGATCCGCCAGACAAGCAGATTTATCCTTGACATCGAGATGAGTTCATTCAAAGAAATTGAAGGACTCAACCGTTTTGGCAACGACGCAAAATTCACCTTAGGTTGACCCATTAATTCCCCATACATTTCTATCAGCGAAAGTCGCTATTGTCGTTCCTTAAGAACTATCCCTTTTCCTCTCCTCCCATTCATTCCTTTCATTCCTAGGGCTGAAAGTAAATGTTCCTGAGATCGTCCCAATGATGTCCCCCAGATGTCCGACCAAATGTTATAAGGAAGACGGAAATACTAAGTCTAATTGTAAACGTACATGGCCAAACTCTAAGTTCAAAGAGTAATCAGGAAACTGCGCATAGAGGTAAAATAATATAGTGGTAAGAATCTGAGGCCAGGTCCCAGTAATACGAAGATCGGGGCTTATTAAAAGGGTCTTTAGGCGTTCTGAAAAAGCAATGAGTGTGGGCTAGGCTAAGCTCTTCCTCCTTCCACCAAAGAATAGCTAACCAAACATAAAGGGATAACCTTAAAAAAGAGGGCGGGTAAACTTGACGAAGTGAAATATCGTAAGTAATAAGGGCTGGGTAATCATTCCAAAGGTGTAATGGGTAACCCTGCCTTCCATAGAGGTAAATGGAATAAAAAAGAGTCAATATCTCTGAGCGTACAACGAGGGAAAGTGTTTATTGGGCCTTTCTTTAAAACAGACCTTCATCTAAAACTAAGAAGAAATTAAAAGAAGTTTGTCCCGATGAGGCAAAAAGTTCAGAGGCTTAAAAGTGTCCAGCCTCTATTTCTAAGGTAGATGGAACAATCAAGTGAATTTGTAGTGATCGACAAACTCAAAGTTCAGAGTCCTTTTATTGGTACACAACGCTGAGAGGTAAAAGAAGAGTGTTAAGAAAGCAAGGTCCCGAGCAACGAATAGCCTAGGAGGGAGTTAAATGATGCACATCGTTGTCGTGTTTAAAAAACCTCCCCATCGAATGCTTTTCGATAGGCCCCACCCACCCGGTAGACGAATCAGAGAGATAAGGGGAGCCTCTCAAGGGAGCTTCCTGTTCGGGCCTCTACAACCTCAACGTCAATGAGAACGGTCTTACCAGCAAGTTCAAAGGGAACATTTTGATAAAGTCCCTCTGGTTGAGAAGGACAGCCATCGTACACTCTGAGATTGATTGTAGATGGTACTAACTTAGGAGATCCAAGTCTTTTCCAAACAATGGAAGACATGACACACGTATAAGCTCCTTCATTTATGATAAACCAATGAACTGTGATGTTCTTTATGGTAACTAGTATTTGAAACACAGCCGAAGGTTCCAGGCAAGGTGTTGCGTATCGATATAAAATGTGATCCATTCTATCATTTGAAGGATTGACAGGACCCAAAGTTGATAGTAAGGCTCCAACATTGAATCTTCGAAACCCAATTTTTTTTGAAAGGACGATGGATGAAAAATTGTCCCCAATTCATCGTATAACTTTTGATCATATAGGGTACTCAAAAATGGTCGAAATAGTGAAATAGGAGGATCGCCATGACTATAGCCCTTAGAAAGTCTTCTAAAGAAGAAAAAACTTTATTCAATACTATGGATGACTGGCTACAAAAAGACAGTGTCGTTTTTGTGGGTTGGTCTGGTCTATTGCTCTCTCCTTGTGCCTATTTTGCCCAATGGGAAGCCAATAACTCAAGGAAATGAAAGGATCTATTACATTTTTCATATGCTCTCCCCTCATAGATAAGGATATGTTCTACAAAACTTTGTTCTTTTCTTATTTGACTCTAAGTCTGGATAAGAATATTTGGGATACTTAACTTAGTCCCAGGTCTTTTATAAGGATAAAAAGAATTTGCATGTCCTATCCACTCCCTTCCTTGTCGCACGCATCATGAATCTTTCCAACCAAAGTATAGTTATAGGAAGAATAATTCATTTGCTAATTATTCAGATAATGCTTTCAACTTAGCTTCTGCTTTCTGCTTCATTTTCTTGGTCGCCATCAACTGAGATTGCACCTTCCTTGTGAGTTCTCTTACCATATTCCTTAGTCTATTATCATCATCTTCCAAGGCATCCTACCTTAATGTTATGCACCGTACCTACTCCGTCTTGTCATCTATAGTGCTCCACATGATTGCTTCATGTTAGTTTTTGTAGCATCAGAGGTGTTCTAGTCTCGAAACTTTGTGGAGAGGCTAAAACATAGGAGTTCTCCATAACTCAAAAATCGTTTTTGGAAATTCCATCTAGAAGTGTCTCAATTAGATTATTAGCCTATTTTTAGATATTTCCTAAGTTTAAACTAAGGAAAAGGGGTTAATATGTCGTACATGATAGTCTTATCCTTGGCCCTGCTCATGATCTCTATTGTGTACCCCATAATGAGGTTGGCGAGGAAGGGTAAATCCACCTTCCATACATAAATAACATGATGCATCTAGAACATGTCTCCTTCACAGACTTATTTTGTTGTGATTTTCACCTTGGGTATGTTAGTTAGGTCTACTCTATTACCTCCATGTCTCAATACTTTGTCACAGAACCTTTTGGTCTAGTTTGGAACCCAAACTCAAACCTTGAACCAGTTGCATGTAATGTGGCCAGTGGGTTGTACACTCTACTGGGTGGGGCCTACAACAATGGTTTGGTAATGATAGAAGGTGTGTTTTGTCTTTTGTAAAGTTTCCCCCATTTATGGGTTGCCTACTCGAGACTGCTCACAACCTGCCTTGACAAATCTATCTAGCTCTAGTTTTTTTGTTACTAGCTCCTCACAATTTGAAAACCAGATGCACGACAAAATAAGTAAGAATGTTGTTTACCCTAACAATTTAGAAAGAAGCATTTGAAGAGTTTGTGTTGGGATTTCTGTGGGCATAAGGGAGGTCAATGGAGAGGGAACTCCCCAAGTCCCTATAGAGGCAATGGTAGTGTCCTTTGATCTCATAGTAGAAAGGGCACATTAAAATGAGGTGTACCTCTGTCTCTAGCTCCTGTAAGTGGCACATCTAGCATTTCCTCTATGGTTGGGGTGGGGGCTAGTTTTTTTGAAGGGATGATTTTACAAAGAAGGGAAGTTCCCAAGTGGAAGTTGTGAGTGGCCTAGTGTTGGGACACACTAGATCCCCAAAATTAGTAGGATTCACCACCACTGTCACCTCAACAGCGAATTCCCCTGTTGTTTTCTAATCAGGATGTTATCCCCACAAGGGAGGCTTCCCCAACAAGACTTAGAGGTTAGATGACTAAGGAATTCATAAGCCAAATGGATCTCCATGGATTTGTTCATTAACACACCAGAATAATCTTCAATAATGTATGGCTCCAAGTAACATGAAGTAGCAAGGTCAAAGAATCAATGGCTCAAGATAGGCCTTGAAGATGCTCAAACAGATACCAAAACACATGCTACTTTGAATTTAACAATTTATAAAAAACTACTAAGTAATGGAGAATGGACGATTAGTGCCTTGGCTCATTTAATGAATTTATGGGCATATGGAGTCCAACAAGGAGTGAGTCAATGGCAAAAGACTTTGGATGGAGAGGGTAAAAGAGAGCAATATCTTCTCATTATAACCCTAGAGACTTTCCAAACTAGGAGACTTAAGGTTAAGAAAAGCAATCTAGTTTCCTTGATGGATACTTGATGACAAATTTTGCATATGAACAAAATAGAGTTTGTAACATATTTAGCATTTATTAAAAAGGCTCAAAAACCCTAATTCCACAATTATAGCAAAATGGAAGATACCTTTCACAATAAAATAACACTATTCATCCAACCATCACTTTGTCAATCCAAAGAAAGTTCATCCATGCAATATCCATAGCCAAATTTGTACAAGAAAAAATCACAGAAATTTCATATTGTCATATGGAATTTCTCCCGCAAACTCCAAAAAATGAGAGGAGCAAAGGTGCTCAACTTCCTTCATGATAAAATAATATTTTCTAAGCTAAAATCCCCTAAATTAGCCTAAGAAGGGGCAAAAGGCCCTCTCTGCAAATTCATTACTCTAAATTAATGATAAATTGGGTTTCTAATGGCACATGTACAAATATTAGGGGCTTGAGCCCTCAAAAGATGACACCTATTCATGAATCAAGGAAAAAAAAGGGGCATTTGTGTAGCAACCATCCTCCAAAGGCCCTTCAACGACATAACTTCTTCAATAAGCTTTCAAATCTACCATCAATAAGTCCCTAAGCAACCTCGAACGTGGGCACACAACCCACAAGACTCCTCTAATGTGGACATAGACATTCCAAACGCCACACTATACCTCAAATGTGAACATGTGGGCTTTATAAGTGGACACTCAGCCCTTGGCCAGGTTTGCAAGACACCCAAAATGTGGGCACATCAACCATCCAATGCTTTGGAATCTTTCTCAAAACTATTGTGGATGTCTTCTTTACAAAGGGGAAAACCCTCTCAATGTAAACAGGATAGCTATAAATTTGTTTAGCAAATGAGCGTTTGAGTCAGTCCCAATAAACTGGTCCCAATCAAGCTACACATCGGCCCTAGGTCCTCTCATATAAGTTGGCCCATCAAAATTGTTAAATTAACTTCCATATTCAAACTTTTTGGATAGGTTGGCCCTCAAATGTGAAAAATTAGAAGTACATTTGTGAAACAACGGGGCTCCAAAAAGAATACTCCAATGCACAGCTATATATGTGTGTGTGTGTGTGTGTGTGTGTGTGTGAGAGAGAGAGATAAGAGATCATTCTCTTCAAAAATCAATGCCCCTGATCTAAAATTCGGCATGAGGTATCTTAAAAACTCTATTGAGCACATAATCAAACTTGTAGCCTTATGTGAGCGAATAAATGCAAAGGCCCTTGAGCAACCCAATACATAGTTTTTATTTTATGGGAGAGGTCTACAATTGAGTCCATCCACTAAGTCTACATGTTGTTGCAGGAATGGAGGTGTGCGTGTGTATTATAAGAGATCATTCTCAACGAAAATCAATGCACATGCTCTGAAATTCGGCCTGAGGTATCCGAAAAACTCTATTGAGCATATACTTTGACCTCTAACCTAATACCAGTGAATAATGCAAAGGAATTAGAGTAACCCAATACACAGTTCTGATTTTATTGCAGAGGTCTACAATTGAGTCCATCCGCTAAGTCTACATGTTGTGGTAAGCATGGAGGTAGACCAAAATATATTGCAAGGTCTTTGATTGTTGGATCAACAACACAAGCACCGAGAACTCCATGGAACATCGAGAGTACACTAAACATGTCTTCTTTCAAGCAAGGTATCACACCAAACTCAAAACTCAAGCTAGGCGCTCCATGATCTTGCATTGGCCTTCATGCATCACATAAGAGCAAGGATGCAATATCATCCAAGGCATTAGCCCTTTTATCGATATCTTATTTATGGTAAAACCCTAAAGCTACCTCCTCTTGCTTCACAACAAGAGTAATGACTACAACAAGATTAACCATCAACTCTTCAAGCACTATATTCTCCACTAGGTTTTTCTTGAATAGCTCAAATTCTAGTGTCCTCTAGCATCTCACAAGAGCAACCTCTCCAAGAACATCAAGTGCTCTATTTTCTTCATGTCCTCTCCTAGAGTTTACATCATAAACCTTAATCTTTCTCCCCACAAGACTTCTCCAAGACAATAACAAAAATTGAATAAAGAGTACAATGATAGTGATGTATAACAAAGGGTATCTCCTACCTTTATATAGATTAGGTGAGAGAGGCCAACATAAAACACAAACTTAGGTCCATACAAGTAACCCCACAAGAAGTGCTATACAATACAATGATGACAAGTGCCACATTAGGACTTTACAAAACCTAAGTCACAAGGTTGGCTGAACCCAAAGGTTCAAGTTCGAAATTCGACAAATCTAAATAAAAAAATTTAAAAAAATATTTAGGTTTGTTTAGGTTCCCCGAACCTAAAAGACAAACCTTACTTTGAATCGAATCGAATAGAATCACAAAGACGAACCTCAAGTTGAATCGAATCACAAATTTAATTAGAAAAAATCAGGATTGGATTCAGGTTCGGTTCAGGGTTCCTAAAATTTGTTTAAAAAAATTTGAAAAAAATGAGATTTTAGTGTCACTGCAAGTAGTGTCACTGCATTTGGTGCATTTTTGCTTGAAAGTCGAAATTTGTTGAATCTCAAGGTTTTTCGAACAAATTTGACCCCGGTTCAACAAATTTCAAACTAAACCATAGGCGAATAAAGTTGTACATGTTCGTTGAAATTCAACTTTGGAAATGGAATTCGGCAAAGTGAAAAAATAAAACCTCGGTCACTCACTTTTTGTGGTTTTGTTTGCCCCGAGGCTCGAGTCAACCATTGTCTGGCGCTACATTAGTTCCTCTACAATGCGCACATACAATTTTATTCCTCCACCCAATCTCGACGCCCTTGCCTCCATCCTTGTTTGGTTTAAACTTTAGAGTCATCTTCAAGCACAATTCATGGGTTAGTAACTTAGTTCACACAAATCATGGGTTAATTCATGATTTCGCCATCCTCCAACTTATAGGTTGATTTTTTCCAAAATTATCTTGCTAACATATGTGCACATTAATGGAAAACCTAAGTTATAATGCAAGTTAATTTTATTCAATCACTATTGTATATTTCAATCACCATTTCTAATTATAGGATCTCAAATTGACTTAGAAGTTATTAGTTATGCGCAGTTGAATGCATATGTTTCAAGTTGTTAGATGGTTTATTTTTAATAGGACAAATAAAATTTTCATTTTATTAAATATAATATTATATTTTAAAATTTTGTAATTTATCGAACTTAAATGTTGAAATTTATTACCAAAAAATTTTAATTGTCCATTTTTTTCTCGAATTTCAAGGTTAATGAATTCAAATTAGAATTTGAACTAGGGTGTAATCGTATTTCTCATCATGCTTATCGGTTGTGTGCCAATGTAACCATTTCTTCATATTCACATGTGTTTATTGATGTGATTTCCTATTTTTTATGTTATATTTCATTCTAAATTATATATATATATATATGAAGAATAATAAAAAAAAACAAATATATATATATATATATATATAGATATATATATATATATATATATATATATATATATATATATTTGAAAAATATATATATATATATATTTGAAAAATATATATAGCCAAACCTCATCATAACCTTGTCAGAAAATTTGAAGTCGAATCAAACTTAATCGTTGTCGAACCCAAACCGTGAGACTTAGTACAAAACCCAAGTTGGTGCACCGTATAAGCATGATCCTCCTTGGCTCTAAACTCCTCCTTCAAGTTGGTACACTTTCAAACATGTTTTATCCCAATGCTCCCTCTTCGATGGTGGTTAGTTGTTCAAGTGTCCTCATTCAAGGTATTCATCCTCTAGTGTGTTGTTACCCACCACCAGTGGGTGACCCCTACCGGAGAATTTTTCTCCTAGACTTGTCTTCAACAGGCAGCCAACAACCCCTTGCAGCCATCAGATAGCTCGATGTGGCACCATTCTCCGCCACCTAAGCCATCCATTATGTTCACTCGCCCATCTGTTATGATCGTATGTTTGAAGATGGGCCTTCCAACACTGAAGGTATGGTTTTTCATTATGTAATTGGGTGTTTATGCTTTTTTTTCTTGGACACATTTGGACATGGATTAGCGAGGGGATTTGGCAGAAAGAATGGGCTTAGAATGTACCCTTGTTCCCTTGTCCCAACTTGGTAGTTAACCTTGTATCCTAGTCACGTGGGATCTCCTCTATTAGCTACTAGCTTTAGGAGTGGCATTACATGAAAAACCCCGATTTTGGTTGCGTGGTCCCCTTTCCTGACACCATATATCTCACTCCCCTTTGCTTATTATAATCCCTTCACACACTTTTCCCATCTGGGTCCACATTTGTCCATTGGGTCCACAAGGTGTTAGCCTCCCCCTCCCCTTGTCCACACTTTGGGTCAGGCCTGGAACGATGCCCCAGAGGTTGATGCAGCTAAAAAGAAAGTTAAAAGCATAATTTGGCCACTTACAACAGGAAATGTACCACAAAATACAAAAGATAGTCAGGACATAAGAATTTAGTGCGTGGGCAAAAGCCAAACATCAGCTCTACCCCTTATCATTATGGTCATCACCCTAGTTCCTAGGGCCCCTATGTCTGCCCCTTGCATCAATAAGGAACCCATGATTGTCCCAACCCCTGATGGTGATGAACTGCCCACACTTAAGGGGGGTAATCATTGCCATATCATATACATCATGCTCTCATCCTCTGGAGCCCTGAGCAGTTAAAAGAAAGAAAAATCAATAAAAGGCAAAAGGCATATGAAGAAGGGTGGAAAAACAAAGGTCGAGGTAACTCATGTACCATGATTGCTCCCTCCTACATCCATACACCCAATGTGTGGGCTTCCCTCATTATAGCTACCCTTGTACCATGGCATGTGGCTTGGAGCCTTCCCTATTGCCCCACTCTGTTCCACCATCATTTCACATGACACCTGCCATTTGACAGATGTACCATGGACCTGTTACTCCCTTAGAGGTTGAAACCACCTAATAGGTTCCTTTATTAACCTCTCTTATTGAGCAAGGAAACACTTGTACCCTCTAAAACCCACTTAGAAGGGCATGCCACTATGAAGTCTCCACTTTTCCCATAGTTAGCAAGCTTATTTACTCAATTGCACTAATGGATTGTTGTACTGGAAGGTGAGGAGATGCATTGGATCTTATACAGAATTGTAGGTGGGTCTCCATTTGGACTTGGTCTCCCTATACAGGGTCTAAGCCCTCCAAAGGGCCCTAATGGCACTTGTAGGGTGAGAATTGAGAGTCATGGGCCTCCACTATACCAGAGCATTGATTGTCACGCTATGGGCTTCTTCGGCACCACATACTTCTTGCTTATGCCCTAGCCATACAGAGATGATGATGCACTTGAACCACGTTGCCCATCTGGCCACATACTTGCACCTGACACTTGGCAGCCCAGATGGGATGTTGTCTCATTCGGAGGGACATGGGAGGGCATGTGTCATCATTCTAGCCTTTATTGATGGAGCATCGAAATGTTTGATCCAGTTGGAAACCCATGAGACCATTGATTGTGCCCTACAGCCACTTGGGAGCACCACAGATGTTTTGCTTGAAAACCTAGCCATACAGAGATGATGATGCACTTGAACCACGTTGCCCATCTGGCCACATACTTGCACCTGACACTTGGCAGCCCAGATGGGATGTTGTCTCATTCAGAGGGACATGGGAGGGCATGTGTCATCATTCTAGCCTTTATTGATGGAGCATCGAAATGTTTGATCCAGTTGGAAACCCATGAGACCATTGATTGTGCCCTACAGCCACTTGGGAGCACCAGATGTTTTGCTTGAAAACCTAGCCATACAGAGATGATGATGCACTTGAACCACGTTGCCCATTTGGCCACATACTTGCACCTGACACTTGGCAGCCCAGATGGGGTGTTGTCTCATTCGGAGGGAGATGGGAGGGCATTTGTCATCATTCTAGCCTTTATTGATGGAGCATCGAAATGTTTGATCCGGTTGGAAACCCATGAGACCATTGATTGTGCCCTACAGCCACTTGGGAGCACCACAGATGTTTTTCTTGAAAACCAAGGGGCCACCCCCTTGGTCATCATTTGGAGAGCCCTTCTATTCATCATGGCACATGAAGGACTTATCTTGGCCTTCCAAAGGACCCTTTACTATTGATTTGGGGTAGCATCAGATATGCTCAAGCCATGAAAATTGGTGGGGAGGCTAAAGCACATGAGATCTCCAAGACCTAGAAATGGTTTAGGCAGATTCTACCCAGATTAGAAGACATTAAAATAATTAATATTTTTAATGGAGTTCCTAAGTCTAAACTTAGGAAAAATAAAATATTAATGGGTATTAAAATAAAACTGGGTTAGAAGGTTCCAAAAGACATGGATCAAGCCAAATCTAATCTTAGCCATTGATTAGAGATGTAATCTCGATCGTTGAAGGACCAACAGGAATAGTATAAGAGGAGGCTTGAGGGTCAGTTGGATAATACACCAGCATGATCAGTCATTCGATTTTCTAGAGTAGGGTTTGCTAAGAAAAGTCGAATCAGTGATCAGTTGTAGCGAGGGGCAGTGAGTACGAGGCAGAGAGGCAGAGATAGTGCCAAGAGACCAACGCAGAAGCAGAGAGAGCCACGCAGAGCTAGCAGGGACTACGCAAAGGCCAGAAGGGCCTGCGTCATCCACGCAAAGGCTGTTGGAGTGACGCAGAGAGCCAGAGATGTTGTGCAAAGCCTTGGAGAGCTGACGCAGGGGGTTTTCAGGCTGACACAGAGGCCAGGAGGGCTGAAGCAGTGCTTCAATTGTGCTGGAGAGGGTTTCGTGGGGCAGATTTTCTTAATATCTGTTTCTGAATAGAGAGGTATTACTGTCGGATTATTCTCTCTGTCGGGTGAGCCAGTTTGGCACCCAGTTGTACTCAGAGATAGACTACATAATAAGATAACCCTCAGAATCGCTGCACCGGTTTTCCCAAGTTGGGTTTTTCTGGGGACGAGTTGTCCAAAAATAACGGTGTCACTTGTGTGTTTGCTATTTCTTTCAACTGTTGATCTATAGATGGTTGACACTGTATTGTGTTTATTTCGATGTTTATATGTTTAAATAACTTGTTCGTAATTAACAAGTAGGAGAAATAAACCAGAGAATACAGATAAAATTTCTAATGGGTAATACTTAGAAATTTCAACATGGTATCAGAGCGTGGTTGCAAATCACAGGAGAGCTAAAGGCACTAGCTGAAGTAGAGCATTTGCAGCAAAGACAATTGTCCCGAGTGACAGAAGTTGTTCCTTGCAGAAAGCAACAGAGAAGGGTTGACGCAGAGGGACTGCATCATCAGTTCGGGCTAGAGAGAGGCCAGCGCAGAGGCTGAGGAGGGCAGAAAAGGCTCACGAAGAGCCACACAGAGACCAGGAGGGTTGACGCAGTTGGCTAGGGGAGCATTTCAGCCAGTGTCAGGATTGCGCAGAGCCTAGAGGCTCAGTCCTTCAGTTGTTGGGGCATAGGAAGCTGTGGGCAGATTGCGGGGAGTGAAGTTGGTGGGGTGTTGTCGCTGTCGAGTTAGAATAATACCTAACAGGCAAAACCAAGGTAGAGGGAGTCGCTACCGAGGCGGATTTCTAGCCAAGGAATCCAGATCAGTGTTGCAAGTGCGTAGGAGATCAAAGAAGTGCGACTCGAATTTCCAGGAGGGAAATCGAGACTCATAGGGAGTCTAGCAGAGAACTTCCATGAGGGAAGTAGCGACTCAGAGGGAGTCGAAGAGAGAACTTCCAGAGGGAAGTAGAGACTTGGAGGAGTTGAAAGGAAGAGCAGAGAGATGACCATGAATGGACTGAGGAATCAGAACAGGTTGGACGGGGCATCCAACTTTGTGGTCTGGAAGGCCAAGATCCTGTCCATTCTAGATAGACATCACATCAAGGCCTTCACCTTGAGAACAGTGGCTATCCCAATTGACCCAGCTGATAATGAAAAGTGCGAGGAGGCAATGGCCAAGGCGAAATGCATCATCCTTGATGGGGTTAAGGATCATGTGGTCCAGCATATTACCGAGAAGGATACGGCAAAGGAAATGTGGGACACCTTGAAGATGTTGTACCAGCATACTTCCGTGCGGTCATACCATATGCAGAAGGGGGAACAGATAGATCACTTTCTCAGTAGGTTGAAGGAGATCCAAGACTAACTGACTTCCATAGGGGCCACGCCAGATCAGGAGTTGATGGTGAGGACTGCCCTAAACGCAGTCTCCGAGGAGTGGGAGACATTTGTCCAAAGCATTTTGGTCAGGGCAAATCTTCCAAATTGGAAAGAATTGTAGGCAACTCTTCGCCAAGAAGAGATCAGATGACTATCGAAGACAGGAAGTAGCAACAAAGGAGTTTGAATCAAGAAGGAAGAGGAAGAGGATGTAGCTCTGGCATCTGCAGGGAAGCAGGAGAAAAGGAAGAAAAAAGACCTCTCCAAGGTTAAGTGCTTCAACTATGGGGAACTGGGTCATTATGTGAACCAGTGTCCGAGGAAGAAGAACACAGGAGAGGCGTCTGACTCCAAGGCAATGCCAGCGAAGGCAGAAAAGGAGGTAGAGGATGACAATTGTGCATTGAGTGTTCATGTACCTCTAGAGAAGAGATGGGGAGACATCGAGCTGTAGTCAGGAGGACTATAGGCGATGAGGGGCGGGATCCTTAAGGTACCCAAACTCTTGGATTATACCTTACTATGGGAGCCTCGAAGTGAGAAGCAGCAGGACTGGCGGATGTCGATAGAAACGGATGCGGATGAAGTAGCAAAGAGTGTTATAGTGCAATAGTCCTAGGCAGCGCAGAGCTAGCAAGTTGCAGCAGTGCGAGAGGCACAGAGGAGGTTGCAACAGTGCAGGATGGCACAAAGAGGTTTGCAGTGGTGCGAGAGGCAGGGAGTTGTTGCAGCAACGCAGAGGCAGTAGAGGGAGCACTTGATAGCGGCAGAGAGAGCTTCAGTATCGTGAGTATTTCTAGTGTGACAGGGATGTCAGTAGTTGGGTGGATTAGTTACTTACTTCTCAGTAACTGAGTTGCAGTGCAGTAGCAGTTAGCAGTAGCATGATGCAGCATGATGAGAGGGGGTTGCAGTGCAGATGCAGTGTTGGGAGAAAGGACCAGCAGTAGCATGGATGCAGAGGGAGCTGCCGTACGGATGTAGCAATGGCAGTGGTAGGGCCATCGACAGCAGTACAGAATGCAGCAAAGGAAATGTGGGACACCTTGAAGATGTTGTACCAGCATACTTCCGTGCGGTCATACCATATGCAGAAGGGGGAACAGATAGATCACTTTCTCAGTAGGTTGAAGGAGATCTAAGACTAACTGACTTCCATAGGGGCCACGCCAGATCAGGAGTTGATGGTGAGGACTGCCCTAAACGCAGTTTCCGAGGAGTGGGAGACATTTGTCCAAAGCATTTTGGTCAGGGCAAATCTTCCAAATTGGAAAGAATTGTAGGCAACTCTTCGCCAAGAAGAGATCAGATGACTATCGAAGACAGGAAGTAGCAACAAAGGAGTTTGAATCAAGAAGGAAGAGGAAGAGGATGTAGCTCTGGCATCTGCAGGGAAGCAGGAGAAAAGGAAGAAAAAAGACCTCTCCAAGGTTAAGTGCTTCAACTATGGGGAACTGGGTCATTATGTGAACCAGTGTCCGAGGAAGAAGAACATGGGAGAGGCGTCTGACTCCAAGGCAATGCCAGCGAAGGCGGAAAAGGAGGTAGAGGATGACAATTGTGCATTGAGTGTTCATGTACCTCTAGAGAAGAGATGGGGAGACATCGAGCTGTAGTCAGGAGGACTATAGGCGATGAGGGGCGGGATCCTTAAGGTACCCAAACTCTTGGATTATACCTTACTATGGGAGCCTCGAAGTGAGAAGCAGCAGGACTGGCGGATGTCGATAGAAACGGATGCGGATGAAGTAGCAAAGAGTGCTATAGTGCAATAGTCCTAGGCAGCGCAGAGCTAGCAAGTTGCAGCAGTGCGAGAGGCACAGAGGAGGTTGCAACAGTGCAGGATGGCACAAAGAGGTTTGCAGTGGTGCGAGAGGCAGGGAGTTGTTGCAGCAACGCAGAGGCAGTAGAGGGAGCACTTGATAGCGGCAGAGAGAGCTTCAGCATCGGGAGTGTTTCTAGCCTGACAGGGATGTCAGTAGTTGGGTGGATTAGTTACTTACTTCTCAGTAACTGAGTTGCAGTGCAGTAGCAGTTAGCAGTAGCATGATGCAGCATGATGAGAGGGGGTTGCAGTGCAGATGCAGTGTTGGGAGAAAGGACCAGCAGCAGCATGGATGCAGAGGGAGCTGTCGTACGGATGTAGCAATGGCAGTGGTAGGGCCATGGGCAGCAGTACAGGATGCAGCAGTGCAGAGGATGTTGGGCAGGGAGGCCTAGCATCAGCACAAGTATTGGTGTCGTATAATCAAAGTGATGCTCAGTGTGGAGTATTACTAGAGCACAGTCCTCGCTAAGAGGGAGTGTTGATTTGGGGTAGAATCAGATATGCTCTAGCCATGAAAATTGGTGGAGAGGCTAAAGCGCATGAGATCTCCAAGACCCAGAAATGGTTTGGGCAGATTCTACCCGGTTTAGGAGATATTAAAATAATTAATATTTTTAATGGAGTTCCTAAGTCTAAACTTAGGAAAAATAAAATATTAATGGGTATTAATATAAAATTGGGTTAGAAGGTTCCAAAAGACATGGATCAAGCCAAATCTAATCTTAGCCATTGATTAAAGATGTAATCTCAACCGTTGAAGGACCAACAAGAAAAGTATAAGAGGAGGCTTGAGGGTCAGTTGGAGAATACACCAAAGTGATCAATCATTTGATTTTCTAGAGCGGGGTTTGCTAAGAAAAGTTGAATCAGTGATCAGTTGCAGCAAGGGGCAATGAGTATGAGGCAGTGAGGTAGAGATAGTGCCGAGAGACCAGCGCAAAAGCAGAGAGAGGCGGATGTTGAGCCAAAGAGAGCCACGCAGAGCTAGCAGGGACTGCGGAGAGGCCAGAAGGGCCTGCATCATCCACGCAGAGGCTGTTGGAGTGACGCAGAGAGCCAGAGAGGCTGCGCAAAGCCTCAGAGAGCTGACGCAGGGGGTTTTCAGGCTGATGCAGAGGCCAGGAGGGCTGACGCAGTGCTTCAATTGTGCTGGAGAGGGTTTCGTGGGGTAGATTTTCTAAATATCTGCTTCCGAATAGAGAGGTATTACTGCTGGATTATTTTCTCTATCGGGTGAGCCAGTTTGGCATCCAATTGTACTCAAGGATAGACTGCATAATAAGATAACCCTCAAAATTGTTGCACCAGTTTTCCCAAGTTGGGTTTTTCCGGGGACGAGTTGTCCAAAAATAACAGTGTCACTTGTTTGTTTGCTATTTCTTTCAGTTGTTGATGTATAGATGATTGAGACTATATCGTGTTTATTTCAATGTTTATATGTTTAAATAACTTGTTCGTAATTAACAAGTAGGAGAAATAAACCAAAGAATACAGATAAAATTTATGACAGGCAATACTTAGAAATTTCAACATTTACACCATTATTTTATCATTTCGGTCTCATTAGTAAGGCTTATTTTATATTTTTGAGCTATTTGGTGGGCTTGTCACCAATAGGGTTGTTATTTTGCACATTAAAACATTTTTAGGGGCTTCATTAGGCTAACTCGGTTATTCGAACTTATGAGAGGCATATAAATTGAAGGAGAGCCTCATTTGTAACTCATCATCATTTGGATTGGGATTTTCTCTTGAAAAAGAATTTGGACCTGCAATTGATGGACGAAATTGGATGTTATTGATGCATTTTGATGTTTGGGATTTTCACTATCTTGTCTTGGAGCTTCTAATTGCAATTGTGATGGATGGATATACTCGCATTACCTTGTAAGTGTGATTTTAATGCTATATCTTTATATTGTTACATGTCTAATGTATGGAATATCTTGTCATAATCTTGTTTGTGCCCTAATTTGATGCGAATTCATGAAAAGCATTGGATTATTGAAGTATTACATGCATTACTCATTAGGTAATGTGAATGAATCTTCCTAAAGGCTAGTTTATCTTGTATCCTCGAAACTCCATCATTTCTTGTCAAACAAAGAATAAATACCTATTGTGGCCAAGTTGTTGCCTCCTTAGGGTTAGCGAAAGCTACATAGGACTCCTTGATAGAGCAAAGTCTTTTCATCAAAGGAAATCTTGACTCCATTTCTCCCAATTGTCAAGGCACTGGGTCTCATTCCTAGGTGATCAACCCCCAAACCTCTTTCTTCACCTTTTTCAAATTTTTGCCCTAACCCTAGAAGGCCAACTAGGGCCTAGTGTGAATTGCATTAGAGAGATCTCCTTCGGGTGTGAGTTGGTACACTACTGTATTGTGGCTTCCTCTGGTTGTCCTCTAAATTTGAGGCAATTCCCATGGCTAGTTTGAGAGAAATCTCAAGCCCTAGCTCCATCATTGATTCTAGCTTTAAACTTCTTTGGTTAGTGGCATTCCAAAGGTCATTTGCTCTTGAAAACTCAAAGGAAGTTAATCATTCTTTGACCTTTCTCATCCTTGCTTGACCTAGATATCTCCTTGAAGATCATCTTCTAGCCCTAGGCCTTGCTTGGATTTTTGTATAGGTCTCTCTTATGGTCCCAAGCCTTTATATGGTCGTTACTTTACAAAGCCCTAAGAAAGATCTTGCCTCCTTAGGAAGCCTTTAGTCTAGGAGTGTCCCTTGTGATTGAATAACCTTTCCTCCTAGGTCTAGTTCTCCTCATAAGCCTTTCTTGGAGAGCCATTAGCTTCTCTTTGAAGCAATTGAGCCATTATTTGAGTCTCTCCTTTGAATGGGCTTTGGGAATCACATTATACCTTGCTATTGATCCTATCATTCAAGTGATTTCCCTTATACCGGGACACCTCCCATCGGTGAAAATCTGTAGAGAGCAAGGGACACTGGCTGAAGTGACAGTGGGTCTTTGTCCCATCGATGTCATTTGGTCTATTAGTTGTCCCTCAGGTACCCCTTAGGACCCCTGCTAGATTGTGTGTCAACATGTGCCATATGTCCTCCTGTGTCCAAAGCTACTCAACAGATATGCCAATGTGGCTACCATGCTCCAATGTTTCTCCTCAACATACATATCCATGTCCACAACAACCTCCATGACATATGCTCCTCAACCTAAGTGTCCAACCTCCAAGGTCTATGCCACATGGTCCATGCCTCCTAGGACTAAGTGCCCTCCTATTACCTAGTGCTCCTCCTCCTAGGTGGGTTGCACTCCTAATCAAACAACCAACTCCCCAAATTGTGTGCACCCAATCCGTAAGTCAACATGACAATTAAGATAACAACCTCCTAGGTAAGGCCACTATGTTAACACTCTAACCAAGGTCAAGCATCGACACAATCTAAGCCATCTATATGTCCATGAATCCTCACCAAAGGACTAGGAGACCTGTTGCTCTCCTAGCAAGGTGAAAACACTTTTGGAGCAACCCCAAAAGTTGACATATCTATGGATTAGTCTGTAAACACTTGCTTGTACATCTTTTAAATCTTGTACAAGCATATTTTAGATTTTTACAACTTTCAAAACTGTCCTAAATTAGTTCATGACCTCATATTTAGCATCCAAATAGCTTTGGTTTACTGTAATAAGAGTGAGGTTAGTCGTGTGTGAATTTAATGTTGATTTTTGGTAGCATCGGATGTGCTCTAGCCTTGAAATTTGGAGGATAGGCTAAGGCACATGAGATCTCCAATACCTAAAAATCATTTTGAGATATTCCACCTGGATGAGGAGTTATTAAAATAATTAATATTTTTAATGGGTTCCTAAGTCTAAACTTGGTAAAAAAAAATATTAATGGGTATTAATAAAGATAAGGGTGTGAAGCTTCTAAGAGACGAGGATCCAGTCTGTTTTAATCTTAGCCGTTGATTAGGGACTTAATCTCGACTATTGATTCGTCAACAGGAAAAGTATCAGAGAAGACTTGAGGATCATTTGGAGACACCGCCAAACACTCACTATCTCAAGGAAAATCGATTCTCAAGTAGAGGAGATCGACTACAGAGGGAGAGTTGCAGGGTGGAGGAAGAGGAGGGCATCAGCAGCAGGCAGTCGCTGAGGAGGAGGTGACGCAAGGACAATGGGAGACAGCGCAAAGAGAGACGCAGAGCCTGCACAGGCCATGCAGAGTTACACAGGGGTGACGCAGAAGTGGGAGCAGGGTCTCCAAAGTGTCAGAAAGTCTCAAAGGGAAAGTCTCAAGTGTTTTGTTTTAGTTTCTTTGTACAATCATTCCTTATAAAAGCAATTGTTGTTGAATATTAATAAAGCCCTCATTTGTTGCACCGGTTTTCCCACATTGGGTTTTCCGGGGACAATTGTCCAAAAATAATTGTGTTGATGTGATTGGTTCTTGTGCATGTATTTTTTTCTCTGGGTAATTGTGTGATAACTACAGTAGAATTTATTTTAATATTTGTTGAAGGGATTTCGTAAATAACTTATTGTGAATAATAAGTAGGTGAAATAAATCAATTGCTGTAGTAGTAGAATTTCAGTTTAGAAATTTTCACATGGTATCAGAGCAGAGATCCAGCAACAGGAGAGGAAAATCGATTATGGGTCAAGAGCATGATGCAGAGGCATCCACTCAAGGGGACTCGCGCAGATTTCCAGAAGAATGCACAAGGGACATAAATTACGATTATTCTATGTTAGCTTCCAGATTGGAAGAAGAAGTCGCTTGCTTAGCAAGCTCTGCCTCCTCGGAGGTTTGGTATATAGACAGTGGAGCTTCCTGGCATATGACAGGAATCCGAGAATGTTTTTCAGATTATCAGGAAGAAAGAATGAATTTTTAGATCACCATGGGAAATAAGGCAAAGTGTACTCCAGTAGGAAGAGGTACTATAGTTTTTCAAACCAAAGCAGGAGAGCGACTTCGAGCAACCAATGTGCTACATGTGCCAAGATTGGGGATGAACTTACTTTTCGTATCTCAACTTCAAAACAAGGGCTATGATGTTTTCTTCATTAAGGAGAAAGTATATGTCAAACACCCGAGTTGGAAAAAGAAGGCCCAGATTGGAATCAGAAGTAACAGGTTGTACAGGTTGCAGCTAGAATCACCAATGGCACTGATAGGCAGTAATGGAGACAAAGATTTGAATGAACTATGGCACAGGAGGATGGGACACTTACACCATGGGGCTCTGAGAATTCTTAGGAAAACAGTATCAAGAGTTCCAGAACTAAGTATTGAACGAGATGATGTATGCAGAGGGTGCGTTCTAGGCAAGTATGCCAAAACAACGTTTTCCAGAAGTAATAATAAGGATAAGAGTGTACTAGGATTGATACACTCAGACATCTGCGAACCGATGTCCACAAAAGCTTTTAGTGGTGACGAATACTTCGTCACCTTCATCGATGACCATTCCAGGAAGACTTGGATATACTTTCTTAAAACCAAGGATGAGGTTTTCTGTCGATTCAAAGAGTTCAAGGCTCTAGTAGAGAATCTGACAGGGAAGAAGATAAAAGTGTTGTGCTTAGACAATGGTGGAGAGTATGTTGACAAGGACTTCACTGATTTTTGCGCTAAGGAAGGCATCAGAAGAGAGTGGACAGCTCCCTACAATCCGGAGCATAATGGAGTAGCAGAAAAGAAAAACAAGGCTATTGTGGAAGCAGCGAGGGCAATGTTGTATGATCAGGACATGCCTAAATTCCTGTGGGCAGAAGCATGCAACACAGCAGTTTATGGCCAGAGTAGACTGTAGGACTCCTCATAGGGCATTGGGCAAAATCACTCTGGAGAAGATCTTCATAGAGAGTAAAAAATTATGTTTTCCCACCCCGGTTTTCAGTTTCACCTTATTTCTCCCATGTAGTTAAATGTCCATTCCCATAACCATACATTTAACAGACTGAAAAAAATAAATATGGCTGAAAACACAAATTCTGGAAATTTTTCAGAATGCTGGAAATTGCAGAAATAAAAATCAGCAATTAAAAACAGCCATTAAAACACATTAAAACACTGATATCTTTGGTCAATTTGACCCTGGAAAAACCCCCTACAACTCTTGGGGAAAACCAGTTTGAGAGCTCTTCTTTATTTCTGAAAATAGTCTTTTTACAGTGAGAATTATTCAGCAAAAAATCAGCAAGCAAATTTACAACTTATCTCCTTTCCCGTGCCTCACAGCAATCTGGAAATTACAGCAAACAGGACAGCAATAAATGCTGTACGACCTCCGTTTTGTGTGCAGAAAAATTAGCAAACTACTCCTCGATTTTTGTGCAAAAATCTGCCTTTCACTATGTGTTGAATCAGCTGTACAAATCTGCTCAACTGCTGCCTTGGAATGTGTGCCAAGCTGCTGTCTCCTTCTCCTCCCTGCTCAGAAATCTCTCTTGCTCTCTTGCTCTCCTTCTCCCAATCTGCTCATGAAAGAATGAATGACCTTTTCCTCCTTTTCCTCCTTTAATATAACTCCAAGTGACTTTTGGGTGATCCAAGTGACTTTTGGGTGATCTCTAAATCCAATGGCTGAAATAGATTTAGATCAATGGTTGAGATTAAATGTTCATTTAAATCTCACTTTCTATTTTTTAATTCACCCCACTTTAATAAAGACCCACTTAGTCATTTATTTCCAAAGTCACTTTTCCTTTCTAATTTTTCATTGACTTTATAAAAGTCACTTTAAAATTAGACTTAATAACTTTATCACTTAAAGTCACTTTTAAATTAGATTTAACTTTATAAAATTATAAAGTCACTTTAGGAGAAAAATTAAATTCTTTTGGACACTTTTCCCTAGGCCAAAGATCAAAGCCTAAGGGAACCACCTGTCCTCCGGTACCAAATTTCAACACTCCCTCTTACCGAGGAAGGTGTTCCTCACCACACCCATCTTGTCTCTGAAGTAGACATGCTTGCCCCGTGGTAAGGCTTTGGTAAGGATATCTGCAACCTGCTCATCAGTGGAAATATACTCAAGCTTCACAGCTCCCTTCTGAACATAGTCTCTGATGAAATGATATATGATCCCGATATGCTTTGACCTGTCATGAAATATTGGATTCTCCGTGAGTTTAATGCAACTCTGATTATCACAGTAAATCACTGAAGGTCTCAACGGCTGACCAAATAAGCCAAACAACATCTTGCGAAGCCAGATAGCCTCACAACTAGCTAGACTGGCTGCCATATACTCTGCTTCCGCTGAACTCAGTGCTACTGACTGCTGCTTCCGGCTGAACCATGACACTACTGCTGAACCCAACCCAAAACAACACCCTGAAGTGCTCTTCCTATCAGAAGCACAACCTGCCCAATCAGAATCAGTGTATCCTGCCAATCTCACTCCATCTCCCTGCCTGTAGTCCAGACCATAATCCACTGTCCCCTGCAAGTACCGCAAAATGTGTTTTGCAGCCACCCAGTGAACCTTCCTAGGCTCACACATAAACTGACTCATCGTGTTGACTGCAAAACAGATATCTGGTCTAGTGTTGACCAAATACATCAAGGAACCAATCAGCTGCCTGTACAATGTGGGATCCACCAACTCGGAATCCGAAGCATGAAGCTTCTTCCAGTTGGTGATCATCGGTGTCGACATGGGTCTACAATCCTCCATGTGGAATCTGCTAAGGATGTCCACAATATACTTCCCCTGCCCCAGGAAGAAATGCCCCTCCTCCTGCCACACCTCCAAACCCAAAAAGTAATGCATCAAGCCGATATCCTTCATCTCAAACTCCGCCGCAAGATCTCTCTTGCAGTGCTCTATGAGTCTCTCTGCACCTGTAATGATCAAGTCATCCACATACAGCACCAGAATGAGAGGCTCCTCACCAATCACAATAAAGTAAAGGTTCGGATCTGCCTCACTCTTTGTGAAACCCATCCCCTGCAAATATGCATCTATCCTGGAGTACCAAGCTCTGGGAGCTTGCTTCAGGCCATAAAGGGCCTTCTTCAATCTGCACACATGGGACTCCTTCCCATGCACCTCAAAGCCCTGTGGCTGCTCAATGTACACCTCCTCCTGTATGAAGCCATTGAGAAATGCGGTCTTCACATCCATCTGGTGGATCTTCCAACCCATCTCTACTGCTATCGATATAATGGAGCGGATCGAAGTATATCGAGCCACGGGAGCGAAGGTCTCCTCATAATCAACTCCCTCTACCTGGGAGAACCCTCTAGCCACAAACCTCACTTTGAATTTCTCAATGCTGCCATCTGCAGCATGCTTTACCTTGTAAAGCCATCTGGAAGTAACTACGGATTTGCCCTCAGGCCTCGGCACCACCTCCCAAACATCATTCTTCATGATAGAAGAATACTCCTCCTGCATGGCCTCTCTCCAGACCTGCTGGCTAGCTTCCTCCTCATAGCTAGAAGGCTCAGAGTCAAGGATGCTGGTAACCATCGCCATATAACTACAAAACCTCTCAGGTGGTCTACTCTCTTTGACCGGCCTCTTCGGCTCAGCAACAGATGTGGCATCTCTCAAGGTGTCTTGAAGCCACTTGGGCTTCCTCTTCCCTGAGCATGCTTCTCCCATAGGAGAATGAAACTCCTCCTCCTCATCACCATCAGTAGCCTGAACTCCTGACTGTCTGTCTGCTGTCCTCCTGCCTGCACCTAAACCTGTAGAAGCTGAGGTATCGTGTGAACTGTCCATCAGTGGACTCCCTAGTGAACTGCTCTGCATGCTGCCCGGAGCACCACCCCTCTGGCTCAGCGAACCACTGCTCACTGATGGACCTGACATCCTCATAGATGTACCTCCGGATCCTCCTGATCCCTGCCCACTGGATCCTTGCGACTGACTCAACTGCTGCTGAGGGTCTGGCTGATCCAGATACTCTAACTCCCGTGACCTCCTAAAGGCCCTGTCCTCCTCGAACTTCACATCCCGTCTGACAACAACTCTCCTCTGTGCAGGAATGTAAATCCGAAAGGCCTTTGAGGTCTCACTGTAGCCCACAAAGATACCCTTCTCTGCGGTGGGCTCTAGTTTGGTCCTCTCCTCCTTGGGTATATAGGAGTATGTAATGCATCCAAAGATATGAAGATGACCAAGATCAGGTTTCTTCCCAGAGAAAGCCTCCTCAGGAGTCATGTGCCCCAAGGCACGATGCGGACTCCTGTTTTGCAAGTAAACAGATGTGTTGCAGGCCTCTGCCCACAAGAACAATGGCAACCCCTGATCATGTAACATAGCTTTGGCAGCCTCTATGATGGATCTGTTCTTCCTCTCCGCAACTCCGTTCTGCTGGGGGTTGTAAGGAACAGTGAACTCCCTCCTAATGCCTGCCTCCGCACAATAGTCAACAAACTCTCCAAGGGTGTACTCTCCTCCATTGTCCGACCTCAAGGACTTGATCTTTCGACCTGTCTGAGTCTCCACAAGAGCTCTGAACTCCTGAAACCGCTTGAAGACCTCACTCTTGGTCTTCAAGAAATAAATCCAGGTCCTCCTGGAGTGATCATCAATGAATAAAACATAGTACTCATATCCACTCAAGGAAACATGAGACATCCGACCGCTCACATCGGAATGAATCAAATCAAGTATCCCCGTCGCTCTGCTGTCACTGCTGGGAAAAGGGGATTTGGCAAATTTGCCCATCGCACAACCTCTGCAAGTATCAAAGTGATCAGTACTGAAATCTGGCACACCTGTAGTGATCTCCCGCAATGTCCTCAAGGCTCCATGATACATATGTCCCATCCTGCGGTGCCAAATCTCACACAGCTCAGAACTGCTAGCTCTGCTGTCGGTACTACTGCTCAATGCCAAAAGGGGCTGAAATGCAAACTTGTACACCTTTGCATGGCGTACACCTATCACTCTAGCTGAATCAGCTGGAGTGCCCCCGGGATACATCAACACCTGTCCTCCCCTGAACAGTACCTCATATCCTCTGTCCTCCAAAGCTGAGACGGATATGAGGTTCTTCCTCATCCCTGGCACATAAAGAACCTCTGACACCTTCAAGGGAGGTTTGGACTCCCTCTGAAATGTCACTGTCCCCACCCCGACTGCTCTAATAACTCTGTCATCACCGAGTACTACCTCAATATCAGTGCCACTCTCTGAAAGCTCTGAGAAGTACTCACGGACTCCTGTCATATGACGTGAAGCCCCACTGTCCACATACCAGATACCTGTAGATGCTCCGCTAATCGAGGGAAAAGCATGCTCCCTCTGAACCTGTGTGGCAGGTGATCCTGTACTAGAGGACTCACACGTAGTGAACGCAAACTCTCGGTCAAAACGACCAGCAAAGTCCTCAATCTCTGCTGAAGCTGCCACGTCCTGGTTCTTACCCTTCTTCTTCTTCTTCTCCGGACACACAACTGCATAGTGTCCCATCTTTTGACAATTCCAACACTTCACCTTGGAATAGTCCTTCTGTGTGTTCCCCTGTTTACCTTTACCTTTGCCTTTGCCCCCACCACCGCTTGTGGAAGCCTGCTTCTTCCCTTTGCCTTTCTTGCCTCCTGCCACCAGTGCTACGTCCTCATCCTGCTCAACTGGCTTGGCTGCCCCAAGCTGACCTTTCCTGATCTCTGTCTGAATGTAATCATCCCAAAACCTCTCCCATCTGGGAAGGGTCTCACGTGCACAAACCCCATCAGCAAAGTTCAACCATGAACGGGGGAGGCCATTCACTGCAATCTGTACCAACTCAATGGGTGGAATGGCCTCTCCAATCGCTGCCAACTCATCTCTCACATTAGTAATCTTTGTGAGATATCCAGCTGCACTATCATTACCCATCTTAATGTTCTTCAGCTTCTCCTTCAGGACCATCTTCCGGTTCTCATTGGTACTCTGGTAGAGATTGGACAATGCTGTCCACATCTCATGGGCATTGCTCTTTCCTCTCACATGAGGAATGCAATGGTCTTTGATTCCGTCTAGAATCAGCCTCTTACCCTTATTGTTCTTCTTTTTATACTCAGTCAACTGAGTAACATCAGTGGGCACAACAACAGGGTTCTGTGCGGTATGCACCATGATATCCCAGACTTCTGCCTCCTCAAAGATACTCTGCATTCTCTCCTTCCAAACGCTGTGATTTATATGCCCATCCAGCCTATCCTCCACCCTCAATCCCAATGACATCCTGTTGTCCTAAAACTGAAAAATAGCACTGCTGTAGTAAAGATAAAACTGTTGTTTATGAAAAAATCAGCTTGCTGGAATTTTCTGAGTGAAAAATCAGCAACTGTAATTTTTCCTTTTGCTGTCCCAAACTGCCCTTCAGCACTCAAGCTCCGATACCATGTAAAAATTTCTGTTTTCCCACCCCGGTTTTCAGTTTCACCTTATTTCTCCCATGTAGTTAAATGTCCATTCCCATAACCATACATTTAACAGACTGAAAAAAATAAATATGGCTGAAAACACAAATTCTGGAAATTTTTCAGAATGCTGGAAATTGCAGAAATAAAAATCAGCAATTAAAAACAGCCATTAAAACACATTAAAACACTGATATTTTTGGTCAACTTGACCCTGGAAAAACCCCCTACAACTCTTGGGGAAAACCAGTTTGAGAGCTCTTCTTTATTTCTGAAAATAGTCTTTTTACAGTGAGAATTATTCAGCAAAAAATCAGCAAGCAAATTTACAACTTATCTCTTTTCCCGTGCCTCACAGCAATCTGGAAATTACAGCAAACAGGACAGCAATAAATGCTGTACGACCTCCGTTTTGTATGCAGAAAAATCAGCAAACTGCTCCTCGATTTTTGTGCAAAAATCTGCCTTTCACTATGTGCTGAATCAGCTGTACAAATCTGCTCAACTGCTGCCTTGGAATGTGTGCCAAGCTGCTGTCTCCTTCTCCTCCCTGCTCAGAAATCTCTCTTGCTCTCCTTCTCCCAATCTGCTCATGAAAGAATGAATGACCTTTTCCTCCTTTTCCTCCTTTAATATAACTCCAAGTGACTTTTGGGCGATCCAAGTGACTTTTGGGTGATCTCTAAATCCAATGGCTGAAATAGATTTAGATCAATGGTTGAGATTAAATGCTCATTTAAATCTCACTTTCTATTTTTTAATTCACCCCACTTTAATAAAGACCCACTTAGTCATTTATTTCCAAAGTCACTTTTCCTTTCTAATTTTTCATTGACTTTATAAAAGTCACTTTAAAATTAGACTTAATAACTTTATCACTTAAAGTCACTTTTAAATTAGATTTAACTTTATAAAATTATAAAGTCACTTTAGGAGAAAAATTAAATTCTTTTGGACACTTTTCCCTAGGCCAAAGATCAAAGCCTAAGGGAACCACCTGTCCTCCGGTACCAAATTTCAACAGACACCTAAAGTCAGTCATTTCAGGATATTTGGGAGTTTAACGAAGAGAAGAGAAGAGAAAGAAATTAGATCAAACTGCTGAGAAAAGATATATTGTGGGGTATAGCGAGAATGCTAAGGCATATAGAGTCTATCTTCCAGGGAGTAGGAAGGTAGTAGTTCGGCAGGATGTAGTGTTCATGGAGGATAGAGCTTTCAAGAAATTCCGAGAAATGCTTTCCGAAGAGCAACATAAAGACGAGTCGTTGGTCAAACCACTTCAACCAGCGGAAACTAGTACCAGAAATTCTCCTGAAGACAAAGCTTCAGAACAGGAGGAATCTCAGGAAGAGGAAGAGTTGATAGATGTGCCTACTACCAGTGGAAGAACAAGCCAGGAACTCCGACAGATTCTACGGGATGCAAAAGACTTCATTGGTGCACCCAGGAATAATAAAAGGGAGCAAAGACACCCAGACAGATACCAGGCCTTAGTAGCTCAGGTTGGGGAACCTTCTAGTTTTCAGGAGGTCGTTCAGCATCAAGTATGGGTGGATGCTATGGTGGAGGAATACAGCTCTATAATGGTCAATGATGTTTGGGAAGTGGTACCTAGGCCTCAAGACAGATCAATGGTAAGTTCGAGATGGATCTTCAAAGTCAAATATGCTGCAAACGGCAGTGTGGAGAAATACAAAGCCAAGTTTGTGGCTAAGGGGTATGCTCAGAAGGAAGGGATAGACTACAAAGAAACCTTTGCCCCAGTAGCCAAATATACTTCTATTAGAACCGTGATATCTCTTGCAGCACGGATGGGGTGGGAGATTCATTAGATGGATGTCAAGACGGCATTCTTGAAAGGGGTAATAAAAGAGAAAGTAGACATTGAACAGCCAGAAGGTTTTGAGACACATGAGAAGAAATCTCATGTATGCAGATTAAAGAAAGCCTTGTATGGGCTTAAACAGGCACCTAGGGCATGGTACGGTCGAATTGATGGCTACTTGCAGAAGATGGGGTTCATCAAGAGTGACGCAAATCATAATCTCTATTATCTGGTTGTAGAAAATGAACCTTTAATCCTAGTGTTATATGTGGATGATCTCTTCCTGACAGGATCATCCAGGCTCATCAAAGACTGCAAGAAGAACCTAGCCACAGAATTCGACATGAAGGATTTGGGACAGATGCATTATTTCCTGGGGTTGGAAGTTTGGCAACAGAAGGGTGAGATCTTCCTTGGACAAGGGAGATATGCTACAGAAATCTTGAAGAGATTCAGGATGCAGGACTATAGACCTATGGCTACTCCAATGATCACCAACTGGAAGAAGATTGATGCATCAGAAGATAAAGACGTTGATCCCACCTTGTACAAACAACTTACAGGGTCCCTGATGTATCTGGTCAATAGTAGAATTTCAATTTAGAAATTTTCACATTTAATTACCCTTGTAATCAACAGTCCAACTTCAAAATCTGGTAGAAAATATGCCGCTTCTGACGATTGTTTTACCAAGCAAAATTCAAATAAATTAAACGCAATCTCTCTGGTGGTGAAAAATGTGTAATTCTTTACCCGTTTCGTATACTACAGTCTTCTGCCACTCTTAATATCACAAAGTTAAAACTATAACATCATGTTTATAGTATTTGTTAAACATGAACATGTGAACACTGTATTACATCAAACTGAATATTAAGCAGTTCCAATTACATCAGGGAATTCTGAGTTGCATTCTTGCAACCCAACGGCCAAGGTAAGATGTTATGGTACCCAATGGAATCACTGAGCATTTTGATCAGCCGGTATATCTAATTTAAAAAAAAAAAATCTCAATAGCAATATTAATGACAACCTGTTTTTCTATGACACTTTTGTCACTACAGAATCATAATAGTCGGGAAGGTACATGTATTAAATGTGTGAAGGCCTTGTGTTATATATGTTAGAATGTAACAGCTAGCTGTCATCCTATGAAAAAATCCATAAATCACAGCAGAGCTCACCGCCAAATTTCAAGAAAAAATAAATTACTGTAACAAACACACACACACATGCAACATATTAAAGACGTAGTCTAACCAGACTGCTTTTTTTCCCTGAAAATCATCGAAATTTTGGCAAAATTTTGATAAAATCCGGCAGGGACTTTTGTAAATCCAGGTTACAGCGGTCAAACCTCAAGGTTTTGGGTGCCCCAGAGGTTTTTGATGGTCTTGAATCCATTTCCACTATCAAAGACGCGATTCAAACACTACTTGTGCAAGATTTTTTGAAATTTTTTTGGTGCGATTCCGTCCACTTTTGGCCATCCGGGCAATTCCTCCACCTCGGTAGACATTTCCCATATTAAATGGTAAAGGACCAGGTCCCATAAGAATAGCATATGTGCATGTTCATTGCAACTCAATAGGCCAATATTATGCATTGAAACATGATAACTATTAAGCAATTGACCCTTGATTGGCAAACTTCCAATCCTCAGACAACTACCCTGCTTCGTCCTCTCAGTTTCAATTTTCAAGATCAGCATATTTCACATATCTTCTTAAACTATCCTATAGGATGCACATCCATAGAACTTATGCATAGTAAATACTTAACAAAACACTCATCATTGTGGCGTTGGTAATTTTACTTTGAAGCAGATGACCAAATAACCCATCCAGGTGTGGAAGCCACCATGAGGTATAAGTGAAAACTAAACTTTTAAAGATATCAGGCATGTCAGTTTCAATAATACTATGCCATGAAAGAGCATTCAGGTTCTGCAACAAAACCAAGGTTGAGGATGCAGAAAGCATCTAAAATGCTTGGGCAATAGCAATATTGGTGTAACTACAAGAAAACTGAAAGCACCAATATGTTGCAGCCCGGCTTCCTAGTCGAACTGAGCGGAAGAGAGGATTCCTTATCCCTTCTATATTCGAGTGAAACTGAGTGCCTTTCCAAAATAGAGAGAAATTACAGATCCTAAATCTACACCATCTAGTTCATGCATACACTAGGGATTGCTCCTCTCGAGTCATCAACAGCAAAAGATAATTTCATTGAATTTTGGAAATCCAATAACGAAATCCTTGATCATAGAGCAGCGCTGTTACAGTCCCGTAGAGGAATGCAGACTGAATTGCCATTTAGAATTAACTAGATATACAAATTTTAGAAATTCATTGAAGTAAAACAAATTATCCTCTGGAATCAAAAATACCAACTTCACCAGCCCTCAAAGACAACCGAAACCATCAACTGGTACATAAAACCAGCTGAACCCATCAAAACAATCAGAAAAACAGATCAAAACCATCAAAGCACAGATAAAAACAGCTGAAACCATCAATCCATCCATAAAGCAGTTGAAAACGCCAATACATACATCAATGCAAAGCAGACATAAACCATAAAAATACGAAGTACTAGGAAAACCGATTTTGGACCATATAAAGCTATAATATTCAATCTACAGAGAGAGGCGTAAACTTTCAAACCCATCAATCTACCTTCGAAATTAGCTATATGAATGGAAGAACGACCCAAAATATTACACTGAAAACACTGAGCACGTTCGCCTTACCAGATATTGACAGAGGAAACCCTAAATTCGTAAGTACAGAGCCCAGATAACAGTAAGTTCTTTACGTGGATTTTTTGCTCCGAATTTAGTAAGCCTTCTGGAGGGGACCCAAAATAACAGATGGATCCAACTGCTATTATATGTCAATAAGGCTGCCAGACTTTTATCAGGCCAACCCTGGTCTATGTAATTAGGTGACCAGCCTTTCGAACATAGAATACCCACTAATTTATAATTGGTACATACAATGTATATGTATATTCAATCATCGTATTTTTCTTTAACAGACGTAGACTACCATGCCCTTTGATTCCTTGGTTCCAACTTCTGTTACATAGCTCGCTTTCAGGCCTTGTGAATGGTTGTTTTGGGTATAATGATCTAAACGACCATTGAGCCGTGCAGGAATCAGATGCTGAATGTTTCCCATGCCGACTTCATTTTTTGTTTTACATCGTCCGACTATAACGTTACCGGACAAAATCTGTCCTGCTATGCCGTACAGTGATCTGCCATTCTTTTGACGTTTTTGAGAACCAATTTCACATTCATGTCCAGGTGGATAGATTTTTTTATTAATTTTTTTTAATGTCAACAAAATCAAAATTATATTGTATGTGATTAAAAAAACCGTATGACTTATAAAGTGAATTCATAAAAATAATAAGTAAAACATTCATGATCACATGAAAGTTACTTTAAATAATTAAAAGTGATAGTGGAAACAAAAGAGAACGGTAATGGTTAATGTCACATTATAATATAATAAAAACAATATAAAATTAAGGATGTGTTATTAAATTTTTTCCCAAGCAGTTGCTTGATTTGTGTTCTTCTTTATTGGTCTTATGTATGTAGTTTTTAAGCGTATGGTTGTTGATACTTTTTCTAAGAAATAAGTGTTGTTCTATTTCCATTTTATTATTCTAAATATTTAATACAGTATTAAGTATGATTATATTTCCATTTAATTATTTTATATAACATTAAATGTTATTTTATTTCTCCTTCATTTTTTTAATATTTTATATAACACGATTGTTTTGGGTACATTAATAATCTATCTAATTATAGAACAATTATGGTTAATTTTTTGTTTGCAAAGCTTTTCGGCAACATTGTAGAAAACAGAATTAGTAAGTGGGTAGAAATAAATAAAAAAAGAAGACAAGCGGGTTTTAGGCCGAAGCATTTTACAGTGGATCGTGGTATCACATTGAGACACATTGTTGAAAAGGTTTGGGAGGACAAATAAGAAGTATTTTGTTGTTTTGTTGACTTCAAAAAAGCATTTGACACCGTCCCTAGAGATAAGTTGTGGCGTAGAATGGAAGAACTTGAAATTCGTGTGCATTATAGAGTCGTTGTGCATAGACTTTATGAAGAAGTGAAAGTCAAAATTAGAACTTCAACAGGCTTTTCAGAAAGCCTTAGAAGTGACATTGGAGTCAAGCAAGGTTGGCCTTTATCCCCTACTCTTTTTGGCTTATATATTTATAAATTGGAAGAGTGATTAAATCTGCAAGGTGAAGATGGTGTTCGGTTGCGGGAGTTTGTGATAAAGCTTCTTTTATATGTTGATGATATTGTATTGATTTCTAAATTGACCCATGGATTTCAAATGCACTTATATGCACTTGAGCATTTTTGTAGAGCAGTGGGGATACGAGTCAATACTAGCAAGACCAAAATAATGATTTTCTCTAATAAAAGGAAGCAGATCCAACATACTTTCTTCTTTGAAGACAACATTCTTGAAGAAGTAAATGAGTACAATTACCTCAGGATTGATTTCAACAACAAACTCAATTGGGAGGACTGCAGAAAGAAAAGAATTTTAGGAGGGTGGAAAGCATTATATGCTCTTCAAAACAGATTTAGAGAGGCAGAGTTATGGGATTGCAAACGATTAAAGTGCTTTTTGGACTCCTAGTTTGTCCAATGATGCTATATGGGTGTGAATTGTGGGCTAGCAGCACCCCTGTTTCAAAATGGAAACAAATTGAGAAAATCCAAAAATGTTTGATCATGAGCAAGTTCAAAATAAAATAAAAAATAAAAAAAATTCAATACCTTATGAGATCATGTTGAGTGAAACAGGAGCAACTCCCATCAAAGCAATTGTTATGGTGCAGCTCATAAGATATCTAAAAAGAATTGAGCAAATGAGAGTAGGTGCATGGCCTAATGTTATCTTCAATGAAGGCATGAGTGAAAGAAAGAAAACATGGATGAAACAGAACCACACATGGATGCAAAAATGGAATATATACCTCAATGCCAATCCCACAAATAGCAAGGAGCTAAAGGATTTTGTTATGGAGAAGTTTCGTAAAAAGGAATGGGGAAAAGAGTTGGGAAGAAAGAAGAAGCACTACATTGAGGAATTCAACCCTACATGTGATCTACAACAAAAAGAGTTCATTGGAGCTAGCATTTCGTGGAGGGCAAAGGTTCTTATTGCTCTTAAGGACCAAATCGCATCAACTTGGGTGCGAAACAAGACGATGGAAAAGGCCTAAAGAAGCTTGGGAAGAACAAGTGTGTACATTTTGCATGTCTGGGGCAATGGAATCAGAAAAACATCTCATTTTGGAATGTGATGCGTTCAAAGACATCAAAGAAAGTTATGAGCACATGTTAGCATAAGTTTCTTGGCATTGTCTTTTTAGCGAGGGGATTGTTGGAAGGTTGGGCCAACGCATCACCAATTTGAATTGAAAAAGGAATGAATTGCAAAAAGCCAAAAACAAGGAACTAATGGTCTCATAGACTATTTTTAGTCTCGTGGACCTTAAAATATCATTTCATTTCATTTATTAATTATGTTTTTTATAAACATTTTGGTTTTGTAATTGAGCGTGTGAGTATAATAAGTAATAAAACAAATAATAATGCAATACTGACAATTTCTAAGTGTTGTAAGCTTATAACAAAAATCAAATTTTAAATCAATAACGTGTCCTTTCAACATGCTCTGTCATTTTAACCTCTATTATATTAAACAAATCCTCTATCTTAAAAAATATAAAACCCCAATGGTAAAAGCCTCAATAACAAATACTAAATACTATTTTTTAAATTAAAATAGAGGATAATAAAATTATAATTTACAATGAATTTTTATACTAACATAATAAGTTATGGAATTTATTTGAATAGACTATATAATAATGGTAATGAATCAAATGTAAGGTTTAAAATTTTCACAACAAAAAAAAAAAATTGAAACCCCAAATTCTTGTTAGTTCATCAATAATCATGCCTCGATGGGGTGTATCAACACATGGCATGTTCACCTCAGAGTGCGCCTCATGAGTCATGTGGTAGGTGTAAACATGTTGAACCATAAAGTGATGTGACTGGTTGGTGGTCGATCGAGCCCTCCAAACCCACCTCTAGTTGTTATATTATATGGTGGTGATAATATAACAGTTGTGGTTTCTTGGGCGATGAACTTTGCATGTAGGGTGGTGGACAAGAGTGTTAAAGGTTGAGTGAGCTTGCCATGGCCATGGGGTAGCTGGACCTCTATGGAGTATTTGGACTATGGCGTTGTGGCTTCTCTATTAGGCTGGTGTGCATTCACATGAGATCCTGGTTCGTTCAGAGGTTTTTCTCCCCTTTGGTGCGTCAAGGTTGGTAATTCAGGGTGGAACCTTGGGTACCACCGAATGAGGGTTGTTTTAAGCTGTAGGGTACTCAGCGGTCTCCAGGTTCTTGTTTCTACTTGGTTAAGGTATTTTCCTGTGTCGTGGTTGTTGGTGGTGGTTTGTAACTCGACATTGCCCATTGCCCTGTGGAAGGAATGGCTATGTCTGTGGCCACATTTGCTTTCTAAAGATAACTCTCTCACAGTTGGTCAGGGTCTATGATGGCACTTGCTTTTGTCGAGGCCCTCTGGCAAATTCCACGAAGGAGGGGGTGCTCTTGGTCGTGGGGCAGTGTATAATTCTCTTGTTATTTGTCTCCTAGTTTTGTATATTGAGGAATTACGTGAGCTATCGGGTGTGTGGTTGTATGGTCTTGGGCAGAGAATTGCGACTAGCCCTCCTCTGTTTTGCCTGTGGACTGATAGTGGATTAGTGTCATTCAGGGGATCTAGCGGAGTGATTCTTGTCCAACTTCGTTTAGTGGCCTGGCTTGGTCAGTGTTGTAGGGCCACAACGAGATGTGTGTGGCATTGTTCATGGTGGCTAGGGCATATATAGGTAGTTGTTTCCTCCTGGGAGGTTGTACCCTCTCTAGTCATTCTGGTTAGTGTATTCGGGAGTGGCAAGTAATGCCTTGGCAGCGTGGGCATCCTCGTCATGGAGGAGGGTATCAGGGCCATGCTAGACAGTAAAACAATGGTTTGAGTTCGACTTTAGAGGATGTGGTCAGCGAAGAACAGGCGGATGATGTCGCTTAAGCTCGTGAGTGTTTGCCAGGTCAAGTGGAGGCTCTAGCCTCGTTGGAAACCATTGCAAATGAGTTGAGAGGCATCTAGGGCACCCTGGACATCATGAGAGATCACCGATATGAAGACCAAAACGAATTGGCGGCCTATTTTAATGACATCCAATTATGCCTCAATGAGACTTTGAAGTTGCTTGAAAGTATCTGCCACAATCAGAGACGCCTCAATGATCGCCTACGTGATTTACAGGCCCGAGTGGAGCACATTGATTTCCATATGCATGAGCGGGTTGGCTTCCATGCAGGTCCTCCTGGACTTTCGCCTCACCACCCTCCATGACATTTTTATCTTAGGTTCTTGGTCTTTTTTGTCATCTTTTTGTAATGTAAGGCTAGGAAGCCTATCAAAAATAATGATTAAATGGTTGCATATTTTGTTATCTTTGGCACCCCTCGTTCTCCCCTCTGTTTGTAGTGAAGCTAAGGGGGCATGTAGCCTAATTTTGTACTTTGGATTTCACTGATGATAATATAATGATGCTCTTTTGACCAACCAAAAAAAAAATCATTGATAATCATGAAACAATGGCTACATGAATAGCTAGCCACATAGTTGTAGTCCTTTTCATGCCAAATATTATGCCTTTTTCTCCAAGGAAACTAACCAAAAATCTTGATTATTTGCAACTAAGACTATGCATCATTTAAAAACAAACCAAAGGAAAAAAAGGGTAAGTAAAAGGAAGAGTGATTTATATATAAATCGTTGACCTTGATAAGAACTTGTTGAAGAAATGAAACACCTAATTTTATTCTTTACAAGGTAGAAACCTCCAATGACCTTTAACGATAAACATTGCATATAAAAAGGCTCCAACTCATCATTTGGAGTCAAGTAAACCTTAGTTTGAGTGTTATCATAACTATGACATAAACCCATCATTTGGAGTCAAGTAAACTTTGGTTCGAGTGTTATCATAGCTACGACATTTCATTTTTTAATCTTTTGAAAGAAAAAACACAAAGCAAAAATAGAAATTCCTAAATAATAAGAACAATTAAATATTTAAATAGGTTGTAGCATCTCACAAGTATCCATAACACGTGGAACTTCTGAATATTATAGGTCAACTTTGATTTTGTATTTGTCCTTGCTTACTTCTACACCTACTTTAAAAGGAAATCTAATATAAGTCTCTTTATGGGACCACTGAGTGGTTGGCACAACCTAATGTTATCTCTTCCACCCATTTTCAAATCCCATGGAAGGACATGTTTCGTGCATTGTGATAAGGCTTAGGGAGTAAGTTCCCCTACCCTCATGGAGTCTCGGCTCTTGTTAAGTCATAAATTCGTGGTATATAAGACTTACGGACTATTGGATATACTCTTGGTTTTGGAGTAGTTTTCGTTAGGTTTGATCTTCAACCTCACCTAAATTACTCTAACAAATTACTAATTCACCATTCTATATATATATATATATATATATATATATGATTTTGGGTCATTCTCCTTTCATCCCCATTTAATATATATACTTTGCATTTAGAAAAATAAATGTTTCTATTATTTTCCACCACCACCACCACCATGATTATATGACACCACCACCACCACTACCATCATGATTATATGACACCACCACCATTATCACTATAATTATACGACACCACTACCACCGACCATGCTAAAAAATAAAAAATAAAAATAATATAATATAAAATTTAAATAATTTTGATTATCAGTCATTCTCCTTTCATCCCCATTTATTAGAAGAATAAATGTTTCTATTATTTTCCACCACCACCATACTATAAAAATAAAGTTCATAAATTATTACGACTTCAGCGAATTCAAAATATGTGTTGATAAAGAAAAAAACCCTAAAAGTGGAAGTAGCATTATGTGATGTGCAAAAACATAATTCATATTCTTTTGTAAGTTCACTTATAATTAGTGTTTTCAAGGAAACATTAATATTATTAATGTAAAGAATAAAGACATTAAAAACATCACATTATATTATTATCTTTTTCTATTTATTAATGAAAATTGTTATTTATATTTTTTAATAATTAAAAAATATAGGATTGAGAGTATGTACTTTTTCTTAGGAAAGTTTAAAAATGGAATATATACATTTTAAATTATTAGATAAAAAGTAAATTCTTTATTTTAAAAAATGGAATATATACATTTTAAATCTTTTTCTCAAGAAAGTTTAAAAATGGAATATATACATTTTAAATTATTAGATAAAAAGTAAATTCTTTATTTTAAAAAATGGAATATATATCTTTTAAATTATTAGATAAAAAGTAAATTCTTTATTTTACAAAAAAAATACTCATAAATCCATTTAATATTTAACTTAATTGTAATTTTAAAATCAAATTTTTACTCTTATTATTATATAATATTAAATTTTTATGTCTTAAAAAAAACTATAATTTTAACATGCATAAATTCAAAAGTTATTAGAAAAATGAAAACAATTCTCTCCATCCTCCCTTTCCTAGAAAGAAAATGTTAAATCATATTACCACTCCAAAGTGTTATATCATGCTTCCTTCTTAACGATCTATAATATCCATTTTATTATCCTTGCTTAATTAGTCTTTAGTTAAATTGCTTTGATTTTTAATTAGTTGTTGTGTCAAGAGGCATTCTCGAGCCAAGTATGGAAGAGATGTTGTAATGTTATGTAAATATTTTGACTCAGTCAAACTTATAACAATTTTCGGACTCCGAGTTTTAATAATCTATGATTTCTCTCATGGTATTCTTCTCTAATGTAGCCTATTTAAAGGTATAAGATTCTAATCAATTCTCTTTGTCAAATATTTAGTTTAATACCTATACAATTCAAAACTTTAATAAAATTATATCAAAATTATATTATTTAAAACCAATCTACCTCCACAGTAACTCTGGATTCATCAAACGTTGAGAGGGATCAAATCTCTGGAGGTGCAAACCTTTCTTCAAGTTTTGCACTCAAGAAAGAGGTTTACACTTTAAGAGATTTGGTTTCTCTTAGCACTTGATAAATTTGGAGTTAAAATGGATCTATGTTGGTTTAAATATATATATTTGCTAGCCCATGGGGTTATGGATTGACGGTGAATGGGTGCACCATTAAGGCACTCCTTGTAACAGATCACTGGTTCAAATCCCCTGTGGGTACTTACCTACCAAAATATACATACATACATATATATATATATATATGTATATGTTGTATTTTTATTAAAATTTTGAAATATATAAATATTAAGATAAATATTTGATAATTTCAAAAATATTTTTCAAAATTTTGAAATATTATATTCTAATTTTCTTATTGAATGACATTGGTTTGAATAATTTTATCTCATTTAAAATGTATTTATCAAATAAATAAAATTAATTTAAAAATATAAAATTAAAAAAAAATTATAACTCAAGTGTCACTGACAAGTAAATGTCCATTATACTTATTATTCAAACAATTAACCTTACCAATTTGTATAGAAATGGTTGTAATGAGAACTTTAATGCTAGTGTTATATACTAACCTTAAAATTAAAAATTAAAAAATAATACTTTTTTTTTGTTATTAGTGAGAATCAAGAAAGATTCAACATAATCAAGATAACCAGTATAAAGGCGGTTCCCAATGGAGCATCATGTCACATCGAGACTTGAACTTGGGTGGGGATGTTATCATTAAACCATCCCAACCACCTAGGATACATCGTATACTATCAAAGTCAATGAAAAAATATTCCAATTAGCATGACAAATAGCTTAAACGTGACACTACCCACTCCAATTTTAGCCACATTTCCCCTCTCTTTTTTAATTGAAATCAACGTTCAGTGTATAATGTTAGATTTGTGTTGATTTGGAGGATATAACGTTTCTAATTTCAAATAGTGACCAATATTTTAAAATTTTGAGGAGCTTCTAGAGATTTTTCATTTGTGGTTAAGGATTTTCAACCATTGTTAACTAATGTGGCAAAATGAGAGGCGCTCTATAGCCCAATATGGCAGCAATGTTGTAAAACGTAATGAAATCTAATGTAATATTATGTTGACTCTGTCAAATATTTAAAATAAAAATAAAATTAAAAAAAATTATTATTATTAAGATAAGTTTGAGTTAGTCATTTAATAGGTTAACTGATGGTCGTTTACAGGCCCATGGTATTGCATAGTGCATGGTATTTGTTATGATGAAGTATATTTATAGGCTTGAGGAAATCCATTATGGAACGCAAGAGTACTAGCTTAGATTCATCTTAACTCTAGACTTGATCCCTCTCGACTCTTGATAGGTTTGGATTTGAGATGGATCTAGATTGGTTGAGCCTAGAGGCGCTCTCCAACCTAATATGGAAGAGATATTACAATGTCTTGTTATGCTATGTCATGTTATCTAAACAAAAATAAATATGGAAGAGATATTGTAATGTCTTGTTATGCTATGTTATGTTATCTGAACAAAAATAAATAAATAACCCTATCTTAAAATAAAATAGCTTTAAACTAAAATGATAAAAATGAAAAAATCAAGAGTATTATTAATATTATTATTATTCTTCTTTGTTGGGTGGTTAAGGTAAACTTATTCCATCAAGTGTGTGGATTTTGAGCTCCAAATTTATGAAAATCCATATCCATCATATTGAGCCATGGTAATCATGTGCAATATAATCTATTTCAAAAAGTAAATTAAACTAGCCAAAATTCATTTCAACTTTAAATCTTTTAAATCTATTAAGTTCGAGATACACCTCTCTCAACACTCCAAGATTAAAAATAATCTAAGTTAATTTTAATATAAACCATCTTATATCACCTTTTGTAACTTATTTTATAACTTTTGTTATATTTTATTTAAAAGTTTTGGTTTACTCATTTTAATATTAATAGATTGATTAGTTTAATATATTAAAGTATTTTGTTACTAAATATATATTGTTTAAGATTTTAGTTCAAGAATATTAATAATGTTAAGTATTTATATCACATTTTGTAAATGATTTTCTAACTTTTGTTATATTTTATTTAAAAGTTTTGGTTTACTCATCTTAATATTAATATTAGTTTAATATATTAAAGTATTTTGTTGCGAAATATATATTGTTTAAGATTTTAGTTCAAATTCTTATAATTGATGTGATAGTTTATTTTTTTAATGTTTTTAATAATGGTTTGTAATGATAGGTTTTTATATTAGAATTATTTCGTGTTATAAATAATTTTAATATTAATAGTTTATTATAAAAAAATTTTAAAGTCTATCATTTCTTTTTTCAATAGGAAAAACTAACATTTTTTATAGAATATAAAGGATGTTGTAATGTTCACTTAATTTTATTATGTAAATTTTATTAGTGTTTAAATTACTTGAAAATATTGACTTATAATTATCAAGAAATATTGGTAAATAACTAATCTCGGAAATTGTAATTTTTATTTACTAATATAAAATTTACTATTGTTATTATTTAATTCTCAACTTGTCTTCTCAAATTTAATCTTGGGTATGATATGGTCTCCTTCCATTATTCCAATTTAAATATTCATATTCCCAAAATGTCCTCTCAAATATATTTGGGAGAAGATATGGTCTTCCCCAATTAATCTCCAAATTTAATATCCATATCTTATCCCCAAAATGTTCTCTCAAATCTACTTGGGAGAAGATATGGTTTTCCCCAATTAATCTCCAAATTTAATATCCATATCTTATCTCCAAAGTGTCCTCTTAAATTTAATGGGGAGAAGATGTGGTATTTCCTAATTAATTTCCAAATTAAATATCCATATCTTATCCAAAATTGTCCTCTCAAATTTACTTGGGAGAAGATATGGTAAGAAAAGTCAAATGAAAGGATGAGGGGGTAGTCATGACATTAATGATAGGTAGTTGAGGTAGATGAGAGGAAGAGGCATAAAAGGGGAAAGATGATGAGAGGAGAGGGGCATCCTTGGTCTTGGTTTTGGTTTTGGTTGTATTTTTGGAAGATGTGTTCTGGGAGGAGGGTGGAGAAAAGAGAAGGGAGAGAAGGAGAGTGTTTGTTTAATTTGGACACACTACATCTGGTTGGACTTGGGCTCGGAGGGTTAGGGAACTTGTGGAGGTTCCCTAGGCTAAGAAATACTTCCTAGTTGGCTGGGAGGCAAATCCAGTCGGGTAGTCAAGAGGAGCATCCTAACAGAGTCAGGAGCTCAGGAGCATCTCAACTAAGCTATTGGAATAGGTATTCCTCCGTATATTGATTACTTATGTAAATGGTTGCAATGAAATTCTTACTTATTTAATTTGTGATAAATAAATTTTAATGGTATATTATCATCAAATAAATGTTTCCTCCGTATATTGATTACTTATGTAAATGGTTGCAATGAAATTCTTACTTATTTAATTTGTGATAAATAAATTTTAATGCTATATTATCATAAAATAAATGTTTAGATATAAATAAGTTATTTCCCATCTTATTAAGTTTAAAATTAGAGAAATTTAGCTTTTAGTTAGAGGAACCTAGGAGGAAGCCTCACACATGGTATTAGATCGAGGTTCAAAATATGAGGCCTAAATCCCACCAACCCAACAAAGCCCTAGATCAAAATATGAATCATAAGGCAACTAAGAACAACTCCCACACAAAAAAAAAGAGTCAATTTTTTTTTCATGCAACTCATCTTACAAGATTCTAGAAATATTTGCTCATGGTTAACTCCATATTTTCAACTCTTTCATGCTCAACGGTCTCGATGATAGAGTCTATGGGGATAGCAAAGCTAACTCCATCAGCGGCAAGAGTCTTCATTGTGTTAATACCTATTACTTCTCCATCAAGATTGACTAACGATCCACCAGAGTTTCCCTCATTGATTACACAATCCGTTTGTAAATAGTAATATTCTCTGCGCATTCCACAAAGACCCAAATCACTGCTCTTACGATCTACATAGCTCACAATTCTAGCAGTAATTGTATTTTGGAGAGTTAGAGGGCATCCCAAAGCTATTACCCATCCCCTAATCAAAGTTTGCTAGAAGACCCAGTTTTGCTTCTGGCAATGGAACCTTTGTGTTAATTCTAACAACAACAATATCAGTATGAAAATCAACATTGGTAACGTCTCTATCAAAAGTCTTCCCATCTTGCAATGTAATAACAACCAGCTCCCAAATTGCCTTCTTCTTGTCAAAACTTATGCCAAAAATCGGCGAAGATAGGACAGTCAAGGTATGTCCAAAAAAAAAAGCAGTCTCATATCTCTGTCCAAAAGAAGGTATGGCTGCCCACCAAACCTGCCAAAAGGTAGTCCAAAGATGTCTGTAAATTTCCTTCAACAAACAGTCCCCAAAGCGTGATCTTCGTTGCCTTCTAGTCAGCCCAAGGGACAGTCCAAAAGATGGTACCTATTGTCCTCTAAGCCTGTTCAAGAAAAATTTCCTTTTTAAAGCACTCCTGCACTTATAACTCTGCTACTACATGTGCATTTGTTAAAATTGTGCCATTTGAATCACAACAGATGTAGATGTAGATGCAACGGGTATTAGATTTGCATCTGGCACATTGAGTCCTTTCTGTTGTGAATTGTTGCGGATTTCTAATCTTTTATTTGAATTTTCTAAAACAAGAAGATCCTGGACTTGTTCATTGTATACTTCAATCTTTTGAATGGAAACCTCATATATAATGTATCCTTTCTTTGTTTTGATATCTGGAATAAGTCATTCAAGGCTCGATAGTTCACACCCCAACTCTCCTATGTAATCACCTTAGGATCAGTCATTGTGTATGTCTTTCCAGAACCTGTTTGCCTATGTGCAAGAATGCAAACATTGTAACCATCCAAAACAGATCTGATCAATGGCCTCGTATCCAAAAACTCTTCCTCTTGAGTAGCAGATGCTCCAAACACTTTGTTGAATGTGAATGATTTACGTATATCCTTTCCTTGCTTTGCAGGATTTGCAATCATAATTTGACTGTCCCCCCAATATAATCCACCGTACTCTGACAGTTGGATTGGCCAGGCAAGAATGATATGACTCGGCAATACACCCTTATGCTTCCTTTCAGATCCTACACTTGATTGTATAGTTTTTGATTTTCCTCTAGAACTTGTGGTAGCCTGTTGCAGCTTGCGCTAGTCCACGCATATGGTTTCCAAGATTGTACAATTATTTATTACATTCCATTTGCATCGAATGAACACCTTCCTTCGAATATGGTAAAGTTTCTTGATCTTGGGATCTACCCATATCAGATGGCAATGCTTTCTTGATTGAGTAATCCTGAGCCTTCTGGTCCTCCGTGGACTTAATCTGGACACTAGCATATTTCCCTTTATTATTGAAATCTGGTTTCTCTGCAAATCTCCCATCACCAACCGTCTGCTCCAAAACTTTTCTTGCAAACCACGATATTCTTCCTCTCGTTCAACTTTAGCAGTAATTGCACCAGCATATGCTTCCAGTAAAATATCAGTAATCTCCCCCAACTGAGGAGCTAAAATTGATTTCATTTAAGGTTCTGAAACATCTGCTTCCATGTTTAATTCTAGGATAAGTGATCCTAGCTTCCAAATTCCAGACTGTACTATTAGTTGGAAATACCAAGGTGTTAGACCTTCAAGAGATGGATACCAAGAGTATTGGATATCTCTATAGAAAATAGCAGTGCGTACTACACTTGTGCAAGCAATTGAGATTTCACGAAGTCGTTCTATTTGTAACCGAAGTGGAAGCTCCCTTCCTACTACATAAGTTAGATGTTGGTTAACATGGGAAAATAACTCCTCCAACTTAGAAACTCGACTATAAAACACTTCTACTTTCTCTCTATCCATCAACATTACATTATTCCGACGAGCTTTCTCACCAACTATCTGGACAAGATCCCAAAGAGAGCCACTAATTTCACTGTGTTGTAAATCAGTGTTTAGAGAATCAAGACTGCTTTGTGGCCTAGCCTGGGCAAATGCATTATGCAGTTCCCTGAGTCGAATCATGGCAGAAAGTTTTTCACCATGTCCCATGATGGATTGTAAAGCTTCTCTCTGCCTCATTTGAAGCTCTTCATGGCACTTGGAGGCAGCAAGAAACTGCAGAAATTGTTGATGTCGGTGCTGCTTTTCTAAAAGCTGGGAAGATACAACAGCCATTACTGCTATATTTGTTCCTTTGCTTGTTGTTTAGTGTTTTGCAAGTTTGTCAACAATAGATAGACTTGCACGGGTAAATACATTCATTTCCTTGTCTCTTTCAAATGCACCAGCCTAATGGACCTTTTGAAATTCTCCTTCAATTTGCCCTGAGTTAAGAAAATTTTGAAATAGATGCCCAGTTAAACTTTCTTCTTCCTCATCTTGGGCAGTACGTTGGCCAACTCCTTTCAGTACAACCCTTTCTCCATTATCTCTAGAAATTCATGCCTCGGTACTTGCTCTTCAAAGAGAAAAATTACCTCCAACCATGAGGTTTTGCCTTTCTTCTTCTGCAACTCCTTCATTGGAGGTCCCTTTGTGAGACAAACTTCATTCTGGTGGTTCAGCACCACCCAGTAGAATAGATTTTTCAAGGATTTCCCATAAACCTGCTTTCTTTGCGAGGACTATCCATGCACCTTCCTCACCACCATCCACCAACGGAATAATTGAGTTATCTAGAACCTTTCCTACATCCCACGGTAATTCAAATTGATATAAGGATGTAGCTTCGTTCCAATAGTGAGTAACGGTTGTTGCTGCATCTCCAGATAATATCATTGTAGATCTAGCAGGCTTGCCACCTACTCGTAGATGCATGGAAAATAGGAAATCCTCCTCCACTTGTGATTTTGAAAAAATCACCCGAACTGAAGCCTTTCTTTCAAAAAAAAAATTCCAGAAGCCAACTCATCACCTCTCATCTTTTGACCAAATAACTTGTAACACAATTTCAAAAGAGACTACTCTAGTATTTTGTTATGTTGTTTGTTCAAGAAGCTTCACAAGCTATCCCCACAATGACATAAGGTAGCCCTGAAATGTTGAAAACTATGAGCATCCATCACAAAAATTCTCACCCAACAATTAGATGAGTGTGGTGGCACTGTGGATGTCACCCTTCATGCAAGTGATTTAAACAGTTTCTATAGGGCATGTGTTTGTAAGCTCATGTGCAATCGAATATAGACCTTAACCTCTTCCCATTTAATATCGCAAAGCGACAGAAACATACCCTGAATTCTTCATCTACATGGAGATTCTCAACATGGCAGATATGTTCTCTGACTGTGGGTGCGATCAGTCTCCTCCAAAGAACACATGGTTCCTAGTATTGACTTCAATCCAGCTGCATCCTGGCCTTTTTATCAAGCCCCTGCCTTTCATCATTGTTTTGACCTTTGCTACATCATCTCATCTACCTGCAACAAACAACCTATACATTTAAGGATGCTGCAAGAGAACTAATAGATGTCCAGACTCCACATAACCCATGTAGCCATTTCATTATGAGCTTTGTTGACAAGGTATTTCAAAATGTTCAAACAAAAGCACCAATAATTCAAGAAGGGCATGGAAACATAAAGGGAAACTACAACAAAGGATACCTTTTGTGCAGGTAGATGGCCAATGTCACTAGGATACTAGAATCTGGACATATCTAGACATCCTTCTCAACAAATTGAAGGGATTCCACATATAGTATCCTAAAGAAGGAATCTGTTGGATTGATAAGGAAATCAGAACTAAGATAGATAAACAAATAGATAGATATCCACCTATAGATTAAGATGGACACCCATCATTTTAGAAGGTAAAAGTAGAGTTAACAAATTAATAAAATTAGACTTACGAAGGTTATAAATAGCACAACAAACTCATTATGTGGTAACTTCACTGGAAAGTGGTGTAGAGAGTTATATGATTGATCCAAATGCTCACTAGCGAAATTAACAGACACAGAGACAACAACGATAAGCTCAAATTACATATACAACCACTAGATTATGGCACCAAACCAGCCTGCTTATGAATTTACAACTATACTGTCTCACATGATTAACAAAAATGTAATTAGACAAAATGAACAAATTTTAACAGATAATTAAAGCGCAGAATGGGCGTCATCTACAAAGTCAACGTGGTCTCCAAACTTCCATTTTAGACTCTTATGTGAGGCCAGATGCAGCAAAATCAACAAAGTGATCAGGCAGGCCAAGTGTAGGGTCAAGATTTATGTGAGCTGAAATACACACTACCAGGTCAGATATGGTGTCCAGAATGGTGGACAACTTTGTATGTTTCCTGTGCAAAATCCGCAGTGGCCCACGGTTCCTCTTACCAGTCTCAAGGGCTAATGACATATATAGCCTCAAGGGTGAACTAGACCCCAACCTTGTTGGCCTCTGAGTGCTCCTCAAAACCATGCTTCCAATTTTCCCATGCTAGTGCCAAGTAAATTAAACTGCCATGGGCAACCACAATGTCTTTATCACATTGGTGAAGGCACTTCTTTAAACCACAAATCTCCCTGAAAATGTAGCAGTAGTAGTGAGACCTGGAGGCTCTCAGATAAGGACCAATAGAGTCACCTTGATCCTAGGGAACTAGTGGGGTCACTCAGTGTCATGCCCTCCACCAAAATGTGGAGCTCCAAACTAAACCCTCAAGCCAAACAAGAATGATCATGCTTATGTTTCAACATATTGATAACCCTTATTAAGTAGCCAATTTAAAAGCTAGAAATGATAGCTATTAACCTTGGGTAAGGCCATCAAGTTTCACACATAGGAATCAAATACTGCTTTAAAAAAAAAAACAAAAAACAAACAAAACACAACAAAAAAAAACTTTTTTAATGACCTCCATTAATTATTAATCATGGGAGGGGTTTGGTCAATGCCTTAGCCCCATTGCAGTTGCTTATCAAAATTCCCCCTCCCAAGGTTGTTGGAAGCGGAATTCTTCCAGTAGAGGAATGTTTCAGAAGCATTTTTATATATACATATTTTAATATAATTGTTGCATATATATATTCAAAAGAAAACATGCAAAAAGTTGAGTCAACTACAGAAAACATGAAAACATATATTTAACTACTAGATTAATGATGATCATTAAAGCACAACCATTTGGTACACAAATAACATCAATCATTTAGTAGTTATAGCATTATCATCAACCACATTCCACAACATCAACCTTCAAGTTTCAACATATAAAATTTGTCATCGACAAAAACTAATAAATAACATCAACCATGAAATGAAGCAAAGCATCATATTCATTACCAAAGAGTTGTTAGATTCAATCAACAGTTCAAACTTTAAAGGCAAGTTCAAAGTTCAATCTTAAAAAGTCATATAATATTTACGAAATAGGCCATAATAAAAAACAAATTACTAATTTCTAGGGACTGCTTTTAAACAACAAAAAGAGAGAGATGTAGTATCTACTAAACTTTCTTCTTGCCACAAGAAAATTCTAATTTCTTTTCCCATGATATATGAGGAAGAGGAGCAAGAGTAGGTGAAAGTGTTCATGGAACATGACCAGCAACTACATGGCCCCCATGTAACGCTAAACATTGTGAAGCTAAAGGCAAATCCCCTACATCCGGAAAACTGCTAGCGGATGGGGGTGGCGTGTTTTCTCCATGAATATAATCACCCAAAAGTTCAGCTTCCAAGCACTCTATAACTATGAATCCATCCTGCAAATTAGCCTCCTTTGGATTGTTGTCCCTCATGACATTGTTGATCACCTCTGGTGAGCATTGAGGTGTCTTAATGAAAGTTGTTCTTATGCGCACTTACCTACTGTCGTTGCCCTCGAAATCACATAACCATGGGGGTTTGTTACTATGATTTATTATTGATATCCCATGTTAGATAATGCACATTATGTCCTTGGTCGGCGTCATCCTTTATTGTTTGGAGGCTTGCATCTCACACATATGGTGTTTGAAATGTGATTGAGAGCCTTGGATAACATTGCTCAAACATTTGATTTACCCTTAGCACATTTATGATGAGGGATATCCATCAACTAAGAGTTTCCTTAAATATTGTTGGTTAATTATTGCTCCTTGACATAGTGAATTAGTTGTTGGGCATGTTTGCATGTGTTCATAGGGTTTCACTTGGATTATTGTTTCATGACTTGGATTGGTGAACCTTGAAGTAGTACACCCACCCTTTGTTACATAAGTGATGTCCCTTTTGGTGGATGTCTTGATGACATGGAAAAGTGGTTGTGGTTTGTTAGAAGAATGCCAATGGATATTTATAGTTTGGCTATGATGTGGCATGTTGTGAGTAGTTATTTTCTTGATAGAGGAAATCACTCCCCTTATTTGGCATCTTCTCATGAATTTGGAGGCATTCAGACCTTGCTCGTGTGGTCTTCTATATTGACACCCATGGTTTTGGTCATTTGGCATGTTATTTTCACATTGTATCATATGGCTTCTCTTGGTTTGGGAAGATCCTTTATTACCATACTGGAGTGTGTCCTAGCCTCATTACACAATCTCTTAGGGTGACCTATTTATCATATTCCTTGGAGGAGAGGTGTTGGTACATGTGCATTTAACCACTTTGGCACATTGATTGAGGACGCCCCACTTCTTTGAGGAGTTTATAACAACTTCATGGACAATTATGGCACATGTTTCTATGGGATTACTATTTATGGCCAATTTGGTTGATCATGGGAGATAATTCCCTAACGTCTTATTACTATTTCCATTTGGAGGAGTTACGTTGTTTGTCTACAAGACTCTAATTACCTTAGCATATTCTTTGAAGTCACTCCACTTGTAAATATGGTCATGACCATTATTTGCAAAAATATTTTTTATGGATTTCTCTTAAAGTATGAGTTGCTCTCTTCTTAGAGAAACAACCTTAACATATTCTATTTTGGCCATGTATTTGGTATCTCTAGGTGGCTAACTACCTTGTCTAAGAGATTGCTCCCATTTTGGCTTGAGTATTTATAGGTGAAGTTATCTAGCTACATGGGTTACCCACAAAGATCATTTTGATAGGGACTCTTGATGAGCCCCAAATTTGGTAACATTTTGGGCTCATTTGGCCTACTTACCCTTGCTCAACCCTTCATTTTTCATCACTTATGCATCATCTTTTAGTATATTCATGTTATTTGTAGGAAGGAGGGTAGTCATTATTCCTAGGTGGCTAATACATGTTTATTTCAGGTTTTTTTGACATTAAATGGAGCAAAACCACGCAGATGAAGGCAAGGAGACAGCCAAGGTGGCATTGCGGTTTTGTAGGAAGGTTGTCCACAGCCTTGAATGACCTTCCTCGTGATCTCCACCTCAACTCCGAGCTCCAACAACTATCACCACCGAGCTAGAAGGCAGCCAACAGATTCTAAGGGAACAAAAGTTTACTTTTAGTTGGTCAGCCAAGCCCCACTAATTTAGGAGGCCAGCTTGGCCCTCATAATGTATAAATATTGAGGTTGTAGCCTTCGATGGAAACTTTTGAACCTTTGTTGCAGATCCTGAATTACGAGCTATAGCTCTGTTTTGCTTTTTGTAAGCCATTTTTGGCATTGTTGTTAGACTTATGACTATGATCTTTTAATAAAAGGCAGGCAGATTCGAGTTCAGTTCTGAGTTCTTAGAGGAGCTATAGCTCTCAGGGTTGGGCCCAACCTGAGAGCAATAGGCCTCCTTTCTTTGTATTGTTACTTTTCTTTCTTTCAGCATTATATTTCTTTTCCTTTACATGCACTTGGAAACATAGTTTGTTGATTCGGATTTCTTGGTGTGGTTACATAGGTTAGTGTTATGAACAAAATTGCTTCAGTAGTTTAGATTAGAGTAAGAGGATTGGGGTTAATCAGAGTTCCAAAAAAGGTTGAATGCACACTCACTTTCACCTCTGTTTGGGAACCGGAAGTGCAGACCGTGCCAACTACCAAAAACACTGTTTTACATATTCATGCAAGTCTTGAGGTAATGTTTTCGGTTGTAGAAGTGTCCATGCATTTAGATCTTGTGGAATAACTCTTTGTTTCAGCACCATGCACGATTTCCCTTTAAACTACATTTTTGTTCTTTGGTTTTTAATAAAACAGTTAGAGTAGGTTGATGACATTTCGGTTATACGCAAGACAGGGGTGATTTGTTTCATTTACACTGCGCAGCACCACTCTATCATTCCCTTATCCTTCTCAGCTGTGCCTAGGCCATCTACTCATCTCCCAGTTAGATCATTTGCCTCCCAACTCTTCTATCATCCACGTTGTTTTATCTTTTCGGCCTTCCATTGCCTCTATCCTCCTCTAGACCAACCAGCTTTACACACCCCCTCTCCATCTCATCTCTTTGTCCATAAGCCATCACAAGCTCCCCTCCTACCTCCTTGACCATACCTATAGCCTCTCCCACTCATCCATCACCCAAAACTCCGATTGCAGAACATCCTGTAGAAATCCTGAACTTCTTGTAGAATCCCCTGCAGACTTCCTGTAGAAATCCTGAACTTCTTGTAGAATCCCCTGCAGACATCCTGTAGAAGCTTGCAAACACGGTTGCCAGGCATCTGAACTTTGTGAAATCCTGTGGAATAATGTTAGGGATCCCTTAGACCCTCTCAGAGTCCTCCTGGCCTTTTCCAAGCCTTCCTCCCCTTGATCTACCCCTGCACAGTCAAGACCCAGTAAGACGCACAGTCATAATAACCCCCACAACTTGAGCAAAAATACAAAAACATGTTCTCTTCAGATGAAAGTAGTTTAGACACATGCATCTCATCTCAATAGAAGTAATGGCATCACTTTTAGAAGTCGCATTCCCACCATTGCATCATAAGGATTAAGCTGGTATAATTAGGGTTTACTAGGGTTTCCATGTTTTGTTGGCTTTCAGTGCATTTCTTGCAAGGTAGGTTAATTTCCTTTGAGATAGCTTTCGTTCATCACTTAAAAAGCTTATTCTGAGAACATATAGAAGTTGGCTTGAGCCCTAGCGGACTTGTGCCAGCTGACCAAGTGACAGCTGCGACAAGAGCTAGTACTTGTGCATATAGCACCGTCGCTTCCAAGTTTGTTACGAACTACTGGGTTGATAAAATTAGAGAAGGAAGCTCCAGGAGTTGTAGCATTATTGCTACAATACTAGAGCCCACCATCTTTTCGGCGCCGTTGCCAGGGAAGCGTTAGAGTATTAGTAATTGTTGCTTTTCTTCTATTTTCCTACTCTCGCCTTCTGCCAAGTAGTTTATTTCATTTCCATTCTGCAAAAGTAGCATAGACATTTCCTGCTTTCATAGATTAACATTTCAATTCTGCAATTTCATTTTTGCAAGCATAGATTAGCATTTCAATTTTGCAAGCATAGATTAGCATTTCCATTCCTGCAATTCCATTTGAGCAAAGTAGATTAGTTCTTTCCTGCTTTCATTTCAATTCTGCATTTTCATTTCAGCAAGATAGTTAGTTGTAGATCAATCTGTTTCAGTTTTTGCAGGTACCAGAAAAAACAAAAGCAATCAAAAAAGTCTTTCCATTTCATGCCTCGTAGGAATCGAGATAAAACAGGCAAATTCTTACCCAACACCCCCACTACATCACTGAGTCACCCTTCTCTCTTCTTCGGTGACAGTGATCCAGAAGAACCTATAGGTGAACCTCCTGAGATATACGAAGATCCTATAGCAGAAGAAGAATTAGAGACCATTCCATTTGAAGCTATGGCTGACAATAGAGGAGAAGATGAGAGAATAGAAGGTGCCTTCCCCATCCGAGAAACCGATGGAGACATGAAAATGAAGAACATTAGCCCCTCCGCTTTGCCTCACTTCCATGGACTGACTAATGAAGATCCTGATACCTTCCTGTTTGAGTTTGTTGTCCTTTGTCGAACCTATGACTATACTGAAGATGAGAAGAAGCTGAAACTCTTCCCTTCAACTCTTAAGGATGCAACATTACGCTGGTTCATGGGCTTACCTGGGAACAGTATCACCACTTGGGCTCAGATGCAGCAAGGTTTGAACACTAAATATCGGGACTACCGTAGGTCCAAGGAAACCAAGGGAGAAATCTTTCGGATGACCATGGGAAATGATGAGTCCTTAGAGGATTATGAGGAAAGGTTCCAACTTAGCTATAAACGGGCCAGGTGCACACTTGACCCTGAATCCCTCAAGTTGGTCCTGCTCCGGGGAGTCCCTGAAGACCTCTTAGATACCCTTCACATGTTAGTTGGAGGAGATATTTACCAACTACCTTATGAGGACATAAAGACTATGTTTAGAAACCACTCTAGGGCAGCCCGGAAACGAGGTAGAGGAAACCTCCTCTCAGCTGGTATTCCTTTCTCCAAACATGAGTTTGCAAATCAATTAGAGGATCTGAAAAGTGAGGTGAGACAGACCATTGCCATGCAACTTGATACATTCAGGATCCAGCAGAAAAAGGAAGAAGTTTAGAGGGCCTTGGCTATCTTCTGCCCTAGATGTACAAGGAGACACCCTAAGAACGAATGTCCATTACATTTGGTTGAGGTGTGTTTCGTTTGTGAGGAGGACCATCCCACAAATCAATGTCCAACCTTACCTGGGCTTAAAGCCATGTATCAAGGGACAGAAGCCCCCACTGAACCTCTCTATTTCCTCAACCAAAGGAGGCCACAAGGACCTAGACCTTACCAGCAGGGGATGCAAGGGGCACCCCAAGCTTATTACAGCCCCAACCCATCTACTCCTATGCCTTCCTGGGGCCCCCCTGCTCATCCTTCCTGGGCTATGCCCCCTCCATGGTCTTATCCACCTCAGTACCATACTCAACCCACTACTCATTCGTATCACTCACATGCCCAGCCATAGCCTCAGTGGAATGCACCTCAATCGGGGTGGAGGCCCCAATACAACACTCCTCCCGCCATTTTGCCTCCACCACCAGTTCAACCTCAACCATTACCTCCTGCTCCTCCAAGGCAACCTCAAATGCCTTCTCAACCGAACCCGAACCCCAACAACAGACAGGCCCAACAGGTATACACTGGGGAGACATCATGCCCTACCTATGCTGTGGATATCCAGGAAATCAATCTGCGATCTGGAAAGACTCTTCCGGATTGCCAACCTCCTCCCCCAGAGGATGAGGAAGATAAGCAGGAAAGTGAACCAAAGGCTATTCCACCCTTTCCTGAGAGACTAACAGCCACCACACAACCCAACCCAGAGGAGGATGAGCTTCTGGGAGAGCTCAAGCAGTTGTGTGTGAAAATACCACTTCTCCAAGCCATCAAAGATGTACCGATATACAACAAACTGGTTAAGGAAAAGTGTTTCAGACACCCAGGCAGGCGAAAGAGAGATGCTTCAACCATCAATGTCATAGGACAACTGTCTGACCTTATGTTGGGACAAGTCATCTGCCCAAAGTACCTAGATCCTGGGAGTCTTGTAGTAGATGTCCACATCAATGGCACCATCATACCTCACACCTTGATTGATCTGGGGGCTGCCATTAATGTAATGACCAGGGATACCATGCTCAAACTCAACCTTCAGGGTTCCTTGAGGAAGACCTCGACAGTCCTACAACTAGCAGATCGCTCCACCGTGACTCCCGAAGGGATTGTGGAGGATGTCTTGGTCTCTGTTGACTCTTGGGAATATCCTGTAGATTTCTTAGTTCTGCAACCAAAGGCAAAGCTACTGGATACCCTCTCATTTTGAGAAGGCCTTGGTTAGCCACTGCAGATGCTTACATAAGTTTCCGTGCAGGAAACATGACCATAAAAAATGGTCCTATGTCCAAGCAGCTAGTCCTATACCCTCCTGCCCAACCCTCATTAGAGCATGACTTACCACTTTGGTTGGAGGAAGGAGAAGAGGACGAGGTGTACTCAGCACCTTTGTGCACCCTAGACACCACTAGAAGAGACCCCCCAACCGAGGATGGCTTGATTGAGACCTTGATCCAGAATCCACCTCCCAGTGCACTGACCTTAGAGGAATTGGTGGAGGATGCCCAAGCCAGCGCCTTAGTGGTACTTTGTGTGACCAACCTTGTCACTCCCAGAGTCAAAAATGTGGAGTTCGGCCCTGAGAGAACGTTAAAGATCAGCTCCTCCCTATCTCCTTCCCAGGAAAAGGAGCTGTGTAGCCTGTTGGCCAGTCATCTAGATGCTTTTGCTTGGAGCTATAAGGAGATGAAAGGAGTCCATCCTTCGGTCTGTATCCATCAAATTTACATCAAGGAGGATTGTAAACCGGTTAGGCAACCCCAGAGGAGAATGAATCCAGCCCTTAAGGACATTGTCAAGGAAGAATTGCAAAAACTGTTGGATGTCGGATTCATCTACCCCATCTCGGATAGCGAATGGGTGTCCCCTCTGGTGTTGGTTCCCAAGAAAAATGGGAAGTGGAGAATCTGTGTGGACTACCGAGAACTGAACAAGGCTACCAAGAAAGACCATTTCCCTCTACCTTTCATAGATCAAGTGTTGGATGGAATGGCAGGAAAGAAGTTCTTCTCTTTCCTAGATGGGTTTAGCGGGTACAACCAAATCCAAATCAGCCCGGAAGACCAAGATAAGACCACCTTCACTTGTCCTTGGGGTACCTTTGCCTACTGAGTTCTTCCCTTTGGGCTATGCAATGCTCCTGCTACCTTCCAGAGAGCCGTCTTGAGCATCTTCTCTGAACTGGTCCATGATGCGGTGGAAATCTATATGGATGACTTCACTCCTTATGGGTCCAACTTCAAGGAAGCATTGTCCAATTTGGGAAAAGTCCTAACCAAATGCATTGAGATGAACCTGTCCCTTAGTCCTGAAAAATGTGAATTCTTGATGACTGAAGGGACCGTGCTAGGCCATACCATTTCTTGCCAAGGGTTACAAGTGGATCCTAACAAAATTGCTCTCATCAAGAAAGTTCCACCTCCCAAAAAGGTAAGGGACGTTCGGAGTTTCTTAGGATTAGCAGGGTATTACAGGAGATTCATTAAAGACTTCAGCAAGCTAGCCTCGCCATTGTTTGGCTTGTTGGCAAAAGATGTGGAGTTTAAATGGACTGACGATTGTCAGAGGGCTTTGAATGAATTAAAGGACAAGTTGGTGTCTGCCCCAATCTTGAGAGGTCCAAACTGGGCCCTACCTTTCCACATCCACACTGATGCCTCGAACAAAGCCATAGGGGAAGCCTTGGGACAAGTTGAACAAAAACTTCCGTATGCCATTTACTTCGTTAGCAAAAACTTGTCCAAAGCAAAACTGAATTACACTGTAACCGAGAAAGAATTATTGATTGTGGTCCATGCACTGAACAAGTTATGACATTATATCACTGGCTATCAAACATTTGTACATACTGATCATGCTGCAATCAGATATTTAATGAATAAACCAGATGTGAATGCTCGTATTATTAGATGGTTGCTTTTGTTGCAGCAGTTTGATTTGACCATTGTTGACAAACCAGGTAAAGAAAATGTTGTTGCTGACTTTCTATCTAGATTGGATTTATCTGCAGATGAGGATGGAACAATGGATGACCAGATGCCCGATGAACATCTGTTTGCTATTTCAGTACTCTCTCCATGGTTTGCTGATATAGCAAACTACCTTGTTTCAGCACAGTTCCCTCCGCACCTATCCTCAAGAGAGAAGAGCAGAATCATCAGAAAAAGTGCCTCATTTACTTGGATCGGGGGCAACCTGTTCAAGCTTGGCCCTGATCAGATCTTAAGGCATTGTGTAAGGGAGGAGGAAGTCTTTGATATCCTCCTCACCTGTCATGATGGGCCTTGTGGAGGACATTTTGCAGCAAAGAGGACTGCCTTCAAAATCCTACAGGCAGGCTACTATTGGCCCACACTTCATCAAGATGTCAGAAGGTATATCAGCCAATGTGACCGATGCCAAAGAATGGGGAAACCGACTCAAAGGGATGAGATGCCTCTCCAACCTCAAGTGACTCTTGAGCCATTTGAGAAGCGGGGTATGGACTTTGTGGGTCCAATCAACCCTCCTTCAAGGCAAAGGTCTTACATCATTGTGTGCACTGACTACCTGACAAAGTGGGCAGAAACTAAGGCAATCAAAGCAGCAACAGAAGAAAAGGTGGCTGAGTTCTTAAGAGAAAACATCTTCTACAAATTTGGCTACCCAAGAGAGCTAGTCACCGATCAAGGAAGCCAGTTCACATCCAACCTAATTGAATACCTACTAGCTCATCACAAAATCAAGCATAGGACTTCCACCCCCTATCATCCTCAGGCAAATGGGCAAGTGGAAGTCACCAATAGAGCATTGGAAGGGATTTTGACTAAGGTGGTGAGCAGCAGTAGGAAATATTGGGCAGATCGCCTGGTTGAGGCCACATGGGCTTACAACACCACCTGGAAGACCACAACCGGCTTCACACCTTATGAGCTGGTCTATGGGAAGAAAGATTTGTTGTCCATTGAATTTGAATACAACACTTTGAGGATGGCAGCTCAGCTGGACCTAGATCTCAGCCATGCACAACAAGAAAGGTTATTGCAGCTGAATGGACTGGACGAGCACCAAATGCAGACCCTCCTTCACTCGGAAGTGGTTCAACTTCAGAGAAAGGTGTGGCATGACCAACACCTCAATTACAAGCAATTCCAGCCAGGAGATTGGGTGCTGTTGTATGATTCCAGGCATAAAGATTTCAAGGGAAAGCTGAGAACCAGATGGCTGGGACCATATGCAGTGGAAAAATGTCATGACAATGGATCTGTTCTTATTCGGACCATTGATGAGGAGGCCATCCCCATGCTTGTCAATGGGCATCGACTGAAGATCTACAGGAAACCTCTCTCAATACAAGAGTTCATCAAAACTGTGGAGAAATCAATGCTGGTCATAGAGAAGGGTTTTGCCTCTGCTTTGGGCATACCCTGAAAGATCTAAAAAAAAAAAAAGGAGAAAAAATAAGGATCCTTGGGTGAAAACCTTTCTGAGGCTCCCAAGGCAGGTGGTAGGGGTGAAAACCTCATTGAGGCGCCCCTATTGTCTTTCAAAAAAAAAAAATGATTTGAAAAAGAAAAGAAAAGATCCTTGAGTGAAAACCTCTCTGAGGTGCTCAAGGCAGGTGGCAAGGGTGAAAACCTCATTGAGGCGCCCCTGCTATCTTTCAAAAAAAAAAAGAAAAGAAAGAAAAAACAATAAGCAAAAAAAGACAGGGACAACAAGTTTATAATATGGAAATGCATGCAGGTTGCAGGTGTTCTATGAAGGAGAGGAGGTCTCTCAACTCAAAGTCGAGGATCCTTATCATGCTGCCAGGAGACCTCACCAGCACCTCCTCCAAGAATACTCATCTTCTCCAAGGTATGGGCACGATTTCATCACAGCCTAAGTCTTCTACAGGAAGGTGCAGACTTTCTACAGGAAGTTTTGTATTTCTACAGGAAACTTCCTGTAGAAGTTTTGGACGACCCAGAACTAATTGTATGAGGAGATCTAACGACCAAGGTCCAGTATGGACGCATGCAAGCTACCATTTTTTCCCTCACGCATTGCTGTCAACCCCTTCTACCACCCCTGTCGACATGCAATGAAGATACCTGCACAATCAAAGAAGCTCATTGAGTTATCAAGAGAAAGCAATTTTTAAATGAAAAAGACGCTGAGATGCCATGCCATACCCGTCCCAGCTATCCAAGAGCCCTGTGAGTGCAATCGTGAGGCCACTGTCTTCATCGTGCAGCATGCACCCGAGGAGGAAAATCTGCTACAGGACATCCTGCAGGAGTCCCGTAGCAGTTAAGCCAACTAGAGTGTACACCATTTCATTGCCCGCAACATGCAAGGTTAACGCAGGCACATGCAGCCGAATCATGAGATTCATCGTCAACGGACTGTGAAGAGGGACCTCCGGGCCTGTGCAATCCACCAGCAGCAAACAAATCTACTCATCATCGTCCAAGAGCTTGAAAAATCGTGTCGCGGCCGCACAGGTAAGTGCCTCGCCCTTTCTTCCGTCGAATTGCATGAATTTTACTTTGAAATGTTTACGAGTGTGAAGTGAATGGGTTGAGAGGTCATATGGCCATTCGACTGGCCACGTCGACCAGTCAGATGGTCTAGTCGGAGGGTAAACGGTGGTCGTGGCAAAAGGAACGGGCAGTGCACACGTGAGAGCCATCCAGTCGGGGAGAAGTGTGTTTTAACAGAAATGACGGCGGCGGATCTGCGGGGAATGATGCGGCAGTAAGGGAACTTGCAGAAGAATGATGGAGTGACGTCGTCCAACGGTCTGGCAGGGACAGCTCACCCCCGCGCCACGGATTCCGCCGGATTCAAATCTAATTGGCTAGATTGCCACCCCAGGCATTTATCATTCGCTGTTTGAAAGTCGAGTGAGCATCCGCATTCCTCTGAAGCTCGAGACTCCAAGTCTTCGGCCGTTTGAACGCCTATTACGCAGCACAGAGAGCGCAAACCCACTGCAGTATCCTCCAGAATTCGTGCGCTGCTTCTACAGGAAATTGGGTTCCTCACGTCAAAAGGTGGCGGATTAAAAAGGTAAGCCTGAACCTTCCATGCAATTGGTTTCGAGGGTGGCAGAGTCGACGTTCTACAGTCTGGACGTAAAAAAATTTGCAAGTATTGTCTGCCGGTTGCATGAATTGTCGTCCTACAGGATGTGAGTATAATTAAGCCGTGTTAAGGTCATCGGGAGATAAGTTTTTGTGAATTGTATGCGTGACAGAGGCGTAATTCTACGCTCTGTCCCAGTAGGCCAATTTTCTTCCGCACTCGCCACCTCCAGCTAACGCAGCAGTTTTTCACCATGCCGGGTGGGTTCATCAGAAGGGAACCAACCGACTCAACCAAGCTAAGAGAAAATCCTGAGGTGGTGGAGCTGTTCACGCAAGCGCAATGGATGTCGTTCTGCGACAAATTGCAGGGCTATGACGATGAGGTGGCAGAGGAGTTTTTGCAAGCTCTGAAGCCGAAATCCAAAACATTGGCCACCGTTAACTTCAGGGGTTTGAGTCTCAGACTCACCCCACAATTCATCAGCTGAGTTACTGAGCTCCCAATGGGATTACCATGGGATAAAGAAGAGAGGAAATTGGGTCAGAAGGCTAAGAAGGAATTCTTCCCCCCAGAGGAGGAATTCTTAGAAGATAAAAATGGGGTTCGTAGAACCAGCTTACTGCCACTGTGGAGTGAAGTTAGCCTCCAGATTATGAAGTACATCTCCTGCGAAGGTCGTTTTAGCATTGTATATGGGTACCATTTTCGGTTACTCACGGAATTAAGGCACCAGATGGACCTACCTGTAGAAAACAAATTAAGTATCCCCTACTTTCTATTACAGTCTATGATTGAATGTGCAACCAAGTTGAAAGAAGGCACACCAGACCAGGTAGCCCACCATGGACTCATTAAACTCCTCGTGGAGGATGCGCTCCACACATACAAGGTTCCTCTCTCATGGGAAGCCTTCAGAAATTTGACCAAGGATGGTGATATAAATATGTTGACCGAAGAGCTCGGTTCATCCAACAGTGAGGAGAAAGAGTCAGTGCCCGCAGGGAAGAAAGAAAAAGGCCAGAAGACCACGACCACAGAGCAGAAGAAAAAGCAAGAGAAGAAACAAGAGAAAAAGGGTGCCAAAGAGAAGGATGACACACCCATGTTGACGGCCAGAGAGAAAAGATTACAAAGCAGAGTGGACAAGGCTAAGCAGGTCCACGTCAGCAAAGGCACCTCGACAGCAGCCGCAACCAAGTCAAAAAATAAAACACCCTCAGCAAAGCAACCTAAAGTGGTGCCACCTGTCTCTACAGGAAAATCGAAACCGGCTTCTACAGGAAGCTCGAAATCAGCTGAAAAAGGGCCTTCTACAGGAAGCCAGAAATCAACTGAAAAAGGGTCTTCTACAGGAAGCCCTGAGAAAGCGAAACCCAAGGAGAAGAAAGCTGACATTCTTGCAAGGGAGGTAGCAGCTGTGCTGGCCGCCCTCAGTACACCTCCTAAGCCCAAGGAGAAGAGAAAGAGGGAGACCCCTCTATATTTTAAAGCTAGGAGAAGTGTGAGAATAAAGACGGGCAAGCCACAGCCTCCGTCCAACAGCCCAATCACTATAGATGATGCCCCTACTTCGCCCAAGGAGAGGTCCCCCTCAAGGATATCAGTCACCTATGAGAGGGGGAGCCCGAAAAAAACTACTTGGAAAGAAAGGTTAGACCAATTGGCTTCAAAAGCTCGGCTACAGGATGCTGAGGATGCTCTACAGGAAACCTTAGCCTGACTTAAGGAAACGGAGAGAATGGAAGGAGAAGCACCCTCATCACCACTGAGGGAGGGCGAAGTAGAGCCACCAAAAGAAGTGGAGAAAGAACATATTCCAGAGCCTAGCCCTCAGCCAAGCCTGAGTTCATATTACAACTTCTTAGAGGCTGGCAAAATTATACCTCAGAAATTCACTGTGCCACTGTTCTTTGCATTGGAGGAAGAGAGAGTACGTACGCACACGTGGATGAAAATAGCCAAGTCAAAGGGTGTGGCGGACATAGGCCCTTTGGAGGAGCAGCTCAAGGAGGCCAGAAGTGAATTAGCCATGGCTAAACACGTGGCAAATTGCCAACGAGTGTTCCTACAGGAAGAAAACAAAAAGCTTAGATTGCAGCTACAGGAGCTGAGGACAGGAACAGGTACATCGTTCGGGGACACCACAGCAGAATAGCAAGGCAAAAAGGAACTGCACACCGGTCTTGGGGAGCCAACCACACATCTACAGGAAACAGAGCTGTAAGCACAAATTGAGGTGCAAGCCCTCAGACAACAGCTGCAGCAGAAAGAGGCACAATTGGCCTGCATGGCCAGTTGGGCCATGGATGCTGTACAATGCAGACATCCGGCCAAATCCTATGGCCTGTACCTGAAAGACCAATGGCTGCAATTTCAAATCAATACCTTGGCGCAAAGAGGTATCTCTCAGCTCCAAGACCCACAGCAATTCACTGAATTATGCAGCACCAGTTCATCAGAGGATAAGGCCAAATTAGCGGAGTTCTACCTCCATAATTTGGCCCTGCCTAATGTAGTTTCATGGGATCCCAATACGGCCTTAGGAGATATGCAATTAATGGCATTTGCCTCATGGTTGAACCATGAGGACAAAAGAGCAGCAGAAGCCAAAGCGGTCATGAACCGAGAGCTGAATGAGCCATTGCTAATTCGAGCAGAACCAGGGGATCCAGTTGCACTAATCTCGGCACACCAACACTTGTCCACTGACCCTCAAGCTTCATTGAGATATATGGATCAGCAGGCCCAAGCCATAGCGCATTTTGAGGACATGGAGAGACTGTTAGGAGACAACGCTGTCCAAGCTTGCACCCGCCGATGGAATACATTGGCCCACAGTCTGAAAATCAGAGAGTATCATACCCCAACTCGGATGAGGGAAGCTCTAGTACGGGTGGCCCTCTATAAGAAATCCATGCAAAACCTCCAGGCCAGTTGGATTGGCCTCAAGCTAAGCCCACCACTGCTGCTAGGATTGATGGAAGGCAGCACAGATAAGGATGATAATGAACAGTGGGAAGAGGTGAACAGAAAGGCTGGGTTCCACATCAGCAAGGAGGACACTACTACAGAGGCTTGGGATGTAAGGGTGGCAGTAAAGGCGATGAAGGATGAGGAGTTGGACTAGTTGCTCAAGGATGAGCAAATATTTTAGCTGGGGGGTGATGATGAGCCCCAAATTTGGTAACATTTCGGGCTCATTTGGCCTACTTACCCTTGCTCAACCCTTCATTTTTCATCACTTATGCATCATTTTTTAGTATATTCATGTTATTTGTAGGAAGGAGGGTAGTCACTATTCCTAGGTGGCTAATACATGTTTATTTCAGGTTTTTTTGACATTAAATGGAGCAAAACCACGCAGATGAAGGCAAGGAGACAGCCAAGGTGGCATTGCGGTTTTGTAGGAAGGTTGTCCACAGCCTTGAATGACCTTCCTCGTGATCTCCACCTCAACTCCGAGCTCCAACAGCTATCACCACCGAGCTAGAAGGCAGCCAACAGATTCTAAGGGAACAACAGTTTACTTTTAGTTGGTCAGCCAAGCCCCACTAATTTAGGAGGCCAGCTTGGCCCTCATAATGTATAAATATTGAGGCTGTAGCCTTCGATGGAAACTTTTGAACCTTTGTTGCAGATCCTGAATTACGAGTTATAGCTCTGTTTTGCTTTTTGTAAGCCATTTTTGGCATGTTGTTAGACTTATGACTATGATATTTTAATAAAAGGCAGGCAGATTCGAGTTCAGTTCTGAGTTCTTAGAGGAGCTATAGCTCTCAGGGTTGGGCCCAACCTGAGAGCAATAGGCCTCCTTTCTTTGTATTGTTACTTTTCTTTCTTTCAGCATTATATTTCTTTTCCTTTACATGCACTTGGAAACACAGTTTGTTGATTCGGATTTCTTGGTGTGGTTACATAGGTTAGTGTTATGAACAAAATTGCTTTAGTAGTTTAGATTAGAGTAAGAGGATTGGATTTAATCAGAGTTCCAAAAAAGGTTGAATGCACACTCACTTTCACCTCTGTTTGGGGACCGGAAGTGCAGACCGTGCCAACTACCAAAAACATTGTTTTACATATTCATGCAAGTATTGAGGTAATGTTTTCGATTGTAGAAGTGTCCATGCATTTAGATCTTGTGGAATAACTCTTTGTTTCAGCACCATGCATGATTTCCCTTTAAACTACATTATTGTTCTTTGGTTTTTAATAAAACAGTTAGAGTAGGTTGATGACATTTCGGTTATACGCAAGACAGGGGTGATTTGTTTCATTTACACTGCGCAGCACCACTCTATCATTCCCTTATCCTTCTCAGCCGTGCCTAGGCCATCTACTCATCTCCCAGTTAGATCATTTGCCTCCCAACTCTTCTATCATCCATGTTGTTTTATCTTTTCGACCTGCCATTGCCTCTATCCTCCTCTAGACCAACCAGCTTTACACACCCCCTCTCCATCTCATCTCTCTGTCCATAAGCCATCACAAGCTCCCCTCCTACCTCCTTGACCATTCCTATAGCCTCTCCCACTCATCCATCACCCAAAACTCCGATTGCAGAAAATCCTGTAGAAATTAGCAGACTTCCTGTAGAAATCCTGAACTTCCTGTAGAATCCCCTGCAGACATCCTGTAGAAGCTTGCAAACACGGTTGCTAGGCATCTGAACTTTGTGAACTCCTGTGGAATAATTTTAGGGATCCCTTAGACCCTCTCAGAGTCCTCCTGGCCTTTTCCAAGCCTTCCTCCCCTTGATCTACCCCTGCACAGTCAAGACCCAGTAAGACGCACAGTCATAATAACCCCCACAACTTGAGCAAAAATACAAAAACATGTTCTCTTCAGATGAAAGTAGTTTAGAAACATGCATCTCATCTTAATAGAAGTAATGGCATCACTTTTAGAAGTCACATTCCCACCATTGCATCATAAGGATTAAGCTGGTAGAATTAGGGTTTACTAGGGTTTCCATGTTTTGTTGGCTTTCAGTGCATTTCTTGCAAGGTAGGTTAATTTCCTTTGAGATAGCTTTCGTTCATCACTTAAAAAGCTTCTTCTGAGAACATATAGAAGTTGGCTTGAGACCTAGCGGACTTGTGCCAGCTGACCAAGTGACAGTTGCGACAAGAGCTAGTACTTGTGCATACAGCACCGTCACTTCCAAGTTTGTTACGAACTACCGGGTTGATAAAATTAGAGAAGGAAGCTCCAGGAGTTGTAGCATTATTGCTACAATACTGGAGCCCACCAACTCTCGCTTTACATATACATTTTAGACAAGTTTACAGTTAGTGTTGGGGGCTTAGTTAAGCCTAAGCACTACATATCGTCTATAAATAGATGGAAAGACTAAAAGAGTAAATCGGGTTATATAATATATGCCTATAATGTATGTCATGGATAATTAGACTCAGTGGGAAAGGTACTTACCATTGATAGAGTTTTCCTATAATAACAATAGCCACAATTCAATTAGGATGCCTCCTTATCAAGCTTTATATGGGAGGCCATGCTGGACACCATTAAGTCGATGAAAGGATGGAAGACACAATAATAGTCATGATAGGATTGTTTCAAAAATAAATAAATGGAGGAATATGTAAGATAGATTTAACAAAGTTTAAAGGAAGCGCAAGATAGGAAAAATAGTTATGTTGATGCACATAGTACCGATCAAAGTTTTAAAGTGGGGGACCGAGTTTTATTTATATTTTTTAGTTATTCCTAACACTACTCAGTTTGAGAAAGGTATGAAGTTACCACCTCGATTTATAAGACCTTTTAGAATCAAAGAGAAAATTGGACTAGTGTCCCATTGTCTTGTACTACCACCCCATTTGCATAAAACTCACGATGTTTTTTTTTTTTGTATCTTTCCTATAACATTATGTTTCTGATGAATCCCACAAACTCGACTGGAGGGAATTATAGGTCTCAGACGTGGGAACCATAATAATCAAACCAATATGCATATTATGCCATAGGGTTCGATAGCTCGGGCATCACTTGGTGGACCAAATTAAGATATAATGGGACAAGTATAACCCAAGATCTGCTACCCGGGAGGATGCAAAGACTATATGTTGCAATTACCCCTCACTTTTGACCATTTATGATGTCCATTTTGAGTTAGATGGCCACCTATGCTAAGGCTCTATTTTGCAGTTCCATGTTATTTATTTATGAACGTTGTGTAATATTGATGCATTTAGTTGGAGAGGTGAAACTACTTATATAAATCATTAGATGGATTAGGTATTGATGATGGAAATGTTTGATGTATGACCTAATGTATGACTTGGTTATGATTTATCTAGTACATAACTTATCAGAGTTACTTTTGTTTCATGTATGGCTTAAGTGGATATGATTTATCTAATGAATGACTTAGTGAAATTATGATTTATCTAATGTACGATTTATTTCCAGTGTGAACTACAAAATTGATATGTGGATAATAGATTTAATAACATGATGTTTAAGATCGCTTATATATATATTTTGCTGTTATATATACGCATGAATGAGAACTAAATTGCAAATTGGAAAGAAATATATGATAACCAAGACCTACTCTTCCACTGGGGAAGGTCGAAACATCTAAAGGTATGATGTACATTGTTCTATTACATTTTGTATCTACTTGGTATGCACTCTTATGACATAGATAAAATGTAAATGGCAGGTGAAAAGACTACCTGACTGGATTATTTGATGACAAGTATCCAATCAATGCTGTAGTGTGGTCCATATTAGTGTGTTGACCCTAGTGTAAGGAGGGGTGGAGGTATTTCCCACCATGTAACCTCCAAACTTGGAATCGTGGGAGGGCAGTGATGGACATGCTCCCCTAGACGTGTGATGATGATTGCCAGTTGGTGTTGACCCTAGTTGTAAGGAGTGGTGGAGGTATTTCCCACTGTGTAACCTCCAAACTTGGAATCGTGGGTGGGCAGTGATGGACACGCTCCCCTAGATGTGTGATGACCATTGCCAGTTGCCTGCTGGGGAAGTTAGGTCGATATAGTCAATGTTTCCGCCATATTGGTTTTATCAGTGGTTAGATTGGTATAGTCGATGCCATAGTTTATAACAGTAGAGGATGGGTAGTTTGGGAACGAAAGTAGGTTAGGAAGGATAGGAGGATATAGATTAGTTGGAGACTCTTGATGGGAAGTGGTATCGTTGCCTGACTTTTTAAATTTTACTAGTATAACTCTCTCTGTATTTTGTTATGCCTTCGAACTCCTTGTATCTTTTCACTCTAACTTCGGGACGAAGATTTCTGAAGGAGCGGTGTATGTAATGCCCCACTTAATCTTATCATGCAAATTTTATTAGTGTTTAAATTACCTACAAATATTGACTTATAATTATCAAGAAATATTGGTAAATACCTGCATTTGGGAAACTGTAACTTTTATTTACGGATATAAAATTTATTATTGTTATTATTCAACTCCCAAGTTGTCTTCTTAAATTTAATCTTGGATAGGATATGGCCTCCTTCCATTATTCCAATTTAAAAATCCATATCCCCAAAATTTCCTCTCAAATCTACTTGGGAGAAGATATGGTCTTCCCCAATTAATCTCCAAATTTAATATCCATATCTTATCCCCAAAATGTCCTCTCAAATCTACTTGGCAGAAGATATGGTCTTTCCCAATTAATCTCCAAATTTAATATCCATACCTTATCCTCAAAATGTCCTATCAAATTTACTTGGGAGAAGATGTGGTATTTCCCAATTAATTTCCAAATTAAATATCTATATCTTATCCACAAAATGTCCTCTCAAATTTACATGGGAGAAGATATGGCAAGAAAAGTCAAATGAAATGATGAGGGTTAGTCATGACATTATTGATAGGTGGTTTAGGTGGATGGGAGGAAGAGGCATAAAAGGGGAAGGATGATGAGAGGAGAGGGGGATCCTTGGTCTTGGTTTTGGTTTTGGTTTTGGTTGTGGTTTTGGTTGTGGTTTTGGAGGATTTTATTTTGGGAGGAAGGTGGAGAAAAGAGAAGGGAGAGAATGAGAGTGTTTATTTAACTTGGACACACTACATCTAGTTGGACTTAATCTCGGAGGGCCAGGGAACTTGTGGAGGTTCCCTGGGCTAGGAAAAACTTCCTAGTTGGCTGGGAGGCCAATCCAATCGGGTAGTCAAGAGGAGCATCTCGACAGAGTCATAAGTTCAGGAGCATCTCAACTAAGCTATTAGAACATGTATTCCTTCGTTTATTGATTACTTATGTAAATGGTTGCAATGAAATTCTTACTTATTTAATTTGTGGTAAATAAATTTTAATGGTATATTATCATCAAATAAATGTTTAGATATAGATAAGTTATTTCCCATCTTATTGTGTTTAAAAATAGAGAAATTTAGTTTTTAGTTAGAGGAACCTAAGAGGGAACCTCACACATGTTTCATGTGCAAGAGTTTTTATAACACTTTTTACAAGCATAAATTTGACTGAAATAAAAAATCTTTCATTTCGGTACAGTGTTGGGACCAACTAAGAGACAAAAAAAACACAAAACAAAAACCTACCAAAAGGCTAGCAATATGAGCAGCATAATCCCTGAAATAATGGAAACAGAGCATCAAGATTCACTTACTAGAAGAAATTACCAAGAAATATAAACCACCATCACACAAAAGCAAATTACCCTTCATTGATGATTGTTCCCTGATCAATGCATTCATATCTAATCAGTCCATTCTGCGCAGAGACCCCCCTCTTATATAGTTGGTCCGCCTGAGAGTTCTGCTCCCTGAAGGTGTGACAAAATGAAATTGATTTGAAACCATCCTTAATCGCTTGGATTTGCAAGATCCAATGGGATAGCGACGACACAAATAGAGAGTGCACTCCCTTGATCCAATCAATGGTCACCTTCGAATCACCAGCCACCACTATCTCATCCACTGCAAGCCATAGGGCACATTAACGAACTCCCCACAGGGCCAAAACTTCAGCTCTAGTATTGGAGCCTAAACCATGGGACCAAAAGAAGTGGTAGCAATGAGAAGGACAAAGGGAAATCAGAGCTCCACAACCACACTTCCCTCCAACCGAGGCTCCATTAAAACACCCAATCGGGAAGATATTGTCAAGGGGCTTATGAGCCAAAGGATGCCTGTTGCATGAAACTTTACAAGGCCCAAGCTCCATGAAATTGTTCACAATTCTGAGAACAATGCCACTGCAATTAGAAGAATTTTTTTCAAAAATAGCGTCATTCTTGCAACGTCAAATTCTCCATAAAGTGTATAGGGGAAGTCTCCTAAATTCCTGATGTATGGAAGACCATAATCGTAAGCAATCAACAACAAATTGTCTATCCAATATAAGGTTGATCTTGAGGAGGGAAACTACACATTCCTAAACCGATAGAGCAAAAGGAAACTCCAGAAACAAGTGAGCAGCATCCTCAGAAGCTGATATACAAAGCATGAAAATGCTTGGGCCTAGGAAGCCTCTCTTTACAAGGTTATGCCAAGTCAAACAATTCAGCTTAGCAAGGGCCTCCCACCTCCACATTTGGGCCAGTTAAGTGTCTATAGGTTCCAACAGAGGTGAATCAGAGATATATTCATACGCATTTTTAGCAAAGATGTATCCTCCTTGCGAAGTCCCACCCCAAGTGCGTTTTTCCTCATTGTCTAATAGAGATATGTCATCATGTATTAGGTGAGAGCGAAAGGACTCCCACTCAAATTATATCTCTAGCTCCAAATCAAGATTTGTCACTCGCAACCACTGGGTAGAGGGGAAACCCCTAGGCAATGTTCCCCAATCTGTCTGAGAGAAAAAAGGCCTCGACAATTGAGGAGTTGGATGATGGCTAAAGATAGAGAGTGGGCACCCTCCATTCCAAGACTGGCATCTAATCCAACTAGGATCTGGTTTCCTTTGCCAACAACCCAACAAAGATTACTGCATATCCACAACCTAGGTTTCATCAAGTTGCGCCACACAAAGGGGGCTTTGCTCTTCATCGGTGCTCCTGCCATGATCCAATCCTCCAAACTAGAATTGTTAATATATTTATCCTTAATAATATTTTGTGAGATTCCCTGACCCTTAAAGACCCTCCAAATATTCGAGGTGAGCAAGGCACAGTTGAAGATTTCAGTGTCCTTATTACCCCATACCCCACTTTCAATAGGTCTGCAAATGGATGCCAGAGAGGAAAGGTGGAATTTTGGTTTCTGCCTAACGCCAGATGAAATAAAATATATTATAATGGAATTGATTCGATTGATCATTGTCATGGGGAGATGAAAAAAGTGCATCCAATATACGGAGATAACATGGAGGACAACCTTAGACATTAACAATATTTTTCCTAGCATAAGCCACTTGTTTTCCCACAACATTAGTTTCTTCTCGAATTTATCCAATATCCAAGTCCAAACCCACAACTTGTAATTGTTGGGATTCAATTGAAACCCCAAATATTAAAAAGCTCCATCCAGGGCTCTGATTTTGATCCCAAATAGTTATGCAATCTTCTTAGCTTCTTTTCTTCCATACAACTGACAATAAGTTCAAATTTGTTCTTATTCGGACAAAGCCTAAAAGCTTTGCCAAAATTACCCATTATCTGGAAAAAAAAAACTCATCATTCTGAAAGTTCTGTCTCCCCAAGGCTAAGGACGTCACCCACAAACATTAAGTGAGACAACTTGCTATTTGCAGTGACCCTACATCCCATGAATCTGCCAGCTTCCTTAGGCTCCCTAATGTTGAAAAATGTGTAACTAGATTCGGTCTTCGTAAGTATGAAATGTATTCATGTAAATTATAAAATCTAAAGAAATAATTATTGGAGCATGGGTTTCATGCTCAAGTTATTTTATTTTATAGGTCAAACACCCATTGAATGCTTCTAGGGTTTGTCCTAGGTTTAAGTGTCATTGTCATATATTGAAGACCCCATGGGCACATTGTATCTTGTAAATAAAAAATTGTTTTTGTCTTTAAAGTGTCAAAATGCCCTCCAAGATCAAGTCGGCCTACATGAAGAGCCATGTTTACCCTTGAAGAGGCCTATATAAAGAGAGGAACTCGTACTCGGTTAGACACACTCACTCATATCTCTTTCTATGTGAAGGAGAGGACAAGAAGAGGTCGAAGAAGAAGGGTGAAGAAGAAATCAAAGGAAGTCAAAGTGCTTGGGCTAGTTCTCTCTCTCCCACGTGTAAATCGAAGTTAGGGTTTATGCGTTGGGGCTATCTTTGGTTCAATCTTAGAGGAAAGAGAGATAGGAAGTCAAGCAAAGGTCACTTAGAGTATCTCACTAGCCCTAAGTTTAAAGGAAAGGCAAGCGAAGGGGAAAGGAGGCCATACGAAGACAGACATAATTTCGAGTTTGAAGTAGGAGGTCAAAGATATTGCAGTAGTGTCAGGCGGAAAGAGTCGATAGTGCGGACACAACCAACCTCCCTAGGAGCCTAAGACTCTCTAGTGACAAACAAGACAAACAAGAGCAATCCTTCTCTAAACATGCATTTACTATATAAGAAATCAAGTGTTTAGATCTTACCTGTAGTCCAACGCTGTTGTAGCAGTCCAGCTCCACTGATCCGGATGAGTTCCTCCTTCACTTTGAAACCTGCATCCACTAACAATCAAACGATTAAATAGCACTTGATAATCTCATAGAATAAAACATATTTAACACATAGACCAAGGAGTACATGAAACAACTCATAAATAACAAGTTATTGAGAAGAATGGACTCATTTGCATTAATAGGAAACAAAAGGAACAATTACAACCTGAGCCTTGGTGTTGTGCAAGTCCCTCCCAGGGTCCATCAAGAGTTCTCCTTTACTTTGACAAAGCTCACCCACTTCCAAATAGAACAAGCAAAGATGGCAATCTCTCCTCACAAGCTTCTAAATGGGAGTCCTAATTCCAGCAGCATCTACCCTTAGAAATGTTTAGCTTCCAACCTCCCCTCCTTCTGGCCCAATGCCTGTATTTATAGTGCTCTAGAGGAAGTTATTCAGGTCCACCATCAATGGGATAATCCCCTCTTTGGATGGGATAGCGCCCTCATTGATGAGATAAGTTCCTCTTTGGTAGGGGTACATGAACCATCTGGAGGCGCTCAATACACGTTGAACAACCTTCTAGAATGCTCTAGAAATGACCACAAGTAACTTTTTAAAGATGAAACTTGCGCATTTTGACCTTTACAGGGGGACGCACCTGCCCCTTTACATACAGAGCGTACAAGTACGCAGTTTTTGTGAACATTGGGTGCGTACCCGCAGGTAAGGTTGAGAGAACCTGCGTACCCAGAGATAAATAGATTTATAAAGACTTTCTCTCTTTTTGGAGTTTGACATGGAGAGCAGAGGCATAAGACTTGCCTAAGAGGATAGCATGACTGTTGATAGAGCCATACTAACTGTAAATAGCCATGGTGACATTTTTTAGTGTAACAGATTGCCCCCTAAAGTGCGAAGCCTGTAATAGATTAGGGTTTTGTATTATCTAGGAAGGGTGAAGCGCTTTATCATTTCAAGGATTATCTCGTGGAGAGCCTGGTCAGAACCTGCAATTTTCAACACAAAATACATGTATAAGATTATATCATCACTGAGGTAGGCGTTCCCATACTCAGATCAAAACTTTAACTAACAGACTAACTACTCTGATACAGGAATGATCTTGTAGTACATCATAATCATAGACTTTTGTAGACACAGTATGGGCGCAGCCATCTATTTATGATTAGTCTACTTAGATAATGAATACAAAACTCCTCGCAGCCTGGATGGTGGAAACTAGATCCAGGGTCTTCATTTCTGTTTCCCGAATTGGTACGATTCTAGCCATGCGAATAAATGAGTTGATGTCGAACATGGTAGAAACCACTTGATTACCAGTCGATGATGTAAACTGTTAACAAGTGTGAGAGAGACCACCAGTAATGTCAATGGTTCTCAAAGTACCCAGTACAATCCATGAGATGTGAATGAATTAGTTGATGTCGAACATTTCACGGAATCCTTTGATCGAAAGTCAATGATGTAAACTGACGTCAAAGGCGAGAAACCTGCCATTGATGCATGCAGACTTCAAGGTACTGACGATTTCTAAGTCATCTCTCTAGATAATGTGATGATGTCGATAGAAAGCGACCCGTTGCAGGCAAGCCTACAACACGAAATCATTGTTCAAGTTGAAGAAATGTTGCTGTAAGGACTGACTCAGGGATGGTCAAATGGATGACAAGTATTTTGCAGATGAAAGTTTTGCTTGTAGACCTCTTGAACACATAATGAAACGACAGATGGTTTGGTGATAAACGACTCAAAGTTAATCCCCGGAACCCGGCTGAAGTCTTTCAAAGTGGTTTGATCAACTGTGAGGTAAAGGATTTCCCAACCCAGGTGAATGAAAAGTGTCGTGTCCAAGAGTGGTAATAAAGTTTCTTCTGAGACAAAAGATAACAAATAGGCTCATTCCTCTCTCTTTTCCCCCACCATTTCTGGCAAGTACCTCTTTATTTTTAACAAGCTTGAGGAGGATAACATATGCTTGATTATAAGCTCATCCTTCGGATGAGTCCAACCTAGTTTTGATTCGAACCCTAGGAAGGAGTGGTTCGTTCCTGTTTGTAATTGAACAGGTCCTTTACTGTGAAATTTTGACAAGTCCAGTATAGGAGAAACTCGGCGTTTTTCAATTTTAGAGAGTCTGAAAAACTTAAGAAGACTCCAAGTTGAACTTTTTCGTAGATTTGTGTCCCTCAAGCCCGAAAAAGTATAAAATAATACCTGGGGGAACCGCTTGATCTTGTGACCAAGGAGTACTTTCATAATTTGTGCCACTGACCTGAAAAGTAAAAAGCGATCAAGGACACGTCGTTTTATTTCCAATATCGAGTTTGAAACGACAAAAACCCGGCAACCTTTTCCTATTTTTACGGTCAGAAAAGGGCTATAAGGGGACCGTCTTTTAATTCCGTTTTAACGAGTGTAAAAGAAACGCTCGGCAATCTTTTCATATTTTAGGAGTCAGAAAAGGGCTTAAAAGATGACTCTGATATTTTGGTTCGTGAAAAATGACAATTTACCCTAAAGTCCCTTTGTCCTGCACAAAAACGACACATTACTCATACCTGTTTAAGATAGGCAAAAATACATTGAAAAATATCCTTCCATGGTGAAAAATAAACAAACCTAGCATTCATTTATCCAAAAAACCTATAAAAAGACTTTTTACCATGTCATTTTTACCATTTTACTGTTGAGGTTGAGAAAAGGGCTTTTGGCAAGAAACTTCCCGTGGTCATTGCGGAGAATTCGACCGTCAGAATCGAACGTCGTCTCTTCCAGGTATTTCACAACATCCTCCTCTTCAATTTCATCCGATTCAAAATTTTGTTTTAGGTTTTAGTTTTGGTTTTTTAGGGGGTTTTAGGTTTTAAAAACCGCTTTGCGGGGTACGCAGGTGCCCTAAGGGTGCCTGCGTCCCCCGACCTTTTCCTACACAGGAAAAAGGTCGGGGTACGCAACCCACCTTCAGGCCAGCTGCGTACCGGCGTTCTGTGTCCTAAACGCGGGGTGCGTCCCCCGCGAAGGGCGGAATTTGAAACCCCAAACCCCAAAAATAACCATTCAAATTTTCCCAAACTAATTCTAATCTTTATTTCTTGGTGTGTAGGGCACTCACCATGTTTGATTGGAGAGAAAGAGAGCACGAGGACGTTGATTTAGCTGCAATTGGTCACCAACCTTCCATTGATGCCCTAAAAGCATGCAGACTATATAAATACTGGGCCATACCTGGCATGAGGGCTCAGGTGAGATTCTTGGAGTGGCTGGTTGAGAGATGGAACATTCATGAGCAATGCTTTTACATCGGAGGGCACCAGCTCGAGATAGAGCCCTCTGACATATACTTTCTCACTGGCTTGCCAAATAGGGGCGAGCAACTCAATCTAGCCGGGACTAGGCTGGGTGGCCAATCCCTTGCTAGTCTCCGGGCAGATTGGTGCATACCCAATCAACACCATGCGAAAGGCATAGAAATCAAATACATCTCTCGACGTGAACTCATGGTTATAGCTTTCACGGTTACCAGAATTTGCGGCGCAGCCGCTTTACATATTGCCACCGGGTCCCAAATGCGGATGGCGATTGACTGTTTCCAAGGCACCATCTTCAACTGGTGCGATGCTGTGTCGGCCAATATGAAGGGCCAACTGACTAGGGCAAAGAACGGACAACTGAAAACCTTTGGATATGGGCCTCTAGTTGTGAGCTTTGCCTTAGAGAGAGTTCCCATGTTGATCCCTCAGCATCTCACTGTTGATATCTTGGGTCCTCGGGAGCCAAAGCTGATACGATGGGTTACGGTGATGGCCCATCATCCTGACGAGGGCGCGGCAGTTGTTCGATTCCCTGCTAGTTATTTTCACTGGTTAGAGGACCAGGTTTTTGCGATCCAGGACTTTCCGTATGCCGGAGTAGATTTTCGAGGTGATCCGGACATGGTTCTTCCACAGGGAGAACAATGGGACGACAGAGGTACTTTATTTTTCACAAGTTTTAAATTTATCTATTTTTTTTTTGTTTTTTATATATATCGTCTCAAAACTGACAGTAAAATTTTCAAAATGCAGATGTTGGTCCACAGCGCCCAGCCAACCTCCGGCCTTTTGAGAGGAGACATCCAGTTGCACCGGTACCGGCTCCACAGGACGCGGCTGCAGAGTCACTAGCTGAGTTGGAGCAGGATCTAGAGCGTCTGACGGTGGATATACCTGAGACTACCATAGATGATATTCCTATCAGACTTCAGCGCTATGTAGTCGCAGTCCCTGGACCGTTTAGGAGGTTTTTGTGTAAGGTAGCCCATGCAGTGGTGTCGTATAGGGAGCACCACCAGTGATTGGCTAGTCACTTTTGTAGACACATATGACATTTTTGGCTTTTTGTACTTATCATTTTTGCCGATCATAAGGTGTTTTTCAACCTATGATCGAAGACGATGTATATTTTTTGACACACTCCTATCTATATATATATATCATTATTACCGGCTTATCTTGTTTAACATATGTGATGAAATGTTTTTAAATTTACTTGCATGATTATTGTAAATGTCTGTCCAACATTCGAGAAGCAATTGCATCTGCTAATGTATTTAAAGACCTTGGAATATGCTGATATTCAATGTAATCAAATTCACGTTCCAAGAGACGCACTCTCAAAAACAACCTTAATAACACAGGATTTCTAATGGCATATACTCTATTAAGCTGTAATACAACAAGTTCAGAATCTAACCTCACTATCAAACGTCGAATTCCAAATGAAATAGATTCAAATAATAATTCAACCACTGCACTGTATTCTGCAATGTTGTTCGTTGTTTGATCGAGGCTTACCCCATGCATAGAAACTAACTCGTCAGAGGGCGAATAGATAACCCAAGCTGCGGAAGAGATATTCCGTGTACTACGACAAGCACCATCAGCAAATCCAATGTATGTTTGGAGAGGCGTCGACATCTGCAATATCAAGAGTAAAACCAAGATAAGCCAGAATAACGACGAAAAACACACTCTCTAAGCTAAGCACACTAACTAAACTAACAAACATACTAGCTAGAAAGAAAACCTAACCTAACTAAAAATTCTCCATACCCACCATTTAAGCATAATACCTCTTTAGGTAAAGTCCATTTCTGGGTTTACCCAAAGAGTCCCCATCAAAATCTACCAGCTCATAGGCCCCTTTTGCTAGCTTTCGCTTTACAATGTAGGGTCCATGCCACATAGGAACGAATTTTCCAGCACCTAGCTTATCGTTAGCTTGATCATATAATAGCACTAGGTCTCCCTCCGAAAAACTTCGAGGGGTCACATTTCTATCATACTGAGCTTTCATTCGCTTCGCGTGAGTCTCGATTGCCAATGCAGCGTCACGTCGAGTCTCATCTAATTTAGCTAAGTATAATAAACGCTTCTCCTCTTCGGAAGTAGCTGGAAGTAATTCGACAGCCATTTGAAGTGATGGGATTTCGCATTCAATGGGTAACACAGCTTCCAAGCCATAAACTAGCTGGAAAGGAGTGAACCCTGTTGAAGTTTTCACTGAGGTTCGGTATGCCCATAGCGCTGAAAATAACATGTTGTGCCAATTCGACCGATGAATACCAATGGTTCGTCGGATCATGATAACCAGAACTTTGTTGATAGACTCAACCAAACCGTTGGCTTGCGGATAATAAGGAGTAGAGCTATCGTGGCGCAAACCAAGCTGGCTTGTAAGCTCAGTCATCATGATGTTTCGAAAATGGCTCCCATGGTCAGTGATGATTGCTTGTGGGACACCAAACCTAGTTATAATATGATTGAATACGAAAACTGCAGCTGTTTTGCCGCTTGCGTCGAATGTAGGCATCGCCTCGGCCCATTTAGTAAAATAATCAACCGCGAGGATGATATACGCATGCCCCCCGGCCGAGTGAGGGTTACAAGTAATAAAATCGATACCCCATTTGGCGAATGGACCAACGGAAATTATAGGTGGAGAGGAGCAGGTGGTGCGCGCATCTTGCGATCAAACACTTGACAGTTGTGGCACTTCCGGACCGCAATGATACAATCTTTAAACATGGACGGCCAGAAATAGCCAGCGCGCAACACCTTCTGAGCTGTGGCATACCCAGACATATGACCGCCACATGCTCCAGAGTGACAATCATTCAAAACCCTCTCAGCCTCTTCGTGAGTTAAACAACGTCGAAAAACTAAGTCTGCCCCCCGGCGATAAAGTGTATCTCCAATAATCTTGTATTGCTGGGATTGAAACCGAATTTTTCGACGTTCCGACTTTGAAGCTTCAGGCCGAAAGGTTTGGGTTTGGAGATAGATGATTATATCCCCGTACCACGGATCTAAAGTACTGATAAGAAACAAAGATTCGTCCGCAATGGACTCCTCTGCCACAGTTTCTGTGTCAGCATGCGGGAAATCACACATCAATTCCGCAAAAACTAAGGATTTCTTAGACTTGGACTTCTCAAACTCCAAGTCGAACTCTTGCAGGATAACGATCCATTTAGAGTACTTGCCCCCTAGCAGTTTTTTTGTCAAAATATAAATCATAGGGTTGCAATCCGAAATAACTGTAGTTTTACGGAGAAGAATGTAGTGACGAAAACGCTGGACAGCTTGAACGGCTGCCAGGGCCAATTTCTCCACATGCGAATATTTTAGCTCAGTGGGATTTAAGGTCCTACTAAGATAATATATCACATGTTCCGCTCCGAATTCATCTTCTTGAACTAACACCATTCCAATGGTGGAATGCGAAGCTGCGAGGTATAAGAAGTAGTCCTGGTTGTAGTTGGGAGGATGCAACAACGGTGCATGGGTCAACGCGTGTTTAAGTGCATCAAAAGATTGTTGGGCAATCTCATCCCAAAAGAATTGAGCGTTCTGTTTCAACAACCGTGTAAAACCTTTAGTGACCTCGGCGTAGTTTGGAATGAATCGGCGTAAAAAGTTCGCTTTCCCTTGCAAACTTTGGAGTTGGCGCAAACTCGAAGGAGGAGGCAATTTGATGATAGCTTCGACCTTCGAGGGATCGACGCGAATGCCGGCTTTTGAAACAACAAATCCCAGCAATCGACCCGTCTCTATACAGAACACACACTTGTGGGGATTCAACCGAATTCGATAATGCCTACACCTCATAAAGATTGCTCGTAAGTGGACAAGGTGATCAGCTCGATGTAAAGAATGAGCAGGCAAATCATCGAGGTACGGTTGCACAATGTGCTTGATGTCATGAAATGCGTAAGACATCGCCCGTTGAAAAGTGGCCCCGACATTCTTAAGTCCAAAAGGTAATTTGCAATAAGCAAATGTCCCCCATGGACAAATGAATGCCGTTTTTGGTTGGTCGGCAGGTAGAATATTGATTTGATTATAGCCCGAAAAACCATCCATGAAGGAAAACATTTCACTTCCGGCACAATCATCAATAATTTGATCGATATAAGGCGTAGGATAGTTGTCTTTTGGACAAGCTCGATTTATATCCCTATAGTCGATACAGATTCTTATTGTTCCTTGTTTCTTGTTGACCGGAACAATATTCGATACCCAATCCGTTAACGGGATTGGATAAATGAAACCTGCTTTCAACAGCTTTTCGACTTCTGCTTTAATCGCAGCCGCTTTCCGAGGGTGAATCTGACGCAACCGTTGCCGGACGGGTTTAGCGTCCGGGTAGGTCTTTATTTCATGAACAACAATGGCAGGATCGATTCCCGGCATTTCCTCGTAAGACCAGGCAAACACATCGCGGAATTCTTGGAATAGGGCCTTGTAAGTTTGGATTTCATCTTCTGTACATGAGGCACCTATATGAATGTTTTCCTCAATTCCGGGCTTCACTGAAATATCAATGGGAATAGTGCGAGAAATATTCCCTAAATTCAACTCTGAATCAGAATGTTTCGTTGGATTCTGAGCGTCTTTGACATATTCAGCGGTAAAGATAGATGAAAAATCATTTTCAAAAACATCATCCTTAGGTAAAAACGAAGATCTGTGATGGAGATCTTCCCATGGTAGATCGTCTACACTTAGGATTTCGCGAAGTTGCTCGTCAGATGACACGACTTCGGGAAACGCTATCCGTTCTAAGGTTGAGGTGAAAAGTGATTCTTCACTGACCACATTCATTTGGTCGATCTCGGTTGAACGCGAGTCGGTAAAAGACATGACGACTTCATAAGCAATTTCATATGGACTCAAAGGCATAGCATCACCGAATGAGTCTATCTCAGATTCAGATGGGACAATCCAAGGATCATCATAAATAATGTTGTCTGATGTAATCATATGAATTGATGCAAATGAAGGGTCTGCGTTGATTGGAGGGAAAGGAAAAGTTCCCAGTAAACCGGAATCTTTAACTAAACCTACGCCAACGTCCCTATAAGGGATTGTCGTCTTACCGACATGCTGGATACTCTCTGAAGAGGCTGGGTCGGATGAAAAGTATGTCAGCTGATCAATGGTCACGATCTTACCGTTATATGGAAACTTTATTACTCTGAAGACCGATGAAACGACCGCTGTCATAGCATATGACCAACTTCGACCCAAAAGAAGGTTGTAGTCTAGAGGGGCATCAACCACCTCCACATCCAGACTAACGGTTTTACCTTCTACCCCTATAGGCAATTCCTGTAGAATACCAAACGGACGGAACCCACGGCCATCAAAGGCCTTAAGGATGGTCGGGGATTGGTTCAACGAAGGAGAACCAAGCGATCTCCAACATTGAATCGACATAATACACGTAGAAGCTCCCTCATCAATCACAGTCCGATGAATAGGCCTGTTTTTGACTATCACTGGAATTTGGAAAGCCATTTGATGGGGTAGACGCGGTGTACTATTTTCTAGATCGAAGATTATCAGGTTCGGGTCCTGAACATCAACAGCTCCGATAGCCGACAAAAGTAATTTTCGTTGTGCTGGGCATGATTGCAGCACTTCTAAAGCCGACATTGCTGAGGGTGAAACAGCTAAGTCCTCAACAATGTTGTAATTCTGGGCTGCTCTCGCATGTGGATTGAAAGCAGACCTTCGAAGTACACCCTTGGCGGGCGGTTTGATTACTAGATCCGGGTTAGGTTTCTCGATCTGTAGTGGATCGGAACCAGGAGCTGAGGTTGATGGGTTAGAATGAGAAGATTCTGCTTCTTACCATCAACAGGATTCTTACTACCATAATCTTGCGATCGAGTCGCAATCCTCACATGAGACATCATCAAAATGGGTTCTTCACTGGCAGTCGAGGAAGAACCTATCATCTTACTTTCCTGCTTTGGAAATGGATCTTTTAACACAGCAGGAGTGGGAGAACCTTTGACTATTTTCACAACCTCGGCCCGATGAGGGCAATCTCTCGTAAAATGATCCTCTTCACAAATAAGACAAGGATATCGAGGTTTGCGCTTTTCGTCATTGGTTTCCGACTTTTCTGTTTTCTCCTTCGGAGCCTTGTCTGCTTTAGCCTTCTTCTTTCCTTTCTTCTTTCCACCGTTTTTTGATTTGGCCGTAGATGACTCTACAGCGTGAATATCGGCGGAAAGTTCAGGAGAAGACTCTCCTGTCGGGGAATCGGGCAAAGTGATTATAGGAGTAGTTGAAGCCTTGGAAGACTTCTTCTTACTCTTTGTATTCACGATACCAATCATACCATCAGCGGCATGAGATCCCGAAGGAGCAGCAGCGATTTGATTCGACTTTGGAAGATCTGGAATCTTCTCGTGTAACGTACCCGACTGAGTATAAACTAAGTCAAGGTACTGCGCCTGAGCAATGACTTGCTCCTCAGTAACTACTCCGGCCTTAGCTACATCTTCAGTAATCTTCGGTAATAATGATTTAACAAACCATTCAGCTAAGATTTGGTCCGGGATAAAAACTTTCACTAGCCTTCTTCGACGTCTCCACTCATGAATGTGATCAGAAATATACGTGGACGTTGATTGTTTTAGTGAAGTTAATAACTCCGTGCCGTTATCGTATCTGACCGGCAACTGAAAGTGAGTTAAGAACGAGGTAGCTAACTGGCTGAAATTGTAAAAAGAGGCCCGTGGTAACTCAATGTACCACTTGGCCGCGAGACCAATGAGTGTACGCTGGAAAAGACGTAAGCGGATCGAATCATCCGAGATAGAATTTGAAGCACACCAGAGGTGGTAAGTCATCACATGATTGGACGGATCCTCTCCAGACTTACCTTCGAACTTGGGTATATCACTGGGCAACTTATTTGGCATTGGCGGCCAGAACGGAAGATATTGAATTGGATCGTTCGTTAGGCGCGTCAAGTCTGGTAAATCCAAAGTTGCGATAAACGGTAACTGCCGGTTAGGATCTCTAAAACTCTGGGTCACAAGACCAGTCCCAGGAGGAGGATATCCAGGATAACTAGGAACAGGAGTCGCATTAGGGATATTATATCCTCCTGGAAAACCAGGATTAACCGGACCGTACTGGGGTTGTTGAGGTTGTTGATAAGTGTACCCAGGATACGGTTGATACTGGTAAACCGGCTGTTGGACAGCTTGCCCATGTTGGTACTGTCCCTGGTACGGTTGTTGAACAAATTGAGGTTGAGTAGTGACAACCGTACTTATACCAGGCTGACCTGTAGGCATCTGGACCGTGGTTTGAATCGTAGATCCAGACAACGGTAAAGATGTCTGAGGAGTGGTTACAGAGACAGTAGAAACCGGAGCCGTCGATACTCCAGAAGTAAGTACGGCAGATGTAGCGGTAGTTGCAGCAGCCGTTTGAGATGGAGTACTAGGTGCAATTGGCGGCTGAGTAACTACCGAAGTTACAGAAGTTTGAACATTTGACTGGACAGGTTGCGGTTGCTGGGGTGGACCAGAAACTACGGGTTGTCCAGCTTGAGGTACCAACTGTATACTTGGCTGCAACACCTGTTGACCCTGTGATGGATCCCACACTAACATTCCGGGGTATTGACCCGTAACAGGTTGAGGATACTGAGATCCATAACCGGATTGAGGATAGGATTGATAATTGAAAGGTGCAGTTCCCATACCTTGAATATATGACTGACCTTGAGGTGGTTGATAACCTTGACCTGAGTATTGACCTTGAGGTTGATAACCTTGAGGTAAATACGGGTACTGGGGTTGACCTTGACCTTGAGGTTGATACCCTTGAGGTTGATACCCTTGGGGTTGATACCCTTGAGGTTGCCATCCTTGAGGTAAATATTGATACTGAGGTTGACCCTGGGGTACATATTGAGGCTGGGGTTGACCTTGAGGCATGTATTGCACCATAGGTACATACTGACCTTGAGGTTGCCCCCCAGACACGATTTGTGTACCTTGAGGTTGCCCCCCAGGCGTTAACTGAGGCTGCCCCCCAGGCGGTAATTGGCCACCTTGAGGTTGGGAAACGGGAACTGAACCTGACATCATGTAAATGTCTCCTACACCCAATGGTATATTACCATTGTTTCCAGCTAATAACCCATGATCAATGGGTTGAGGAGATGCCCCCGCAAAGGTACCAGAAAGTGATTGATACCCGGTGGGAACAGAAGGACCGCCGTGTAAGAAAGATTCAGGAGCTTGAGTAAACACAGACGACTGACCAGACATATTTACAGGAGTATAAATACCTCCAGGTGGAAAGGGAGTACGAGGTGTAGAAAAACCTACCCCTGAGTTGTCTAAATAATTGGTTAACGAAAGGTACCAAGTAGTACTTCTAGGAGGACTGTAAAAGATAGATTCACGCTCCCTGAGTTCAATAGTAAGTTGATCTTCAAGGTTAGAGATGCCTATTTCTTCCTCTGGAGCAAGTTCTTCGATAGCAATCAGACCAGTAGGAAGATTTTCGGTGATAACTCGTTCTACTCTTGGTGAATCTGGAACACTAGAAGTCGGAGTAACAGGTTCAGATATTTCAGGTTCTTCGCCTGTATCACTAGCAGACGAAAAACTACCAAGAAGCTAGAAACTGTAACAGCTTCGGGATTATATCCTGTCTCTAGACCTTGGTAATCTGAATGGACTACCAAGGAAGATTCTCCTTCTTCAGGTGAACCTACTCTACTGCCACTAGGAGGAGTTACAAGGACCTTTAAACCCTCTAGATTACTAGGGTCGTCTCGAGGAGGTTCACCCCTAAGTCTACGGGATCTTCTCAACAATTCGGCCACAGAAACAACTTCAGGAGACTGGCCCCGAAGTCTACGGGACTGTCTCGGTAATTCCGCCACAGTTAAAAACTTTTAACTACTACACACGAAAACAAAGTAAAATCTCAAATCAAACCACCTAAAGTCTCTAAAGAACCAAACAAATTTGAATCACACGCCTAAAGAATCTAGGGCGTCAAACCAAGCACAAACAGTAGCCTTCCAGACCGAAAACGCTAGTTGGAGATGAAACCCAACATCGCCGGATTCAGTACAGAAGTGGCGGGTGGAACAGTTACCCCGACAACCTGCTTAATGAATAGACCGGCACAAGTTCCTCCACTTTAACCGTCTCGAGTGAAGTGAACCCCCCGGAAAATCCAAGTGAGTCTAGCCGACGTCTGCTCCAGGTACAGTGGGATCTTCCCTCCACCGTCACCTCGGTAGAATCCTAAAGATAATGGTCACTAAGGTTACCAACCGCAACAAATGCACCTGGGGGAACAGTCTACACTCCGACAGCACGCAAGGGCAGAGTATCAAGCTCAATCTCCTTGCCGATTCCTTGACAATAATCCAAGGTTTACCGACAAGTGACCCCTGGCTCCTCGACAATGGTTAATCCGAGGTTTACCGTTTGTAATACGTGCGTGTCTGGCGTCGTTCCCAACGAGGGGGGATTGATCCCCTCACTGGTTCGGACACGAGCTCGTGCTTCTCCTTTAAGAGGAGCTTTCCCAGAGTACAAATGAGACAATTGGATTTATTCTATCACAAGATAAGCTACTTGTTTGGTTTTGTTGTCTTGGAGAGTTAATTACTCTCCTACTCCAAGACACTAGCCTGATCTAAATTGGTGTTTCAGAGCCCTAGTAAATAAAAGTTACTACGTTGATTTTACTTTAAGCGTTAATTTTATGGTTTTTCTTAAAGACAAAAGGTAGCGGAAGTGAAACCAATGGTGTGTAGACTCGACTCAAACCACTACAAAGATGCACCTAAGATGATTTACGCTACTTTTATCTTTCAATGAAATTCCTAACTAAGAGAGTTGAGAAATGCAAATTTTATAGAAAACAACTTCCTTAGTAAAGACAATCAAAGAAACAATTCTCTTTATCTTTTCAAGCATACAAACATGACCACTCCTTACATGCACGAAAAACTCTTTTTCTTTCAAAATCTCTCAAAGCTACTTGAAACAAAACTTTTCAAAGGAGATGTTTTTGTATTTTCTCTTATTTAATAAAGCATATAAATCTATTTTAACGAAAATCAATCTCAAAAGCTATAAAATCTATGAAAACTTGACACACAAATAAATCAAAAAGAAATTTACTCTAAGCAAACCTAACGAGGCAAAAGCCTACAAGGATGATTCTAGGTTGTTTTACTTGACCACAATCAAGTCAAGGACCAGCTAATGCAGAATCAAAAGACCAGTCAAAACAAAACTCAAATCTTTTTGTTCTTTTTGTAAAATGGAATTCAATACTTAATCAACAAGCACTTCGAAATTTGCCAAAGAGACCACTCAAAGGTAAGTTGCTCTCACGGGTAGACTTTATGATAGGTCTGACTTCTAAGAATGCTGACAAAACCAGAGAGATCTAAGGCTTGACAACTTCTACCGCCAAAGTCACTACAAGACCTACTCAAAAATCAAACCCTAGGGCTTAAACTTCTATGAAATCCACTAAAACACTCAACGCTATCGAAACAAGTTCAGGTGAAGATCTTTGACAAGAGACTAATGGATCTGGGCAGTAAAAACTAATAAAAAGCAAAATCTAAGAGAAAAAATGCAAAAAATGGAAATTTCTTAATTTTTAGCAGGGGACGCAGGCAACCAGTTAAGCCAGGTGCGGGCCCGCTCTGTGCACACAGCAACAGTGCGTACAAGTACGCACTGTGCAATACTCAGAGGGTGCGTCCTACTGAAAAAACCAAGAAAAACTAAATTCAATCTAACCCTAAGCTAACCCACCCAAAAACAAAGTCACAGAGCCAAAAACCAGAAAATAAATGACTTTTCTCAGATCAAAGTTGCATACAAAGGAAAAGACTTTCACATCAATGGAGTCCCCAGTGGAGTCGCCAAATTGTCAGGCGGAAAGAGTCGATAGTGCAGACACAACCAACCTCCCTAGGAGCCTAAGAATCTCTAGTGACAAACAAGACAAACAAGAGAAATCCTTCTCTAAACATGCATTTACTATATAAGAAATCAAGTGTTTAGATCTTACCTGTAGTCCAACGTTGTTGTAGCAGTCCAGCTCCACTGATCCGGATGAGCTCCTCCTTCACTTTGAAACCTGCATCCACTAACAATCAAACGATTAAATAGCACTTGATAATCTCATAGAATAAAACATATTTAACACATAGACCAAGGAGTACATGAAACAACTCATAAATAACAAGTTATTGAGAAGAATGGACTCATTTGCATTAATAGGAAACAAAAGGAACAATTACAACCTGAGCCTTGGTGTTGTGCAAGTCCCTCCCAGGGTCCATCAAGAGTTCTCCTTTACTTTGACAAAGCTCACCCACTTCCAAATAGAACAAGCAAAGATGGCAATCTCTCCTCACAAGCTTCTAAATGGGAGTCCTAATTCCAGCAGCATCTACCCTTAGAAATGTTTAGCTTCCAACCTCCCCTCCTTCTGGCCCAATGCCTGTATTTATAGTGCTCTAGAGGAAGTTATTCAGGTCCACCATCAATGGGATAATCCCCTCTTTGGATGGGATAGCTCCCTCATTGATGAGATAAGTTCCTCTTTGGTAGGGGTACATGAACCATCTGGAGGCGCTCAATACACGTTGAACAACCTTCTAGAATGCTCTAGAAATGACCACAAGTAACTTTTTAAAGATGAAACTTGCGCATTTTGACCTTTACAGGGGGACGCACCTTCCCCTTTACATACAGAGCGTACAAGTACGCAATTTTTGTGAACATTGGGTGCGTACCCGTAGGTAAGGTTGAGAGAACCTGCGTACCCAGAGATAAATACATTTATAAAGACTTTCTCTCTTTTTGGAGTTTGACATGGAGAGCAGAGGCATAAGACTTGCCTAAGAGGATAGCATGATCGTTGATAGAGCCATACTAACTGTAAATAGCCATGGTGACATTTTTTAGTGTAACAAGTAGGAGGCCAAGTTGATCTTGATCTTGGAGGGTATTTGTCCGAGTTACTAGGTCATGGTATTCGTCAATTTAAGGATCTATAAGAAGAGTGGAGATTTAAGGGTTTTCCTCTAAAGAGGAGGGGTTTTGGCCCTAGCTTGCAGCGTATATACTTTGTCACAGTTCTTATTGTTTTGGTAGATGTTTGATGTATCTCACACTATAATAATAAGGAACAAAGCTAATAAGGAAAAAGGTAACACAAACAGTTATTAAGTTAAAGAGAATTAACATATTAATTGCCTTATTGAATTTTCAACATGGTATCAGAGCTAAGGTTATCAAAGGGAATCATGAAGATCTCCTCTACAGTGAAGGAGTTCATAAAGAAGATCACAAGCCATCTCAAGAAAAGTAACAAGGAAGCATGGAGTTTCTTTTCTTCTTCAAAGAAGGTATAAATCAAAGAAAAAGATGAAGGTCTCTTCTCGGCACTCTCCGACATATTCCAAAATGAAGACATTTGGGTAATTGATAGTGGTGCATCAAGGCACATGACTGGTCATTTCAATCAATTGAAGATGTTATCAAAAGGAAAATCCACTTATTCAGTGGAACTTGGAGATAACAAGAGCTATCCTGTGAAAGGTATTGGATCAAACTCCATAAAGCTGGAAGATGGAAGCAACATTCACCTCAACAACATTCTATTTGTTCCAGGTTTGCACAAGATCTTACTTTCCATTTCAAGTCTAGAAGATAAGGGTGATACAATAACTTTCATTAATGGCAAGGTTGTTATATGGAGTAAAGACTCAGGTATAGATCAAGCTAAAGTCATTGGCATTCGAGAAGGGAGACTCTATAGACTAATATCTCCTATGGGCCCTAGTTCACATTGAAACTAGCCCATGTGAACTTTGGCATAGAATATTTGGTCATCTACATTTCAAACTCCTTTCAACTCTAAGTTCCATAATAAATGGAATTCATGGTCTGAAGGAAGATCATGAAGGAGTTTGTAAGGGATGTGCATTAGGTAAGAATACCAAGAGACCATTTGGAAGCAGTGCTTTACGGTCAAAAGAAATCTTGGATCTCATTCACTTTGATGTATATGGCCATATGACTCCTAAATCTTTTGGAGATCATCTATATTATGTTACATTCATCGATGATCATTCAAGAAAAACCTTGGTTTACTTAATGAAAACCAAGGAAGAATTATTTACAAAATCTTAAGAATTCAAAGATGAAGTGGAGAACCTTATAGAAAAGAAAATCAAGATACTGATATCTGATAATGGAGGAGAGTATACATCCAAAGAGATTATAGAATTTTGTAAGGAGTCTGGGATTAAGAGGGAGCTGATAGTACCATATAATCCCGAGCAAAATGGAGTTGCAAAATGAAATAATAGATCCATTGAAGAAAGTTTAAAAGCAATGTTACATGATCAAGATCTATCTAAATTTCTATGGGGAGAAACCACGAAGACAGTTGTCTACATTCAAAATCGAAGTCCCAATAGATCTCTAGACAAAAAAACTCCAGAAGAAGTGTTCACTGGAAAGAAGCGATCTGTAGACCATCTCCGGATCTTTGGGTGTCTTGTATATATCCACATACCTAAGGACAAAAGAAAAAAGTTGTATCCTTCAGGCATGAAGGGAACATTTGTTGGGTACAGTAACTCATTGAAAGATTATAGGATCTACATTAAAAATGGACGTCACATAGAAGTCAGTCATGATGTCATATTTGATGAAAGCATAATATTCAAGAAATCAAAGGAAATTTCCATAGACTATGATGATGAAGAAATTTTGGTATTTGAGGAGGAAGTTGACAAGGGGGGAGAAGAATCACACCATGAATATGAAGGTCCTAGTGAGTCTATTCAACTTGTGGTCATCCCTGAAACAAGAAAAACACCTAATTGGTTGAAATCTACACTACTTGAGGCAAAAGTTCATAAGGCAGCGAAAGGATCATTCAGAGAAAGCAAGAAACCCAAGAGATATTACGGGTATGTTTCATACAAGACAAAACTAATAGAAGCAGAACCATCCACTTTTTAAGACGTTGTAAATAATAAGGAATGGAAAGATTACATGAATGAAGAGTATCAATCTATAATGAAGAATGGAGTCTGGGAGATCGTACCTAGGCCCGAAGAAAAATTTGGGGTTACTTCCAAGTGGATCTATAATATCAAACATGCAACAAATGGAAGTATAGATAAGTATAAAGAAATATTTGCGGTTAGGGGCTTCTCTCAACTTGAAGACATCGACTATGAAGAGACATTTGTTGCAAAAACAAGATATACAACGATTCGATCATTAATCTCTGTGGCAACGTCAATGGGATGGAACATCCACCAAATGGATGTCAAGACTGCATTTCTGAATGACACAATAGATGAATAAGTCTATATATAACAATCCTTGGGATTCGAAGTTAAAGATAGGAAGGCATGTGTTTGTAGATTGAAGAAAGCATTATATGGCCTAAAGCAAGCACCAAGGGCATGGTATGCTGGAATGGATGCATACCTATAAAGAATAGGTTTCGCAAAAAAATTGCTGATCCGAACCTCTATATTAAGGTTGTATATGGAGAACCTGTAATCATTCTTCTGTATGCAGATGATCTTCTCTTGACATGTGTAGAAGGTTGAATTGAAGAATGTAAGAAGCAACTAGTAGTAGAATTTGATATGAAGGAGCTGGGGTTGATGCATTACCATTTTGGACTAGTCTTGCAAGGACCTAATGAAATTTATTTGGGTCAAGGAAAGTACGTAATCAAGATGTTGAAGAGGTTTGAAATGATAGATTACAAACCTTTGACCATTATGATGATCACAAACTTTAAGAGACTAAGGAGTTTTGAATCTAGCCCTATGGATCCTTCCAAGTATATGCAACTTATTGGCTCATTGATGTACTTGGTGAATACTCATCCAAACATATACTTTGCAGTAAATGTTCTCAGTTAATTCCAAGTGGAACCGAAGCATGATGATTGGGTAGTAGAGAAACATATTATGAGATATCTACGAGGAAACATCAACTACTATCTGAAGTATGATAGAAGAAATGATGTCCAACTGATTGGATATATAGATTCTGACTGGGAAGGCAACGAGCAAGATGGAAGGAGTACTATGGGAGGATGTTTCAGTTTGGGATCCTCCATGGTCTCATGGATGAGCAAAAAGCAAGACACAATTACTTTGAGTAGTGCTTAGGATGAATATGTTACAACCTGTGAAGTAAGAAGAGTAGCAATTTGGTTGAGGAATCTCCTATATAACATGTTTGAAGGATCGATGAACCCTACAATGATACTTTGTGATAACACTAGTTGTATACATTTGTCTGAAGATCCAACATTTCATGGAAAGACAAAGCATATAAATTACAAGTATCACTATATTCGAGAGGTAGTGAAAAATGGTGTGTTGTAGCTACAATATATCTCCACTGATGAGTAGGTATTTGACATATTAACAAAGTCACTTCCAAACAAGAAGCTTGTGTACTTGAGAGACAAGCTTGGTTTGGTTGATGTATCCTCCCTAATTGAGAGGGAGAGATAGACACTACATTATTGTCTTCACTTGGGAAGAAAGAATGGAGGATTGGGTAACCATATGGCATTCGATACTTTTTGAGAATGTGGTAGGGCATTCAAGACAAGAGTAGTCATTGATGGATATTCTTTGAGGACTAGCTACCCAAGATAAGAATAGTCCAATGGAAGGTCATACTTGGTGAACACCCGAGTGGAGTATGTACCTTGAGAGACAATGATGATGGTGTCTATAAATCATTGGTCTTGCCAGCATTGTTCTCTGATCTTGTGGAGAGATAGAGCTATTAGTAAAGGCCCTGCTATGTGACAATGCTGGTTAAATATGATGCTAGACAGATGGGTTACCAATCTGACTATTTTTATGAGATCTCTTCAATTTGAGAATGACCATGTACCTCTTATGAACATATCCCTAGTTAAGAGGGGGTGTTGAAAAATGTGTAACTAGGTTTGGTCTTTATAAGTATGAAATGTATTCTTGTAAATTGTAAAATGGAAAGAAATTATTATTGGAGCATGGGTTTCATGCTCAAGTTCTTTTATTTTATAGGTCAAGCACCCATTGAGTGCTTATAGGGTTTGTCCTAGGTTTAAGAGTCATTGTCATATATTGAAGACCCCATGGGCACATTGTATCTTGTAAAGAAACAAATGTTTTTGTCTTTAAAGTGTAGAAATTCTCTCCAAGATGAAGTCGACCTAGAAGTTGCCAAGTCATCCTACATGAAGAGCCACATCAACCCTTAAAGAATCCTATATATATAGAGAGGAACTCATCCTCCATCATACACACTCACTCACATCTATTTCTATGCAAATAAGAGGACAAGATGAGATCGAAGAAGAAAGACAAAGAAGAAATTGATGGAAATCAAAGTGCTTGGGCTAGTTCTCTCTCTCCCACGTGCAAATCGAAGTTAGGGTTTCTGCATTGGGGCTATCTTTGGTTCGATCTATGAGGAAAGAGAGAAAGGAAGTCAAGTGAATGTTACCTAGGGTATCTCACTAGCCCAAAGTCTCAAGGAAAGGAAAGCAAAGGGGAAAGGAGGCCATACGAAGAAGATAGAAGTCTTCTTGAGGAGCAACAACAGTTGCCGGGAGACAATATTTTGGATTTGAAGTAGGAGGTCAAAGATCTTGCAGTAGGAGGTTGAGTTGATCTTGATATTGGAGGGTATTTGTTTGAGTCACTATGTCGTGGTATTTTTCAATTGAAGGATCTATAAGAAGAGAAGAGATTTAAGGGTTTTCCACTCAAGAGGAGGGGTTTTGGCCCTGGTTTGCAGCCTATATACTGTGTCATTGTTCTTATTTTTTTTGTAGTTGTTTGATGTATCTCGCACTTTAATAATAAGGAACAAAGCCAAAAGGAAAAAGGTAACACAAAGAGTTAATAAGTTAAAGAGAAATAACATATTCATTGCCCTACTGAATTCTCAACCCATAATTGCCCTACTCAGTGCATCCAGGACAAGGATGAAAAGCAGAGGGGAAAGGGCGCATCCCTGGCGCAACCCTGTACAAATGCGAGAGAACTCTGTCGGAACCCCATTAATCAATACTGCAATGTTGGTCATTGTAACACATGCCATATTCCAGTTGATGTTCCTTTTATGGAATCTTATTTTATGTATACCATTGTCCTTATCCTTTCATAAAGAGTGTTGATAAAGAAATATGGGAGTTAGGGGTAGTTTATTGTACTTGTATGAGTCAAAGTCTATGTTGTTGGCGACATGAAGGTCAAGTTACTACATGCGTGTTTTAAGGGTTGTTGTTTATAAGAGAAAGTGAAGGTTCATATATCTAATTATAACTTATTCTTAACTTTATTATCAATTTTAAGTTTTAAAATGTCAAAGTTTAAATAAGTTAAATAAGCTTATAGGAATATAGAGTAAAAGTATGCATCTCACGAAGATTCTCTTCAAACTAAAATTTGTTTACATTAGAGTTTTAGCTCAATTTTTTTTTTAATAGGAACGATTAGATTTTATTAAGTGTTAAATGGTTGGGCCGAAGCCTAAACAACCTCTATTACATAAAGCTTCCGTAGAATACTTCCAGTCTACACAGCGTTGACAAAGACCGATTTTCATTGGCCATGCGATTTGAATACCTTTTCATCTTTAGTTTCTGATGCGGTTACAAAGGGAATCATGAGGACGATGCACAGGGAGTAGCTTGTGTTGCAATTCTGGTTCTTGCTGATAGAATGTGTCGAAGACTGGAGGTGCCCAGGATCGAAACCTTCAACATATTAGCTCTGGTTTCAACTGCCTTCATGAGTATATTGAGCTGATCCGTCTTTTTTTTAGCCCTTGCTTGATTGCTGAGTGCGTGGATGCTACCTTGGGCGCTCAGGAGTGTTGGCCGAGGTGAGAGGGATGAGCAGGAATGAGATCCTGGCTGTAACGCTAAAACAAAGATCTTACCTGAGTTGCTATACCAGAGGTTCTGAAGAGATGAGATCATTTGGTCGCTGCCTTTTACTTCAATTTTAGTTAAGTTAGGATTTATTTATTTAATTTTTTTTTTTTTTTTTTTTTTTTTTTTAAATTAAAAAAAAATATATATAATTTAAATTATATATACTATCAATATTAAAATGTTTATTATTATTATTTTTACTTTAAAATATTGTTTAATAAATATATTTTAAATATAAATATTTATTTTATTTTTTATAATAAATTGTAAAATATAATATTAACATAAGTATTGAAAAAGTATTTTCAATCACATTAATATTAAAATAAATTAAATAACTTGTAATGTAAGATGGATTATTCTTAATTTTGAGGAAATATTGTTTGTTATTACGTTTGGAGTTTTGGTATCTCTTTTAATAATTAAGTTAAATATTATGTATTTTTTCAAAGCTTGAATCTAGCAGCAAAAAAAATATATATTACATTATGAAATTCAAAGTAATAGGGGTTCCAAAATAATCTTTAGATATATAAGCTTCAAATCAAATCTATTGCATTCTTGATTAGCATCTATGGTTAAGAGAATGAGACCTACCAAATTATCAAAACTACTATGCCTTAATTGTTGTTTTTCCATGACACTGGAGTATGCCTTAATTGTTGTTTTTCCATGACACTGGAGTCTAGGTACCACAACAAACTACTTTGCACAGTGGAATATAAACAACAGTAAATCAACACGTGCACAAATATAGACAACTTTTTATAGTTTTCAACTGTCCAACTTTGTTATATTAACAAACTATAATACAATTGTCTAGGGCTCCCATACCAGGGATAACGACCCTCATACATCCATTGATACAAGGCTACAATTGGGACTTGGTGTCAACAACTATGACAGCCAAACTGTCAGAATAAGATACATTGATTGTCTAGATGATGTAGCACGCTCTCTCATCTCCTCTTGGTTGTATCTTGAACACACATGCCCGGTACTTTGGCTACTGGTTTGCGACAACATCGACCTGCCTCTATCAATGAACCAGTTCCTTTAGGTCACTGAACATGGCTCCAATCTACCCTCTAGCTAATCTTTGTCCATGAATGACTTAAAACCTTAGGTATTCACATATGCCCACTTGCTGCTCCTTTGTCCTTCGAGAAGTCAACTCCTTTGGGACTTCTTGCCCACTAGTTTCTCCTTATTCCTTCAAAGACACAATTGTTAGGGACTTTCTTCCCACTATTGTCTTCTTATGTGGATGAAGAAAAACCTAGGACACATAGGCTTGCCCACTTCTATTGTAGATGTCCTTCTCTATCATGCAATCTAGGGCTAGTCAACCAACTTCCTTAACCTCCTTTCATCCTTCAAAGATCAATCCTGGGCTTCTTCAATTTTGCCACTTCTAACAACCCTCAAATTCCTTCTCAAGTGAATCTACTTAGGGCTTGGAATTGTTGTTTTTCCACGATACTAGAGTGTAGGATAGAAACTTAAATCACTGACGCTACCAATCCATGTATCACAACAAGACTACTTTGCACAACCGAACAATAAATAGCAGTAAATCAACACGTGAACAAATATAAACAACTTTTTACACATTTATACAACAACCCAACTTCTTTATATTAATCAAAATGTTAATACAACTATCTAGGGCTCCTGTACCAGGGATAATGGCCCTCCAACATCCACTGATACAAGGAAATATGACAATTAGGGCTTGGTGTCAATCCTTTGACAACCAATCTACTCTGAACAAATACTATGATGGTCTAGTTTATGTAGAATTCCTCACAACTCCCTTTTTCGCACCCTATACACATGTACCCAGTCCTTCAGATCTTAATTTGCAGCAACAAAAATCTTCCTCTATCATTGAACCAACTCCATTAGGTCACTAAAATTAGCTCCCCCTGCTCCTTGTTGACTGTTAGTCCTTCTATGCATCAACACATTGAGACTCATGTCGAGTTGTTCACAAATTCATTTGAAACAACTCAAAAATTGCCTACTGCTGCTCTTTAACTCTTTTGAGACTTTCTTCCCATTAGTGCCTTCCTGTGTTGCTTGATGAAGACACACTTAACGTCGAAGGGCTTCCCATTATCGCTATCGAATGTCATTCTCCAGTAATCAACTTAGGGCATGTAGGACTGCCCAAATTTTGTTGTAGATGCCCTTCTCGATAAGGTGAGTCTAGGGAAACTCAAACTACTCATGGCTGATCAAACCCTTCAGCTCTTCTTATCCCACTTCTAACAATCCCTTAGTCCTTCAAGAGACTTGTTCCTTAGTGCTTCAAGCAAGCCTCTATAATCCTCCACTATTTGTTCTTTAGGTTGCTCTAACTCTGCCACTGCTAGCAAGCCTAAAGTCCTTCTTAGATCACTGCACTCAGTCCTCAAACTTGGACCACTCTCATGTTGCCCTCCAATAGTCCACAAGTGTCCATTACAAAACCAACCAAATTGTCCAACACTAGGACACCATCCTCCAACAAATCATCTCAACTCAAGTAGCAACCTCCTGTTGCACTTCTTGACATGACATAAAAACAAGTGTTGATGTAATCGCTCCTTATAATGTCCTTAAAACTGTTATCCAAACTTCTTTTGGAACAACCTCATCCCTAACAACAAAATTCAACATGAAAACATCAACAAAATACCTTCCTAGGCTTGTACATATTGTTGTAGAATTTGCCTATTGGTTAGGGCATCTAACCACTCTTATAACCCTTCCTCTTTTATTACTAATAGTCCTTCAAGCATGTGGCCTTCCTCTGTCTTCAATATGCTCCCATTCGCTGCTCTTCTAGGTGGGTCTGCACTAGGTTTTATGGCATTCGACTCCCAAAACTCCTTCAACGTAGACCTTGGCCTAGTCTACACCAAACATAGGGATTGCAACCTCACAAAATAGGAAATTCTTACTCCAAAACAGCCCAAAAATACCATATAACAACTCAGCCTCCCTAACAAATCCTCATGGCCTCCAAACAATCACAAAAAATGCCAATACTAGCCTCCTTTCCCTTCCCTTGGAGTCTGCCAATGACTTGCAACCCAAACATATATCTTTCTATGATTTTTTTTTCTCCTTGCCTCTTGTGCCCTTGCCTCAGATCCACTGTCCAAATAAGAGGTATTTCTTTGATGGATGATGCACCTTAGATGTGTGTAAATGACTTCACAACTCTCTTATATTTATACCTTTCCTCAAGGGCTTCAACAAATTGGCTAGTGAGCTTATTTACCTCAAGTCGACCTGACTTGTTCACAAAATAACCCACCAACCATACATAAAAATTCATATCTCATGATAAATACCTTTGAATTGGATAATTCATATTTCCCGTTGCTTGTATAAACGTCCTCTATCATCTCAAAAAATCATATGTCAAATTCTCCTCATGGTTTTGGCCCCACACCTTTGGGTACAAAACCCAAAGCTTGGGTTCCAAGCCCACAAAGCTCTTTTGTGGCTCTCCAACCTCCAAACCCAGAACCATAGGGTTTGTAGTACCTCCCAAGCTACAAATCTCAACAAGGATAAGTCAGTACAACCCTCCTACAAACTATTCTTTTCATTGTCCCAACTTTAGTCCAAAACTAGGACAACATCTACTTAGAAAGTCATCAAAACAAGAGGACAAACTTACTTTGCATCTAAAACTTATTTTTCTTGAAAATAACAAGAAGAAATGTTAAAAATAAGATCAAGAAAAATCCTAATTTAGTTTGTCCTTGAAATAAATTGGGAATTAAATTGTAATTCCACATCTCATGACAACTTGTAATAGTTAACTAAGTTAATTTGACTTAGTTGTTTGAGATAATTAGAGTTAAGGGTATAACTAGAGTCATGTAGAGTGTCTCTTACAATTAAGAGCACTACTTGAGTTTATTTTGAGTTATAATTATTTAATTCAACCTAACTGAGTTAAAGTCAGTTAAACTAGTTCCAATTGATGGAGGAATTAGTGGGAGGTCCAGTGGTGGGGTGTAACCTGTTGTAGTGGGGTATAACCTTCAGTAGTGGGGTTTAACTTGTAGTAGTGGGGTGTAACCTACAATAGTGGGGTGTAACCTATAGTAGTGGGGTGTAATATGCAGTCGAGTGTGGTGCTACTTGTCAAACAATGGGGTGTAACTTGCAGTAGTGGGGTCTAACCTACAGTAGTGGGGTCTAACCTACAGTAGTGGGGTACAGCCTGCAGTAGTGTGATGTTGCCTGCAATGATCAACCAGTAAACTGAAGATTCAATCATAATTAACTCATGCATTTCATATCAGAGAATTACCTAATTGAGATTGGAATTCAAGGACAATGTAATATCAATTGTAAATTCATCTAAATTAAATCGATGGTGCATGCAGTCAGAGGAAGGTCTATGAGGATTGCACAATTCATTATTGAGGAATTTCCCCATTAAATAGGGGTTAATTCCCAAGGGAACAACATAAGGAAGTAGGAGCTTGGAAGGCTAGGAATTTGGCTAAGTATTGGCAAAAGGCAGTCAACCGGGAAGAGGATAGAAAATAATTGTGCAAGCTAAGCTCAAGGTTGAGCAGAGCATATTGTATTCATCCAAGGGTTGTCTAGGAAGTAGTGAGATAGATAAAGATAGTGGAAAGGTTGCTCACGCTTGAGCAAAGAATTGTAATCTTCTCATATTTTTTATTAATGCAATATACAAATAACATGGGTTTCTAGTTGTGGCTTCCCCTAGAAAATCATTGGGTTATGTGTGATTTAAATCTTTCTCTTATATGCTCCATGATTTCATCGATTGTATATTGTTTCCGCTGATGAGTAGAGTAGATTGAAGTCAATTTTTTTAGCATATTACATTTTACAATTTGAATCTATAAGGAATTTCTACATGGTATTAGAGCTAGATTTGTAGAAAATTCTGCAAGGTGTTAGAGGTATATTTGTAGAAATTTCTACATGGTATCAGAGCTTAAATCATAATAGAAGATAAGAATTTGAAGTTATACTAACAAAATGATGGAGCTCTAGTTTAGGGCAGATCAAAAAGACCTTATGTGGAGACTTCTTGACGCAGCAAGAAGGTTGCTAGTGGGAAGATCAATGAGCTAATATTTAATGACACAAAAAGGAGTAGTGATCTTTGACATTGGTAGATTCAGGAGTATATATATTTCCCATAAGGAGATCGAAACTCATAAGGAGTCTAATTTCAAAGGAGAAACCTTATGGAAGCTAGTACTTCACCATCTGGGGAGATTAGACTCATTATTGTAGTAGTTGCAGCAGTAGTGCAGAAGCCGTAGAAAGCAGTTGTAGCAACAATATGAGTAGATCATATTTAGCTCATGCATGCAAATCCTTGAGGAGAAAGGCAAACGTTAGAGACATGTTGTTTGAGAGGGAGCACATGCAGCCTTAGAAAGTTGTCTAGCATCCATAATTGGAGAAGCATGTAGCAGATAGGGTGGAACCATCCACTCAAGCAGAGACCTTCAGTAGGGGGAAATTTCGATCCAAGTGGGAAAAGGGAGCACATGCAGTCATACCTCCAGGTGTGAGGTGGGGTGATATGAACCATAGTCCCAGGAGTGCAGAAATTTGGCTAGGGTCAATTGAGGTGTTTTCTGTCTCATGGATCACTACCTTGCTATGGGGACCCACAATATTCAGTAGCAGAAGGTTCAATGGCAATTAGATAACGAGGAGTGCAGATCAAAGTTGATAGCAGAGAAGGAGGCTCGGTAGCAGAGTCAACAACAACACAATTTTTCCCAGTAGACAATTGCAGACACAGTTGATTCAATTTATTTTGTTTGGATGATTTTTCTGGGTTGCAGATGTTGCAGTAACAACAACAACAGTGACAAGTGTTGCATATAGAACATTCCAAAGGTACTGAATTGGGATAGAGTTGAATTCCTTTCTTGTTGAGAGGGAGTGTTGAAAATAACAAATAGAAATGTAAAAAATATCATCAAGAAAAATCATGATTTAATTTGTCATTGAATTAAATTGTAATTCCACATCTCATGACAACTTTTAATAGTTAACTAAGTTAATTTGACTTAGTTAGCTCAGTGAATTTGAGTTGAGGGTCTAACTAGAGCCATGTGGAGTATCTCCTACAATTAGGGGCACTAATTGAGTTTATTTTGAGTTGTAATTATTTAATTCAGTCTAACTGAATTAAAGTCAGTTAAACTAGTTCCAACTGATGGAAGAAATAAGTGGAGGTCAAGTAGTGGGGTGTAATCTTCACTAGTGGGGTGTAACCTGTAGTAGTGGAGTGTAACCTGCATTCGAATGTGGTGTTGCCTGATCTTCAGTGTGGTGATGTGTGTCGAACAATGGGGTGTAACCTTTAGTAGTGGGGTGTAACCGTTAGTAGTGGGATGCATCCTGCAGTAGTGGGGTGTTGCCTACAATGATCAACTAGTAAACTGAAGATTCACTCATAATTAACTCATGCATGTCACATCATAGAAAGACCCAATTGAGATTGGAGTTTAGGGACAATGTACTATCAGTTGTAAAATCATCTAAATTAAATCGATGGTGAATGCAGTTAGAGGAAGGCCTATGAGGATTGTGCAATTCATAATTGAGGAATTTTCCCATTAGACAGGGGCTAATTCCCAAGGGAAGAACACAAGGAAGTAGGAGTTTGGAAGGCTAAGAATTTGGCTAAGTATTGGCCAAAGGCAGTTAGTAGGGCAAAGGACATAAAATACTTGTGTAGGTTGAGCTCAAGGTTGAGTAGATCATTATATATTCATCCAAGGCTTGCCTAGGAAGTAGTGAGATAGATAAATATAGTGCAGAGGTTGCTCGGGCTTGAGCAAAGCATTGTAATCTTCTCATATTTTCTGATTAATGCAATATAAAAATAGCAGGGGTTTTTAGTTGTGGCTTTCCCCAGAAAATCATTGTGTTATGTGTGATTGAATTCTTTCTCTTATATGCTCTATGATTTCATCGATCGTTTATTATTTCCGCTGATGAGTAGAGTAAATTCAAGTCAATTGTTTTAGCAAATTACAATCTGTAGTTTGAATCTACAAGGAATTTCTACACTTTTTCTCCTCTTGTCCTCAACCTCTATCTCATTTCCTGCAACCCACGTCCTTCTGATAAGGGTTGAATATAGATATAATCACGTCCACTCAAACTTAGCTCTTATACTTCCAAAACCTACGGCTAAGATTTCCCCAGAGTCCTCCTTAACTCGTTGGCACTTATGCATTACCAACCCTCCTGTTTAGGCTCTCGACTCCTCCAAAAGTACCTTAAAGGTCCGTGACCTACAATTAGGGAACACCTAAAGGGTTCGAACCTGTAACAAGAAGAAACCCAACCTCCAATTAGGCAAAAAACTTCCCTACTCAGCTCTCTCCTTCATTGACTACAATCTACTCCTCATGAGGCTCAAACAACTTGAGAAAGTAGCACAAATTGTCATTTCATCCTTTGTTTGTCCTCCTAAAGCTCTCAGCATATCTTAGAAAGATTTGCCTTTAATGTTTACAAATTGGATGTGTGGAATGATCCTCCATTCAACATTTATTTATATGTTTTACTAGGGTATTCACAACTAGCCCTCGGGGGCTTACTTCATGTTGAGCCTACATGAAATACCTTTGCTAAACCCACATAAAACATATAAAAATTATTATCTCCTCTTTAACAAGGGATCATATGGTGCTTGAAGTTTCCCCTTGCTCTTTTAAGGGTGCTCTTCCATCTCCATGTTCCAAGTCATCAAATCTTCCCATGGTTTTCCCCCCACACCTTTGAGTAAAAAACCCCAAGCTTGGGTTCTTAGCCCACAAGTGACCTTATGAAGCCAATTCCTCCACAACCCTCTATCCTAGGGTTTGGAGTACCTCCCAGGATACAAATATCAACACTCCCTCTTAGCGAGGGAGGTACTTCCAACATTAGGAAGTCTCCATCAACAAGATCAGCAACACTAGCCCTTTTGACATCCATCACTACAACATACTTTGTAGAATGAAACATGTTATCTTGGTAATGCCTTTGTCTCATCCCATATGAACCCAAATACCTAAAAACTTCCATAGGGTTGCTCCCTCTGAAGCTAGACTCCCTCTGAGTCTACACGATCTCCACTAACTAAACCTGTTATCGATATCTTGTCCTACAAGGTTAGTCCAAGTTACGGTCGAACATGGGCCATCATCACCATAACCGAGTCCTAAAAGCATTCATCCTTTGGATCAAACACAACCCATGCACAACCCTCCAATATTGGATTTGATTCATTACGATCGAATGAGGAAACTAGCCTACCAATATGTTGTCTTTCACATGAAGCAATCTTGATCATTACCAATATTGTCCATGCCAAAGAAATCCTCGAGTTGTCCCAATGATCCATAACAAGTCAAAGGAAGTCCATGATCAACAACCTACCCTACAACAAACTGTTGTTCCCCGGGTTCACCATCAATCGACTAAACTCCCCGCCAATCTCGTTGCCAAGTAATTCAAGACCACATCTCCATGTCTTGAATTTAACCATCTACTTGCTGTGTACACTTTGATCCATTGGCCCTTCAAAATAGCTTTGATACCATGTTTTTTTTCCATGGCATTGGAGTCTAGGTTAGGGTCTTAGAATCACTGACACAACCAATCCAAATACCACAACAAACTATTTTGCACAACGAAATATAAACAACAGTAAATCAACATGTGCACAAATATAGACAACTTTTTACAATTTTCAACTACCCTACTTTTTTATATTAATAAATAGTAATATGATTGTCTACGGATCCCATACAAGGGATAATGGCTTACGCATTCAATGATATAAGACTACAATTGGGACTTAGTGTCAATAACTATGACAACTAAATTGCTCGAACAAGATACACTAACCGTCTGGCTGATGTAGCACGCTTTCTCAGCTCCTCTTAGTTGTATCCTGAACATACTTGCCTGATTCTTTGGCTACCGATATGCAATAACACCAACTTGCCACTATTAATGAACCAACACCTTTAGGTCACTGAATATGGATCCAATATGCCCTCTAGTTGATCATTTTTCCCTCAATGACTTAACACCTCGGGTCTTCACATCTGCCCACTTGTTGCTCATTTTTCCTTCAAGAAGTCAACACCTTTGGGACTTCTTGCCCACTATCTGCTCCTTATTCCTTCAAGGACACAACTATTAGGGACTTTCTTCTAACTATTGTCTTCCTTTGTTACCCGATGAAGACAAACTTAGGGCACGAATGGCTATTTGCTTATGTTGTAGTTTTCGTTCTCTAACATGCGATATAGGGCTAGTCAACCAACTCCCTTAAACTCCTTCTTTCATCCTTCAAAGATTAGCCTTGAGCTTCTTCAATTCTACATCTTCTAACAACCCTCAAATTCCTTCTTAGGTGACTGTACTTAGGGCTTGGGATAAGTCACTACAACCCTCCTACAAATTGTCCTTTTGACTGTCCCAACTTCTGTCCTAAACTAGGACAACATCTACTTAGAAAATCATCCAAACAAGAGGACAAACTTACCTTGCATATGCAACTTCTTTTTCTCCTCTTATCCTCAGCCTTTGTGCCTTTTCTCACAACCCACAACCCTCTGATTAGGGTTGAATGTATTTACGATAGCAACCCTTCAAACTTAGCCTCTTGTGCTTCCAAAACATGCGGCTAGGCTTTCCCCATAGTCCTCCTTAACTCGTTGATGCATTACCAATCCTCTTATTTAGGCTCTTGGCTCCTCCAAAAACATCTTATAGGTTTGCGCCCTGCAATTAGGGCACACCTAAAGGGTTTGGACCTATAACAAGATGAAACCCAACCTCTAATTAAGCACATAAATACCCTGCTTGACTCTCTCCTTCACAGACTACAATCTGCTCCTCATGCAACTTAAACAACTTAAGAAAGTAGCCTAAAAATGTCCCTTCCTCCTTCGCATGTCCTCCTACAGCTTGCAACCTATTTCAAATATATTTTCCTTTGATGTTTACACCTTAGATGTGTGAAATGATCCTCCATTCAACATCTATTTATATGTTTTGATAGGGTGTGCACAACTAGCCCTCAAGGGATTACTTCATGTTGAGCCTACATGAAATACCTTTGCAAAGGCCACATAAAACATATAAAAATTAATATCTCCACTTTGATAAGGGATCTCATGGTGCTTGAAATTGCCCCTTGTTCCTTTAAGGGTGCTCTTCCATCTCCATGTGCCAAGTCATCAAATATCCTCATGGTGGTGGCCCCACACCTTTGGGTACAAAACCCCAAGCTTGGGTTCTTAGCTCACAAGTGACCTTATGAAGCCATTCCTCTACAACCGTTTAGCCTAGGGTTTAAAGTACCTCCCAAGCTACAAATCTCAACCTTAATCACCAAAAACTCCATAATTTTTTAAGAGACATGTTATAAGCACCTTTGCTGCTAGTTAGGTGATATTATATAGCTTTGACTTAAAAATATTAAAAAAAACAAGTGTTTTAGTTCAGTTATACTTTGGAGTATTGTGGATAAAACTAATAGGTCACATTTTTTATTTACCAATTTATTTATTTTCAAAACATGCTAGAGACTTTAAATTACACTTCTAACATTGTCAATAGTTACTAATACTTAAAATTTTCAGTTCTACTTTAACTTTTAAATAAATAAATAAAACTATTCTTACTTTTATTTTGCTTTTAAACTATGCATAAGTAATACATTATCACAAGTTTTAAATGTCTCATAATTATTTTACTTTTCATTTCAAAGTGTTGATAACTATTAAATTAACATATTTATAATAGACATCTTCCTTATATTGAAAAAAGAGGATAGACAAAGCTATGACATCCCTTGCGGTGGCTAGGGTTTTGCTCATTGTTGATCAATCTATGCTTAGATTGCATTTTTTTTTTCCCTTATGCAGTTTGATCAATGGTGAACCTTGGTGATCTGACAAATAAGACAATTTCTTTTGCATGCACAATTGCTAGTCAATCAAGCTATTACATCCCTTGCGGTGACTAGGGTTTTGCCCATTGTTGATCAGTCTATGCTTAGATTGCATTTTTTTTCCCTTATGAAGTTTGATCAATGGCGAACCTTGGTGATCTGACAAATAAGACAATTTCTTTTGCATGCACAATTGCTAGTCAAGCAAGCTATGACATACCTTGCGGTGGCTAGATTTTTGCCCATTGTTGATCAATCTATGCTTAGATTGAACTTCTTTTTTTTTCATTTTTTCTTTTTCCATTATGCAGTTTGATCATTGGTGAATCTTGGTGATCTGACAAATAAGACAATTTCTTTTCCATGCACAATTGCTAGTCAAGCAAGCTTTCTTCAGTTTCATATAGTTCCATGCTGAAATTCAAATCTCGTCTTCTGATGGTTCAAGAAGTTCCATGGTTTCATATAGTTCCATGCTGAAATTCAAATCTAGTCTTCTGGGGGTTCAAGAAGTTCCTTTCCTGAATATTCCTTTTGATGAGGAAGCTTTTAGCTGTGAAAAATATTTTCGAAGCAAGGTTTGGTTTATAGACTTAATGAGCTTTGACCGTGGTTTACTAATCTACACAAATGGATCTCTAAGACATAAAAGCCTCTTTTGACGAATTAGCTGAATATTTTCCCTATGGAACAAGGTTTTATTGCTGTTATTTTTGAAAATATTGAGGACAAGAAGGCCATTTGCGAATTAGGGCCATAGTTTTGGGGTAGTTTCGATCTCTTCATGAAGCCCTGTACTCCCACTATAAATCTCCACAACTCCTATTTGGGTAAGGCTTCCAAACCTTCCCCTGGATATTTGGAAACTTCCATTGTTATCCTCTATGGGGAATGCACGAGGGAATTTTTATTACCGCAACCCAAAAAAAAAAACGAGGTTAGGGAAGAGGCTTAGGATAAGAAAGAACCAAAAGTTAAACAAGAAGTAGATATTGCCAAAGAAAATGCACCAAAGGCAACATAAATCAATTGAGAAAAAACATATGCAAGAGAGGATTGTTTGGACTCAACAAAAGCAGAAAAGTATCGAACCCTTGTGGAAAATGGATCTCCTCCTAAATCCATAAGGAATATTACTAGAAAGGAAACTTATTGGGTAGATCGGATTGGTGAGAAGAATTAAAAAATAGCAATGTTCACTTTCCAAAGAATGATACACCATAATTAGCAAAAAACACAAGCTGGACCCAAGTTGGGAAGAAAGGAAAGGGTATTTCGCTAAGGAAAACAAGAAGCTAGACTAAATCTAAGAAAAAGTAGTGAAATATGAAATGTAAATGTGTATGTATATGGGGGTTTTTTTGGAAATTTTTTAGTTGTAAATGGATTGAAATTTTTGTAGCATGGGGAACTCGCTTTGAGGGTTTGGATTGAAGCAGGAAGAGGCTTAGGATAAGAAAGAACCAAAAGTTAAACAAGAAGTAGATATTCCACAATTTTCATCTTTGCTTTGTCGATGTTTCGAGCCTAGACCAAGACTCATCATCAGGACTTACTTTACAAAGGATAGAGACAATAGAGATAAGTAAGGTTAGGTTGAGATGTCAAGTTTGAGAGCCGATCAACCTAATGATTTTAATTAACTAGATTTTTAATATTTTAATAACAATCCTAATATATTAAAGCTCTTTTTAATTTTGTTAAAGCTCTTTTTAATTTTGTTATAACTGTCCTAATATATTAAAGCTCTTTTTATAACTGTCCTAATATATTAAAGCTCTTTTTTAATTTTGTTAAAGCTCTTTTTAATTTTATTTATTATACATGGATGTATAATAAATAAAATTAAAAAGAGCTTTAACAAAATTAAAAAAGAGCTTTAATATATTAGGACAGTTATAACAAAATTAAAAAGAGCTTTAATATATTAGGACTGCTATTAAAATATTAAAAATCTAGTTAATTCAAATCATTAGGCTGGTCGGCTCTCAGACTTGACATCTCAACCTAACCTTATTTATCTCTACTGTCTCTATCCTTTGTAAAGTAAGTCCTGATGATGGGTCTTGGTCTAGGCTTGAAACGTCGACAAAGCAAAGATGAAAACTGTGGAATATTCGAGTTCGGATTTAAAAAAACTAACCACACAAATCTACAATCCATTAAGAAGTAGATACTGCCAAAAAAAATGCACCAAAGGCAACATAAATCATTCGAGAAAGAACATATGCAAGTGAGGATCTTTTGGACTCAACAAACGCAGAAAAGTAGCAAACCCTCGTGGAAAATGGATCTGCTCCTCAATCCATAAGGAATATTACTAGAAAGGAAACTTCTTGGGTAGATCAGGTTGGTGAGGAAGAATTAAAAAATAGCAATGTTCACTTTCCAAAGAATGATACACCATAATTAGCAAAAAACACAAGCTGAACCCAAGTTGGGAAGAAAGGAAAGGGTATTCGCTAAGTAAAACAATAAGTTAGACTAAATCTAAGAAAATGTAGTGAAATATGAAATGTAAATGTGTATGTATATTGGGTTTTTTTTTGGAAATTTTTTAGTTGTAAATGGATTGAAATTTTTGTAGCATGGGGAACTCGCTTTGAGGGTTTGGATTGAGCCTCCATTCTCAATCTCAAACCTGCAAGGAAGATTGGAATATGTAAAGGTTCTGACCTTGTCACCAAATTTTTTTAATAATACAAATTTGTACCCATTCGCTTTCTTATATATAACACAACTCCTCCTAAACACTACCAAAACACAGACTAAAAGGAGGTGGTTCCTATGCTAGACCCAATATCCAAGGTGCCACTATGTAAATGGGGTCTAAAAATTTTGATCTTCTCAACTAGATCAAAGATTGAAATAAGAATTACCTTTGTGTTCATCTCGTCAAGATCATCCTAGTGACATAAAATTTTACCTCAATCCGACCTTCGGATCAAGAGATATGACCATGTGAATTTTTGACAAATTAGAAATCACCACATCGTAAACTTTTCCACCTGACTACCCTAGCCAACCTATGGGCCCCACTTGGTGATGTTATAATGGTTGTCAACCCGTTCATCGCATTGGTCTTCATGATCCTTATTTATGTTTATATAACACTGCCTACGCTGCCACACACACACACATATATATCACAATTGACAGACTGTTTGCTAACGAATACCTTTCATGTCTCTTGGGCTTTGTTAACTGGCTCTTTCTCTCTTGTGTATCGACAAATTCTCCGGGGGTTTCTCTTCTGGGTTGACTTGCAAGGTGGGTCCGCCCTTGCACCAATGGATATCCAGGCACGCTTCTGTGCATGCCACCGCAACCCTAGCTTAAGTCATCCCACACTCTTTTAAACATGCCCTCTTATTGAACACCTGGGGACCAACCTTTAGGATTATGTGTCTAAACAGGTCCACACATTTTCACAGTCAACACTTTGGCTTGGTCCACTTTTCCTTACTCTCATTTGACAACTTCGGTGGCTTTTCTCCAGCCACAACAATCTGGTGTTGAGTTAGCGCGAGTCTTCTCTGAGCATTGTGCATGGATACCTTCGAGGGATGAGCTCCAAGACAAACATATTCCCATCAACTATCGCAATAAAGTACTATCTATGTGGGCCCTACCTTCCACTTCTTATCATAGCAATAAGCCTTTTCGTAACGGATTTGGTTCTTTTGCCAGTCAAAGCATGACCTGTTTGTGTGTGAGATACTGTCAAACCTGGTATTTGTGACATAGTGGCCAACAACAACTTGCTTAGCATTGACCCTTTCGTAACACCCACAAAGTGAATGAATTATCACCCAAAAACTAATGGGTGATTGTCGAAACCATGTTTTCGCAGTATGATAGAATTGTCATGTGGTTGCAATGCATTTTTCACACTAACACATGCTATAATACCTTGTCATTATCATGCACTGCACATGGAGTTGAACATTAGTTATCAAAGGCATAAAGCACAAATTTAGTGATCATGCACAAAATGAGACCTCCAATATGAATCCATATGGCGAAATCTGAGTCGACCCTAGTCTTTACCAGTTTACGTTTAACAACCCCTAGTTGATTTTCCATGTAAATAATATAAAACCAAGGTCATGGGACACATGTTCCAAGCTGAATGTTGGACAAAACATTATAGTGGGCATCACTTGTGGTTTATCTATGGTTATGGAAATTGACAAAGGCAAAGAGGCAACAAATGACATTTAATTATGAAAATAAAGGAAAATAGGGGAAAAGGAAGGTGAAGAGACACAAATTTGCATGCAAGGGAAATTAGAGGAAAAATGAAGAAAAAGGCCACATCAATGATAAAAAGGCATTAGAGGATTAGTTGCTAGCTTTTGACAACTTTTGGTCACTACAACTTTTGACAGTTTTGAGTTAGATATTGTTCATTCTCTCATACTCTTGCCCAATTAGAGCATTCTTAAAGCATGTTTGGAGCACTCCAACATTCACTTAGATTGGAGAAAGAAAGCGAAGGAAAGAAAGGGAGCTTAAGGGGACGGTTGGATCAACAACTACAACAAGGATACTTTGCAGGTATCAGGTTGGATGTCTGATTTCATTGCTTATTTTTGGATGAAAGGTATATGCATGTGCTTCCTTGGTTATGTGTTGTGATTGGCATGGAGATTTGCCTAGATTGACAATGGTTTCAACGTTGATTTGTCATTTCCTAGACAACCATGGTGTAGTGAGTTCCCCATTCTTGGATTTTGTGATTGGTTCTCAGGTTCCCTATGGTTGTGGGCTGGAGAAAATTCTATGGAGCCTTGGGGTTGGGACAAATGCTATGTTTCCCTTGAACAACTCATGTTCCCTAGAGATTGTGGGTTGAGTTACTAATTATTGGAGCCCTTGACAACTTGGGTAGAGACCGATCTCATTGATGTTAGTGATTTCTGGACCTTATAGGTGAGATCACTGTGCTTGAGGGTTGAGGTGGTTTAGCCTCTGAAATCCCTCATTGGTTCTATTTTGGTTTAACCCATATGATCCCACATTCATGCTTGGAATATGGCGTGGGACTGATTGGCTTAAAGAGAGATTTGGTTCAACCCAATCTATGGTCGGGTGGTACATGGACGTCCCTGGCTTGGTTGACATTTTCATTTGTTAATAAGAGTTATTTTCCTATTTTGATTTATGAGGCACTTGTACTAGATATCATGTTGGTGTTATGGTTGATTTGTTATGGTATCTATTCTGGTTATAAGTTGGTTATATGATGTGCTCTAGTTATGGCTCTTGTTCATGGTTTTTTAAATTACTCGATGGTTACTGAATGCAGACTAACAAGTGTTTTTACAACTAGTTAGAGAAGGCTTGGAGCCTTCTTGGTGATTTTCATATGAAGTTCAAAAGTTTATTATTAGATATTCATTCACGACTTGTAGCTTATATGTTTGTCATATGTTTGACCAAATGTTTATCTTGCATTAGGCATGTATTGGTCAAGATTTTGTTCAAGTTTTGTATGGTTGGCCTTGTTATCATGTTATTTATGGTTCTGGAAAGTTATAGGCAGTTCTAGGCAGTGGCCTGGAGGCTTGCTTAAAAAAGTGGCATAGATCTCGTGATCGCATGCACTTAACTGAGAAATTTGGGTCATAACCATGTATTGATAGGCTTATGAGTGCGGTTGGAGCTTCAAAATTACATGCATGCAACCTTGTCGGAGCGGTTAGAGGATAAGCCTAGTGAAAAAGAGTTACAACTCAGGGATTAACCACCTGGGGTGGTTTGCAGGCTCCTGAGTGGTATGTAGTCCCTATGGGATGTCAGTTTGTTGTCAATTTGTAGGCCCCACTTCCATAACTATAACTTGGAGGTCAGGTCATATCGTAGCGACACCCATCTCATGTTTACCCTGGAGAGCTTATAAAAATGGGTAAATGTGCGAGGAGGCGTTTACATTACGACTGACATCCACAACCTCAACCAACACGCTAAACCTTATCAGTCAAGCGACACTTGAAACTCATTCAGACAAATTTATTATGCACAATACAACAGTTCCATACTAGACCTAGTCGTCACCATAAACCATCATTCCACAACGTAGTAACAACACAAACATCTGGATTATCCAAAAGGGTTATAGCTCATTACAGTGTTGTAAACTATAAACATAAAACAAATAAAACCATAGTTTATTGTAATACATCACACATATGTGAAATTAATATGAAGCATCCACACAAATATGTGTCAAAAAGACTGCAATAGTTTTTCCAAACAACAATTTATATTCACAAAATACCACAATAGTTTCTCCAAACCATAGTTCATATTCATATTCGGAAGAGGCATAACATCCCTAGTTACAGAAGTTAAATTAACAGGCTCAACTATCATCTAATATAACATCAAAACCAAACCATAACCCATCTGTATCAAAACGATATAATTAAAGACTAATCCCATTGCAATGAGGTTGTGAGGCAACACATACTCGACTATAGCAAATACAAATTACATCAAAAAAACACTAGCATAGAAACCGACTCTAGAA